>OY740720.1:16930619-17596869 GCA_963513945.1 Hydrotaea diabolus | reverse complement strand
TATTCTTTTTAGATACAATATACATCAATAAATATATTAAAAAATATTTGGTCCAAAAACATTCAGTACTTTTTATTTTACAGTAAAAAACGTGTGTAGCAGTATTTATGTCCCTACTAAGTATAAACAAAAATGTTATTAACCCTATTTTTTTAACCCCATGGTAACTTTTGGCCCACCCTGTATTATGGTACATAGTTCCAACTTGTCGGTTGTAATAATGGAAAAAAAATTTAAATAATCGGTTGCCAGTTTCGCCTGTTGTGGCAACTTATAGTTTTGTATGCAATTGTTCCTGGCTACCAACAATTGCTAATCCCAACATAAAAAGACAGAAATATAAAAACAAATTGAAAATTAAATAGGGACAACATTTACAGGATTTCTGTTTTTACTGAACATGGGACTTTAAATAAAAAGGATGTGGATGTGAACAATATCGCCCTCTAAATGTAGTAGACAAAATGCTGAAATTGGACAGTTTAAGTTTTCCCCTGACTTGATTTTAATTTTGCTGACTTTGCTTAATTGAATCTTAATTAGAGTCAAAACTGAATAAACAAAATTTATTTAATATCCGCGGTTACATGTTCCGCAATTTTCAGCGTACGGTCTGACGTTCGCTTGTGCTAATGGAATACCAGGTGTAGACGCAACCACAATCATTCGGTTGTGTCAACGAACAGACAGTTTCATTGGTCCAAGGAAAAATCTAAACATTTACTTTGGGTCTCCATAAGTCCTGATCTTAATAACTGGTTCTGGAATTTTCTGATCCTAGGACAATTTTTTTTAAACAGGAAGCGCTGATTCTGGCTATGCGAAAACATCAATTAAATAACGATTAATCGGGGATTAATATTTTTTTTGTGTGCAAAATTTGGTCAATTTCGGATGAAGTTTGTGGCATCTTAAACGAGGCACTTCGATTTTATACATTTATGAAAAGTTTCTGGGGTATAGCACCAGCAAATAAACTCCGATTGCATTGAATTTTGCATAAGGAGAACACTTTTTTCAGTTCTTCGGAAAAATATGAGAAGTCGCGTTTTAAACAAGTAAAACCGTAGTTAAGCTCGGCCAAACCTTATACACCCTCTTCCGTCCATATGTCCGTCTGTCTCTTATCTTAGCTAAAACTCCAAATTTCTCTATAAAAACAAGATTTTTGGAATAAATGTACCCAATCTACCAAGGGGGAAATATTGGACATGCAAGAGTTATCCCTCAAAAAATGGGAAAACCTTTTACATTGCCAAATTGGTACTGCATCCTTTAAAGGAAGAAAGTTTATGTTGCTCCAAACTTATAACTTCTTGTGCAAAACCTATAGTTTTCAAAATTGTGCATTAATATATTTTTTTTTGGGAGCATAGCACCAGCAAATAAACTTCGATTGGGAAAAAATACAGCCTTAGGAAAAAGAAAACATACACATCTTTTAAGATGCGTACCAAGATTTTTAAAATTGTTTACAAAAAAATAAGATACCCGACTTTCTGACTGACAAAAAAAACTTATCTTCTAATGGGGCAATGTCGGAAGGGTTAAAGTTACTCACTAAAAATTAAAAGCCTTTTACCTTTCCAAATTGGTACTGCATCATTGAAAGGCTTTTGCAGGCAAAAATTTGTGTTGGCTTAAATTCATACATGGTGCCCGCCGGGAAGGTATACTACTTTGTTTTGCCGCCATTTTGGTAAACATAAGTTTTGACAGTTCAGTGAAGTAGAGACTTGGCAAATTTGTTATGGAAAAATATTCAATAAACCAACGTGTTTTAATCGTTAAAACATTTTATCTAAATCAATTATCGATTACTGTGACCTTGAGAGAGTTGCGTGAAATTTTTGGGAGAATGTGAATAATTTCGAAGAAAGAGGGTCTGTAGCTGATAGGCCCAAGCATGGACCACAACTTACTGCAAGATCTTCTGAAAACATAACTGCTGCTCAAGAAAGTGTTCAAAACAATCCATCAACCTCAATTCGACGCCGTGCTCAGGAGCTTGGTCTTCAAAGAACAACTTTGGTCACAATTTTGCACAAATATTTGCATTTGTTTCCATTTAAGATTCAGCTGACACAAGAGCTTCTTCCACAAGACCATTTACGCCGCAGCACATATGCCAATAGGATGGTACAGCTTGCCCATGACAACCCCGATTTTCATGAAAAAATCATAATAAGTGACGAGGCACATTTTTATTTGCATGGATATGTAAATAAACAGACATTAAATAAAACATTTATCAATATAAGATTCATTCGCTTTCATTTAATCAAAAATTATAAACAAACTAAGTAGTGTACCTTCCTGACGGATACACTGTATTTGTTTTAAATCAATAATTTTTAAATTGTACATTAATATTGGGGTTTTTTTTGTTGCATAGCACCGATTGGAATGCAATTTTTTTAAGCGTTAGGAGAAGGCAATTTTCTCATATTTTCTGTACCTTGATTTTAAAAGTTGTTCAACAAAAATATGTGAAATTCGCGTATTGGTGCTAAAAACGTGACTTTTTGCTGTAAATGTAACCTATTTGAGAAAGGGGCCAAGTCGGGCGGCCAAAGCGAGTTTCCCCAAAAATAAGGGGAACCCTTTTAACTTATATTTTTATGAAACCGATATTTTTTTTAATGGTTGCTACCACCAAAACATATTTGGCACTTCAAAATTAAGATAAAAAATAAAAAAACATTAAGTGCAATAATTCTTAAAATGTATGAGATACAGTTCGACAAAGTCGAAAAATTATATCACCCTTTTAATATTTTCAAAACCTAAAATAGGGAATATCAGCAATACGAAAAAAAAATTTATGTGTGTTTTGTAAACAACAACATGTATATAAAGGGTGGTCCAACTAAAACGCACGATTTTAATTATAAATAAAACAAAAATATTTAAGGGAGTTATCTAAATATTTTTTATTACTTTAGAAGGATCTATGACAATTATGTGTAAAACAAAATATTGGCCAAATGCTCGCCACGGCTGCGGCGGCATGCCTCTATCCGATGGTGCATATTTTCAATGACAGACATATTAGAGGTTCAATGTCTCTTGTGCCTCTTGAATTATTCTTGACTTATTGATGTATACTTTTTCTTTTTAATACCCTCAAAGAAAGAAGTCCAACGGTGTCAAAACACATAATCGTGGCGGCAAATTACACATCGCCACGACGTGAGATACCAGGGAAATTTAATTTCTCGCGCAAAGAGCCATCGTTTCATTCGTTGTGTGGGAAGTGGCACCATCCTGTTGGAACCACATATCGTCCTGGTCCTTATCGTCTATTCCTGGCCACAAGAAGTCCGTTATTTTCTCGATTTAGCGAAGAGCATTCACGGTAACTGCTTGGCCGACCTAATTTTCAAAGAAGTACGGCCCAATGATGCCGCCAGCTTATAAACCGCACCAAACAGCCATTCTTTGTGGATGCATCGGCTTTTGAGCAATAACTCGTTCACATTTCCACTGAAGTTGTTGTTGTAACGGCAACCGGGGTGACAGTCCTTGGCCTAAGAATTGCTCCTCGGGTCAATCCGGTCCACAGACCGGGCTATCATGGGATCCACTGAGGTGGAAGTGTGGCTCGTCGCTAAAGATGATTTTCTTTGTAAAACCACCATTCACTTCTGCTTGTTGAACCAACCATTCCGGGTATTGACGACGCTTGAAAAGATCAGTAGGCTTTAACTCTTAAGTCGATTAAACCTTGTAAGCGTTTAAATTTCAATTTTGTTGGGCACGACGACGATAAGTCAAGGCTGACGGCTCTTCTGCCACACTATCGCGAACAACATCAATGTTTTCCTTCAGACCCAGTTTGCTTAAATTTGCTGACAATTCTGAATTATGGTGGCTAAAAACATTACAAAGGGCCCGAAATGCATTTTGATTTGAACGCCCATTTTCGTAAAAGGCTTCCACAATCTAAATGCGCTGCTCAATTGTATACCTCTCAATGGTTAAAATTGTCAAACACTGAAATGAAGAAATGTCAAATTAAGTTGGGCAAAATACTTAATGTTAAGCTGTGACTCACAAATAACATCGTGCATTGTCTATTACAAACATCAACAAACCTGAACTTATTAGCTTGTAAAGTAATTCCTCTTTCAAAAGTAAAATAATGATGAAGCCACGTTTACAAGTGAACTCGGATTTAAATTCGAGTTACAACATCCGAAAAAAAATCTTCAGCGGCTTTTCCGTTTCGAAAATGCCCTCTACTTTATGAGTACGAGTACGAGATTAATGTCTAAACCATTCAAAAGCTTCTCTTAAATTTGACCCGTTCGGATCAGGAATTAAACAAATAGGTTCAGGATTCGGTCACTGATTATAAATTTTAAAGAGCATAGTTCTCTGATTGAAGAGAAGTTCCCCTTTTGTTTGAACTAAGTTTCACAAATTCCCGATTAAGCTAAAAAGTCATTTTAAGGTACTAACATGCTCTTCCAAGCCACTGTGCCCTGTCGTTGTTCTCTCCAACACAGACGAAACAATTTGTGTCCCTTATATAGGGGTACGTCCATAACGTAAGTTCTGATTAAGGTGATTTTCATTTTCCATTTTTCCCTTTATCCGTCTTGTTGTTTGTTAGCTGCAACTTTGTTCAATACTTTAGTTTGGGTAATTTTCAAATTTTCCAATTCAATTGAGCTTTTCTTGTTTCTTCGTACGATTTGTATCATTCAAACAATTCAATCGTCATCAATGAAGTGAACATTTCCAAACTGGACGGGGCAATTGGATGCAAAAGTCCAATTGAGTGAATAAAGAAAAGAACGGCAAACAAACAACAGTTGTACCTTTCATATTCTTGATTTTGGCTGTATATTTTCGCTTTATCCTGGCCACCAGGATGCCTTGCCCATGTCCTCTGTCCCTCTCTCCGTCGCGAACAATTGTGTTATTAAATGTAATCCTCTGGTGGCCCATACCTTTTTGAGTAGCATGAAATGTTGATGCTATCGTTGGCATCAAATGTAATCGCCGTCTGTCGTCACGGTCATAGCTCCCCTCGCTGCTCCGTGGAGGCTGGCATTGGTCAATTGAGTGTATGGTAAAAGCTAAAGCTGAGGAGCTCTGCCTCCGAGTGCCCACAAAACAATATCAATGCTATCGATCTTTTAGGCTGTTGAGTGTAGTTGACATTTTCCGAAATTAGTAATGAATTGCCGGGAGATGGTGAAGATGGTGGCGATGGGTGGTTTGGACTTATCAGACCATGGTGACCTGGGTTCGAGACTTCTGGCTACTGTTGTGTATTGGCCTTTTCAACTATCGCCAACAAATTGATACTTTGCTAAGGAGTTTTTCCATTCCGCTGTTGCCTCCTCCTTTCGTGGTTTTGGGATTTTGTACTTTTTTGCATTCGTTACGTTTTGCTTACAGCTTTCTTCAGCAGCGATAGAAATCTTTTGAAATGAACTGCAAAATTGTTAACAATTTGTAGTTATTAAAATGTACATTCTCCCCTTACACACCATTCCCCCCATTAGCTTCTCTCCATCTTCCACCGTGGCAGCAGCAAAAAGAAAAAAAATATTTCTTGAACATTGAAAATATAATTTTGCTCTTGCCAATTTTCCATGCCTTTCAGCCATTTCCGATACTTATCGCTTACACTGTGTGATGTGGCAGTGTTGGCTGATGATGCTGATGTGGTTGTTGACACGCCATTGCGTTTAGGGGGCAGGGCGCACGTTATGTGGCCCTTGTTGCTGCTGTTCGCTTTTTTCTGTTTTTTTTTTGCAGATTTGTGGAGGCACATCCCTGGGCCAGGACGAGTGATTTGATTCAATTGCGCTAAGTTGGCGTATTCTTTTTTCGTGCTGCCAAAGGAAAGAAAAAAAGAACGACAAACTTTCATTCATATGCAAAGCAACACTTTGCTTAACACCAGAATCAACTAATATTCGTCGATAAAAATCCACAAAGGAAACAGTGACGCTGACTTGAACGCGGAGAAGTTGTGGTGGTGGTGGTAAAGGACATGGAGACGTCGTTGGAAGCAACAAAAAGCACTTGAGGAATTTGATTGCTTTCTTTTTTGGCCGTTAAAACGTTGTTCGTGTCAAGCCGTGACGTGGCAAACTCACGCACACACTGTGACTTAAAATGCGCTGTGTGTGTGTGTGTGAGAGTGTGTTTTCCCTATTTCCCACAGTTGATTTTATTAGCCTTTAATGCAAATAACAAATTTATGCATTTCCGTTTCCGATTTCCGGATTTACTGCTATCGCCTCGCTTTTTCGCTTGGCTGCCTGTATAAGCGCTCATCTCTTATTCACCGTGTACGTGTCTTGTATTTATACCATTTATCTGCACACTCCTGCCTCTCCCCGAGACTATAAATTGAGTGTTATCGTCTAAAGTCATATGTTCATGTGATACCTTAGGTGATGCGTGTGGTGGGGGAGCTGCAGCGAGTGGAAGACTCCTAATTGTTGGTTGGCAGTAAAAACCGAAAGAAAAGGACATTTTCCTTAAGAAGATTAGTAGACTTATACTTCATTAAGGAACTTATTATACCCTACACCACACTGTAGTATAGGTTATAATGACTTTGTGCTGGTGTTTATCCCCATTCCTTAAAGAACCCTATGTTAAGTATACCGATCAATTCAAAATTATAATTTGATTCCATTGAGCGATGTCTATCCGTCCATCCGTCTGTTCACCCATCGTTGTTATCAAAGTACAGGGCGCAATTATAAATTGATTTCGATGAAACTTGGAACATTCTTCAAGTTTGGGCCAAGGACGAACCCTATTAAAATTGGTCAATATTTTTATATCATACGTAATGGGTGGTCTAACTAAAACGCACGATGTTTATAACAAAAAAACAACAAGATTTGAGAGAATTATCTTAATATGTGACGCGCAAAGTAGAAAGGGACCTAAGGGTAAAAACCAGTTTTGTTCAGGAGAGCCATTTTAAAGATTTAAATACGTGTATCTTTGGTGTACCATCACTTTCATAAAACGCGCATATCTCTGGGAGCGAACACTTTTGGGGCATGGGATCGGTCTCATTCGATGCTCAGATGTTGTCCACATCAAAAAAAGAAGAAAAAATGAAAATTGATTTTTTTACCTTTAGGTACCTTTCTCTATGCGCTGTCACATATTATTTTTTTAAGCTAGAAGGATATATGATAATTATGTTTAAAACAAAGTATCGGCCAATTGCTTGCTACGGCCTCGGTGGCATACCTCTTTCCGATGGTCCATATTTTCAATGACTCTGAGACATAATGGAGGGGCAATGTCGTTAATGTGCCGATTTATCTCATCATTTACGAGGTTTGCTATTTATATTTCGGGTCCTGACAATACTAGTGTTTCCAGATGCAAATTGGAACTTCCATTGGAAACTTTGACATTTTTTAGCATAACTTTACTCAGAACGTTTTGTCATTTGAGGGCGAATTGTTTTGTTTACAGTGTGTTGAAAATTCATTATCAAAAAATGGAATTATCCCGTGAACATTTTCGTGCAATAGTTTTTTTTACGATTTTCGGCATGGGTTATCGAGGCAAGAGTGTTTTAATCAACTTGTTTCGACTTTTGGCGATGAAGCACCACCAAAAACCACTGCTAATCGCTCGTATCAAGAGTTCAGTCTGGGACGCCGCTTGCTCCAGGATGAATTTTGTGAAGGACGTCCAACTTCGGTCACTTTGCCAGAAACCATCGATGTGCGTGAACTGATTAAGCAAGACCGACATGTGACATACCGTGAGATTGAGGCATCCTTAGGCATGAGTATGACAAGCATCAATAAGATATTGCATGTTCATTTGGCAGTGAAAAAAACGTGTTCTCGTTGAATCCCTCATAATTTAACGAATGCTCAAAAAAAGGTGTTGAAAAGATGTTGAAAAAGTATAACTGCGGTAGCTCAAAGGCAGTGTATAACTTTGTCGCAGGTGACGAATCATGGATCTATGCATATGAACCCGAAACAAAACAGCAATCGACCGTAGGGGTCTTTCAAAACGAGCCATACCCAACAAAAGTTGTTCATGGAAGCAGTACATCGAAGCAAATGATTGCGTTTTTTTTCCATAGAACCGGCCATGTTGCCACAGTGCCTTTAGTGGAACGTAGGACGGCCAGTACTGAGTGGTATACAACCATCTGTTTGCCAACTGTGTTCGAAGAAATGAGCAAAGATAATAAGAGAAGACAGATCATTTTCCATAACGACAATGCGAGGTCTCACACATCAGCTGAAATGGTCGAATATTTGACCACTCAAGATGTCGAATTGATGGGCCATCCACCGTACAGCCCTGATTTGGCACCCAATGACTTCTTCTTATTCCCTAGCATCAAGAAAAAAATGCATGGTCAACGTTTTTCATCGTCTGACGCAGCTGTCGAAGCGTTCAAAAATCATGTTTTGGAGGTGTTTCAATCGGAGTAGTAAAAGTGCTTCGGAAATTGGTTTGAGCGCATGCAAAAATGGATTGATCTTAAAGGAGAATATTTTGAAAAACAATAAAACCATTTCCAATGATTATTGTGTTCTTATTGCCGGACCCGAATATAAATTGCAATCCTCGTAGCTCTTGAATGGTTCTTGGCTTATTGACGTACACTTTGTCTTTTAGATATTAACAAAGAAAGAAGTACAACAACGTCAATTCACATGATCGTGGTGGCCAATTAACTTCGTGTATTATGGTTGCACTAACCTTAAGATGTTTCCCGACTTTAAAATCCACATTTCTAAAAGCCACATATTATATCCAATTTCAATTAAATTTCACACAGTTCATTACGAGTGACCAACCATATCGTTCCATGTTTTCGATTGGCTCCCACAAAATGCTCCCTAACGATTTAAGGTCCTGCAGCTCTTCAAATTTTGCTTGATTTGTTATGAACGCCCATAAATTAACTGTGATAAAACTTGACCACGTAGATCCATATTTTTGTATAGCCCCCACACAGAGGTCCTTTCCAATTCCTAAACCGACAGCTCTTAAGGGTATATATTTTACCCGATTTCAATCAAATATCCAATATGGCGTTACCAGCAACCAAAACATTTCTATGGTGAAATTAACCATGTCGTTCCATGTTTTTGAATAGCTTCCACACAAAGGTCCAGCTCTCCAAATTTGGTACGTTATGAGCGTTCCTTATTTAACGGTGGTGAAACAAGAACAATAGGTCCATATTTTCGTATACCTCCCACACAAAGGTCAATTTTCGAAAGATTACAACCATTATACCATTTAAACCCTGCCAAAGTAATGAGGAAAGGGGCGCTTCATTTTTTATAGCAGGTACATTTTACATACTAGGCTGTATATTTTAAAACCTTGTGTTAGAGTTGGTGTTTAAACGAGAGCGGCCAAGAAGTTGTTTAATTCAATAAAATTTACTAGATTTGATATTTATAAAGAGAATCGAGATAAGGAACAGGCATTTTAATAAAAGGTATCATAATTGAACGAGAAATTTTGTAACTCCAATGAATTATTTAAAGAAATATTTACCTAGAGATTAAAGAGAAACCCCTCCTTATCTAAAAAAAAAATTAAAATAGATTGAGCTGTAAAGTTTGATATCGGCTTAGAGGGCAATTTCTGAATTTGTGCCAAGCTTGCAGTTTAGGAACGGTCAACATTTTTTTAAGCAACAAGCTGCATGAAGTGAACTCTTTAACAAATCATAACATTGGCAGTGTGAAGTCGGAAAACAATTTGCTTGTCTCCATATCAAAGTAGAATATCTGCATAGAAAAAAATATGTTAAAAATATTTGCAAACATGATTTAAACATATAAATGTTGTCAAACATTGCCTCAAGCATAAAAATGCTTGATACAAACAAATATATGTTTGCACAAAATCATATAAATATTTTTGAACATTGCTACAAACTTATTGATGTTTACTGCATATGTTAGAGGCGCCTAAAACTCTAGAACGGCTTGACCTAAACTTAGGCTATATGTTTGCTTTGTCTGTTGGAAGGTTTCTCCCGACAGGTGGCGCTGTTTTTTTTTTATAAATATACAGGATGGTTTTTTTTTATAATTTTTGATTACATAAAAAAATAATGGATCTTATATTGATAAAAGTTTTATTTAATTTTCAGTTATTGTTACGCTTGAGGTCATAAGCAAAAAACAGATGTTGGTGTTTTTATAATTTATTTAATTTTAAATAACCCAATATTTCGAACTGACTTCGTCGTTCATCATCAGGGGTAATCACTAAAACAAAACCGAGAACATAAAATTACAACAATACACAATTTTCTATCACGAGTAACATAATTTTTAATAAATGTCGGCAATTATGTATGGAATACAATATCAGATAAATGTCCGCCCTGTTAGCCTCACAAATGCGAGCCCTTTTGAGCACATTTTTCATTACATTCTCACACATTTCACGCGGTATTTCATTAATTTCATCACGAATATTTTGTTTGAGTTGCTTAAGCGTTTTTGGTTTGTTTGCATAAACATTGCTTTTCGGATATCCCCCCAAAAAGAAGTCCGGAGCAGTCAAATCAGGCGACCGTGGAGGACACTCAACATCACCATTTCTTGAATAAACATGTTGTGGGAAGAGGACTTGCAGTAATTCCATTGTAATCTTGGCTGTATGCGATGTGGCACTGTCTTCTTGATACCACATGCTAATTAAGCCCAAAGCATGCAGTTCTAGGCGTTAAAAAGTTTTCAATCATATCACGATATCGCTCCCCATTGACAGTTACCGTTACGCCGTTTTCATTTTCATAGAAGTCACGTCCAAGAATTCCTCCTGACCAAATTGCCCACCAGACTGTCACTTTTAATGAATGCAAAGGTGACTGATGAATACTTTGAGGGTATTGCATTGCCCAGAACCGACTATTCTGTTTATTCACATATCCATTCAAATGAAAATATGGCTCGTCAATCAATTTGATTTTTTCGTGAAAATCGGGGTTGTCATGGGCGAGCTGTAACATTCCATTGGCATATGTACGGCGGCGTAAATGGTCTTGTGAAAGAAGCTCTTGTGTCAACTGAATCTTAAATGGAAAAAAGATTCCATGGTTCAAATTGAGTTAGTCAGAAATTGAGAAATATCAAATGAAATGCAGAAAAAAAACTTGACGTTTAGGTGTGGTGCACATTTAACATCGGCCTTTAAAATTGAACCACCCTTTAGATATATAGGTAACATCTAGTCGGGCTTTCAAGGTCATTTTTTTTATATAAAACCAAGATAGATAAACCTCTTTAAGCGATCTTTCGGTTTTTTAATTTCTGACTGCTGAGCTTTTGTTAAATTTGAGGTTTTAAAGAAAATCGTCAAAGTATAAGTGGGATTGAACCAAAAATCGCCCACCGTCTTTTGGGTAAATTTTCTCAAAAAAATCGTCAAAATGATAAAAAAAAAAATCGGCACCACTGCTTGCAGCTTAAAAAAAGGCGAAAACTTACGTTTTTTTGTGAAAAATTTTCCAAAAAATGTTTAATTAATTTTATTAACACATTTATGCGATTGTCAATGTTTAATAAAGACTTTGGTCCTTCAATCTAATATGTTTTTCTAAATATAACATCTAGTCAGATTTTCAAGGCCAATTTCTTTTAAAGATAAACCTCGTTAAGCGATCTATCTGTTTTTTAATTCCTGAGTACTGAGTTTTTCGTAAATTTTGAAGCCCAACAAAACAAACAAATTAAACTTTTAAATTGACACAAAAATCGTCAATCTTCACTAAGGTAGTTTTCAAAAAAATCGTCAAAATGGCAAAAAAATCGTCACATCACCACTGATTGCAGCTAAAAAAAAAGGCGAAGGCTGACGTTTTTATGAAAAAATTGTCCACAAAAGTTTTAATTAAATTTATTATCACATTTAAGCGATTGCCTGTGTTTAATGCAGTTTTTGTCCTTCACTCTAATGCCGATCAAACCGAACTGCATTAATTGCATGTTCGCCAGGTTAACGTGGAGCTCTTGCACAACCCACTTCTGGGATGGATGTCCTTAGCGCCTCATATTTCTAATACAACATGCCACCTTTCAAGATTTGTAATCATTTTCATTTAACTGTACTCAGCGAAATGAAACATCTCAGAAAAACCTCCGACGTATACGGAAATTAACAAAGATTTTTGCCGCTATAGAAAACGCCAACGAACGAACACAGCCAAACACACAGACAAACAATGAATTGTAGTTTTCCCTAAAACAATCCTTTCTTGTTCATCAAAGGGAACTGAAAGTTTTCCCTAAAAAAAAAAAGGAAAACAACGACGACGAGAAAAACTAAAAAAAAACCCCATGAAAAGTTCATGCCAGTGAAATGGAGGGGAAATGAACAGCAAAGAAACGACGCCAAACGAATCGAAAAACGAGCAGAGACGAATTTAAACGAATGATTCGAAAAACGACGAGTGCTGTAAGTTTGAGGTAAACGTAAACGTAAAAGCTCTATGGACCAGGAAGCTGACAAAGCAGCTCAATGAGATTGAGTGAAGTAGAAAGGTTTAATGAGAGATAAAAAACCACTCAGGAGAGGGCTCATAAAACAAAGAGCGGAGAGAAAAGAGAATATAGTTGCGCAGCATCTTCTCTAAAGCTTTTCGTTAAAGGAGAGCCAAGAGATAAGGATATCTTTCAGTGTTCTCAGTTTAAGGATTTTGAGAGCAGAGATTGTGATTTTTTTTTCGAGTGCCGTGAATTTTGTGTTGTAAGGAGGCTGCTAGCTAAAGTCTATAGTTGGATGAACTTTGAATTTACAACATGAGGTGAAGTTTTGTGCGGGGGAGGCCTCGGTGAGGGGACGAGGGAAATGTATGGGTTTGCCTTGCCGCTCCGCGTTGGCTTTTATGCGTGTGTGTGGTGAATTGCAACCCTTAAAGTGCACTTTTTCTTTGCCCGTTTTTGATGACTGCTGCTGCTCCTGGCTGCTGCCTGCTGTCCTGTGTGGTGTTCATTTTTGCAAATATAATGTAAACGTTGTTTTACACCTTTTTTTTGCATATCCCCACCCGGAAAATTCATCGCTTGCGCTTGTGGACCGGTATAAAAACCCCTCGCACAACTAAACCATTCTCAGAAGTTTTCCAACCGTACGTTCAGGCACTTTGCTGCTGCTGTCAGCCAGACTGGCTGCGTTTTGAATTTTTTAGACAGTTATCAGCCGCACAGTGGCATGAAAATTTCAAGAAAACATAAAGAGAAAATTAAATCACAAGAAACGTTGACAAACTGTGTGTGAGTGTCAGTGTTTGACAAGTGAAACAAAAATAAATAGCAGAACGTGTGTGCGTGTGTGTTAAAGACAAATTTCGGCTTTCGGCCCGAAAATGCCATCAATCAAAGCAACCACATAAAGAAGAACAAGAAGAAGAAGAAGTGCCTTATAAATGATTGAATAATTAAAACTTAATTAAACTGCAATTAAAAGAAATTGTTGATATTGCCGCCCACTAAGAAAAGGAGCAAAAGGAACCAGCAAATTTAGGCGCTGTACTGGCCGTCAACTTCCGTTTCCACTGGGTAGGTGTGTTGAATATTGGGCATGGGGGGTAGTCATGTAGGCCTCCTAATGTGTGTCTGGGCTTTTATATGCAATTGAATTAATTAATTAATTTATGTTTTGTAATACCTCGAGCCTAGTGCCTGCCAAACAAAATACCCATGAGGTCAACAAATGCATATGTTGCTACTAGTGTGTGGGGCATCGCCTGCTTTTAGACTCCAGGTTGCGAACATTTGGCAGCATTCACAGAGTCCTTCTGGCATGCCTTTGGTTTTCCTGCAGCCAGCCTGGTTTTTGAGGCTGTTTATGTTGTTGGGGTTTGGTGTTGTTGCCGCCGTAAAGTGCATTATTTAATTTGGTTTATTTATTGTTCAATACAAAACATGCTGTTTGTTGCACAACAATCAAAACCAACAAAAAATTTCGAAATATCACAACACCAGGATACGAGGGTAAATCAGAAAGTTGCATTACTGACTTCTCAAGCTCAATAAGGTCTTTAAAGTCATTTAATATAGAATTTCATGCACTGCAATCTGATGCGCGTGCCATCTAGTGGGTATTACCCGTATTTCCCATAATTGGTATTTCAAAAGAAAAGTCAATCATTCCTTATTGCGAAAATATATCAGCTAAAATAGCTAGATGTGATTAATACTGGTCTTATCTGTAATTGATGTGTTGTCGGAAAACCATCGACGTAAAGGAAAATTAACAAAGACATTTCCCACTATATAAATAGGCCAACAAACAGCCAATTACTTAGAAAAAAAGGAATTGTAAACTTTCCTAAAACAATCCTATTTGTTCATCCTGTTCGTCTCCTAAAACGTAGACCTATAAACGGAGTTTTGCTCAGCCTCTTGGAAAGACAAATAAGAAATTTTAGCTGGATTTAATTTTAGAAGAAGGGAAACACTTTTGAATCGTGCAGCATGTTTGATTTATCCTGGACAAAGTCTGATAAAACCTTTTGGTAAAAAATCATTAATCTTGTTGATCTTCTTAAACGTGATTCTTTATACGGAGCTAACGTCAGGCCCAACGAATCTGAAATTTTAGCTACATTTAATCTTAGAAGAAGAAATCCACTTTTGAATGGATTAGCATTTTTGATTTTTCCCGGACAAAGTCTGATAAAAACCGTTCAACTTGTTCGACTTAAACGTGACCATTTATACGAAGTTTACACCAGTCCTTTTTGCGAAAACAAATTAGAAAATTTAGCTGGATTTTATCGTAGAAGAAGCAATTAACTTTTAAACCGATCAGCATGTGTGATTTTTCCTGGACAAAGTCTGATAAAAACGTTTGGACAAAAGTTGATCCTCTAGTTAGACGTGATCCTTTAAACGGATTTTTTTTTTTACCTCACCCCCTTTAGCGAAAGCAAATTAGAAATTGAAGCTGGATTTTATCTTAGAAGAAGGGATCCACTTTCAAATCGATCGGTATGTTTGATTTATTCTGGACAAAGTCTGATTAAAGCCTTTGGTGAAAAATCGTTCTTCTAGTTCGTCTTCTTAAACGTAATCCTTTAAACGGAGCTTACGTCAGCCCCTTTAGCGAAAACAAATCAGAAATTTTAGCTGGATTTAATCTTGGAAGAAGGGATCCACTTTTAAATCGATTGGTATGTTTGATTTATTCTGGACAAAGTCTGATTAAAGCCTTTGGTGAAAAATCGTTCATCTAGTCCGCCTTCTTAAACGTTATCCTTTAAACGGAGTTTACCTCACCCCCTTTAGCGAAAGCAAATTAGAAGTTGAAGCTGGATTTTATCTTAGAAGAAGGGATCCACTTTCAAATCGATCGGTATGTTTGATTTATTCTGGACAAAGTCTGATTAAAACCGTTGCTAAAAAACCGTTCATCTAGTCCGTCTTCTTAAACGTAATCCTTTAAATGGAGTTTACGTCAGCCCCTTTAGCGGAAACAAACCAGACATTTTAGCTGGATTTAATCTCAGAAGAAGGGATCCACTTTCAAATCGATCGGTATGTTTGATTCATTCTGGACAAAGTCGGTGACAAAGTCGGTGAAAGTTAATCTCAGCCGTTTTGTCTTCTTAAACGTAATCCTTGAAATGGAGTTTACGTCAGCCCCTTTAGCGGAAACAAATCAGAAATTTTAGCTGGATATAATCTTAGAAGAAGTGATCCACTTTTAAATCGATCGGTGTGTTTGATTCATTCTGGACAAAGTCGGTGAAAAATCGTTCATCTAGTCCATCTTCTTAAACGTGGTACTTTAAATGGAGTTAACCTCTGCCGCTTTGTCCTCTTTAACGTGACCATTTAAACGGAGTTAACGCCAGCCTCTTTTGGAAAAATATCAACAATTTAAGCTGGATTCAATTTTAAAAGAATTCACTTTTGATTGCATCAGCAGGTTTGATTATTTCTGGACAAAGTCTGATTAAAGTCTTTGATGAAAAATCGTTCATCTTCTTTGTCTACTTAAACGTGATCCTTTAAACGGAGTTTACGTCAGCCCCTTTTTTGAAAATAATCAAATATTTTAGCTAAATTAAATAGTGGAAGAAGGGATCCACTTTTGAATAGACAATCATGTTTGATATTTCTGAGACAAAGTCTGGTAAAAATCGTTGGTAAAAAAACGTTAATCTTTTTGATCCTTTAAACGGAGTTTACGAGTTCCTTTAACCAAATCAGAAATTGTTTTTCTTTAATCCTTTAGATCCTTTAAACAAATCAGAAATTGTTTTTCTTAAAACTACATCTTAATCGATCAGCATGTTTGATTTTTCCTGGACAAAGTCTTAGAGAAAACATAGGTGAAAAATCGTCCGTATGTTGTAATGGGAATCATTAGAAAATTTTGAAGTCTTTTGAAAGAAAAATTTGTTTAAAATCAAATCCCTATATGTGACAGCGCATAGAGAAAGGGACCTAAAGGTAAAAAAAATCAATTTTCATTTTGTTTCTTTTTTTTGATGTGGACAACATCTGAGCATCGAATGAGACCAAAAGTTTTCCCTCCCATAGATATGGGCGTTTTACGAAAGTGAAGTCGACGATTCTAAGCGCAAATAGAAAGGGACATAATCTTTAAAATGGCTCTTTTGAACAAAACTGGGGTTTAACCTTAGGTCCCTTTCTATTTTGCGCGTCACATATAAATAAAAACCTTCAAAAGAATTCAAGGAATATTTTTAAAAAAACCTAAATTTAAATTTTAAACCACCTTCAAATAATTTATATAAAATTGTTCCAAGGATTTTTTTAAAAAACCCTAAATTTGAATTTTAAGCCTTCAAATAATTTCTATAAAAATGGATCGTAACTTTTCAAAACAAAACTAAAATTTGGGGTTAGCTAATTGTTTTTTAAAAAGACAACCGCATAGCCAACGGCTTATAACATTTGTATAAAAAGTAGCAACTCCTTTGAAGTCATTAGTTCCCAAAGCTGTACTTATGACCAGGATAGACGAGTTTGTAGAGAGCACTTAACTTTTCCAGTCCGGCTTTTGGAGGAAGCTTGAAAAAACATTTTTAAATCTGTGGCCAAAGAGTTTAACGAAAACCAACAAGAAATAATTTCAACACCACTGAATGAGGCAGTAGAGGACATAATTCTACTTCTAGCGGTTGGATAGTTAAACAAATTTTCCAGACCTGAAAGCTCTGCGCTCTACAAATTAGATTTACGTTAATCGCGGTTTTTGTTAATAATGTTTTTTTTCGTAGGTCCTTAAAACAAATAATCCAGACCTGAAAGCTCTGCGCTCTACAACTTAAGATTTACGATAATCGCGGATTTTGTTAATAATGTTTTTTTTCGTAGGTCCTTTAGAAAATGCTTTTCTAACTTATTTTTAAATCTGTGGCCAAAGAGTTTAACGAAAACCGACTAGAAATAATTTCAACGCCACTGTATGATGAAATAGAGGACATAATTCTCTTCTAGCGGTTTATTAGATAGTTAAACCAAATTTCCAGACCTGAAAGCTCTGCGCTCTACATCTTCAGATTTGCGATAATTGCGGTTTTTGTTAATAGAGTTTTTTCGTAGGCACTTTAGAAACTGATTTTCCTTTTAAACAAAACGATTAAAATTTCTTCAGTTTATCTGATATTTTACGGAAAAATGTCTTTAAAAATTAATAATGGATATTTTGTGGTTCGACCTTTCGTTTAAATTCTAATTGTTAGTGTGATAACCCCTGAACGAAGTCGGCTCGAAATATTAGGTTTCTTAAAATTAAATAAATTATTAAAATTCTGGTAAAGTTAAATAAATTCTCAAGCACGAGTTTTAATAATAATAATACATTTATTTTATAATAAAAAAATTATTTATATTATAATAAAAAAATTTATTTATTTTTTAACAATAAATTAATTTATTATATACTAATCAATTTATTTATTTTATAATAATAAATTTATTATTAAAACAGACCTCTAGCTCGATAATTAATTTACCTTTTCTAGAATTTTAATAATTTATTTCATTTTAAAAACCCCAATATTTCAAACTGACTAAGTCATTCATTATCACAGGTAATCATCATAAAATTACAATAATTCACAATTTACCATCCCGAATAAATAAAATTTCCAAGTATTCCATTTAAATAATTGTTTGCTTCTGCCCTCTCTATCTAAAATTAATACAGCAGATTTCGGCTAAAAGTGGATTATACCGGTTCAGAGGAAAAAAATTGAATATAATAAAAAAACGGAATTATTTTGTAAACCAATGAAAAACTTTTTTTTAAGAAAAGGCCTTTAATGAATGAGAAGTAAAGCTGTTTATTAATCTGTTCAAAGCATGTGGGTCGACGTGTAATAAGCTCCCCGGTTTAAACTGGGTGAGAACAACTTACAGTATTTTCAGTGGCAATGTTCCACCTCGCTCGCAATGCCGACTTTACAAGTAAGAAATCAATCTCTCAACTGATGTTAATTGCAAAAAGGTCTGTTCCACTGTTCTGACAGCTTGAATACTAACACTGGAATTTATTCTTACAACTATTGTCTGTCTTACCCGGTAAAAAACTACCTAAAGCTAAATAAGCCTTGTAGAAGAAACAGTACTTCTAGTACGATTTCAAACTTTTTTCAAATGTTTTAGAGCACTTAAAGAAACTATATGACTGCTGAGTTTTGAAAATCATGACATTTAAATGACTTGCGCGGCTTCATTGAACGGATTTTATTGGAGATGTCTACTATTGCATGACTCCATCAAATAAGTCAGAGTGGATGTTATTTTTTTAGTGGCTTAAATCAGTTACTTAATTATTGTACTTATACCTTCTTCTGTATTTAACAGGCTATAAGATCATTTCCCTCAAAAATTAACAATGAGCCATTACAATTCGTACGTAACCATTAAAACCCAGTATTTTGAAAGTCATTTTGAACTAAATTACAAACTAAAAAAGTTATCTTCTTGAAGCAGACAAATTGAATTAATTGTTTGTCTAAAAAATTCCATCGAGTTTCTTGTAAAATAATAAAGAAAGAGATTATAACATATTTCATTTAGATGCTTTTAGGATTTTTGGTATTTTAAGAACCTCTAGGTCTGATCTTCCCAATATTCCCAAAATGGATTCCCTTACTATATTTAATTGATTTGTGATATTTTAAAGGAAGATTATCCTACCTGCTCAATGAAATAATCATCAAAAGCATAAACATTTTTTCGTTCTAAGAAAGCTTCTTAATAAATAAATTATGAGAGATTACAAGTAAAACATAATGCTCAAACATTAATTGAATGCCTTATGAGGGAGGACAATTTTATTCTTTAAAATTGCTTCCGTAGATTTACCAAATGTTTGCAGTTTATATTTTTTTTCGAACTTTTACAGGATGTTCTTGGCGAACGAAGTGAGAGTCCTTTAAATAATGCATATTATTTTTAGGTAAACATAAAGTTTTCCCAAATTATAGATGAATACTTTATAAAATATTCAGAGCCCTTCGGGGTTTCAGTTACAATACAAACTGGTTTTCGTAAAGTGGGCCTAAAGGACCTTTACAAATTATCCAACTTCCCTCAAAGATTTTTCGAAATCCATTAACTATATAAGAGTAGATGAATATTTAAAAAGATGTTTGAAGTTCATAAGGCTTTTGAGTGATAACGTATGCGGAATGAAATCGCAACAAAAAAAAACATTTTTTTTTCTTTTAAACAAAAACAAAAATTTTATTTCGATTTTTTTTAAGATAATACATTGTACTAGTTTAATGAAAAAAATATTTGGTCCCATTCGAGCTGATTTGCGGCAATTTTGAGGAACTTTTTCCATGGCTGTTGAAAATGTCGATGTTGGCATGTTTTGAAGCTCCTTTCGAGTTTTTTGAATCAAATTTTTGGTAGTTTTGGGTCTGAAGTTATTTGCATATACTTTTCGTTTTAAATTTGCCCACAAATCCTCAATTGGGCGTAATTGGGGTACATTGGGTGGATTTTCTTCTTTACATACATACATATGGAATTTAAAGGGTGTCCATGGCTTCCAATGTCTTCTTGGCGTAATGACTTGATGCTAAGTCGGGCCAGAAGATTACATTTAAGTTTCTTTGCTTCTTATTCATAAATTCTTCAACTTTTGGTAAGCAGAAATTAATATAACATTCAGAATTGACGGCCAAACCGGACTCAAAAAAACTGGTTCTGACATTCCATGCTGACTAATTGCAAGCCACAATAAAACTTTATTAGGAAGTTTTGAATGCTCCACATACTTTAAATTATCGTCTACGTGTTTTTTTCCTTCAAAAAATGTTTTTCTTGTCATTCGTTTCTATCCAATGTGAAATATCGTCCATGATGCATACATTTGACCAAACTTCTAAGTCGAGACTTTTGGGTAACTTCTTGAGCTTCTGACGCTATTGCCTTGTTTTTTCTGGACTTTCTCTGAATTCCCATATCACTCAGATACTTTTTCACTGTTTTCCCGTCACATTGGAACTTTTTCCCAAGCTTCCTATAGGATTTAGCGACTTTACCATCGGTAATTTTTCGAAGTCTGCTTCCCATAGAAGAGTCGTTCAAACTACACTTTTTTTTTCCAGAACCACGCTTTCTTTCTGATGTTTGTCTTTTCTCATATATCGCCAGTGTTCTATATACCGAACTTCGATTTTCTCCTTGCTCTACAAAATGAGAAACGATATCGGATTTCTTCCAATCAGGATGATGGTCGAAAAAATTACGAATGGTTTTTCGACGTTGTTCTTCTTTTGACAACATTGCAAACAAAATAAATGATCAACTTCAGCAAAAATCAAATAGCAATATCACTTTGTTTACATTTTCAATTTTGCTTTGTACCCAGCGTTGTAAAATTTGTTGCGATTTCATTCCGCAAACGTTAATATAAGCTATTTTCGGTAATAATGTTCTGGAGGGCTGATACCGCCTATAAAAATGTGTAGTATGTCCTCTATTTCCCCCTTAGTGGTGTGGATATATTTTTGTCGGTTTTCGTAAACCTCTATGGACACATATTTATATCTAATGTCAGGGAGATAATTTTCCTGAACTCACAGGATCGTCTAGAGATAATTTTCATAGTAGGAAACTGCAGTTAGAAGTCAGCTTATAAGTAATAAATCTATTTTATAGAGACCAGATTATTCAGAGCTTTTATGTGTTAATTCGGCACATCACAACCTTTATTTTCTTAAATTAATTTTAATCGATGACTTTTGGGCGCGGAAACCCCCAATTTGACATCACGGAAGGATGTGAGCGGCTAGTCAGGGTTTCAAGAAAAATGATTGGAAGTGGTCATATTTGATTTTAGAATATTGGAGCTGCTGAATTTCAAAAAATTCTGAAATGGTAATTTTTTATACTTTGCATCTGTCATTTTTAGCGTTCTAAAAGTCGGTCCAAATAGGTATTAACGTCGGTATTACAAATGTCCCTAATACATACAATTACTCGTATTCCTTACCATTTTATTTATTTATTTATTTATTTATTCATATAGTAATACATACCACTCCATTAATACCATTCCATTAAGGAACAAACGTGGATCGTCTCTCAAACTAATGGGCTGACTGGGATCTACTGCTTAATGTTGGCTTCGAACGCCTTATGCCTTTTAAGAAAAGCTTTTATTGGGCTTTAAGATAAATCTCCTACTCAAAAAGTTTTCGGTATTCACGGGGGGATCCACCGCCACTGAAAGAGGTTTAGATGTTTTTACCCGTATTTAAACCTGGGTTTACTTTTTTATACTCACTGAACGGGACCTACTATTAAACGTCGCACAGTGGGGTATTGTACCCCAAAAATGGAGATTATTTAAAGGACGCTTTTCGGAGATGTAATATTTATATACATTTACTATTTCTGAGATTATTAGCCAATTCTAGTTGATTTTTTAAAAATCAGCCTTAAAATGGCTGGGATATGGCCGATACATCGGAAAAGATATTCCAAAAATATAATATTTTAACGTATATTGGGCTATAACTTCCGATGTATGCATTCCACGTGGCACCTTCAAATACTAAAATTATAGCCCTCAACAATTTGCGTCCTTTGCATTAAATTTAATCAAAATCGCAATTCAAATGGCCTTACTATAGGCTATATTACGTCGAAAAAACACATTTACGGCAGATATCGGGCTATAACTCTCGATATGTATATCCCACGTGGAGCCTTCAGAGATCAATTTGATGGCCCTAACTGAGATCTGTCTAGTGCAGTTAATTTCATTAAATTCGGCAATCAACTGGCGACAATGTGGATTATAGTATTTTAAAAATATAGATTTACATCCGATATTGTGCTTTAACTTCCGATGTGTATATCCCACGAGGAACCTTAAAATATCGATATGATAGCCCTCAAAGGGGTCCATCTTCTAACGTTAATTGCACTTAAATCGGCCGAGAAATGAGTAAACAAAATTAAAACCCGACAGTCGAAAAAATCTTTTCAAGCGACTTAAGGCTATATCAATATAACTCTGTGAATGCAAACCCCTCAGATATCAAAATAGTGCCTCGACCATGATATATAATATGGGCGCTGTAACATACTATACAATCCCCAAACATGTGACCGGCTTCTTAAAGCCTTACAGATATTTCAACAAAAAAGTTTTATATATTGGCTTTAACTTAATTTTAAATTCGAACTAACATGAGAATAAAGTTTGCTATGTAGAACTTTTCTATTAGTTATGAACAAATTTAATAAAAGCTATATTTTTATAAAACAATATTTTGATATTTTACTTAAAGAACTACTAAGTAAATTATTTTATAATTTTGAAAACTTTTTGCTTCATAACTCAATGGTATCGTATTCGTAAAATTATTAATGTTGCTGTGAAAATAACACGGGGTTAATTCTTTATACTTAAATATTCCGTTTGGAACATCGCGTTTTAATTGTCACTTTTGCTTTGTACTTACAAACAATAAACCAGGCACACCGAAGTGTTAACACCTTATACATCTATAAGTATAATGATAGAGTTAAAAATATCTCAAAATATTGACACGAAATTATATTTAACAAAAAATCTTAAAAAAAGTTACCGTGATCATTTTATTGTTAATATGAAATAAAAAATAATTGCTTTATGGTGCATGGTACTGCACCGTTAGTTACAAAAATAGATAACAATAACATTTTATACAACAACGATTTAAATGTAAACCCAATAAATAGTCACTGTTAAGTTTCTACATTTTGACTACATGTGAATATTTTTAGAAAATCTGTAAATACACGAATTGGCGCAAAAACGCGCAAGATGTTTTTCTTAATTATATAAGAACACACATTCTATTATATATATCTACAAATTTTTTTGGGGGGTTTTGCCCGGTACCCTTTTAAAAATCTACAAATATACTAAAAATGTCTTAAATTAAGACCATTTTTCCAAAAATAATTAAAAATACTTATACTACATATTTACTG
Source organism: Hydrotaea diabolus (assembly GCA_963513945.1). Lineage (NCBI taxonomy): Eukaryota > Metazoa > Arthropoda > Insecta > Diptera > Muscidae > Hydrotaea > Hydrotaea diabolus. Next base: position 17,573,386 of record OY740720.1, on the reverse strand, counting down.
ACAACCGATATGTATATTTGCTCTAAAATACCCGAAGTTGAAGGTTCCATAGCAGTAATATTGTTTTCGAATGGTTAAATAGAAAAAATGTCACTTTAAACAACTGAAATGTCACTTTCTGAGAATTTAAACAAATCGAAAAAAACTTCCACTTTTGACGGAATACAGAAGAAGAAGCAAACAGCATATCGTTTCCATTCTATCAATTAGTGATGTAGAATTTTGTATAGAATTATGTAGTACCAATATACAATCGGAAATATCTACTTTCATTTTTCAAGTAAGCGCCGTTTTGGTAGTCAAATACCCCACTGTGCGTCGGCGCTGAATGCATTTTTTTAGCAAAGTTTTTGTTGTTGTTGTTAAAGTTCGGGTTTTTACATGGCTGAGAGATAAATCTCTTACTCGTAAAGTCGCCGTCATTAACGAGGCGGAAAGCCGCCGCTGAAAAATTGTTAGTTGTTCTTGTCCGGATTCAAACCACGGCGGCCCGCAAAGGCCATTGTTAACCTTCAAAAGGTCTTTTGCAGCGATCACGTATAAATTCAATGCTGTTGGATCATGTGTATGTGATATCCAGTGCGTTATACCGAGATTCTGTAGATCTTGCGGGACTTGGTCTTTCAAACCGAGCCTCGACCGTCAATTTGTGCTCAAGCCCACAAACTTACCGTCCAAGAGTTCCAGTTTATCCATTTCGAAAAATTCAACAATCCTTTCTAATAGATATTGTCTATATTTTCAGAAGTATATATCCCATGAAAAAATATAAACTTTTTGGGAAATGATTTTAATCCTGCCCAGGACTTGCATAACCTTTCTTATTGTCATTACTACTTTCCGAACCTTCCTCATATGTCTATGTTTTGATATCTGTGTCCAAACAAACATTCAGGCCTCCCCCATGAGTAGAGAATGGTGGCAGTTGCAGTTTGTGGTTATGGCCTTTACATGTACCAAGTCTCGACGGACCTGTATATGGGCCTGGTCAGTGTCGCGGTTAGGGGCATACAGCCGGTGTGGCTGCTGGTTCTGTGTGTTCGCAGCTAATGCTGCACTGCTGGCACTTTAGTCAGTCATTCAGGCTATCCGATAAAAATGCAAATTTGTTATTTTTCCGCTGTTCCACAGTTCCAGTGCCACTGGCCGGCCGGCCGGCCGACCGCTGATTTCCCTTGGACCAGCTTTTCGTTTGTGTGTGATCCAGGGACTGACTGGCCAAGTGTGTGTTTGTCTGTAGCGCCGGCATGTCCGTCGACATGTATGCTAAATGTTTTTATAATCCCCGATAACACAATCATTTTATCACATTTACAATTACACAAGACAAAAACAAAAACTCGCAGCTCTCTATGAGAGTTGTTGCCATACTTGTTGTTTTACCATAAAATTTACATAATTTTGTTGTTGCAGTTTTTGCACGCTGCCTTGTTTTCGCTGGTTGTCGTCGTCGTCCTTCTCCTCGTCGTCGTCTCGCTCACTTTGAACAGTTTTCAATTAATTGTGTGTTTTTATTAAATAAATAAATATTATTGCAAAAATTGCACTTTCCCTTGTCTATGTGCGAACACAGAAAGCGATGGTGAACCCCCTGTGAAAAAATCGCCAGCAAAACCACCAGCCGAGCTGAAAAACAAAACCGCCCAATAGTGCGAAGCAATATCAAAACAACAACAACGGCAAAAAAAGACAAAATATAAACCAACAAAAACAATGTTCAATGTAATTAATTATTGTATAAAAGACCCGTTTACATAACCCTTAATTACCCTAATTGCTTATGGTACGCATGTATGTGTGCGCGTTGCTTTAAGCGCTTATGTAAGTGTGTATGTGTGCGTGTGTGTGTTAGCTGGTGTCATGCAACAACACTTGATGGCACTTCTGTTCGAAGGTGAGTTATTGTAATTGAAATAAATCATTTCAAAATACATTGTCATTAATTTCCCTTATATCCGTTTTATTTAACGTAACGAGGTTTAGAATTATTTTAATTTAAAACAAAATGAAAATATTGAAATTAATTTGAAAAACGGAGTAGAATGAAAACGCTTGAATTAGCAACAGTTAACAATGATCGATCAATGACTTATATTCAAGGAAAACGCCAGTGGTTATAAAGTGTAAAATGAAACCGCTTGTACCAGCAACAGTCCACCATGATCAATAACAAGTATTCTAAGTTCAGAATTAACTCGTATGTTCATGAACCGGACACTATAGCTTCCTTGGAAGGGTTAGAATTTAATTGATTCAATCGGCAACAGTCCACACTGATCAATGACTCTAGCATTCTAAGTTCAGAAATTTGGTTCAGAAAAGATGCCTGACAATGTAGCAGCAACTCTTGATAAACTCGACACTGAAGCTTCTTTGAAAGGACTAAAATAAAAACGCTTTAATCGGCAACAGTCCACAATGACTCAAGTATCATCTGCCGAGAATCTATATCCAAGGAAAACGCCAGTGTTTAGTCAGGGTGACTGTAACCCTTTGCTTAACTGGACACTGAAGCTTCTTTGAAAGGACTAAAATAAAAACGCTTTAATCGGCAACAGTCTACAAAGATCAATGACTCAAGTTAACTCTGCCGAGAATCAATGTCCAAGGAAGTTTTTAGTGGTTAGACAGTGTAGCTGTAACCTTTGATCAACTGGACACTGAAGCTTCTTTGAAAGGACTAAAATGAAAACGCTTAAATCAGCAACAGTCTACAAAGATCAATGACTAAAGTATTCTAAGTTCAGAGTTTATGTTGAAGAAAGACGCCAGTGTTTAGTCAGGGTAGCCGTAACCCTTTGCTTAACTGGACACTGAAGCTTCTTAAAAGGATTAAAACTGAAAACGCTTATATCAGCAACAGTCCACAATGACTCATGTATCCTGTGTCAAGAATCTATGCCCAAGGAAGTTTTTAGTGTTTAGCCAGTGTAGCTGTAACCCTTTGCTTAACTGGACACTGAAGCTTCTTTGGAAGGACTAAAATGAAAACGCTTAAATCAGCAACATTCCGCAATGACTCAAAATTCTAAGTTCCGAATTTATGTTCAATAAAGACGCCAGTGTTTAGCCAGTGTAGCTGTAACCCTTTGCTTAACTGGACACTGAAGCTTCTTTGGAAGGACTAAAATGAAAACGCTTAAATCAGCAACATTCCGCAATGACTCAAAATTCTAAGTTCCGAATTTATGTTCAATAAAGACGCCAGTGTTTAGGCAGGGTAACTGTAACTCTTTGCTTAACTGGACACTGAAGCTTCTTTGAAAGGACTAAAATAAAAACGCTTTAATCGGCAACAGTCTACAAAGATCAATGACTAAAGTATTCTAAGTTCAGAATTTATGTTCAAGAAAGACGCCAGTCTTTAGTCAGGGTGAATCTATGTCCAAGGAAGTTTTTAGTGGTTAGACAGTGAAGCTGTAACCCTTTGATGAACTGGACACTGAAGCTTCTTTGAAAGGACTAAAATGAAAACGCTTAAATAAGCAACAGTCTACAAAGATCAATGACTAAAGTATTCTAAGTTCAGAATTTATGTTTAAGAAAGATGCCAGTGTTTAGTCAGGGTAGCTGTAACCCTTTGTTGAACTGGACACTGTAGCTTCTTTGAAATGTTTTTAAGGTGTATCATTTTAACACTTTTTAAATGCATTTCAAATTCTTGGCCGACCACAGGATTAGAGGATCCTCCATTATTTAAAATCTTTATTTTTACCCAACACCACTCTGTGTGGGCCGCCGCGGTGTGATGGAAGTGTTCAAAACTATCATGCCACTTAACTCAGGTTTAACCCTAAGTAAGAATATCTAACAATTTTTAAGCGGCGGGTTTCCACCTCGCAAATGCCGGCCACATAATGAGTAAGAGATTTATCTCTAAGCCATGTGAAAACTTCTCTTTAAAAAACATTAGCCGTTTGGAGCCGGCGTTTAACTGTAGGTCCCGTCTGTGAGTATAAGCATATCTCATTGATTTGAGAAAAGTTTCAATAATAAAAGGGGGGACATGGACTTAAGTTAAGAAAGTAAGTACTTTGTCGAACAGAGTATTATGAACTAGTGTCTTGGCAAGTAGGGAATACTTGATTTGATTCTTTGGTACTTTTTCACAACTTCCATAGTGTACCCCTTCTAATTTAATAACCCGTTCAGTTACTCAAAATGTTCTGCTATCATTTCCGATAAAGAATTGCACCAGGCTTGAAAAAGATGAGTCAGGCTAAAGGTAGTCTATCTTACAGGCTAAAGGTAGCCTATTTTATTTTCCAAATACCGGCATTTCTTTTTTCAAAACACGTCTGGGAATGTCGAGTTTTTTAGAAGTAAAAAAAACAGCATTAACCGACATTCCGGTTTGAGAGTTTTGCCTAATACTGCATTTTCATTAGGCCATTTATTCTCGTTTTCGCTCGAAACTATTCAAAACGTCTCAACCAATTTTCACACAATTTGTGGTCGTTTTCATTCTCGTTTTAGTTTTTGTTTGATAGTTCATTATTGTTTACAAACAAAGAACAACGTGGTGACTGTTAAAATACTGAAATACATATTTTTCTTAAACAAATGGATAAATTAAATTAAATTATCATTTTTAATTTTACTTCATAAAATATCTATTTCACCAAATATGTTTGACGATTGATTAAAAAGGTCTGCCTTGAGATGACAAACCAACGATAAAAAACGATTATTTTGGAGATGACACACTTTATTTTAGGTGGCATCGCCGGTGCGAAACGTTTTCGTTCCACTTTCGTACAAAAACAAGTCAAAGTGAGACGTTTTCATCACTTGAATTTGTATGGGAAAACGTGTAATTTTGACTTGTTTTGGCCAAACTTTTGAAAACACTTCAAAAGTGCCTAGTGAAAAAAGAGCATTAGAATGAAAATTAGTTTACAAATCAAAATAATGTTCCTAATTTAACCAGTTTTTAAAAATAAGGCTTTTGTTTTTGGTATTCATATGTCTAAGTTTAAACTGGTCAGACTTTCGGGCATAAGGTCTTAAAATAAGCCAAACTAGAAAATACTTTATTTTTTTGTAGTATAAAACCATATGTCCATTTATATGGAAACAAATAAATAAATTAAATTAAGTTTTTTTCTCGCTCACGCTCATTTTTACTTTTACTTCATAAAATATCTATTTCACCAAATATGTTTGACGATTGATTAAAAATGTCTGCCTTGAGATGACAAACCAACGATAAAAAACGTTTATTTTGGAGATGACACACTTTATTTAAGATGGCATCGCCTGTGCGAAACGTTTTCGTTCCACTTTCGTACAAAAACAAGTCAAAGTGAGACGTTTTCATCACTTGGAAAGACATTTTATGGGCGCCCCGAAAATTTTTACGGGGACGATATCAAAAAATAATGACCAAAAAACCTAATAACCTTACAGCAGGTTTTAGCAAAACTGATTGTCCGGTTTGGACATTAAAACAGGAATGTCGGTTTTCGGTTTTGGACACTCTAGTCAAAAGGGCAAGTTTACAAGCAAAACATAAACATTAATAATTTTTGTTTAAAAAATCAAGAAATATCCTATAGCAAAATTTACTAAAATAATCCTGATAAAGCGATTTCGGAGAAAAGTAGTACTAATGTTCCGCGTCTAGGAAAATGTGTCTAATAGAACGAAATTTTTTTCAAGAGAAAGAGATAAAAGCCTGTCGGTGTTGACAATGAGAGGCCCTGCACCACTCTATTATTCAAAGGATTCCGCACTTCTGTTTGAAATTTGAGCCAGATCGAATATAATAAGAGTGATGCGTAAGAGTGTCTAGAAAATCAAACTCTGAAAGCGGGCATATCGGTTTTTTTTTAAAACCTTGTTTTAAAATAGTCTTCCGTCTGGTGTTTTTAAAAAGTAAAAAACCGGCATTAATCGACATTGCTGTTTTATTAGTCTTTTGCTTAGGAATTGGAAATATTTCCCAAATAAGGAGTGAAGTAATTGTTTGTCTCTATTTCTAGACTCTAGAATGCAACAAAATCACTTGCTTCGATTAGAGGTTTGTTTTTTATTTAAAAACAAACTAAGTAAATAGCTTAAGAGTGTTATGGCTGACTTTACGAGGGCGGTTCGGAAACTTCTTAGCCTAGCACAAAAAGCGCGGTATAAACAGAAAGTTAAGTTAAGTGTTTTGGAAACTTCCATCTCTGCTATGAACACATGTAAAATTTTGTTTCGATCTGGCAACTCCTTCATATAGAAACAGGTGTTCACAAAAGACGCATCCGCGATTTTTTTACAATGGAAAAATTAGAAATGCGTGGTGTCATTAAATATTTACATAAAAAAGGTTTATCGGGACAAGAAATTCATAATGATATGGTGAATGTGTTAGGTGAAAGTGCTCCTTCATATGCAACAGTAAAAAATTGGGTTGCTCAATTTAAACGTGGTCGTACAAGCAACAACAACAGAAATTGTAGCCAAAGTACATGATATGGTATTAAATGATCGACGAATAAAAGTGCGTGAAATAGCTAATATCATGGACATCTCAAATGATCGAGTCCATTTAATTTTGCATGAAGAACTACAGATGAAAAAGCTTTCTGCAAGATGGGTGCCGCACTTGTTAACAGTCGACCAAAAACGCTTAAGAATGAACATTTCTCAAGCTTGTTTGGATCGTTTTCGGCGAAATAAAATGGATTTTAAGCGTCGTTTCATAACTGTTGATGAGACATGGATCGACCACTATACTCCAGAGAGAAAGAACAATCCAAACAATGGACTGAAGCTGGAGGATGTGCTCCAAAGAAGGCAAAAACAATTCAATCGGCTGGTAAGGTTATGGCAACGGTTTTTTGGGACTTCAAAGGTATTTTATTGATTGACTATCTGCAAAAGGGTAAAACAATAAATTCAGAGTACTATTGCAAGCTTTTAGATCAATTAAATGTACAAATTCGAGAAAAACGTCCTGGCTTACAACTCAAAAAAATAATTTTTCATCAAGACAATGCACCAGCGCACAAGAGTGTTTTATCAATGGCTAAAATCAACGAATTAAAGTACGGTTGCTTGACCACCCACCTTATTCTCCTGATTTAGCTGCCAGTGGCTTTTACCTGTTCCCAAATCTAAAAAAATTCCTTGCTGGCAAGCGTTTTACCTCAAATGAAGATGCAATTACAGTTGTAAACCACTATTTTGAAGACCTTTAGGAAAACTATTTTTAATCAAGGGATAGAATTGCTAGATAACGTTGGACTAAGTGTATTGAAGTTTCAGGAGATTATATTGAAAAATAAAAATATTTTTGAAAAACTAACTATTCTCTTTCATTGATAGGCTAAGAATTTTCCGAACCGCCCTCGTAAGTACGAAACGTAGTCAAGACTTTACACAGAAAGAAGACAAGCTAAAATTCTCAACGTTGAAATTCTGCTAACAAATTCAAAGAACAGCCAACTAAACAATTTAATTAAACCAATAAATATTTTATTGGTTTAAGCACCATAGTTTTTTCCGTTCATTGCCTAGCCCAGGTAATAAGCGCCAACTCAGCTCAAAAACATACTTTGGGGAATTAAATATTTATTGAATCAAATGAAAAGTGTATGTTGCTGAAACAGCAAAGGAAAAGAAGATGAAGAAAAACGACAGAAAAAAAACAAGCACGGAATTATCTCTGCACTTTGTAGCTTTATGAAGGGCTATGAAAACAAAATTAAACATTTTGTCCACCTGAGTTCCAGAGCAAACGGCAAAAAAAAAACAGAAAACAGAAAGTCGGACAAAAAACAAAAGTTTTCGGTGGCAAAAAAATAATAAATGCTCGAGTCACACACACACGCGCGCAATATGCTTACGCATCTTTGCTTTATAAGTATGTGTGCGTGAGACATCCTCACACACACACGCACACCCATACATAGGCATACCAACAGGGACATAGTTCAACAGCTTATTTTGTGTCAACGCTAGTCGTCGACGGCAGGACGAGTGGTTACTGCCAGTGGTCGTTTGCCTTTAACCACTTTACAGTGGTTTTCAGCCCAGCACAACGAAAAAAAGGTAAAGAGAGAAAAAGAGCAAAACAAAACAAAGCAAAAAACAAAAAAAAAACACGGTGCATGAAAGTTTCTATAACTTGGCTTGTTGTCCTCCTGTGGCCGTGTTTGCCCTTTGGTGCTTGAGTAGTCCGGCGTATTTGAGCCTTTGGACGCTGCTGTGTCGAGGGTGTCCCGTGTGTTTGTTCGCCTGCCTCTGTGTTGTTTTAAGCATTTAAAATATTTTATAATTAATTACATACACTTTGGCCGTGTGGCCATACTTGTGCCGGCGGCGGCGACATCTCGGCCAGGCTGGGCTGCGCCAGCATTATGGCCACAAACTGGAGCACAGGCGTTATTGAAATAATTTTACATTTAAAATAGTTAATGAATTTTTATTGATAAATAATATGAAAAGCGCGCTAAAGAGATAAGGCCAAAACGAGAGAAAACATCCGCTGCTCACATAATGATGATGGCGGTGCTGCTCCTGGCGCTGCTGCTGCTGCTGATTATCATAACGAAATTATTTATTTAATTAATTATTCAAAAGTGTTTAAACGAGAGCCATATCATGGCATGATAATCATTCAATATTTAAGGCGAAAACGAAAAAAACAAAACGGGGAAACCGAAGGAATTCCGTGATCCATGGCGTATGGAGGCGTAAATTATTTATTGCTGCTTACACACACACACACAGGCATGTGCATGACTATGTCGAGTGTGCACGAGTGTTTTAAATGTTTATGCATTTTAATTATGACATGAAAGTTATTAACAAATTAGAAACTGACATGGGGAAAAAATGGGTGAATTGTCTAGTCACGTCACGCGAGGCCAAAGTGCTTAATTTGTCAAACGTGTTTAACCAAATTGGTCTCTGGTGTGGTTTGAGACCACACGTAGGGGAATTTGCGGAGCTGCTTTTCATAAGGGGTGGAAGAGAAGCTACAGTAGTTGCGGCTTCAAAACACATGGTTTTTGGTTCCCATCTCGAAAAAGAGTAGCAAGGTGTAGTATCAGACCCGTTGACAACTAACTTAAAAGAATGTTTAATTAATTTAGAGATTTTAGAGATTTGTGGATCCACGTTTTTGTAGAATAGGGTTATGTCTGTCTTCATTCTTAACAAAGTGCAAAGTAGCGCTGGCAATAGCCTGACGAATTCAACAAAGACTTTTATTTTGATATATGTGATATATTAAAAAAATAATGTTAAACATCGAAACTGTTCATTATACATATGTGACAGCGCATAGAGAAAGGGACCTAAGAGTAAAACAATTAATTTTCATTTTTTTTTTGATGTGGTCAACATCTGAGCATCGAATGAGACCGATCCCATGCCCCAAAAGTGTTCGCTCCCAGAGATATGCTCGTTTAATGAAAGTGAAGTCGACGATTCTAAGCGCAAATAGAAAGGGACCTAATTTTTAAAATGGCTCTCCTGAACAAAACTGGTTTTTAACCTTAGGTCCCCTTCTATTTTGCGCGTCACATATACTTAGTAGGGACATAAATACTGTTACACACGTTTTATGCTGTAAAATAAAAACTACTGAATGTTTTTGGACCAAATATTTTTTAATATATTTATTGATGTATATTGTATCCAAAAAGGATCTACTTATTCGAAATGTCCGCCTTTTGCCTTTACACGCCCCTTAAGTCGCACTGGCCAATCGTCAATACGAGGGCGGTTCGGAAACTCTTAGCCTAGCACAAAAAGCGCGGTGTAAACAGAAAAAAGTTAAGTGTTTTGGAAACTTCCATCTCTGCTATGAACACATGTTAAATTTTGTTTCGATCTGGCAACTCCTTCATATAGAAACAGGTGTTCACAAAAGACGCATCCGCGATTTTTTTACAATGGAAAAATTTGAAATGCGTGGTGTCATTAAATATTTACATAAAAAAGGTTTATCGGGACAAGAAATTCAAAATGATATGGTGAATGTGTTAGGTGAAAGTGCTCCTTCATATGCAACAGTAAAAAATTGGGTTGCTGAATTTAAACGTGGTCGTACAAGCATTGAAGATGAACCACGTAGTGGACGTCCAAAAACAGCAACAACAACAGAAATTGTAGCCAAAGTGCATGATACGGTATTAAATGATCGACGAATAAAAGTGCGTGGAATAGCTAATATCATGGGCATCTCAAATGATCGAGTCCATTTAATTATGCATGAAGAACTACAGATGACAAAGCTTTCTGCAAGATGGGTGCCGGACTTGTTAACAGTCGACCAAAAACGCATAAGAATGAACATTTCTCAAGCTTGTTTGGATCGTTTTCGGCGAAATAAAATGGATTTTAAGTGTCGTTTCATAACTGTTGATGAGACATGGATCCACCACTATACTCCAGAGACAAAAGAACAATCCAAACAATGGACTGAAGCTGGAGGAAGTGCCCCAAAGAAGACTAAACCAAATCAATCGGCTGGTAAGGTTATGGCAACGGTTTTTTGGGACTTCAAAGGTATTTTATTGATTGACTATCTGCAAAAGGGTAAAACAATAAATTCAGAGTACTATTGCAACCTTTTAGATCAATTAAATGTACAAATACGAGAAAAACGTCCTGGCTTACAACACAAAAAAAATGATTTTTCATCAAGACAACGCACTAAAATCAACGCATTAAAGTACGAGTGGCTTGACCACCCACCTTATTCTCCTGATTTAGCTCCCAGTGACTTTTACCTGTTCCCAAATCTAAAAAAATTCCTTGCTGGCAAGCGTTTTGCCTCAAATGAAGATGCAATTACAGTTGTAAACCACTATTTTGAAGACCTTGAGGAAAACTATTTTAATCAAGGGATAGAATTGCTAGAAAAGCGTTGGACTAAGTGTATTGAAGTTTCAGGAGATTATATTGAAAAATAAAAATATTTTTGAAAAACTAACTATTCTCTTTCATTGATATGCTAAGAACTTTCCGAACCACCCTCGTAGCTGCACGAACCTCGTCCATTGGAAAATTGGACACAGCTCGAACCTAAGCAGTCTTAAGAGATCCAATGTTGGGGTATCCTTTGTGAAAAACCTTGTCCTCTACAACCGTCCACAATTTGTTATCCAATGGGTTCAAAACTGGACTGCCTGAGGGCCATTCTTCAGAGGAAATGAACGCTGGCAACTTGTTTCGAAGCCAGGCCTGGGACGTTTTAGCTTTATGGGCCGGCGCAGAATCCTGCTGGAAAGTCCATAGCTGGTTTTGGAACAGGGAATTGTTAAGAGGCTTCACAACAGCTTCCAAAGCGGTTGCTTGGTAAACTTGGCCGATGTTTTGACTCCTTGTTCGCAGAAATGCAGGTCAGTGACCCCGTCGTAAGAGACACCCCACCAAACCATGACTGGAGCTGGGTGATGACCCTTTTCCATCGTTGGGATCAGTTCAGATACTTCCTTAGATGACGGCGCATACACTCTATCATTTTGCTTGTTAAATTTTTCCTGAACGGTAAATTTTATTTCATCGGTGAACAAAATTTTTCTGTGCAAGTTATCAGCGTGCTTCACCAAAAGACGTTTACCTTTTTCAATCCTATTTTTTTTTAAAGCTGCAGTCAATAAATGTCCGGTACATTCTTTTTTAATGATTCGACTCATGGACTTTTATGTGATATTCATCTCACGAGCCATGATTTTCTGTTTTCGGAGCGGATTTCTGTGAATTCTTGATTTAACGGCTTTGATGACCGGTGGCGGTCTTTTACATCTCCAGTCTCCCCAAACAGTTTATGCATCGGTAGACGAACATGCGGCTAATCCATAGGGCCGAAGCGTTTTGAAAATATCGTTTTTTTCATGTCACACTTGAAAAGCGCTATTACAGCAATACGGTTCTCATTATCTGACCACTCCATGGTGAAAGTTGAAACAATTTTAAAATCCCGTTACAGACTAACGCTATTGAGGTTAGCTTTCAAAACACATATGACATTTTCGGGGTATGTTCAGTTGTACTCTTGAAATGGGCGTGTTCAATGTTGTAACAGTATTTATGTCCTTACTAAGTATAATGTACCAAACTTGTGGATTCGCTAATAAATTAGCCCGTCTTTTGTGCCCTTTTAGTTACATGGATCCATCCCCAATCTCAACTAATATAAATTCATATTTGGAGTCGTAGAAAATTTGCATTAAACGGATTTTTTTTATTTTTATTTTTTTTTCTCTCAATCCATGAATCAGTTGGGCAGCTGTGGTGTAATCGAAGTGTGCACTACTATCATCGCAGCAAACCAAACGTTCAGAATTCGGTCAGAATTCTGTACGACCATCGGCAAAATATTTCGATTTCTTACCGAGTTCGTAACGAAGAACATATGAGAGGGTTGACAAAAAATTCTGAACTACTTCTCTGAAAAAAAAAATCCTCAGACAAATCGAACAAAATTCGGAACGATTTCGGTAAGAATTCTCGATAGAGTTCAGATATTGTTCATAATTGTCTGATAGCAGACATTGTCGGCAAATTTGGCAACATTACAAGTAGGAGGTTTTCCTCCAAGCCATGTATAAAACTTTTCTATAAAATACATTAGCCGGTCGGAGCCGACTTTAAACATTAGGTTCCGGTCAATGAGTATAAGATTTGAATCAATCACAATTTACTGATTCGGGTGAACTTTCCCCTTGCCAAAATTTTACAATAAATCCTTATTTGGATTTGTGGACTACTTTGCTTTACCTTCTTGTCCAATACAGATTTATAATATCCTTAGCCAGTACAACCTGTTCAATATAAAATTCGTCATATCTAATCTGATTTTTGTTGAATTAAAGCAAAATACATCCGTTGATTCCCTTTTCTTTTGAATTATCCTTACAAATTGTCCAAGAAATTTGAGCTATGCTCAAAAAATCTCTTGTAAAATGCAGTTGAAGTTCAGCATCCGCTCAGCTAGCAAAACGTTAGAACAATTTAAAATAAATACATATTAGCATCATTATTATCATACGTTCATTATTATTGCATAAAAAGGAAATCCGAGACAAGATATCAGAGCACGACACAGTAGCAGAGCAATACACAGTACAAGGGCCGGGAGGGGACGAGTGGGGCCCGGCGAAAGCAACTGAGACAACACAAATAACAAAATCTAAGTGCAGTTCTGCCACGGATATATCCTTACCTACACCTACCCTAGCCGACTTACATCGCTGTGTGGGTGAGTCTGAGTGTGTGTGTGTGAAGCCTGCACGAGGAGTTGTATGTAAATACAAGGACAACATGTGACTTGGTATACGGAGGACTAGCACAAGCTACACATGTAGAGTAGACGCATACAAGCGCAGAAAATCGGAAAAATCCGGTAACAACATAACTACACTTACACATACAAAGCTCACCTACACTATATGTTCCTACATGTGTACCGTGTCTGTGTGCATATCCTGGCTTGTCGTTCATACAACGTTTGTTGTATGGCTGGCAACGGCAGCAGCAGCAGCCGGATAAAAGCCAAAAACTATAACAAATACCTTTAGACTTATATTCCTTAAGCTCTCACAAATATGAAAATGTCTGCTGCCAGTTCAGCGCCAACTACGGAGGACTGTGAGGAGATGCAGGCAGGCCAAACATAAAGCGGAGATGTCAGGTGGCCAAAAGGAAAAACAGAAGAAAGAAAACAAAACGCAGGAAGAAAGTTAGTGCAAATCTAACTCAGTATAGGAGTGTGCGAATATCAGCAGGTAATAGCTCGTAAGGATGACGGGTGAAAGCAAAGTAAAGCCAAGTAAATGTGTTGGTAGTCGGCGGCAGTAGCATTGAAAGATAACATACGAAAATATGAACGGGATTTGAGGCTGTTCTAGGCGTAAATTGAAAACAGCAAACAAAACAAAAAATACTATTTCAATATAGAAGCCTTTAGCAAACTGTGAAATTGAGAAATATTGCTAGGATTTAAAAAAAATCATCTAAACAGTAAACTTAAAAAAAAAAAAAAATACTTAAGGGTGGTCCAACCTTAGTGCACGATGAAAAATAGAACAAAAATTGTTTAGAGAATTATTTTAATATTTGTTTATTATGATAGAAGAATCGACGGCAAATATGTGTAAAACAAAATATGGGCCCAATATTTGCCACAGCTTCGGTCCATATTTTCAATGGCTCTAAGACCTAATGGATATTCAATATCGTTAATGTGCCGAATTACCTTATCACTTAGCTCTTGAGTTGTTCTTGTCTTATTGAGGTACACTTTTTCTTTCTAATATCCCCAAAGAAAGTAGTTCAACGGTTTCAAATCACACGATCGTGGTGGCCAATTAACATCGCCACGACATAAGATACGGCCATTAAATTTCTCGCGCAAAAGAGCCATTGTTTCGTTGGCTGTGTGGCAAGTGGCACCATCCTGTTGGAACCACATATCGTCCAGGTCCATATCCTCAATTTCTGGCCACAATAAGACTGTTATCATCTCGCGATAGCCGACAACATTTACAATAACTGCTTGGCCTAGCTCTTTTTCGAAGAAGTACAGCCCGATGGCAGAGGGAACGGGGCAAGCATGCACAGGTGTTTTTTACATTTCCTACAGACCCGGTTACTAAAATTCTAAAACGATCTAGCCATGTGCGGCCGACCGTGTGTCTGTTGAAAGCACGATAGCTGTCAAACGAACTAACCTAGGATACGGAAATTTTGCATGATATGGTCACAAGCTGAATGTAAATGCGAGAAATCGGCTCGGGGCAAACAAAAGTTTATCTGAAAGAGACTAAAGGTGCCTCGAAAAATTACAATTATTTCAGTATTTCCTTAAAAAATCATAATTTTTTGTTGACTGATAATGTTTTGAATGGGCACTGTTAGTTGGTACGCACTACCTTAAAAAAGGGCATAGTTTCTGGACTTTTCAGCTTTTAAGGACCAAAAAACGTCCCGCATGGTCAAAATGAGCGAATTTAATCAATATGGCCATATGGGTACTCCTCTTAAAGACAACTTTGCTACCAATCTAAATATGTGACGAGCAAAATAGAAAGGGCCCTAAGGTTAAAAACCAGTTCTGTTCAGGCGCTCCATTTTAAAGATTAGGTCCCTTTCTATTTGCGCTTAGAATTGTCGACTTCACTTTCATAAAACGCGCATATCTCTGGGGGGGAACACTTTTGGGGCATGGGATCGGTCTCATTCGATGCTCAGATGTTGTCCACATCAAAAAAAAAAGAAAAAAAATGAAAATTGATTTTTTTACCCTTAGGTTCCTTTCTCTATGCGCTGTCACATATAGAGTAGTTTTGGCTTGGATTAGGAATGAATGCTTAGGCCAATAAGACCCAAAAAAGACGTACCATTTTTGCGCTTTAGTATCGTAGGGACGTTGGAGGGTATACAGGTATGAGGGTTGCTATTTATATTTTGTGTCCTAACTATACTAGTGTCCCCAGATGCAAACTGGAACTTCAATTGGAAACTTTGACATTTTTTTAGCATAACTTCACTCAGAACGTTTTGCCATTTTAGTGCGAATTGTTTTGTTTACCGCGTGTTGAAAAATTCATTTCAGTCAAAAAATCGAATTATCCCGTGAACATTTTCGTGCGCTGATATTTTACGATTTTCGGTGTGGGTTATCGAGACAAGAGTGCTTAAATGAACTTGTTTCGACTTTTGGTGATGAAGCACCATCAAAAACCACTGTTAATCGCTAATACCAAGAGCAGTTTCGGACGCCTTTCGCTTCAGGTTGAATTTCGTGAAGGACGTCCAACTTCGGTCACTTTGGGCCAGAAACCATCGATGCTGTACGTGAACTATTAAGCAAGACCGACATGTGACATACGGTGAGCTTGAGGCATCCTTGGGCATTAGTATGACAGGCATCAATAAGATATTGCATGTTCATTTGGAAGTGAAAAAAATGTGTTCTCGTTGGATCCCACATAATTTGACGAATGCTCAAAAAAAGGCTCGTATGGATTGGTGCAAAGAGATGTTAAAAAAAGTATAGCTGCGGTCGTTTAAAGGCAGTGTATAACATTGTCGCAGGTGACGAATCATGCATCTATGCATATGAACCCGAAACAAAACAGCAATCGACCGTATGGGTCTTTCAAGACGAGCCAAATCCAACAAAAGTTGTTCGTGGAAGAAGTACATCGAAGCAAATGATTGCGTTTTATTCGGTATAACCACCGCCTATGTTGCCACAGTGCCTTTAGCGGAACGTAGGACAGCCAGTTCTGAGCGATATACAATAGGGCGGGTCGATTTGTATGGGTGGAAAAAAACGAACAAAGCGGATAGCAAAAGCGAAAACTACAGAAAATTCTAAGAAAGTTTTGCCAAGAAACCATGGGTCTAATATTAATTCCCAGTTCGCGCAGAGCGATTTTAGATTTTGAGGTCATACTTATTAAGTTGTACTCAAAAACCTATACTTTCATAAGAAGCGATCCGGAATTGTGTTTGGTTTCTTCGATTATAACTAAAGTTTGTGCTTCTATGTATGCAGCATACAGATATTCCCATATTTTTTAAAAAAATGCTAAAATTGTGGAAAATACGGCGGATCGAAAATAAAATTTTATTATTGTAATTAAGTTTTCAAAAAATTAAATGTTTTTGTGGTGCAAGTTACAGACATTGGTTTTTTTTTTTGTTTTCGACGAACTTTGCTCTCTTGCAGTTGGCATGGCAAACATCACATCACCTCTGATTCAACATCCATATTTGTTGAGCCAGGAAAAAAAGTTGGATCAAGACTAGTTGGCGGCATTGTTGATTGTTGGTCAACAGCAATCGCCTCGAATTCGGGAAGGTTAGCTTCCTCTCACTGTGCTGATCAATCATAAAGTCTTGGAGTTCAATGGGTATTAAACCACAGCAGCAAGGCAATGTTTTTGCGCACTGACATTTTCCAATATAAAACACTTGATCAATTGTTTACAGAAACGTTGAAGACTTACTTGGTCTACTTTTAAATTTTATTTCATTATGATATTTATTTAGCAATATTTTCAGTTTTTTGAGGCACTTTTTTCATTGATTAACGGAATGTTTAGTTTATTCCAAATTTTTTTTGCCACTTGTATGTTAAGATTACCGTACGATTGCTTTTTTTGTTATTTTTTGCTCAGCCACGCGTAAAAATAAATAGTAATTTAATACGTCACGATGACTTGGTAGATTTAGATCACTTAAATCTCTTGGCAAGCCAATATTCAGACTGGGAAGAACACAAGACTCGGAGTTCATTGAAATTGTATCAATTTCAAAATTGGTGGAATCAACTGACATTCCAGACGTTTCCATTATAATTTATTAATCGAAAACTGTAGTTTTCGCTTTTGCTATCCGCTTCATGCGAAAAAAAATCGACCCGACCTAGTATACAACCATCTGTTTGCCAACAGTGTTCGAAGAAATGATGAAATATAATAAGAGAAGACGGTTCATTTTGTATCAGCTCTCACACATCAGCTGAAACGATGAGCTATTTGACCACTCAAGATGTCGAATTGATGGGCCATCCACCGTACTGCCCTGATTTGGCACTCAATGACATATTTTTATTCCCTAGCATCAAGAAAAAATGCGTGGTTTACGTTTTTCATCGCCCGAAGCGTTCAAAAATCATGTTTTGGAGGTGTCTTAATCGGAGTGGAAAAAGTGCTTCGAAAATTGGTTTGTGCGCATGTATTGATCTTAAAGGAGAATATTTTGAAAAACAATAAAACCATTTCCAATGAGAAATTATTGTGTTTTTTTATGGCCGAACCCGAAAAATAAATAGCAACCCTAGTACTCATAAAACATTTTAATTTGTGTCTATTTGGTCGTCCTTCGTGCCAAATTTAAAACTTTCCAATGTGATTAAAAAACTCGCCATATACCATTTTTTTTTTTCAAAACCTTAGATGCTCATGTCTATGGCCCTAACAGTGGGCTAATTAATAAAATTCTTTAATAAATCGCAAAATAAGCCAAATTCGAGCAACTTTTAAGTGACATTCCCCATAATGTATGCTTACTTACATAGATTCTCTCTCACACACACACACCCACCTATTAGCATACAATTTATGAACTTTCCCATAAGGTTATCGAAAGCGCGAACCGCTTACCTTTGTGCCGAGCACGAGCATTTGCCCAAAGTAAAGCCAAACAATATCCTTTAGAATTTTCCGCGCTACTCAGCATATTCGAAGCAAATAAATTGCTTTATAATGCCAGCACATGGCCCAGAACAAAACACTTCCAAACGGCAAATATATGAGCAAAAACAATCCGAGCACTGGCGGTTGTCTTCCGTTGCAGCAGGATACGTTGTTCCATATATGAGCACACACACACATACGTGTGGTGTTCTCAACAGACAGCCGCCAACACCTGGGTTGCCAAATGGCGTACATATGTACAAAAGATAACATATAGCATGCTCTATATAACTGCATACATAGCTGTGTGTATGATGCACATAATCTATTTTATATAGCTAAGCAAAAATCGGTGATTTATGTTGTTTTAAAACACTGTGCCAGTGTTTCAAACACTCCTAATGTTTGGGTTAAAAGGGATACCTGAGATTATCCATACA
This sequence comes from Hydrotaea diabolus, assembly GCA_963513945.1. Taxonomy (NCBI): domain Eukaryota; kingdom Metazoa; phylum Arthropoda; class Insecta; order Diptera; family Muscidae; genus Hydrotaea; species Hydrotaea diabolus. The sequence continues at coordinate 17,554,794 of OY740720.1, read as the reverse complement.
CACGCACTCATACACTCACAACTACCAGCAGGAGATACAACAGCAATGCAAAAATTGCGCGCGAAAGTGCTCTTAGTTTTCAGAAAATATAGACATACAGCATCCAGCCATTGAACGAAGATTGATAATGAAAATTATGAAAGTTAGATTTGGGCCTTAATAAAATGCGGTCCAACTGAAATGCACGATATTAATTGTCAATAAAACAAAAAGTTTTATAAAGAAAGAAGGATTTACGACAATTATGTGTGAAACAAAATATTGGTCAAATGCAATGGCCCATATTTTCAATGACTAAGACAAAAGGGAGATTCAATGTGGCCATTGTGCCGAATTATTTCATTCTTTTGGCTCTTGAATTGTTCTTGGCTTATTGACGTTAACTTTTTCTTTTAAATACTCTTAAAAAAAATAAAGTCCAACGGTGTCAATTCACATGATCGCGGTGGCCAATTAACATCGCCACAATGCGAGATAACACGACCATTAAATTTCTCACAAAAAAGAGCCACTGTTTCGTCCACCCTTTATATATTCTTAATCTTCGTAAAATTCTAAGATGATCTAGCCATATACGTCTGTCTGGCTGTGGAAAGTAAACTTATTCAAGATGGTTTACAAAACATCGGCAGACATATGTCTTGATGCTCTGGTAGGGTTGGCATTGAAAGTGGGCCGGATCGGTCAAGAGGAAACAATTTTTCCCACACAAGAACTGAGTCAACCTTAGGAAAATCGCTATGTTTGCAGTAATTTTGGGGTTTTTTGCTTAATCTTTATCTCCGATCGTTACAAAGTTATTTTATGTGACGTTCGCCCAAATTTTATTTATAGGGTACATTACGCCATGATTGGCTAAGGGGGCGTGGCACCGCTCATACAACACTGAACATGGAAAGACCCATATATCATGAACTGTAGGAGATATGACGATAATTATTTTGCAACATATGATATTGTTATGAAGCGTAACACAAACTGATGGAAAAGTGGGAGGTCCACGAAATCGATTTTTAGTGAAATATAATAGACTTTGTTGTGTTAAAATTATACAAAAGGGCGTGGCACCGCCTAATACACTCTGAATGGCCATATCTCTCGAAGTAATATCCATATGAAGATACAATTTGTTAAATACGCTGTTGGTGTGAAAAGAAAGAGATTCTGATGGTAAAGTGGGTGGTTGTGTGTAAATTTTAGAAAAGGGCGTGACACCGCCTATTATACTCTAAATAGTCATATCTCATAAAGTAATATCCATATGAACATAAAAGCTGTTAAATATGCTGTTGGTATGAAATGAAAGACATTTTGATAGGAAATTTTAACAAAACGACTTGGCTGTATTCAAATTATACAAAAGGGCGTGGCACCGCCCATTCCACTCTAAATGGTCATATCTCGTAAAGTAATATTCATATGAAAATAAAAGTTGTTAAAATACTGTTGGTATGAAAGCAAAGAGATTCTGATGGTAAAGTAGGCGGTTGTGTTTAAATCTTAGAAAAGGGCGTGGCACCGCCTATTACTCTCTTTATGGTAATATCTCGTAAGGTAGTATCCATATGAACATAAAAGCTGTTAAATATGCTGTTGGTATGAAAGACATTTTGATAGGAAAGTGGGCGGTTCCATGCCTACTTTAAAACACTGCATTAATGTTCGAAGTTATGATCCGATCCTTATAAAATTTTATCTAAACGAAATCCATTTTTTAGCAAATCATTATAGACTTGGTTGTGTTAAAGTTATACAAAAGGGCGTGGCACCGTCCATTCCTCTCTAAATGGTCATATCTCGTAAAGTAATATTCATATGAAGATAAAAGTTATTAAATATGATGTTGGTATGAAATGAAACAGATTCTGATGGAAAAGTGGGCGGTTATACGCCCACTTTTAAAAATTGCATTAATGTTTGAAGTTATGGTTCGATCCTTACACAATTTCAACAAAACGAAATCGATGTTCAGCAAATCATTATAGACTTGGCTGTGTAAAAATTATACAAAAGGGCGTGACAACGCCCATTTCACTCTAAATGGTCATATCTCGTAAATTAATATTCTTATGAAGATAAAATTTGTTAAATATGCTGTTGGTATGAAATAAAGGAGATTCTGATGGTTATGTGGGCGGTTGTGTTTAAATTTTAGAAAAGGGCGTGGCACCTCCTTTTATATTAAAATGGTCATATCTCGTAAAGTAATATTCATATGAAGATAAAATTTGATGTTGGAATGGAATAAAAGACATTCTTATGGTAAAGTAGGCGGTGCCACGCCCACTTTTAAAAACCGCAATGATGTTTGAAGTTGTGGTCCTATCATAATACAATTTTAAGTAAACGAAATCGACAAATTCAGCGAATTGTTATAGTCTTGGTTGTATTTAAAGGGCGTGGCTCCTCGTTTTCCATTCGAAATGGTCGTATCATTCGAAGAAATAGCCATATGAAGATAGAAGTTGGTATACATGATGTATGGAATAAAAGACATTCTGATGGTAAAGTGGGCGGTGCCACGCCTTCTTTAAAAGTCGCATTTATGTTTTAAATTATGATCCGTTACTTAAAAAATGTTTACTAAACTAAAGCGAGGTTCATCGATTTTAATAGATGTAATGGTGTTAAAATTAGACAAAAGGGCGTGGCATTGCCTATTTAACACTGACTGACCACATTTCTCTTCATAAATAGCCATACGAAGATAAAAATTGGTATATATGACTTTGGTAAGGAATGAACGACAATTTGATATAAAAGTAGGCGTTACCACAACATTACCGTTAGGAGTTATGGTCCGATCCTTAAAAAAATTTAAACTGAACAAACTCGATTTTGCGCGAAGTATTATAGACTTGATTGTGCTAAAATTAGACAAAAGGGCATGGCACCGCCCATCGTGAAGTAATATTCATATGAAGATTAAAGTTGGTATACGAGTATATGATGTTGGTATGGAGTAGGCGGTGCCACGCCGCCTTAAACAAATTTTCATACTGGACCGAAATTCAGGATGGATTTTTATTTGTCCACTTGTTTAATCAGGGTTACATTGACGAAGTCCTCCGGTTTTATTTACTTTTCTATATTGATATTACGATTAAATTCCAATTTTCTAATGTCGTTCGTTCCTCTCCCGGTCTACCCTATAGGAAACTTATGACGTTTTAGTCCGATTCCTTAACATGTGGCCTGCCGTTAAGGTCAAAAGTAATCTCACATTGATAATTCGATTGAATTCCAATTTTCTAATGTCGTTCCTCGCCCGGTCTACCCTATAGAAAACTTATGACGTTTTAGTCTAATTTTGCCCAATTCCTTAACATGTGGCCATGCCGTTAAGGTCGAAAGTAATCTAACATTGAACAGTGGCGCTTTTTAAAAATTCAAATCACTGGCTTGCTGTGGCACAATAAATTATGGCGCCGTATCCTAGGCTAACCACTACATGCATACATGTATTGTAGCTCTACATATGTGTGAGTGTGTTTGTGCATTCCTAAGCATATGTTTGCCTTAGACAAGAGTGGCACTACCTTAAATACACTCATGCGGCCACACAAACAGGTCTATACGATGTTGCAGGCCACAGTATTCTTCGCCTGCCTCATGCAACACATCCGGGTGTGTGTGTGCACCTTTCGCTGCTCTTCTGAGGAAGGTACATATTTCAACACGGTTGCCATTTTTTTTTGGTTGCTGTTAGGCTCAGTGTACACAGGCTCACACTCATCGTGCAAATGTATGTATGTGTGTGTGCGTGTGTTTATAAATCTCCACAATGATGCATGCAACCTTGCCATGTTTGCCTTTTAAGTGCCAGTTAACATTTACACATTTCCTAAACAGAGCATCATCGGCCGGGGCACCGTTTGGCAAGAAATTCTCGGCGAGACAGAGGATCACCACCACACCATAAGTGTAAGTAAATGCAGTGCATGTGTGTGTGTGCGTGCGTGTGTCGACCGAAGAAGAAGAACATTATGCATAGTTTTGCACATATTGCCAGCTTCATGTGGCAATCGCCAAAAGGTGTATTAAATGTGGCAATGTTTGGTTAGTTGCCCGATTGTTCGCCTCGCTCGCTGCTCTGTCTGTTTGGAGTGCCGGTGTAAATGTTTACTTTAGCAGGCGCCTGCCACCGTTGCTGCTGCTGTTCTTGTTGCGGCAACTGCCGGCTAAACATAACAGCTTTAACCACATGCAGCAGCACATGGACAAAACGGCGCTCTGCATAAATGAAACAAACAGCTTTCGATACATGCCGTGGCAGTGCCACACCACTGAGGACACTGAGGCGAGTTTAAAGATGCTCATAATGGATGGCATATATTTTGTGGCTGCAGATAGAGTAGAGTTTCAAATTTTTTCAGTTCAGCCTCTTTGCCATAACTACAGCATTGGGCTGTTGAATAGTGGCAGGTTTGGTTTAAATAGGTTTTTTCTTTTAAGGCCTATTTTTATTTCCCGAACAAGGAGACATTTTTTGAGTGCATTACTTTATTTTTACATCTAACAAAGAAAGTAGAGCCGGCCTGATGTTAAAGGACAAACGGATATGAAAATAAGTGAACAAATCTAAAGTGGGGCAGGGCCTACTATGTTTTAACCTATGCTTTATTTTTACATCTAACAACGGAAGAAAGAACCAGTCTAATGTTAAACGATTATAAATAATAAATAATAAAAAAAAGAATAAGTAAACAAATCTAAAGTCGGGCAGGGCCTACTGTGAGATACCCTACACTACATTATTAAATGGTAGATTCCGCTCATATGTCAGAAGTTTGAGCAAAGACAGGACTTTAAATTTAAATATTTATTTGCATGGGACTATATCAAACGGTGGCCCAATATGGTCAATAGGGCGTACCTCAAAAAAAAAAGTTCGCCGTACACCTTCGAATATGAAGTATTATTGAAAGGTAGTTTCAAAAAATTTTTTTTTATTTTTTTATGCCGAACGTAGGGTTCGCGCTTTAACATTTTTCTATATAACTTCTGCATTTATAAACGGATTTTAAAGTGTGATACATCGATGTTTTTGTCTCGACGAGGCCGATTTTTTTGTCTTTGAAGTCATTGAGCTCAAGCACCCCCTTCTGGTACTTACCCATCATATCTCAGTTGCTACTACCCTAATGTACCACTCTAATATCAGAAAATTAAAGCTCGCGCGGGGTGCTTGAGCTCAATTATAAATGCAGAAGTTATATAGAAAAATGAAAAAGGGCGACCCCTACGTTCGGCATAAAAAAATAAATTTTTTTTGAAACTACCTTTCAATAATACTTCATATTCGAAGGTGTACGGCGAACTTTTTTTTTATACTTGTAACCTGGTACGCTCTAATGGTCAATCATCAGCAGAAATGGTAATAAGTTTTTCATAACGCACTTTACTAGATTTGAGCACAATCGGATTTAATTAAGATGACTTATAAACAAAGAGTATTGGACTATATAAAATTATGGACATTGGGGATATTTAAAAACATGCCTAGATATGTTGCAATTTCATCAGGAATTATTTCTACACACTCAGAAAAAGAATTAGTTGGAAATCGATTCGAATTACTAAAACTTCGTTGCGGTGCAATCACGATATGTTTATAATTTTAATACATATTCGGTTGGACATACCACAAGCTAAATAAATATGATCATCGCACTGTAGACGCAACTAATTAATCAAACATTCCAAGAAACGCGTAAAATGTATTTAGTTGCCATTACTAGTGGTTGTGGCAACCATTAGTTTCGTCAACATTTTGTTGTTGTAACCAAATACTGGTGATATCTAAACTTTCATCATAACCAAAAGCGAAATTAATTCTAATATCCCTGCTCTAAGCAAATCGTTTAATCTAAATTATTCAGTAAAAATCTTCATCATCTTTTCCTTTTTTTTCTCTTCATGGCACAGAGAGAAAAATTTAATTAGAAATCGCTTGAAACTACTATGATTCGTTTGCAAAAGATGATTTTCGTTTGTAATCGCCAAATGTTTATAACAGTTATTCGGTTCGAAATACCACAAGATGATAAATTTGACCATTGTACTGTACTTACAACTGATTGGTCGGTCTTTCCAATGAAAACCAAGAAAAGGACATTTATTTTCAACAATGGTTGGTGTGGCAACCAATAGTTTGCTTATATTCAGTTGCTGTTACTAATTATTGGTAGCGGTAACTTAAATTTTACCATAACCAAAAACGGATGGTTTCCTGTCATTTTTGTTGTTTGAATATGCGTTATTAGAATAAACTTACTCCATTATAACTGACGTTTAGTCAATCGTTTAACCCAAGTTTAGCGGTCAAAATCGTCCATCATTTTTTATCGGCCTGACTGATTCTATGTTTAGTGTAACACAGTTTTGCCCCTTACGAAAATGTAAAGTTTTTTCGGCATGTGGGTTTTTAGTTTCCTAGAGGTTCGGGTTCTTCTATTGTTGTTCTGAGCACCAAATAACGTTCGGTTGTACTGATAAAATACTCGAGGTGCATGTTATCCGAATCATTTGGGCGGCAAAAAAAAATCGGTAATGGCAACGAACCTGTTCTGTGTGTGCAGGTCTCGTGCAACGCTTTATGCTAAATTTAAGGAAGACCGGATGTAGTATGCCTTTTCCAGAAGGGGATGGCTTCTAATCAAGACATTTCGTTGCATGGAGGCCAAATGAAAATATGATGCGAAATTAATACTTTTTACTTACATTAGTCCCACAACATCCCATTAAAAAACAAGGGGGAACTTCTCTCAAATCAGTGAGTCGTGCTCGGGTCAACTCTTATATTCACTCACCGAGACCTCCTGTTTAACGACGGCTACGAACGGCCTATGCATTTTTTAGAGAAATTTGTACATGGCTTAGAGATTAATCTCTTACTCGTAAAGTTGCCGGCATTAACGAGGTGGAAACCCGTTGAACCCGTTAACTGGCACTTCCATTTGATTAAATTTGTGGTTTCTAGAGGTGGAGGAACTTAAATCGGGAGGAACCTCTGTGTAAATGCTATTCAAAAACAAAAACCAACATGTTCGAGTTTTAACCGAGATGAAAATAGAGGGCGCTCGTGACGCCTTACGATAAATTTGCTCAGTATCGATATGAAAAATACGGCCCAATCACACCTCCGGCATGATAACACACCACACAGTAATTTTTTGCAATTGTGTTTGATGCAATTGTGTCTCTTGAAGCACGTGTGGGTTTGTTGCTGTCCAATAACGCATCTTTTGTTTATTCACAAAACCACTCAGCCAGAAATAGCTTCATCGCTGAAGATGATTTTTCGATGAAATTCTGGATTTTAGTGAAACTTTGCTAGAGCCTATTCGGAGATGTTTCGGCGTTTCAAATAATCAAGTGGCTTTAGTTCTTGAGTTCGATCTTATAAGGATGAAGACAAAGGTCTTTTCGCAAAATAAACCACAGTGTGGTTTGAGAGATGTCTAATTCCTGAGAACAGCGTGGAACTGACTCATTTGGAACGGGCACACCTATGGCTGCGATATTTTCGTCGCTTCGAGCGGTACGGCGTCTCTTTGGCGCCGGAACACCCAAAAGTAAAATTTTGGAACCAAATGTATCCTCTACAGCACGCACAGCCTGTCTGGTTTTACGATTATACGACCCAAAATTGGAATAAGCGCTCTTAAAGTTGAACCACCGACTTAGAATTTCGGTAGTTATTTTTAATGATTTTCAAACGTTGCTCGTAGTGAACTTTACCATGATGAAAGTGCTGATTTCGACTAACGTTTTGACACTGAAAGATCGTTACAAATGATTCTTATGCCCCTATTGGAAACCCCTTTACAAGTTGAGCCACTCACTAAATGTTTTCATCACAACTTCGAGAACTATAGCCTGTACAACTATTTCGGGTTTGTCGCGCTTAGACTGAAGAAAACTGGCTTACGGAGTCCTTTGCAAAAAAACACAGCCTCTTTCGTTATTTCAAAAGAATTGGGGCCACCTGATGTCGCTATGCGATGAATCGCAACATAGAGTCGAACACATGAAAAGTGTATTTGTTCTGAGCTAAACCAAAATGAATTGTCCATTTTCAAACGTATCCATGGTGCTTTGAATTCCCTACGATGAAATTTATTTTGCAACTAAACCAGAATTTCGATAAAATTTTTCAATAATTTCACGTTTTTTGGAAATGAAAAAACGTGCGATAAAATAACAAACCTTACTAAAGAGTTTTAGCTTTGACAACTGCTGAAATATAAAAATTGGAAAAACCATCTTTACAAACGGGTCATTGTTTACAAACTCGAAATCGGTTTTAATTGATCCAAAATCCGGCAAAGTCCATGAGTGGTTTCTGTAAATATTTTCAAGATCAACTGAAAGTGTCATCAGCATATCCTTAACCTCGCAGTCAGACTAGTCATGCTGAATTTCATTTTCTCTGCCAAGCTTTGTTTTTGACAATTTGGCAGGAACCAAAAATATCTGCCTCTATTCCTCGCCAGCAGTTGGCTTAACACTTCCTAGCTCTCTGTTTACCCTGTTACAGCAGATTTCGATGGCCACAACAAATAGATCACCACTGTGGCCGTATAAACATGATGACGATGATGCTGATGACAGCAGACGATAAGTAAAAGATAATTTGTGTTGAGTCCGTCACCGACCCCACCTTCATTACCATACAAAGTGTATCAAACACGGTTGACACTAACTCATACATATATGCCGTGCATAGGTATGTGTGACCCCTTAAACGCTTACAGGGATGTGTGTTTCTGGAGTAGCCTTAAACGATAAAATCCAGATGAAAAGTTTGCCGTGGTTGCTCCCTGTTGATAATCATTTTTTTTGTTTATGTCGTTTTTTTCTTTTTGCTAATTCATGAACATTATTTTGTTGTCGCTCTTTATCGCACTCTGTCCTGTGTTTTCCATCAAATGGTAAAAGTGAAAAATCTGATAACGAAAATGAAACAGGAGAATGACGAGAAGAGCCAACAGCAAGGACAACAACACGAAATTGTGTTTATTTTAGTGGGAGCCCCGAAAGAGTGTGATGAGTTGGTGTTTTTTTCTCCTGATTCGGCTAAATGTGATGAAATCACCAGCAACGGAAAAATGCATATGTGAAGGGTATTATGTGTTTGTGTGTGTGTGTTTTGCTATAAACATATGTATGTGTGTGACCATGTATGCAAGTGTGAGGCTGATTTAATATTGTGTAAATTTGTAAAGTTAATAAGCTTCAGTTTTAAGCATTCATTTCGAAAAAAGAAGTTAAGGAAAGCCATCAGAAAAACAAACTACAGAGAGCAAAACATTCTTTGGCCATACCGCACAGTGGCTTGGAAGGTGTAAATTTGTAAAGTTAATAAGCTTCCGTTTTAAGCAAACAAAGTAAAGGAAAGCCATCAGAAAAACAAACTACAGAAAGCTAAAAATTCTTTAGCCATACAACACAGTGGCTTGAAAGGTGAAAACATATCAAGGCAGATTCTTGTAAAATTATAGCTAGCTGGTTAAGATTTGGAGATTCACAAGGCAATCTGTAAATTATACAAAATAGAAGCTCACATTGTAAGTGGCACCGGGATTTTACCCCCGCTGATTTAATCCTCAAAAAACAATTTTGGATAAAATGCCTACAAAACTAAGCTAACTTTACGGCTGACTAAATGCGGCCGTGAACCATGCATATTTTCTTAACATTCCAAATAGGCAACATCTCTCAAATATGTAATGCGGCTTACATATTTGATGCGGCTTAATGATGGACACTACGATCAGGGATTTCAGAGGTGTTGAATTAAAACATAAAAGCTAATAAGAAAAAAATGTGAATGAGAAAGGAAACAAAAAAAAGCGCACGATTGATTGTGATCAATCTTCGGAGGGATGCTAAGTATTAAGTCCTTTGGTAAGGCTCACTTCGAGCTTTACCAAAGAAGAAGCCCAAAGTGAAGGCCGGTGTTTCAGAGACGAGCTTTCATTAAAACTAAAATGAGTCTGGCCGCGTTTCCGCTTTGAAATCTGCCAACTTGTCTGATAGTCGCTTACATGATAAAAAAATAAAAACGTTGTTAAGTTCAACCTGTCTAAATCCTCAAATACGCCAAAAAGTGTAAATTTTTTGAGATACACTTACTCACTTAAAAGAGAGCTTTTTCTCCCAGGGCCGATTAAAAGCTATCCTTGTACACAATATGAGGGTCCTAAAATGGCCAAATCGGAACCACCATAAACTCTATTTCAAATCTCTGGTATCCTATAAATTCATCTACGGAAGACCTGATTGCATTACTTTTAGTCGTGGAGTCGATCCCCGTCTTGGCGGCTGACGGCAGGTATTTCCCAGGCATTTGATACAGTGCGGTAAGCCGTGCTCTTATCAAAGATTGTTTTTTAGCGGCAACTGTGTGCCGGGGTGACAGCCTTGTGCCGAAGAATTACTTTTCGGGCCGATTTGGTGTCATATTTTGGGGCCGGTTACATGTTCTCTGATTTTTTTATTTTCGATCCCTGAAACGCACGCCATTGTTTTTCCTATTACTTCAACAATAGTGGCGGTCCCATACATACAATTACAGTTGTGGATTTGTTAGACTTATGCGCAATTTTGGTAAAAATCGGCGACTGTAACGATTCAAAAAAATTTAAAGTTTTGTAAATTGAAAAGTGACTACATAATATACGTTGATCGTAGTGTTCCCTTTCATCTGACCCAAACTTCGTATTTTTCGTATCGGTCAAGCTGTTGCAGTACAGCCAGAGTTTTCGTAAGTCCCAAAATATTGTTTTTGTACCAAATTTCAGTGTTATTTGATGGTTACCAAAAATATTCAAATAGGACGTATTTTCAGCCCTATTAGTCCATCACTCAAATGAAGCCAAAAAGCAAAAATATTTTCATATTTGGCTTTGGTTATTTGGAAACCATATGTCCATGAGTAGTGGAATCCGTTTTTCTTTGCATCCAGATCCATTCACCAGCTCTTGACGTACCATGGCCACTTAAAACTGTTTCTATTTTATTTCATCATTTTTTAAAATTTCTGTTTCTAGTGAAGAGCTTAAAAAATCGGTTCTCGTTAGTTTATATTTTTTTTTACAATATTTCTCTTTTTGTTTTCTTAAAACACTTAAAAATATTTTGAAGTCGTCGCGAAAAACGGTGACGACAGAAACAGAGTCGTCTCAACACAATGTGGACGTCACATTTGTCTACCGAATACCAAATATGACAGTAGTAATCGATAATTGACGACAACGCTTTCTGCACTACCAAAATTTAATAAGCGACGCAAGACGATGTCGCCTAAAACCGGTTGGTTTTAGGCTATTTTTGAGAAAACGACTGGTTTTGCGGTTTGAGATTTGGACACTCTAGTCGAGATGGTTCTTGGTGGTTGGTCTATGTAAGACATGACTTAATTCTCGATGTTCAAGAGCTAGATATTTAGCTAAATCGTAAAACGAATGTCATATTTAGAGTCGTGAGGAAATTTCTTTGATATAAGGATACCCATACGTTCTGCATACCCATACGTTCTGCACTGAACAAAATTTTGGTCGAAAACAGTTGATCTTCCCGTTTCTCACCGAACGCTCATTACCATAATACAGTTGCCAACATTTGAAGGAAGTTATATTCAAAAAAATAAATTCCATAAAATGTCTTTTCAAATTACCAATAACGATTCCACACTTGATTTGAATTTTTTAATTTTTATTTTGTTCTGAAAAAAATAGCTCTAGATGGATCATCCTATATATGCACTTCATTCTATGGTGGAAGTTAAAAAAAACCCTCAATAATCTCTAGTCCCTTTATAAGCGAGTTAAGACAGAATCGCCGAGTTTTACGTGAACATCGCCACGACAGCCTGATCCACGGTGTGCCATCACACTGGGGCCGTAACAATGCGACGGCCAGCGCCCCATTGGATTGATTCCGCCGGTACCAATTCGAAGCATGACAGTTATGGGTCATAACTTCCCTCTTGGTTAGGGGTCGAGGACTATCTAAGCCTCTACTGTTCTATGGGTCACAGCACCCGGTCGCAATGCAACTCCACATCGAACCGAAGTTCTCCCCGCGATTTGGGTCCAAACCACAGCCACCACGATACTCCTTGAAGGGCCACACCAAATAGTCAGGCCAGAACCAGTTCTGGGGGCACCTGACTACCCGTGGTACCAGATTTATGTCTCCGGTCAGACCTCGTAACCAAAAGGCTACTTCCAGTTTCTGTTTCATATAACAGGGGACTGGTCACCCGCACCAACTATTCGACCAAAACACAAACAATTAACAGTCGCCCTCACGGGCGATTTGATGGCCAGAGACTGACACCAGCATGGACATCACAAACAACAACAAAGGACATTGCCTCCCTCACGGGATGCAAGACGGCAGAGGAACAACAACGACGAGCAACACTCCAACGACGGCAGCGATCCAACGACAATTGTGTGAGGCAACGACAGTGCCACGCCTTATCCGCGAATGGTCGCACCAGAAAACCCCTGTTAGGCTCCTGTGAGTCTTCTCCTATTAAAGGCTACACGAGCAAACTCCCCCAACCTCCTAAAAGCCCGATCATCCCCCAAGCAGCGACTGAAGTCGGACCTGTCGAAGGTCTGGACACTGCCCATTCCATCCAAGTCCCTTATGTCGCTGTACAACGGGCATACCAACAGGACGTGCTTCTAGTCAAGCGAGTTAAGACAATAGTTTAAAATTACGAAACCGTATCTTTCAAAGGGCTAGCTAGTTTTTCTTTAAATACAGCCAAATTCCTGTTTAGTCCGAAAGACACTGTTCACTTTCGAAGGGACACAAGTGGATGGATACTCGTATCATCGTCAGCTTGGCAATGCTTTTCATTTAGACTAAAGAAAGATCCGTGCTTAAAACTTAAAGTTTAATTGTGCAAAATGTAAACTTATAAATATTTATGTGTGTGTATGTGTGTCTGTATGTTAAAACAGGCAAACACACCGATTCATAAAATGTTTCGGTTTTTTCGTAAACGAGTAGACCTTCATTTTACATACATTTTATGTAATAAATGTTCATGTTTACACACATGACATTACATTACGTTACAATGCATTACACAACAACCAACGAGCGTAAATGTGTGTGTAATGTACCTTTAATATTCATATTTAAATATAACCATACCTACACAAGCACACACATATAGTATTAGCATATGGCTACCCAGCAAACCAAATTTGCCGACAATGTGTGATATCAGACAATTCTGAACAATATCTGAACTCTATCGAGACTTCTTGCCGAAATCGTTACGAATTCTGTTCGATTTGTCTGAGGATTTTTTTTTCGGAGAAGTTGTTCAGAATTTTTGTCAACCCTCTCATATGTTTTTCGTTACGAACTCGGTAAGAAATCGGAACATTTTGCCGATTGTCGTACAGAATTCTGAAGGTTTGGTTTGCTGGGTACACACATGGCTCTATTCTATTCAGTGTGTGTGTGTGTGTTTGTATGTGTAAATATTTTTATGGCCATTTAACAAAGCAGCTTAGGTATACTATTTTAAGATCAGTTTACTCCTCTGTATGCTCAGCATTCAATATTTTATTATTACTTATATATTTACACCCACATACATGTTTATGTCGTTGGCATTTATTATGGCCCATCTCCGGACCTGTCTTATCTCTGACCGTAAAGTATTCATCGGACTGTGTGTGTGTGTGACTTAGAAAATGAAAGTAATTAAAAAGTTGTTGTCGAGAGAATTTGGTTAAAAGTACCCACTCGTTTCTTTGGTCGTATTTTTTGGCTACTGTTGGTTGCAAATATTTACATAAAGTTTTGATTTGCCTAATTGAGAATGCAATTTGTTAGAAAAATAAATATTAGTTTTAATTAATTGCATTGTGAGTGAGTAAGTGAGTGAGTCTGTCCGTTTGTTATTGTCCCAAATGAAATTATAACGATTATGTAAGCAAACACACCAACTGGCTGGAGGGCGAGGGGGATATCACACAAACGGGGGGTATCTCAGTTCGAAACTGTATGTTTGTAGAAGTAAAAGTTAGTGTGGGGCTGTTCTTAACTTTGGTAGAGTTTCAAGTGGGACATCTGGTCGTATGAGTGTTATGAACGGCCATAATGCGTTACTCATACGTTGGGTGGTACCAACGACAAGAATTATTCACTCAAAGGAAGCGACTGAGGTTTTAATATCGGTTGGGTGATTTAACATTTTACATTTGAATGGGCTGTTAAAGAAAAATTAATGATAATTTTTTTAAATTTCAGGTTTTATAAGAATGGACTACGAGGACAGCTAAATATATTTCTAGCCTAATAATGAAAATGCGAATATTTATCATCAACAAAGGTTTTTTTGTTTTTCAAAGTATTTTCCAACATGATTTATACACTTTTGCATGCGCTCAAATCAATTGTCGAAGCACTTTTTGCCACTCCGATTGAGACACCTCCAACACATGGTTTTTGAACGCTTCAACAGCATCTTCTGGCGACGAAAATCGCTGACCACGCATTTATTCCTTGATCTACGGGAATAAAAATGAAAATGCGAATATTTATTAACAAAACTGATTTTATTGTTTTTCAAAGTATTCTCCAGCATAATTTATACACTTTTGCATGCGCTCAAATCAATTGTCGAAGCACTTTTTGCCACTCCGATTGAGACACCTCCAAAACATGGTTTTTGAACGCTTCAACAACATCTTCTGGCGAAATCGTTGACCACGCATTTTTTCCTTGATCTACGGGAATAAAAATAAAAATGCGAAAATGCATTTTTTTCTTCATGTGCGGGAATAAAAATAAGTCATTGGCTGCCAAGTCAGGGCTGTACGGCATTGGTTTAAGCCGATGTGTGAGTGCTCGCATTGTCATGGTGCACAATGATTCGGCTTCTCTAGTTCATTTTTCGAACTGCTCCGTACTCGTATACTTTAGGCAAACAAATTGTGGTGTACCACTCAGAATTGACCGTCCTACGTTGCTCAAGCGGAACAGTCGCCACATGACCAGTTTGCCTAAAAACATTCGCCATTTGCTTCGAAGTGCTTCTTCCACGAACAACTTTCGCTGGATTTGGCTCGTCTTCGAAGACCAAACGGTCGATTGCTGTTTTATTTCGGGCTTATACGCATAGATCCATGATTCGTCACCTGTGACACTCTTATAAACGACTTTTGAAGCACCGCGATCTTATTTTTTCAAAAGTATCCTTGCACCAATCGACATGAGCCCTTTTTTGAACGATTGTAAAATTGTGCGGGATCCAACGAGAACAAACCTTTTTTACGGCCAGGTGTTCATGCAATATCGAATGTGTGCTGGTGGAAGAAATGCCCAAGGATGTCTCTATCTAACGGTATGTCACATGACGATCTTGCCTTATCAGTTCTCTGGCACAACGGCCGTTTTTGGACGACCTTCACAATCTTCGTCTTTGAGCGAGCGTCGGCCACGATTGAATTAATTAAAACAGTATTGCACAGTGCTATAGGATGGTGCTTCATCGCCATACAAAGATTCAAGTTCATCGATGCTCTCTTGTCGTGATAATCCACGTCGAAAGTTGTGAAAAATGATGAAAATGTTCACGAGTTAACTCAATTTTTTTTGGAAATGGATTTTTTCAAGTCACTGCAAAAAATACAAGTGATGGTCGTACGTCAAAACGTTCCAAGTACGTTTATGCTAAAAATGTCAAACTTTCCAATGGAAATGTCAGATGGCGCCAGCAACACTTAGTGTTGCCTAGGCCAGAAATATATATAGCAACCGTCATATCATTCATATGAGTACCACAACTGGCTCAGCAGTACCTCATCCGATCAACCCAATTTTACAGTACATTTTCGATTGTGTCGGCTCGAATTTCTTATATAGCAACATGATTTCATGTTTCAATGCTGTAATTGTCTCTTGATGCTTTAAGTAACATTTATCCCTAATGGTTGACCACAGAAAGTAATCCAAAGGGCTCAAATTACTGCTTCGAGGCGTTCAATTGACATCACAATTTCGGCAGATTATTCGATTTTTAAAAACTGTGCATAAAATATCGATGGTTGCCTTGGCGGTGGAAGATGTGGCCCCGCCTTGTTGAAACCAAATGTCGTCCATGTCTTTCTCTTGAATTTATTGGAAAAACAAATTCGTTGAACATGGCTTAACGGTAACGGCGGCTTCTTGCTCCTTTTTACAGAAAAATGGCCAAATGATGCCGCCATCGTTGTGGATGCATTGGCTTCTCAATAGTCATGTGTGATTTTTTCTGAAGCCCTTAAGCGGCAAAACTGCTGAATGACAGGCATGGCCACGAGATGAAAATGAGCTTCATCTGAAAACATGATTTGTTGGTAAAATTATTTATCTCCTGCCAAACAATCGCCCGCCCATTGGGCGAAGCGAAACGCATCGCACGATGTTCCGTTATTAAATGACACACTTCGACCTTTCCAAGGAAACCAGAAATGTGAAAAAGCAGTACTTTTTTCACAGTCTTTTTAAATCTTAGTTTTTGAATGGCCCACCCTATATATCATAAAAATCGTAAACACAGGCTTTAGAAGGGGCATGTAGTCCAACTAAAACGCCCTTTGTAAATTGTAAATAAAACAAAAAGTTGGTAGAGAATGTGTGAAGCAAAATAACGGCCAAATGCTTGCCACGGCTTCGGTGACACACCTCTATCCCATGGTCCATTTTTTCAATGACTCTGAGACAAAGTCAAGGTTCAATGTCGTTAATGTGCCGACTTATCTCATCCTTAACCTCTTGCATTTTTCTTGTCTTATTAATGTAAACTATTTCTTTTAAATATTTCCCTAAGAAAAAAGTCAAACGGTGCCAAGTCACATTATCGTGGCGGCCAATTAACACGCCACAATGTGAGATAATATTTTCATTGAATTTCTCGCCCAGGAGAGCCATTGTTTCGTTGGTTGTGTCGTCAGTGGTACCCTCATGTTGAAACCACATTTCGTCCAGGTTCATATCCTCAATTTATGGCCCCAAGAAATCCATTGTCATATCGAGGTAACGAACACAATTCACGGTAACTGATTGGCCGACCTTATTTTCAAAGAAGTATGGCCCGGTGACGCCGCCACCTTAGAACCTTACCAAACAGTTACTCTTTGTGGATGCATCAGGTTTTCGACAATCACTCGTGAACTATTATTTGCTAAAAAGCGGCAACTCTGCGTGTTAACAAATTCACTGAGTTGAAAGTGTGCCTCGTCGCTGAAGATGATTTTCTTTGTTCGGGCAAAGATTCTTATTTTGATCCCTAGAATACGATTTGTCACGTGAGCGATTTTTAAATCGACCCGCCCTACTGAATATATTTATGGCTTCTGCGATAATCGCAGGTTAAATGACCGTCCGATTTGCCTAATAGGCTCTTTGATCTAGAGGTTCAGGCTTGTAAGGCCGCATTTCCCCCTCTAGATCATGATACTGATGGTGGGTTGGTTGTACGTATGATTCCTTTTCCAGCTTCCCAGCAGTTACTGCTCCCACAAAATGAAGTTGTTTGAATACAAGGGCAACATTTTTGTCTCCTCATGTAGGTGGTTTTCCGAGGACATAACGTGACACTCGGTCGCAGTACTCCGGGTAGCTTTCGGGCAAGTCTGAATGTTTCTTCACCGCGTTTCGCTTATATTCGGTGTCCACATAAATTACCACTAGCCAACCTATCGATTTAGACTTTATTGGTGCCTTTCTTGGTGTTGGAAGTGCGATTGGTTGTTGTTGTTGTAACAACAATATATATATTTTGAAGTCGTATTCGTCTATGGGGGATCTGTTTCGATATCCGGGTGGAGGAACCGCGCCATTTGAACTGGATACGTCCACGGAGACCTGGGGGTCCGGTGAGTGGGCTTGGCCGGACAATTAAAGAGGTGCAGCACATCATGTGGTCCCTGATGTTAGGCGGGACAGATGTCCGGAACGTTAGCATCAATTCATGCCCAGTAAGAATTGAGGCGGCTGCACCATCCAGATCTCAGCTGCGCCAAAACCACGCGCGTCTGCCGGGTAGTACCTTCTCCTCAGGTGAAATCTCCGGGGGATGTTCCCCTAGCACTACATTCACACAGTAGCTGGATACTGCTGCTGCGACTTCATCGGCGTGAATGTTGTTCAGACCTGTTGTTCGATGATCTAAAGGTTCTCTCTTATACCGCTGGACCTCTCTCTCTAGATCATGAAGATCGTACCTGATCTGCCTGGGCGGAGGCATCCTGTTCAAGAGATGGTGGTTAAGATGACTGCTGCGAAAACACCCTAGCAGGTATTGCTTAGACAACAGGAAATTGTGTATGCGCACGGTAAGGACCTTTATCTTCTCATATAGATGGTCCTCAGAAGACATCCTGTTGATGTTCTGAGCGCGGCATTCTGGCAAGTCTGAATCTTCTTCCACTGCGTCGTACTCACGTTCGCCGACCATACAGGTGCTGCGTAGTTTGCTACAGACCGAGCTATCGATTTGTAAGAGGTCAACAAGGTTTCTTTGTCGGCTCCCCAAGTACTGCCGTCAAGTGACTTGAGGACCTTGTTCCTACTTTTGAGTTTATCGCAGATAACTGTAGCATGTGCAGAGGATCGAAAAAGGCTGTCCAATGTGACCCCAAGGATTTTGGGGTAGTTGGTGGTCGGGATGTTGACGTCATCGACTTTCACATTGAGTGAGAACCGCACCTCTGCAGTAAACAGTGTGGCTGATGATTTGGAGGCGGATTTTTTCATACTCCTTGCAGTGAAGAAACGTGCTAAGTCAGTGAGGTAACAGTTGATTTTCTCGCAAATGTCATCCACTTAAGGTCCTGACGCCAGAATTGTGCAATCGTCAGCGTACGACACATTTCAACGCCGTCTGGTGGCGCAGGATGTTTAGAGAGGTAGAGGTTAAACACAGAGCCGGGGATATAACTCCACCCTGGGGAGCTCCTTGTTTAACTCTACGGGGCTTCGACTTTCTGTCTCTAAACTCTACATATGACTGGCGCCCACACATATAGTTTACGACCCAACGTTTCAAACCGGGCGGAAGGGACGTTTGTTCAATGTCCTCGAACAGAGTGAAATGATTGACCGTGTCGAAGGCTTTTGTAAGGTCAAGAGCCACGAGGACCGTCCTGTCGTTAGGCTTGTTCTGCTTAAGTGCGACCGGGGCCTTTGTGCCTTGTTTCGATAAATGTCTTTGGAGAACCTTGTTGAAGTTTAGCCTCAAAAGTCCTTAAAGTTTTCATATGCTTAAACCATTTTTATGAATCAGAAACTTCTCACACAACGGGGAGTCTATCTGGTACATCTCCTTTGTGAAGTAGGGAGCCTTAACTGAATGCGGTGCTGCATCCTGTGTTCAACCGAATGATGGCAATCACTTGCATTACGGTATATCCTTTTATAAATAGCAAGCAAGTTTGCCAATATCCATTTTTTTCTCTCAAAATTTTTCAATTTTCCTTAACTATCGAGTTTATCAAATATAACGAATAGAAAACTACCTGTGGCGATGCTTAAGTAGTTAACAGCAATCACGCACGCATGCATTCATTCCAATTGAATTTCAAAGGCGTAGAGCAAAAGCATTCCGAACCAGCGCGGCTGTAGATGCCCGGGTGTTGCTTATTTTCGCTATTCTAGCCAAGTTTAACAAGAACTCACTTAAACGAACATTATCAATAACATCATGTTGTGAAAGGAGCTTTGGTGAACCTCCCTCCCCCCCCCCTGTTTTTTTGAGGCTACATGAAGCTAGATAAATAAATAAATATAGCACCCAACACACACACATACACATAGAAAGATAGATAAACACAAACGTATGAGGAGTACATGAAGAGTAAGTATATCCATATATCGTTTGTCATAGGGATTCATTCTTTACAAGTTCCAACTCGAAAAAAATCGTTCTTTTTTTGGAATAGAAGCGTAGTAAAGCAATTTTCCTTAAGTGGCTGCCATCACTGTAAGGATTCAAGGCTTGCTAGCAATCGTTTGTATGTATGTGTGTGTGTGTGAACTTTCCTTTTCGCTATGTTTGGAAAATGGTTGGACAGACAGACACTGTTGTATGTCATAATACATACTTACTATAACATTCAATCACATTTTCCTTCTCTCTACTGTCACTGAAGAATAAATGCGGATGTGTTTAGCAGCAAAAGGAAAACCCGCACACACACACATATTGTCGCATACCAACATAAGCTACAGTTCATATACGATACATCTGTTGGTCTTGCGAAAAGCGTTGCATGTTTTCCCTTCGAGTTTATGTAGAGTAATGAAACACTTTAGCGGGGGAGGAGTAGCGAGGCGGTGCAGGGAGAAAATGTTACCTTAACGCATGTTTAAACTTTAACAATGGAAATTATGGGGCCTTTGAAAGCTTGTTTATCTCTAATTCGAATACATCAACGACAATAGCAAAAAACGGATATTGATGAATAAGTAAATCTAAAGCTTATCTAGAGCTACAAGGCTGGGCGAAGGATTTGCTAATGTTTCCTGGATTCGACATGGGTTTGGGTCCAAAGAAAAGGGATGCACTTCAAAATGACGTAAAACTAGTGAGAGATCCCTAAAAATCTTGTATATCCTTAAACCGAGCAAAAACAAGTAAAAGGTCCCTTAAAATCGAACACTGAGAAGAAAAATAACCTTATATAAGGTTAAACATGATATGGAGTCTACGTTGTATTAGGTTACTTTAAACATTTTGTTATTGTATGGCATTTAACAATACTTATAGTTAATTTAACTATTTTCATTTCATTTCTTTATTGACTTGTAATTCGAAGCTAAATTACAATATGCATCAAAATGTTAAATAGAACATCTTAAACGTACACTGAGAAGAAAAATAACCTTATATAAGGTTAAACATGATATGGAGTCTACGTTGTATTAGGTTAAATTAAACATTTTGTTATTGTATGACATTTAACAATATTAATGGTTAATTTAACTATTTTCATTTCATTATTGGCATGTAATTCGAAGCCCATTGGGGGTCTATTAAAGCTAAATTACAGTATGCATCAACATTTTAAATAGAACATCATAAACTACTAGAAAAAATTCAGTTTAAAATACTTAGTAGAAACTTAAATACTGTGACAACATTGAACACACCCATTTCAATAGTAGAACTGAACATACCCCGTTAATGTCATATGGGTTTTGGAAGTTAACCTCAATAGCGTTAGTCTGCAACGGGGTTTTAAAATTGTTTCACCTTTCATCATGGAGTGGTCAAATAATGAGAACCGTATCGCTCTAATAGCGCTTTTCAAGTGTGAAATGATATTTTCAAAGCACTCCGGCCACTAGAAACTAGACGCATATTCGTCTACCGATGCATAAAACTGTTTGAGGTGACTGGAGATACTAAAGACCGCCACCGACGTGGCGCTCTGTTCGAACACCGCATGTCATCAAAGCCGTTAAATCAAGAATTCACCGAAATCCGCTCCAAAAACAGAAAATCATGGCCCGTGAGATGAATATCACGCAGAAGTCCATGAGTCGAATCATTAAAAAAGACTTGGGACATGGGGCTTTCAAACGACGCACCGGACTTTTATTGCCGGCAGCTTTAAAAAAAAGTAGGATTGAAAAATGCAAACGTCTTTTGGTGAAGCCCGCTGATGACTTGCATAGAAAAATTTTGTTCACCGATGAAAAAACTTTTACCGTTCAGAAAAAAATGTAACAAGCAAAATGATAGAGTGTATGTGCGGTCATCTAAGGAAGCATCTGAACTGATCCCAAGGGTGGAAAAGGGTCATCAGCCAGCTTCAGTCATGTTTTGGTGGGGTTTCTCTTACGATGGGATCACTGACCTGCATTTCTGCGAACAAGGAGTCAAAACATCGGCCAAAGTTTACCAAAAAACTGTTTTGGAAGCTGTTGTGAAGCCTCTTAACAATTCCCTGTTCCAAAACCAGCCATGGACTTTTCAGCAGGATTTTGCGCCGGCCCATAAGGCTTAAACGTCCCAGGCCTGGCTTCGAAACAATTTGCCAGCGTTCATTTCCTCTGAAGAATGGCCCTCAGGCAGTCCAGATTTGAACCCATTGGATTACAAATTGTGGACGGTTTTAGAGGACAAGGTTTGTCACAAAAGATACCCCCACATTGGATCTCTTAAGACTGCTTTGGCGCGAGCTGTGGCCAATTTTCCCATGGACGAGGCGTGCAGCTATTGACGATTTGCCAGTGCGACTTACGGCGTGTGTAAAGGCAAAAGGCGGACATTTCGAATAAGTAGATGCTTTTTGGATACAATATACATCAATAAATATATTACAAAATAGTTGGTCCAAAAACATTCAGTACTTTTTATTTTACAGCATAAAACGTGTGTAACAGTATTATACTTAAGTGCAGGCAGATTTTAAATAAACGAGAACCAGTCGGTAGTAGAGTATTTCTCCGAACAAAGTAAACACAATAAAGATCCCTCGAACTACCTTACGATTGTTGTTGTTTTTTTTAATGGAAAACAACCATTCACTGTATCGTGTGTATGTGTTTTTTTTGTATATCAAAAAAACATACGCACACATACATGTATGCTTTATAAAACCTGTTTTGTTATGTTCATAGTCGCAACCATACTGTATGATTGCCGTAATCATATTATTGTTAACGTAAATTTTAAACAACAATACTTTTGTTGCACCAACCATGTTTATATGGTTGCTACAACTATATTTTCACATCTAAATTTGGCAATAATACTAGTGTTACATTTCAACAACAGTAGTATTGTCGCAATCATACTGCTGTGAAAATGAAATTCAAAAAACAATACTATGGTTGCGACGAACATGTTTTTATTGTAGAGAACATACTATTGTTGCGGTGACCATAGTATAACCATATCTTTTCTCTGCGTGTATGAGGATTTTAATCGGTTGTCTTTTGAATGTTAAATGTTCACTTGTCAAACGTCGGTGTCTTACTAGCCACATAAACCGGGATATTTTGCAGTTTTGAATTGAGTTCCACCTTGACCCTGTTTCCATAGTCTTATCTGAGACTATATACGAGTATAAATTGCGAAAATCTCTCCTTAATGGCCGTGCATTTTCTAAGTAAAACATTTTGCTGTACCTGAGAGCATTTATTAACCATACCTAGAGATCACAATTTCGTTCTCTACTAAAAAGCGTCTGTTGCTTATTCTTCTTTTGTAGATATTTTCGTCCTAAAGGCTTTTCTCGGGTTCGCGAGAATGCAATCTGCTTCCACCTTCTATGATATATGAAGCTACTGTCTATGGGCCATCAGCAAATCCTATAGAAGGCTTTTTTTGGAAAGCTGACTTCTGACTTGCTTTAACATATTTGGTTTCGTGGTTAAATGTGCTCAAATTTGAGCGAAGAAGAAGAGAAGAAGAAGAGAAGAAGAAGGAAACAGAACCTAAGGAATCTGACGTTGATATGGGCTTCGCTCTCTTCGATTAAATCGAAAAAGTGGGTTTTTACACCTCTAACTTTACTCGTACTGATGGTCGCTTCTTTTTGTTTTACTAAAGGGTGTTTTTTATTGAGGTATAGAAGTTCGAATTGAAATAAAACACAAGAAAATCGTTTTAATGTCCATCAATTTGGCTTTATTGGAAGGATAATTTTATGCCATTAATGTTTAAATATGATTTCGGGCATGTGGCCGCCGCGGCTGGCTCGAATAAAGCCAATTTTACAGGTCCAATTTTCAACCACTTTTTCGAGCATATGGGGCCGTATGTTGGTAATAACGCCACGAATGTTGGCTTCCAAGTCCCCTAACGTGTTTCTGGTTGTTGGCGTAGACGAGCGACTTCACATATCCCCAAAGAAAATAATCCAATGGTCCATGTTAACCGATCCATGGTTAACCGAATTAATTGCTCTGATGGACGATTATGTCGACCATAAAATGGACGGAGCTTGCGGTGAACTTCGCGAACTGAACCATTACTTTCGAAATAAATTTGCACGATTTGCAAGCGTTGTTCTTTTGTCAACCTGTTCATGATGAAATGGCAAACCAAACTAAATATTAATCACTTGACAGCTGACAAAATGGCCGCCAGTTAAAAAAGTGATGCCAACTTAAAGTTCTATACCCCAATAAAAAACACCCATTAGTAGCCTTTTTGGGGTCGATGACCCGCAATCGCAGACAAATCTTTAATATCAATCCATATTGGGATTCGTACTGAATCTTACTTATACTTTAATTTGAGTTTCCACATACCCTGTATTTTAAATTTTGATTAACCATGCCACGACTTTGGCTTTCGAACCACTTTGCCACCCTGTAAAAGTTCATTCAATTATGTACCACAGTGTACGCATACGAATTACCGAAAAATGTACAATAATCTCTGCAGATTATTAAAACTTTTGCTTTATTGAAATTGTTTAAAAACAATTTTGTTGTTGCTGTTGTTATTGTTGATTGCCAGCCAGAAAATATTGACATGCCCACATGCATACTTTGTTATGAATAATTGTGTTAAATCATTACCATCCGTTTTCCTCGATATGTACGAGTATGTGTGTGTTTGACGGTGAGTGAGCTTCTGTGTGTGTATGTGTGTGTGAGCATGATACATAAATATTTTCCCAAAAAATATCAATTAAAAAATTCTATAAAACTATTAAACCTTTCGATAAATATGTTGAGAATGATAACATTTATGCTTAAATTGGCATTTACATATGTACATAAATACACACATAGTCGTACATAAATACATATACACAAATACACATACATACATATGCACATTTGTGTGTGTGTACAGCGGCGGAATTGCTGATACTAAGCGCCTCTGGGCGATATTATTCGAGGGGAGTCAGAAGATAATTTTTTTTACCCAGCAAACCAAACGTTCAGAATTCTTTACTGCAATCGGCAAATTGTTGCGATTTCGGATCAGAATTCTTACCGAGTTCGTAATAAAAAACACATGACAGGGTTGGCACAGTTCTGAACTACTTCTCTGAAAAAAAAATCCTCAGATAAACCGAACAGAATTCGTAACGATTTCGGTAAGCATTCTCGATAGAGTTCAGATAATGTTCAGAATTGTCTGATATCGGACATTGTCGGCAAATCCGGTTTACTGGGATGTTATGACCTGGTGGTTTAGACGAGGTCACATCTGGTACACTGATTACTCAGAGTAGACTTTCAGGAAGACCTGTGAATCCTAGTAAAGAAAATAAATGGAAGTCTATCCTTACGGCTTGGATATATTTCTAAACCCCTTAATGAAGGACTCTAAATTCTGGACAAAATTTTGCAATACACCAGGATATGGACCAAATACGAGTATACCTCTACTATTCATTGTCGAAATATTATAAACATAAAGGGTGTTTTTTTTAGACGTGTAGTCTTCAAGAAGAAATAAAACGCTTATAATTTAATGTAATGGCCAAGGATTTACCTTTATTACTACGTAAGATGAGGGGTTGCCATTTTGTTTTAAAAATTATTTCGGGCAAGTACGAGGGCGACCGGAAAAGTAACTGGCCTAACATGAAAAGAACCGTTTTTTTTGGAATTATTATTATTTATTTTTCAACATAATCTCCTTCCAACTCAATACACTTCATCAAACGTTTTTCAAGTATTTTAATTCCATCCGAAAAATAAGATTTTTCAAGACCTTCGAAATATGCCTCAGTTTCAGCAATAACCTCGCTATTGGACGAAAATTGTTTGCCACCGAGAATTTTTTTTAAATTTGGAAACAAGAAATAATCAGAAGGAGCTAAATCTAGACTATATGGTGGATGTGGAGCAATTTCAAATCGTAATTCGGCCAGTTTTTGTTGAGTTCAAAATGCAGTGTGTGAAGGAGCATTATCTTGATGAAAAAGAACTTTTTTTTTCTAAATGCGGTCGTTTTATCTTGATTTCTACACTCAACCGATCCAATAATGCACAATAATATTCACTATTCATAGTTTTTCCTTTCTCAAGATAATCAATAAATATTGTACCCCTTGCATCCCAAAATACTGTGGCCATTACTTTTCCTGCTGACTTAACAGTTTTCGCCTTCTTGGGACCACTTTTACCAGCTTCTATCCATTGTTTTGACTGTTCTTTGCATTCTGGGATGTAGTGATGGATCCATGTTTCATCAACAGTTATGAATCGGCGCAAGCACTCTATTGTATTACGCTGATAAATCGCTAAAAGCTCCTCGGACTTGGTCCAACGGACGATTTTTTGGGGCAAAGTCAACAAACGCGGCACCCATCTTGCGGATAGCTTTTTCATGTGGAGTTCATCATGTAAAATACTCCAAACTTGTTTTTCGTGTATTGTAACAATATCAGCAAGTTCTCTGAGCTTTATTCGTCTATCTTCATTAAATATTTTTCTAATGTTTTCAATAGTTTTTATTGGGGTATAGAACTTTAAGTTGGCATCACTTTTTTAACTGGCGGCCATTTTGTCAGCTGTCAAGTGATTAATATTTAGTTTGGTTTGCCATTTCATCATGAACAGGTTGACAAAAGAACAACGCTTGCAAAATGGGCCGAAAATGAGATTCATCTCGATGCTGATTTTCATCACAAAATTTTGTTCAGTGATGAGGCTCATTTTTGGTTGAATGGCTACGTCAACAAGCAAAATTGCCGCATTTGGAGTGAAGAGAATCCACATGAGACCCTTGAGACGCCATTACATCCACAAAAACTGACTGTTTGGTGTGCTCTATGGGCTGGTGGAGTCATTGGGCCATACTTCTTCCGAAATAATGCTGGAGAGTCAGTAACCGTTAATGGAGACCGGTATAGAGCCATGATAACCGACTATTTTGTTCCCGAATTGGATGGCATGAATGTGGATGAGTTGTGGTTCCAACAAGACGGCGCTACATGCCACACAGCGCACGTCACAATCGAATTATTGAAGGAAACATTCGATGAGCGCATAATTTCGCGGAATGGACCTGTCAATTGGCCACCAAGATCGTGTGATTTGACACCATTGGATTATTTTCTTTGGGGATATGTGAAGTCGCTCGTCTACGCCAACAAACCAGAAACGTTAGGGGACTTGGAAGCCAACATTCGTAGCGTTATTGCCAACATACGGCCCCATATGCTCGAAAAAGTGGTTGAAAATTGGACCTGTAGAATTGGCTTTATTCGAGCCAGCCGCGGCGGCCACATGCCCGAAATCATATTTAAACATTAATGGCATAAAATTATCCTTCCAATAAAGCCAAATTGATGGACATTAAAACGATTTTCTTGTGTTTTATTTCAATTCGAACTTCTATACCTCAATAAAAAACACCCTTTAGCTTTAAAATAGCCAATATTAATTTAATACCTCACACGGTTGTTACTGAACTTAGCTTTCCTTTGGTATCGCTCTTATCTGGTCACCGGTTAAAAGTGCAAACCCGAGTTTTTTATGGCATAAAAAGGCCTCGCACTGGGCTTTTAATGAAATTTAATATATAAATATTTGACACAAACATATAAAAACATGCTGCCGTATGATAAATACATGCAAGCCATTGTGTGCGTGTGTGTGTGCGTCGTATGGGTCAGTGAACAAGTGTGGGAATATCAGCCGCTCCAACCTTGTTGGCCGACGACCCTCATCAAACATATGTTGATGCCCAGTCAAGTTGAAAAAATTTTTAATAATTTGTTTCATATTTTTTTAGGCGTTTGTTTTCTTTTGATGTAATACAGATGATGTAAATTTATTTAATTTTTAGCTTTACTAGCATATTTTTCCATATTTATTTAGCAGTGCATGTCTATACACACACACATATGGATTTGTTCATTATCATGGAAAGGAATTCAAATGAATTTTTTTGCCGAAGCTGCTGATTGATTGAGTTACGTTGTATGAGTTGTATTTTCTCCACTCCCCTACCTACTCATAACGTGTATAGAAGGGTTATAACTTTTTTTTGGACGTCATTCTCCCAAGGGTCTATCTTACGGCCAATTATGTTTTGATAATAAAACACATTTTTTACTTCAATTTGGTGAAAAAACGTCCCGCGCCTAAAGCGATTTCTAAAATGCATTTATTTTTTTTTTAATTTTTTTTTAAATACTCTATACAAAAATTATAACATTATATGGTTATGACTAGGTATTAAAAGACAAAAACTTCAAATTCAGTGTACGCGATGTTTTACAAAGCGGATATATGTCTTGGACTAATTTAATTCCACGTTCTGCGCATATATTGCTGCGCTGTTGATTTGCAATTGCAGATGGTGTTGGTACCCAATGTCTGATGAAACACTCGTGGGCTTTCGTAAATTTTATTAATGCCTCATTTAAGCCTTCAAAATTAGTTTCTTGGAAACAGTGGTCTGAAAACCAAATTTCAAACCATGCGCCACAAATAAAATCACATATTGGCTCTAAAATATTTTGGTAATTTGGAAGAAGGATAAAGGACAAAATACCAAAAATTGCTCTTGAATTCCACCTGGCATTGCTAACTGGTGGTAATGCTTTAAAACGTATAAATGGGAACATTCCGTTGATTTTGAAATTTTTATATGCATGGCAAAGTTCGTATAAATACAGCATGTCATCTCTCCACTTAATTTTAGCAAATTTCAGCACCACTTCACTTTGTTTATAAGATGCTTTTAAACTGTCGTAATCATTTAAAAGAATTGAAATAAACGGGTATGGAATGTTCGGAGATGATGTTTTTCCACCCAAAGACTCATCCATTACATGCCTTAATATCAAATCGAGGACATGATGCTGGCAGCCAATATATTGTGGTGGGGGCAATCCCATATATATGAAATGATTTTGGAGCAAAGCCACAACACCATTTTTTACGCCAGTATTCACACTTGTAGTGTCACAAATTATCATTTTAATAGACGTCCATAAATTAAATTTATTTAGGGTGTCCTTGATGCCGTTGAATATCGTGAGCGATTTCCCATTATCAAGCACTAGAACTGCTAACTTTATCTCGGTGCTCTCATTTTTAATTAGCACTACTTGAATTTCTTTCTTAGCCATTTGTTTCCCATCAAAATGTAAGCACCATTCTTGATCTCGTAATGTTTGTATATAAAACAGTTCTTTTTGTTCACACGATTTTATAACAGCTTTATAAATTCCAGGTTGTGATGGCGTAGGAATCTCTATTCCACACTTAGCCAAACTTTGACAAATTTTTGCTGCTTTGTTTGAACTAATTTTTACATTATTAATTAAGTCTACAACTGGTTTTAGGGACGTTTTCGTTATTCTATGTCTTCCTCTTGGTGTGTAACTATCATCGTCAGTTTCATTGCCAGTATCTTGATCACTATAAATCATTGATGAAGAATCTGAATCAAAGGATATATCTTCAATAGCATCCGATGTAAATTTTGAATCCACTGCTTTAGTGGTAATATCAAATTGTTCTTTAAGGTAATTTGTTTTGCACGTTTTAGTACTTTCTTATAATATTGAATTAAACCATCTATTTTTTCTTTGACGTGATCAACACGAATTGCTTCCAGTTTAAGCTTCTGCCATAAATTTAAAAGCTCCGCTGCTATAATTATATACCTTTTCTCTCTGTACCTTGCAACCATGGCTAACGCATTAAATCTTCCTATTATAGCGCCTTCTGTTGGTATTCTGCTTAAGTCATGCAATGGTGTATCAACATCAGGTATATATCTGCTGGTTTTTACAATCTCCTTACATTTATTGAAGTTTCTTCCCCAAATTTTCGCATTTCTTGTAACACTTATTTTGCACATTTTATGGTTCATTTTGAATATACCAGTGGCAAAAATATTTTTCAAAAACACGATATGTAGAGTCGACGCTTGATAAATACTAATAGAACAAACGGAACACATGACATGAACAGATGACATGAAAAGCAAAGTATGAAAGATTGCACAAATGACATGAAAAGCAAAGTATTTTCACATAAATACTATATAATTTGAATAAAAAAAAAATATTTTCATTGAAAACTTCATGGCGTTAGGCGCGGGACCTTTTTTAACGATAGCGAAAAACTGAAAATGCAGTTCTTAATATTTTCCCATGCCCTACACGATTTTACCTTGGGAGAACTGATATTTGCAAAGATGTAAAAAAATTATAACCCTAGTGTATAGGAGTTTTATTTTATTTTCTAGTTTTTTTTGGACAACAAAATTCCGGGTTTAGCAGCAGGTTGTCGGTGTTTGTACGAGTATAAAAAAACAACTGATACAAAAAAGGAAAAAGTCCATTTAACATATCCAATTTCTGTTTTAGGTATAGAATTTTAAATTTACAGAAAAAAAGAAGCAGTAGTAAACTGACCATTGGATTAGAGAACGAACTGCCTATAAGCTGTTTATAAACTAAATATTATTTATTGTTATATGATTATTGGAGAATTTATTTAAATAAAGTTATTCGAGTCATGTACGAATTTGTACATGGCATACAAATGCCACTACCTAGGAAGATTAAATTAACGAGATTACTGCGAAAGTTTTGGAAAATTTGAATTATGGGCTAAGCTAATAAAGACTGTTTAATGTTTTTTAGGCGTTTGTTTTCTTTTGATGAAGTACACACGATGTAAATTTATTTAATTCCTGTTACTTGAATATGACTGTTCTAAATCCATATTTCATTTTAAAAACTAAAAAAAAGAAAAAAATATTTTGTTGAGACATTTATGTGGGAGCACATACACTTTTGCTAAAGGGTAGTTGGACCCTCCCAAAAGCACGATGTTAATTGTAAATAAAACAAGAACATTTTTGAGATTTTTGTTGATATTTTTTATTGTGATAAAAGGATCTACGATAATACTGTATGAAGCAAAATATATATATAGGGTGTTTTTATTGGGGTATATAACTTTAAGTTGGCATCACTTTTTTAACTGGCGGCCATTTTGTCAGCTGTCAAGTGATTAATATTTAGTTTGGTTTGCCATTTCATCATGAACAGGTTGACAAAAGAACAACGCTTGCAAATCGTGCAAATTTATTTCGAAAGTAATGGTTCAGTTCGCGAAGTTCACCGCAAGCTCCGTCCATTTTATGGTCGACATAATCGTCCATCAGAGCAATTAATTCGGTTAACCATGGATCGGTTAACATGGACCATTGGATTATTTTCTTTGGGGATATGTGAAGTCGCTCGTCTACGCCAACAAACCAGAAACACGTTAGGGGACTTGGAAGCCAACATTCGTGGCGTTATTGCCAACATACGGCCCCACATGCTCGAAAAAGTGGTTGAAAATTGGACCTGTAGAATTGGCTTTATTCGAGCCAGCCGCGGCGGCCACATGCCCGAAATCATATTTAAACATTAATGGCATAAAATTATCCTTCCAATAAAGCCAAATTGATGGACATTAAAACGATTTTCTTGTGTTTTATTTCAATTCGAACTTCTATACCTCAATAAAAAACACCCTTTAATAATATATAATGCTCGCCGCGGCTTCGGTAGCATACCTCTATCCGATGGTCTATATTTTGAATAACTGCAAATAGTAGAGGTTCCATGACGTTAATGTGCCGCCGAGTTATCTCATCCTTTAGCTCTTGAATTGTTCTTGGCTTATTGACGTAGACTTTTTCTTTTAAATATCCCCACACAAGTCCAACGGTATCAAATCACTTGATCGTGGCGGCCAACTAACATCACCAAGGCGTAATATAACACGGCCATTGAATTTCTCGTGCAAAAGAGCCATTGTTTCGTTGGCTGTTGGGCAAGTGGCACCATCCTGTTGGAATCACATATCGCCCAAGTCCATATCCTCAATTTCTGGCCACAAGAAGTTCGTTATCTGATTACTGCTTGGCTGACCTCATTTTCGAAGAAGTACGACCCGATGATGCCGCCAGCCCATAAACCACACCAAACAGTCACACTTTGTGGATGCATCGGCTTTTCAACAGTTACTTGTGGATTCTCATTTGCCCAAATGCAGCAATTCTGCTTGTTAACGAATCCACGAAAAAAATTAAGGAGTGCATTTTGATTTGAAAGCCCATTTTCGAAAAAGATTTTAACAGTCATAATGCGCTGCTCAGTTATGTACCTCTCCCTGGTTGAATTTTTAGTAGACTGAAACAAAGAAATGTCAAATTAAGTTTTTCAAAAAACTTGACGTTATACATTTTATGGGGTCTCCAATCAGCAATTTAAGATGTTCGAAGTGAATATACGTACCATCTAGGAGGGTTAACACAAACAGATTTAGTTCAATTATACCAAGATTGGTTATAGATCTTGTACAACGCACTATAATAATCTTTAAAAAGATAGGATTCGGTATGTAGCCTTAAATCGGAATGGACATTCGATAGAAACCAATCGATTTGATAGAAATATCGATTTGGCACCTAAAGTTAAAATAAATCGAGAGTTGTGCAATTTTAGATGATTGCTTTTGATTCTTATGCAATAAAGCAATATGAATGTTTAAAAAAAATCTGGGAATTTTTTGAAATTTCGGTAGTCGAGTATTATACTGAACAAAGTAAACACAATAAAAATCCCTCGAACTACCTTCCAATTGTTGTTGTTTTTTTATAATGGACAACAACCAAGCACTTTATACGAGTAGTGTGTATGTGTTTATTATGGTATATCAAAAAAAACATTCGCACACACTTACCTGTATGCTCTATAAAACCTGTTTTGTTATGTTCATGGTCGCAACCATACAGTATGATTGCCGTAATCATGTTATTAATAACGTAAAATTTTAAACAACAATACTTTTGTTGCACCAATCATGTTTATATGGTTGCCACAACCATATTTTTATTTATAAATTTGGCAATACTACTATTGTTACATTTAAACATTATTTTTATTGCCGCAATCATACTGTTGTCAAAATGAAAATCAAAAAACAATACTATGGTTGCAACGAACATGCTTTTATTGTAGTGAACATATTATTGTTGCGGTGACCATATAGTCCCCATTTCTTTTCTCTGCGTGTAGGAAACCATTCAGGTTCAGTTTTATCAGGATTCATTATTGGTTGCTCACAACTTTACTTACTTACACCCTGACCTCTTCTACCTTGGGTGTCCTCTCGAGCTTAAGTAAATGGGTTCCAATTATTTGATATAAAGTATAAAAAACTATACTGGCGACAATCTTAACAAGATGTGGAGAATAAGCTAGTGATATTTAAGTCAATCTTAGAACCAAGTCAATGTTAATACGGCATTCACCTTTGGGGTACGACAAGCCCTTTCAACTTTAAATGAAGTCAATGATTTCTGCCGAAAGCTCAAAGGCTGAGCCTTAACTCTACATGGTATGTTCGAAATGATATTGTTAGTACATATTTACTAACACTGCGTTTTATATGCACTCCACATATAAACAGTTCCGAGATAAGACAACCAAACACTTCAATGGTTTTGAAAGAACTCATTTTATTTACAACAAATTATCTTTCTCTACTTACGAGGGCGGTTCGGAAAGTTCTTAGCCTATCAATAAAAGAGAATAGTTAGTTTTCAAAAATATTTTTATTTTTCAATATAATCTCCTGATACTTCAATACACTTAGTCCAACGCTTATCTAGCAATTCTATCCCTTGATTAAAATAGTTTTTCTCAAGGTCTTCATAATAGTGGTTTACAGCTGTAATTGCATCTTCATTTGAGGTAAAACGCTTGCCAGCAAGGAATTTTTTTAGATTTGGGAACAGGTAAAAGTCACTGGGAGCTAAATCAGGAGAATAAGGTGGGTGGTCAAGCAACTCGTACTTTAATTCGTTGATTTTAGCCATTGTTAAAACACTCTTGTGCGCTGGTGCATTGTCTTGATGAAAAAATATTTTTTTGTGTTGTAAGACAGGACGTTTTTCTCGAATTTGTACATTTAATTGATCTAAAAGGTTGCAATAGTACTCTGAATTTATTGTTTTACCCTTTTGCAGATTGTCAATCAATAAAATACCTTTGAAGTCCCAAAAAACCGTTGCCATAACCTTACCAGCCGATTGAATTGTTTTTGCCTTCTTTGGGGCACTTCCTCCAGCTTCAGTCCATTGTTTGGATTGTTCTTTTGTCTCTGGAGTATAGTGGTGGATCCATGTCTCATCAACAGTTATGAAACGACGCTTAAAATCCATTTTATTTCGCTGAAAACGATCCAAACAAGCTTGAGAAATGTTCATTCTTATGCGTTTTTGGTCGACTGTTAACAAGTGCGGCACCCATCTTGCAGAAAGCTTTTTCATCTGTACTTCTTCATGCAAAATGAAATGGACTCGATCATTTGAGATGCCCATGATATTAGCTATTTCACGCACTTTTATTCGTCGATCATTTAATACCATATCATGCACTTTGGCTACAATTTCTGTTGTTGTTGCTGTTTTTGGACGTCCACTACATGGTTCATCTTCAATGCTTGTACGACCACGTTTAAATTCAGCAACCTATTTTTTTACTGTTGCATATGAAGGAGCACTTTCACCTAACACATTCACCATATCATTATGAATTTCTTGTCCCGATAAACCTTTTTTATGTGAATATTTAATGACACCACGCATTTCTAATTTTTCCATTGTAAAAAAATCCCGGATCCGTCTTTTGTGAACACCTGTTTCTATATAAAGGAGTTGCCAGAAACAAAATTTAACATGTGTTCATAGCAGAGATGGAAGTTTCCAAAACACTTAACTTTTTTTCTGTTTGTAACGCGCTTTTGGAAACTGAAGGAAAATGCATATATAATATAAATACAAAGGGCACCAAAGGCCAGCACATACTTCTAATGCACTAAACTCCCAAGTACCCTACGGTCTATCGCCGTAGTCCCCAGCGTGCCTAGGTGCACCCTCGCACAGGCAAATAATTATGAAATACAGAGAAAAGGTTACAAATAGATTCCTTTTTATTGCATCTCGACTTTGTGAAACGCACAGAAAACGCTTATCTCTGAGTGTTCCTTTAGTTGTTCGACCCTTCCAAAGAACCATTCAGTATATGATAAATACAACTGAACAGTCATTATCCACTTAGACCTACAAATTACACACGTCATAGATGAAATAAAACGTTCTTCCGAAAAAAAACAATCATGATTGAGATACCATCCGAATTTACTGGCGATTTGTCTTTTAGACGACAGTAATGGTATCAGGCTTGTAGTAAAGAGACTTCACGTATTGGATCTTCCATTCAGATCATGAGCAAAAACTAAAAGACACCCTCGCACTATATAATTTTTATTAGAGATTTTACTTAATAAAATGAATTTATATTTAGTATTATTGTGGTACCTGAGTTTATATCAGATTTGCTTTATATCTAACGTTAGATTGCAAATAAGTAAAAAATAAAAAAATGGAATTGGATTCAATAAAAATAATTTCAAATAAAAAAATATGCTCGTTCTAATAGGTAACACTTCAATTGCCTAGCCCTGTACACTTATGATCCTAATTTGAAATATTTTTCAATACTTCCGCAGACTAACCATATATTTTTTTATTGTTTCTTACAGATTTTCGCTGAAAGTAAATAGGTAAGTGATCTTTTTCATAAGCACTCTGACAAAAAGACAAACTAAAACTAAAATGTTGCGAGTAAATTTTGCAAAAGACATATCGGTACTTTTGGGAACGAAATGTTCCATTGTAGTTGGCGAATTGTGACGAAGGAAATGAACTCCAACTTAAAATAATCAATTAATTTAATTGTCTTTCATCTTGATTTTGGCTATGCCAAAAAACCTGAAGTAGCCATTGAAAAAATAATAGGAGGTACATTAAGTCAACTGTTTATGTTTATCACTTTTAAGTGTGTTGGCATTTTAACACGGCCATTTTTGCCAAAACATCGCGGCAAACTTAAGCGAGACTGTCAGTAGCTTAGAAACAGTCTTGCTTAGAGTTTCCAAAAATACCGGGAGTTTCAGAAAACCGGAATTTCGGGTTAATGTTCAAAACCACCATTTTTAATATGGATTGAAATCGGATTTAATACGGTTGTTCTGGATCGGTTGTATATTATATCAGGAGAGACTTTTGCACTGGGGCTATATCAAAGCTGGGACCAGTACGACCCATTATTTTTTCAGCTGTTAACTGATCGATCGTTATAAACTGTGCCAAATTTCATAAATATTGGATGTAATATGTAGATTCTAGAGCTAAAGAAAGAAAATCGGTTGAACTTATGTGTCAACATACTTTGTCCAAGTCCTACATTTGCTCCCTACATATCCTCCGACTAATGTCCCATACTGCAGATCCTGAAAGTCTAGAAGCTACATATAAAGTCCCTCAAGCTGGAGTATATATTTTGCCAAACTTGTTCAAAATAACTAATTTTACTTTATACTCGGAGATAGCCACCATCCAAAGTTCACCTTTAAAGTTGAAGCCATGTCAATTCTAAGAAGCCACACCCTTAGTCCAACCGTAAATAATTTACTGATGGACCAATAACCCACGACGCACAGTGGTCCAGGATTGATTTCCATCAGTCAAAATTCTATAACTTTTGATGTAGTAAACATTTTTGGGTTCTGTAAAAAAAGCAATTGTAGCCAAGAAGAATCCACACCTTTAGTCCAACCGTAAAAAAAATTACTGATGGACCAATAACCCACGACGCACAGTGGTCTAGGAACGATTTCTATCGGTCAACATTCTTTAACTTTTGATGTAGTAAACATTTTTGGGTTCTGTAAAAAATGAAATTGTAGTCAAAGATAATTTTGAGCTATTAACATTGGATATCGGGCTATTGGATATATTTTAGAAATTATCCCGAAGTTGTTGAGTGCTTTTCGTATCTTCCGATTTAAAAAAAAAAGTATTTTTTTTTCGTTTTAATTTTTTTTTAAATATTTGCAAGAAATTGTTGTTAAAATGCGCAAATAAATTTGTTTCCCATATGGCCGAATTTCACAATAAAAAAACTTTGAACAATTAAAAAACTGAGACTTAATTTTTCGACTTTGTCGAACTGTATCTTATAACTTTCAAGAGCTAAATGTAAATAGCTTAAAATAGTCCTTGAGTCCTCGGCTACAATTGCTCTTTTTACAGAATTCAAAAATATTTACTAGAAAAAAAATTTTAGAATTCTGGGCCACTCTGCGCCGGCAAATTAGAACTATTTCCTAATACACAACATAAAAAATAAAAACCACCAAATTGGCCAAAATAATACAAAACCCATTTCCGTTTATGTTTAATACAGCTCTTATTGAAACCAAAAGCCTCAAGTTTAAGTAGATCCTAATTAAATTGTTTACTGACAAGACGAGTCTTCTGTATAACAGATTGGTGAAAATCCCTTCCGGATTTAGGCTTTTGCATTTTTTGCTTGGTACCTTTTTTGACTTATCCTTAACCTTGGTCAATTTCTATGATTTTCCTTAAAGTTTACAACCATTTCCATTTAGAATATCCCTTGCGTTTATTCTTTGATAAAATCAAAATCATTAAATATATTGAGATCTCCAAATAAAACAAATAGTTGTCTTTCCCTTCGCCCTTGCTCTGCCTGTTGCAAAGTATTTAAAAACAATTACTAAAGAAAAGTTTGGCTTGACTAAAAAAAAGAAAAAAGTACTGTCATGAGTTTTGTTCACAGGGAAAAGTTTATGTTTATGTGGCAGTTTTTGTGTTCTTCTTCGCCTTCGATATTTAAAATGTATGTAAAGTTTGGCAAAGAAAGAAACAATTCAGTGTTTTTCATTCCATAGAATATGTGTTCGTGTGTGTGCGAGTTTTTATTGGAAATTTTTTCTTTAATGTTGCCTCTTTAGCTTTAGTTTACAAACGAAACACTCTGCACATTCGAACCAACAGATATCATAGATAATATCTTTATATACATAAATCTTGGTATTATCTGGAAGTGTGTGTAGAACTAGTTTGTGTGCTATTTTCTGACTTTATGTATGTCTGTAAATCTGTTGGCTTCTCCAATCGACGTTTTACACAGCAAAACTTTCGTCCAATATTTTCTTTAGGAATGAAAGGAATTTTTTTCGTTACAAAAAAATCAATAGTTTTCTTTGGTTTCTGTTTCCTTTTCTCAATGTTAAGGAGGGGTTTTCTCTTTTGTTATTTGTGCTAATATGTATTTAATGTTTTGTTTCAATTTTATCACTCAAGTGATAAGAGGTGTCTTTTGAAGGGTTTCTTTGCGTTTTTTTGAAATGAAAATTACTTTTGGTATTTTTTTTAAAAAATATGTAAAAACATTATATGGTATATGAAGATTAAAATTTTAATTGAAAGATGTTTTTATAACTGCTCGCCCACTATGGTAGGGCGAGCAGTTGATATTTTTTCGTTTCTAAATTGAACAACACTCAGAGGGCAGATATATAATTTCGTGACTTTTCCAACATCCCTCGTAGTTATATGAACTACAACACTGCTCCCATCAAGTACCATCTTTTAATAGATTACTGTCAAATTTTACGAGAGTTCCATCACTTAATTTCTTTTTAACAGCTGTTCAAAACATACAACCTCGTGGATTTTGTTAAAAATGGGAAAAAAAGGAATTTCGAGTGCTCATTAAAAATTAGTTTTTACGGAAAAGCCCGTCAGTCAAAGCAAGGAAAAGCTTGATAAATGCTATGGGGACTCTGCGCCATGGATTTCAATAGTAGAAAAGTGGTTTACTGACATTCGTTGTGACTCTGAACGTTCTGGACGGCCAATTGAGGTCGTTACACCCGAAAATATCGAAAAAATCCACAATATGGTTTTGTCGATCAAAGAGTAAAAGAGAGTGAGATTGTTGATGCCATAGGCATTTCATATGGCAGTGTGGTTTCGTTTTAACATGATCCGTAGGATTTAAAAAAGCTGTCTGCATGCTGGGTGCCGCGTTTACTCTCAAATGACCATAAGCGTTATCATGTGACAACTTCAAAGGATTGTTTGGAGTTGTTTTAACGCAATGTGAATGCGTTGTTGCGGCGTTTTGTAACTGTGGATGAAACATGGATCCATTACAACACTCCGGGGACCAAGCAACAGTCTAAACAATGGGTTTCTCGTGGTGAACCGGCTACGCAGCAGGCCAAGGTAACTTTGTCGGCCAATAAGGTGATGTCAACAGTGGGATGCACACATCGATTATCTTCAAAAAGAAAAAAACAATAAACGCCAACATCTTAGGCCGATTTAACGAGGTTTAAAAAACGACCCCATATGGTGAGGGAAAAGTTCTTTATCATCAGGATAATGCACAGGTGCACATGCGTGCAGTCTCAATAGCAAAATTGCATGAATTGGGTTAAGAATTGGTACTTATCCGCCATATTCTCCGGATTTAGCCCCCAGGGACTATTTCCTATTTCCAAACCTAAAGAAATGGCTCGGTGGAAAGAGATTCAGCTCCAATGATGAAATTATTGATCAAACAAATGCCCATATTACGGACCTCACTGTGTTTTTTTTTCAAAAATTCACCGAATTATTGATAATCCCTCGTACTTATGCGATCAACCCAATTTTTCATTACATTTTCGATTGTTTCGGGTTAAATCTCTTCAATAGCAACTATTTTTTGTTCTATGCTTTAAATGTCCCTAAATGCGTTGCGTAACATTTATTCTTGTTGGCTCCCCACAGAAGGCCAAGGCGACTATTTTACGCACAAACAGTGCGTAAAATATCGATGGTTGCAGTGACTTTGTGGCGGGTGGCCCCGTCTTGTTGTAACAAAATGTCGTTGATGTCATTCTCTTGAAGATTTGGAAACAAAAATTCTTTGAGCATGGCGCGGTATAGCTCAACTTTGATGTTAACGGCGGTTCCTTACTCATTTCCGAAGAAAAATGTCCAAATGTTGCCGCCAGCCCAAAATCCACACCAGTTTTTTGAACTCGCTTTACAAATTGACGCACAAACTGAAGTGAATGGCCATCTCTGCTCGAAATTTTTTCACGTAAATTTCTTACAGTTTGCGTTAAAGACGTACTACTCGAACTTTGGAGGTAAGTTTTAATATTTTCCAATTTTGTTCGAGCGTATAGCGTCCCAATTTGCAAATGTCAGACAAACCTGAAAATAAAAATGAATGTTATGCTACCTTTTAAAGTCAATGTAATCAGAAGTTCAAAGTTAAAATTTAATGGCGCACCCTTTATACTAATAATATACAAACAGTTAAAGATATTGCAGTGACAGAATAGAAAAGCCTTTCCATACATTGATTGGTAAGTTTTAAACACTTACTTCTATGTTTTTTTAGACTGCCGCAAGTTAAAAAATACGCAGCGTAAAAAACAAGCTTCAGTGTGCCCGAGCTTTGAAGGTAATTCTTCCCCCTAGTCATACCGTCCATAGATCTGACATTTGTCGTTTTTTGCTTAGTTCATAGTTAGATCTAAGACCATGTTTCTATTGAACATTTATTCAAAAAACTTAAATATATTCATTTTATTTAAAATATTAATAGATCTAAGACCTTGTTTCTATTGAACATTTATTCAAAAAAACTTTCATTTATTCATTTTATTTAAAATATTTGATTTTATCGGGCTATTTATTTACTTTTTCACTCAACGTTTCGTTGACTTCTTGCCAACTTTTTCAGGAGTTAGGTTTTTATTAAAAATCAATTAATTTCATAACAGTCTCATATGTCTCAGGCTCATATGGTCTTCACGATATAAATGTTTAATATTATAATAAATAATAATCACAAATCGCAGAAAAAATTACAGAATAAATTAAAACTTATATCACAGAACTTTACGAGTACTTAAAGAATAGCTATAGAGTACTCGATATGCAGTAAGCGTTGATTGAAAAATGAAATAAACTAGTTCAACGTCATCATTATAATATGACCAAGTAGCCTAATAGAATCAAATATTCAAAATTGTCATAAAAATCGGAATCAAAAATTCAAAATTATCAAAATTGGCAGTTTTGTATAAACAGCTTGCATATTCATATCGTCTGTGCGCTAACCAAAACTCCCATGTGTATTTTGCCTAGTTTTCAGGAGAGAATAAAAACTGATTTATTTTGGCAATTTGCGAAATTTTTAGCATATGGGTTAATCCATAATAAAAGTGACCAGAGCTCAGAAAAAAAATAAGATTTAAAAGTCAGCTTTATGCCAATTATATAAAAAAACATTCCCACATTTCATGCCTGAATTTTTTTTTTTCTAAATTCAACATTTTTTATGATTTACATTACTTAAAAGTAACGTTAAAAATATAGGCCATGCAAGTAATTTATAAATCAATATATGGCAACACTTAATAAAGAGAAAGCAACCTGTCATCTGTCACTAATTTTTCTTTATAATTGTGGTTGGATATTGAAATTACACAAATCGTGTTAAAAAATATTAAAAAGCCTGCACTAAGCTGTTTTTTGAAGAGTATTTGAAACCGTTGTATCAAAGTAACACCCAAAACGAAAAAAGGTAATTAGTTGTTTAATTTTTTGGCTAAATGTTTTTGGCCTAACATGTTTTGCAAAAGTAAGGTTATGGTGCTAAGCTAATCAAATGTCTATCAATAATTAATAAAGTTTGTGTTCAATTGTGAGTTTTAACTTTTGAAAATGTGTAACACCCGAAACGTTTCGGGTGTTACATTGTTGTAATGACAAACTTATACATATTATGCGTAGTTATTTGGTGCCGCAGCGTCTGTTTTAAAATGCATGCGTGTATAATTATTATGTTGATACTTTTTAGATAAATTACCATGCCTTCAACAGCAAAAGAACGGCTAGCTAAGCTGAGAGAAAACAGAAAGAAGGATCCTGTGAAATATGCCGAACATTTGCGCAAAGAGAAGGAAAGAGACGCTATTAGAAGGAAAAAGAAGAAAGAAGAGACTTGTGCAGAAGATCTTAAATTGGAACATCGTCTAAAGGTGCGCGACAGAGTGCGAGCGTGTAGGGAAAAGAAGAAACTCAACAAAAACAATGTTGTTTGTGATTCTCCAATAGGATCTTACAAATGTATAAACACCTTTGCAAAAGCTGTGAAAAAAGTAAAGAATTCTCTCCCAGAAACGCCATTAAATAAAGCTGCAGTTCTCAAAAAAGTAATAACTGACGTGTTAGGACAGGATTATAATATAAAATCAACAGGGTATTTCAAAAACAAAGGCCCAAGACTTACAATGGAAGCCCAGAAAGCTACGAAGGATTTCTTTTACAGAGCTGATGTTAGTCGCCAAGCCCCTGGGAGGAAAGATTTCAAAACCGTTAGAGATCCTGACACTGGTGTGAAGTCTAAGAAGCAGAAACGTACAATGGTTATGACTATTCGCGAAGCTTTTGAATATTTCAAAGACATCAACTCTGAAATTAATATTGGAAGATCGTCGTTTTTCAATTTAAGGCCGACTGAGGTTCTTCCGATAGCTGACACGCCTCATAACGTGTGCGTTTGTATGCATCATGCCAATTATATAAACTTGTTAGAGGCTTTGAACAAATGTCTGCCTTTACCAAAAAATTATAAGAAAGTAATGGAAATGATATCCTGTGACATCACAAATGAGGCTTGTATGTCAGGATCCTGTGACCAATGCCCAAAAGGCTTTTGGAATAGCTTTGATACCACTGATTTAGAAAGGAAAGAAATATCCTGGAACAAATGGTCTTTTATTAATAACCGTCCTGAGTTTATAAAAAACACAACTCTATGTAACAAAGCCCTAACCGAATTAAAAAATATGACAGACAAATTCAGACTTCATTGTTACATTAAGCAAGTACAATCTGATCACTTCGAAGAAACAAAAAATAATCTTCAGAAAAATGAAGCAGTGATCCAAATCGACTTTGCTGAAAATTATGCACTTACCCATCAAGATGAAATACAAAGTGCCCACAAACAGGTAACAATTTTCACTTGCTGCATTTGGTTTGACGATGAGATGAAGTCTGTTGCCATTATCAGCAATGACACATCTCATACAAAGCAAGCTGTTTGAACGTTTTTAAAGAACATTATCGATTACGTTCAAACTATAAGGTGCAATACAATAGATTTACTTAACATCTTTAGTGACAATTGTGCTGCCCAATTTAAAAATAAGTATACCCTGTCATCTCTCTTTGAACTCAAAAAGCGCGGAAAAGCCAAGCAGCTGCAATGGCACTTTTTCGCTGCTTCTCACGGAAAAGGAGCTGTTGATGGAATTGGAGGAGCAATAAAAAGATTGGCGTGGATGGGTGTTAAATCCAGACAGGTTATCATGAATTCTGCTTTTGA
The DNA here is from genome assembly GCA_963513945.1 of Hydrotaea diabolus. Classification (NCBI taxonomy): domain Eukaryota; kingdom Metazoa; phylum Arthropoda; class Insecta; order Diptera; family Muscidae; genus Hydrotaea; species Hydrotaea diabolus. The sequence goes on along the minus strand of OY740720.1, from coordinate 17,511,490 downwards.
TTTTTACACCTTTGTCAAAACTCAGACACATGCCATACACGTTATGTACATTAAAAAAGAAGATATTGAAAGAGAAACACAGTTTTTAAAAGATCTCTGGGACGATGTTCAAGCTATTCCCAATCTTCAGAAGCAGCATTATTTTAAAGTGATCGACTACAGACAGATCATAGCAGCGAAAACATCCAATTCCATTTCCGTTCAAGTTGTAGTTGTAAAGAAAGACATATGGGAGGAAGAGTTTCAGCAACCAATTGCTACACTGAAAAAGGAGCAACATGTTCCTGACTTGGCAGCTGTACCTGGTTCCAAAGGCGATCTTAAGGTTATACCGAAAATAAAAGATAAACTTTCCTATTGTGAAGTTTACAGTGATTCGGGAGAGGATGAATCTCATCATAAGGAATGATTGTAGAACAATAAAACTGGAACATTTACTTTCGTTAATTTTTTAAGTTAAGTTGTTGATACAGTTCTGTAATAGTTTGACTAAAAACGTATTAAATCTTATTAAAATAACCCATCATTTCTGGTAAATGTGTTTTTATTTCGTACTCGTAACACCCGAAACGAATCACATGTAACACCCGAAACAGATAATTTTATTCATAAAAATTAAAGGAAAAAAGATGCTGGCTATTCGTTTAGCATTTAGGTGGGCTATTATAACTAATTTGGCTTGCTGTAAATAAACTGAAGGTTACATATGCAACCATTGGCGAATATGACAGATAATAGTGGAACATGAGATTTTTTTATTAAACAACAGAATTAAGTAACAAAATTCAATCAAGCAAACAAGTATTTTAAATAAATGAACCTAACGGTATAAATTATCGTAAAAGTGATGATAATCTCTGTGCATAAATTGTTTTAGGGATTGTAAGCTATTATATTTGTTTGTATCAATTGTTAATGGCATCGTATATAAAGCTTTCAAGTCGGCTTGCACTTCTTGATTTCTTTGCTGAGGTAAAGGTTTCCATTCTTCTGTATGCCGCAATTTGTACATAACTGCATTATTTTTAAAAAGTAGTGCACGAATATCACAGACTGTTGGATCTCCAGTCTTTCGTCCTGGCCAAATAGAACGGTAGTTGTCTGGAAGATGCTCATAATCTTTGAAAAATATATAATCCAAATAATTAATTATGTATGGTTGAGATGGTCTTGCACGACGCATCAGATGTATGTAGTCAGCAGGGGAGTATATTGGTGGACTAAATAGTTGTTCTAGGGTAGAATGCACACTATCAACTTCCATCATCGTATGACCTTTTTCTAGTATAATTTGCTGTATTTCTACGTCTCTTGAAGATGAAAAATTACCTAAAGCACTGCACAATACTTTGTTTCTATTTTGATAAGTACACCCATCAGATATCAGATGTTTGAATTTACACCTCCTTCTCCTTCATGCCATACGTACAGGTACACAGTGTTTAGTGTTTTTTACAAAAAAAGTAAAGTTATGAATGGCTAATTTTTGCTTGTAGTACTGTTCGGATACAAGTAGTTTTGGGCACAATAAAACACTTTGCTTATCCATGGTCACTACTAACATGTCAGATGACATGTTGTCAACAGCCATTTTTTTAGCGGCCCTGGCTTCGTCTTTTTTTAAAACATGAATCTCATACTCCTCTTGATCAATATTACCTTCCTTATAACCAACATAAACATCACACTGGTCCTTGCGGGGTTTAAATATTGATATTTGTTTCTCTTTCAAAACTTCACAGAACTTTTTTCGCATAACCGGAATTTCGTTATGTTTCTCACACCACTCAATATATAATCTGTGCATTTCGGTTTTGGTCCTAAATATCTCTTCGACGTATGTTCTCTTAGTTCTTGCTCTGCAATAGTGGCTCGGAACTCTCGGAATTAGATTCAACCACTTGAGAAGAGATTCTGTTTTTAGAGGTTTTTCTTTCTTATTTCCTCCTTTTTTTATCTCCGGATTTTATCCATAATTGGAATGTACGGTCTTCTAAATTAAATGTTCCCAAAAAGAATTTCTTACACACGCGTATTTTGTTTCCCCCTAAAGATGGCAAATAACAATCAAAATGGCATGTTTTCCTTACGTGTTTTGAATTTGGTCTCCTTCTAACGGCTTGTTTGCGAAATTCAACCAAACCCATAATGTAGGCTTTTTTGACATCCCATGAGGGTAAATTCCAAAAAAAATTGAAAGTATCTTTACGATTACCTTCATCAATAGCTCCACAGAGAAAGCTTCTTTCTGTTTTCTTCTCAGCGAGATGGGCACAACAATTGTCTCTCATCTTTCTAGCTCCTTTTGTTCCATATTTTTTCCCCAAAACACGTAACTCTTTGTTTTTCTTCTTCCTTTCCGTCTTTAACAATCCTTCCACATTTTCTTCCAACTCATTTTCACATTTATCTATTGCTTCAAAAACTCCCGTTTCCTCGTTCAAATAAAGATCCATCGTATTCTCGATAGCTGTATTCATCTAAAAGTCGCTAATATGTAGGAGATGCGAAAAATTTATAGAATTGCAATTTTACCTGTGTTTGTTTGGCTTTTTCTCCTTTTTTCCTTTTCTTCAATTTAATTACGGAAAACTTTTTGGGAAAATTCGTAAAAATTTTTTTTTGACAGAAAATCAAACGCAAATCCATGCAATTTTCTTTTATATCAAAAAATCCTGTGTACAAAAACACATGGGAGTTTTTATTGGAGCATTTGTACAATGGGCTACACATAGGAGTATTGGCTAACTTTGGAACGAATGAAGATAACGCGAAACGCTTTGGTAGGTGATCGTATTACCAATAAGGCTTTCTAATACAACAATAAAAAAAAATCGAAAAAATACACATAGGAGTTTTGGTCGGCGCACAGACGATATGTAGAGTATCAAAATTGGTTATTCAATTTTTTCAGTCATTTTTCCCATTTCCATAACGAATCCGTGGTAACGGGTATTATGAGATTCGATTTAGCCCCTTTCTGTTGCCTTTATTTGTTTTTATTAATTTTTTTGTTTAAATAAATAATTTTCCTCATCGCTTTAAAGGAAATATTTTCTTCCGTTTAACTCATGTTGGCTTGACATATTTCGTTTTGTTGTTTGGTCTGAAAACTTACGTTTTTTTGGCCAAAAATGTTTGACAATTGCACACAAAATACACACACATATACACACGCACACTTAAATATAAATACATGCATGTGTGTGTGTGTGTGTGAATGTCCTTAAAAAAATTAAATCCACAATTTGTCAAGCTCTTTATAAAATATGCATTTTTGCGTAAAACCTCTTCAGCTGCAGTTTTGTATAAACAGCATGCATATTCATATGCATTTATGTGTGTGTGTGTGTGTGTGTGTGTTTGTGCATACACATGTGCATATCTATAAGAGTACTAGGGTGTACCGTAGTTCTTAAAGATGTTATTGACAGTTATGCTAAGAAGAAGTAGGTAAATTTCAATACGATCAATTTTGTTCGTCCTTGGTAAGGAGTTAAGTTCATTCGTCGTACCGATTATGTCGACCATCAAAAATAAAAATTTATTCAATTTATTTATAAAATTTGAATTTATCGGGCTATTTGGTCAAATTATGACGATGAAGATTAACTAATTTATTTCATTTTTCACTCAACGTTTCGCTGACTTCTTGCCAACTTCACGATTTGGGGTTTTTTTTATTAAAAATCAATTAATTTTTCAACAGTCTCATATTAATTATGTTATTAACGATTTAAATGTACTTATATGTATGAACACAGTACTTAAAATTATTGCTGTGTTCTTAGGTTTTCTTCCCAAACAAAAATACATCGATCGAAGTAGGTTCAACTTCTTGTTTCTCTGGAGTTTTCATATATTGATTTTTTTTCTGTTTACGTTTTTTTATTTGACTGAATTTTCAATTGTTCGAGAAAGTTTTTTTTTTATTTTTATTCATTTCTGTGTAGACCCTAACGGTGACAAATTGTGAAAAGCAATATTTTTAAATTAAAATAAAATTCTTAAAACTGAAACCGTCGCTATTGTTCTTATTAATTTTATCTGAAATCAAATGTTGGAAGAATAAAACCAATTTAACCAAGAATTTCAAACAAATTTCCAAGCATTGCTGCTTTTTTTCATGACGAAATTTGTATAATCCGAAATTATTGCCAGCCTACTTTTTCCATGCGCGTTCAAACGTTTTTTACGGTTTTTTGGCTGGCAGCACTATTGGTTCTGGACTTTTTCGTAAAAGATTTATTCTAAAAGTTATCAATGAGAACTAATTTTATTTGTTCAAAATTAAATGATATTCAGGGCTGTCATAGAAACCATGTCGGTTGAGCTAATTGTCGTTTTTGCAAACCAATGTTGGTTTCATATGGTGTCATGAAACTAAGTTGGTTTTGTCCATTTCGAATGTAAATAAAACCAATGTTCGAATCAGCTGTTGCTAATGAAACCAATAACATTGGGTTTCATGACACCAAAGCATTTTTTCTTATCGTTTTCAAAACCAATAGTGACAACTTTAATTTCTATGGCCGCCTGATTGACGTGGAAGAAAATGTGCTTTCATTATGGAGTTGGATTATAATTAATTCCCGCGAAGGTAACCTGAGGTTTTCCATTTTAGCCCAGTTTGACCTCATTGTGGGGTATTCTAAAGTCACAGGTCTATGCAAATATTGTTGATTTTATTTTTTACTATGAAACGGCAAACCAAATTAAATACATTTTTAACCCACTTGGCGCCAGCGTCCTTTTAAAAGTTCCTGTTATTTTTCTTCTATTTCTTTGCCATCACTTGATGCATTGTCCATATAAATCAAATACAAAAATTCTTTTTTTCAAAAAAAATATTTCGGCGCCAAGTGGGTTAAACAAATAACAATTATTATTTGTAAAAAAATTATTTTATTCTTAAAAACTTATATTAGAATAAAAAAAATATTGAAAATTTTAAATATTAAAAAAAAAACGATGATTTTTGTGACATTGTTTTCTTGGTCAAGTCTTGTTATTTGTTTTGTTCAGCTTTTTTTATCAGGACCAAAATTGATGTAATTAAAAATTTCTTTTTATGTTTTTCTTCCCAACGTTTCGTCAATTATTTTTTGACTTCTTCAAGTGTATCGTAAACATATTGAGTCTGTTTAATTCAGGTATAATTTTACAAACACGCAGATACGAGGGGGATATATATATTTCAGGCCTTATAAAGAAAATGCGAATATTAATCATGAAAATTGGTTTTATTGTTTTTCAAAGTATTCTCCAGCATGATTTATACACTTTTGCATGTGCTCAAACCAATTGTCGAAGCACTTTTTCCTCCAAAACATGGTTTTTGAACGTTTCAACAGCATTTTCTGTCGACGAAAATCTAATTGAGCCATTTGAGCCGATGTGTGAGAGCTCGCATTGTCATGGTGCACAATGATTTGTCTTCTCTGGTTCGTTTTTCGAATTTCTCCGACTCAGAATTGACTGTCCTACGTTGCTCAAGCGGAACAGTCGCCACATGGCCAGTTTTGCCGAAGAAACAGGCGACCATTGGCTTCGATGTGCTTCTTCCACGAACAACTTTCGTTGGATTTGGCTAGTCTTCAAAGAACCACACGGTCGATTGCTGTTTTGTTTCGGTCTTAGACGCATAGATCCATGATTCGTCACCTGTGATCGTATTTTTTCAAAATTTCTTTGCACTAATCGATAGAGCCTTTTTTTTGTCAAATTGTGGGGGATCCAACGAGAACAAACCTTTTTTACGGCCAGGTGTTCATGCAATATCAAATGTATGTTGGTGGAAGAAGTGCCCAAGGATGCCTCTATCTCGCGGTGACAATCACATGACAATCTTGCATTATCAGTTCATGCACGGCATCAATGTTCTCTGGCACAACGTCCGTTTTTTGAAGAGCTTTACGACCTTCGTCTTTGAGCGAGCGTCGGCCACGATTGAATTCATTTAACCAGTTTTTCACAGTGCTATAGGATGGCGCTTCATCGCCATTTAAAGATTTAAGTTCATCGATGCACTCTTGTCGTGATAATCCACGTCGAATGTTGTAAAAAATGATCGCACGAAAATGTTCACGAGTTAATTCCATTTTTTTTGCCAAATTGATTTTGTGAAGTCACTGTAAACAACACAAATGCGTCAAAACGTTCTGAGTACGTTTCAGAAATATTAAGGCGGTGTCTTTCTTTGTTCATGATGTGGTTAACAGCACTAAATCCTGATTCGACTAAATATGAGGTAGGAAAAGGTATTAATAATTTGAATACCTCTTTCCACATATTTGGATATAAAAGAGGTATTTTTTTATGTTGCCACAACTTTTCATATCCGCCATTTTCGAAACTCTCTTTACAATCTTCATCATATTTTATTTCTAATAGTTGTTCTTGATACTTTGTATCAGCTTCCTTAGCATTAGCTGTTCATCCATTGGTACACCTTTAAGTTCAAAATGTCTTCAAATCGTTTTTTCATGTCAGACTTAAGTTCACTAAGGTGGCTGCAAAACTTATCAATATCCTTTGGAGTTACTTCATCTTTTATAGATGATAATTCAGGAAACTGACAAAGCTCTCCATTTAACAGATTATGACGGAAAAGTTCCAGTTTGTCAATAAATAATGACACAATACTTTGGCAGCTTATTAGAGTTTTATTTGTGCCTTGGAGTTGTAAATTAACGTCATTAAATCTTTTGAAAATATCTGCCAAATAAAAGGCATCCTTTTTAACAACTGCTAATTGTTGGCAGAGAGTGGTTTCAGAGCTCCTTTCAAAAAATTGTATAATAGTGCTATATAATGCAACAAAACGATTTAAACACGCACCTTTTGACAGCCATCGTACTTCTGTGTGCAAAAGAAGTCTTATATATTCTTCATTATTATCTTGACATAGCAGCCGAAACATTCTATCATTTTTGGCATTAGATTTAATTTTATTTATAGCTCGAACTACTATATTTAATGACGAATGGAGACTTTCACCTAAATTTTTTGCAACATGATGTTGTCTGTGCACTACACAATGGATACATAAAACATTTGGTACTTCAGCCTTCAAAAAAGCAACAAATCCACGATAGCGACCTACCATTGCTGGTGCTCCATCGGTAGCGCAAGCAACAATATTATGCAAAGGAATATTATTTTTGGTAAGATATGATTTCACAGTAGTAAATGTGGATAATCCAGTTGTATCTGTAGTAAGGTTTATTGCGAATAGCATTTCTTCTTGTAACGTGTTGTTTTCATGAAAATAACGTACATAGGACATCAATAGAGCGTTATTGTCTGCAATGGTAGACTCATCCAATTGCATGGAAAATTGACATTGTTGGAGAATACTAATCAGTTTATTTTCCACGTTTACTGCCATATCTTCAATTCTTCGCTTCACTGTTGTATCGCTTAATGGCATTGTTTTTAAAGCTTGAGGTAAATTTTGATGCATGACAGTGGTGATGAATTCTTTTATCGACGGTATTATTAATGTTTCTCCAATATTATAACTTTTACCACTTTTTGCAATTAATTGCGATTTGCGATAAGAGGCTAGTAAACCATCTTCATTCGCTGCACTTTGTTTTTTAAATGATGCAACGATTGTTGGCCGATCTAGCAATTTTTTATGCAATTCTTGAAAATATTCCATCGGCTTGTTCTTATCATTTGGATGTTTTGTAGACAGGTGTTCTCGTAATCTACTTGGCTTCATTGCCTCATTTGATAGTGTTTTATTACATATTAAACACATTGGGTTTTGTTTATTTACGATGCTTTCAATGAAACCAAACTTCAAATATTCCGGTGAATAACCACGAGCGTATTTCTTTTTTTGGGACATTTTGTAATGTTTTTTAAAATGCTTCTGTAAATGAAATGACCGACTGTGACACATTCGCAACACTAAATGGACCATTCAAAAAAAAAGGGAAATCCCAACAAAACGTTGCAGGAGGAGTGACAACAGTTGTCAATTTCGTTTGCAACAGTGTTGTGCTAAAAACTATTGCCACAGTGGCAATGGAAAAAGTAATGAAAACAAATTTATGCTTTTGGTGATCTGGCAACTATGATATTGGATGTGTTAATAAAAAATCTAGATGGAGGTAGAGTTTATATGTGATTTACCATTAAAGGCGTCCCTCTGCCATTTTGTTGTGGTACAAATACAACAAACAACTTCAAATAACCTATCTACTCAATACATCGTCTGTGTGTGTAAATAGTAAAAAAATGAATTTGCGTTGTAAGCTTCTACATTTACAGCACGTTGTCTTTTAAATAAAACTAAAAGCAATATAATAGTTAAAATATATAGTATACTTAGGAAAATCCTACCGCCCACCAAAAAGTCCGTATCGCCCACTAGTGGGCGGTAGGGACCAGGTTGACTATCGCTGGTCTAGAGGATGTTGGTTAACAAGCCAAGTTATTATATGATAGGAAGCAAATATCCTGGAAACAAGGCTAACCTAGATAGTTTCAATAAACAAGTTAGCTAGCAAAGCTACCTTCTGAAAAGCTTTAGCCGTTCCGAGAGGGGGCTTAAAGTAGCAGATCCCGGGCAGTGAGTGTAAGAATTACGTTAAGGGACAAAATTGTTCACAAAATAAACATTTTTGAGAACATTTAACAAAAAATTTGTTTTTATTTTATTCTGTAGCTCGTTTGTTTATTTCGCTCTTTTGCTTTAGCGCATTGAACAGGGATTTACCGGCTCTCAGGACCTCTTGCTTGTTTACAAATGGCAAAGTAACATTGATTTTTGTGGTTTTCCTGCTTATATCGCGTTTTGATTTTAATAAAAAAAAAACAATTTAAGTTCACTGAATCATTTCAACTGCATACAATAATATTTCAAACCTTAAATAATTCTATGTAAATTCTGTTTTTACAGATATTTATTCAAAGCCTACGAGGGCTGCTATATATGTATATATATATTCCTGGCCTAATAATGAAATTGCGAATATTTATCATCATAAATGGTTTTATTGTTTTTCAAAGTTATCTCCAGCATGATTTATACACTTTTGCACGCGCTCAAACCAATTGTCGAAGCACTTTTTCCACTGCGATTGAGACACCTCCAACACATGGTTTTTGTACGCTTCAACAGCATCTGCTGGCGACGAAAATCGTTGACCACACATTTTTTTCTTAATGTGCGGGAATAAAAAGAAACCATTGGGTGCCAAGCCAGGCCTGTACGGCGGATGACCCATCAATTCGACGTTTTGGTCGGTCAAAAAAGCGCTGGTTTCAGCCCATGTGTGAGAGCTCGCATTGTCATGGCGCACAATGATTCCTCTTCTCTTGTTTGTTTTTCGAATTTCTCTGAAGACTTTAGGCAAACAAATTGTGGTGTCCCACTAAAAATTGACCGCTCTACGTTGCTCAAGCGGAACAGTCGCCATATGACCAGTTTTGCCGAAGAAACAGGCGACCATTTGCTTCGAAGTACTTCTTCCAAGAAAAACTTTCGTTTGATTTGGCTCGTCTTCGAAGACCCACACGGTCGATTGCTGTTTTGTTTCGGGCTCATACGCATAGATCCATGACGATCTTATAAACGTCTTTTGAAGCACCGCGAACGTATTTTTTTGTTGAAAATGTATTGCACCAATCGACACGAGCCTTTTTTTTGAGCGTTTGTAAATTGTGCGGCATCCAACGAGAACAAACCTTTTTTACGGCCAGGTGTTCGTGCAATATCGAATGTATGCTGGTGGAAGAAATGCCCAAGGATGCCTCTATCTCACGGTATGTCACAGGACGATCATGCATTATTCACGCGCGGCATCAATGTTCTCTGGCACAACGGCCGTTTTTGGACGACCTTCACGACCTTCGCCTTTGAGCGAGCGTCGGCCATAATTGAATTCATTAAACCAGTTGTCACAGTGCTATAGGATGGTGCTTCATCGCCATACAAAGATTCAAGTTCATCGATGCACTCTTGTCGTGATAATCCACGTCGAAAGTTGTAAAAAATGATCGCACGAAAATGTTCACGAGTTAATTCCATTTTTTTGCCAAATTGATTTTGCCAAGTCACTGTAAACAACACAAATGCGTCAAAACGTTCTGAGTACGTTTATGCTAAAAAAAATGTCAAACTTTCTAATGAAAATGTCAGGTGGACCCAGACAACACTTAACCTGAAATATATATAGCAACCCTCGTAGCAACTCTCATTTAAACAGATAATTAATTTTACGAGGGCGGTTCGGAAACTTCTTAGTTAAGTGTTTTGGAAACTTCCTGCTATGAACACATGTTAAATTTTGTTTCGATCTGGCAACTCCTTCATATAGAAACAGGTGCTCACAAAGACGCATCCGCGATTTTTTTACAATGGAAAAATTAGAAATGCGTGGTGCCATTAAATATTTACATAAAAAAGGTTTATCGGGACAAGAAATTCATAATGATGTGGTGAATGTGTTAGGTGAAAGTGCTCCTTCATATGCAACAGTACAAAATTGGGTTGCTGAATTTAAACGTGGTCGTACAAGCATTGAAGATGAACCACGTAGTGGACGTCCAAAAACAGCAACAACAACAGAAATTGTAGCCAAAGTGCACGATATGGTATTAAATGATCGACGAATAAAAGTGCGTGAAATAGCTAATATCATGGGCATCTCAAATGATCGAGTCCATTTAATTTTGCATGAAGAATTACAGATGAAAAAGCTTTCAGCAAGACGGGTGCCGCACTTGTTAACAGTCGACCAAAAACGCATAAGAATGAACATTTCTCAAGCTTGTTTGGATCGTTTTCGGCGAAATAAACTGGATTTTAAGCGTCATTTCATAACTGTTGATGAGACATGGATCCACCACTATACTCCAGAGACAAAAAACAATCCAAACAATGGACTGAAGCTGGAGGAAGTGCCCCAAAGAAGGCAAAAACAATTCAATCGGCTGGTAAGGTTATGGCAACGGTTTTTTGGGACTTCACTGGTATTTTATTGATTGACTATCTGCAAAAGGGTAAAAAAATAAATTCAGAGTACTATTGCAACCTTTTAGATCAATTAAATGTACAAATTCGAGAAGAACGTCCTGGCTTACAACACAAAAAAATAATTTTTCATCAAGACAACGCACCAGCGCACAAGAGTGTTTTAACAATGCCTAAAATCAACGAATTAAAGTACGAGTTGCTTGACCACCCACCTTATTCTCCTGATTTAGCTCCCAGTGACTTACCTGTTCCCAAATCTAAAAAAATACTTGCTGGCAAGCGTTTTACCTCAAATGAAGATGCAATTACAGTTGTAAACCACTATTTTGAAGACCTTGAGAAAAACTATTTTAATCAAGGGATAGAATTGCTATATAAGCGTTGGACTAAGTGTATTGAAGTTTCAGGAGATTATATTAAAAAATAAAAATATTTTTGAAAATCTAACTATTCTCTTTCATTGATATGCTAAGAACTTTCCGAACCGGCCTCTTACGTCAAAACGTTCTGAGTAAGTTTCTGCTAAAAAATGTCAAACTTTCCAATGGAAATGTCAGATGGCGCCAGGCAATACTTAGCCAGAAATATATATTGCAACCTTCGTAAAATGTGAACAATTTTGATCGTTTTTCCTTGTCATGTCCTCGCTATGAGAACTTCAAGCACTTCAATTGTATATGCAAAGAGTTTTTTTGCCTCTGACTAAAATTTTAATTTTCTTCGTTAATCAAGTGTGCCTTGTGGATTTTTAGATGCAAAAATTCTCTTCAAAAGGTTCGGATACTTGGAATATTGCAAGCATACATCTCGAACATGGAGCTATGAAATCCATGAAAAGCTATGAAAAGCTGTAAGCATTCAAACGGTTCTTCAAAATCGTTAAACGCCAGTAGAAATTGTATAATTGTTCCACAATTTAAGTAATGAAAGTATAACCGTGCAATAAATCTATTTCGTTCCACTCTTATGTAAGCCATACATGAGTCATTCCATGCCAAACGGTACGATTTTGGGCAAAAATTTAACGCAATGATTCCGATTTTTATGAAAATTTGCAGATTTGGTCCTCTAGCAATTCTATTTAATCCGCGATTAGAAAAAAAAATATAATTTTTTTTTTCAAAAGTTATGACCAATTGAACTTTGGTAAAATGGAGATTTTATCAAGGAGGTGTGTTCATTCAGTCGCATGTAACTCCGGAAATACTTGACCGATTTTACTCTGCTATACCTTATTTTGAAGGTAATTTTAAGCACTTCTAAAATAACGAAACGGTATGGCATAACGCCATAGAATTTTTTAAGTTTGTATCATTTTAATCCTTTTATTTCGATTTTGAAAATGATTACATCTTTTTTTATTTTTGAAATTTTGCAGGCGTATTCTTACAGGTCTGTTTTACCGACTGTGTAAGTTTTAAAGTGGTGAAATAATGCGTTCTATTTTTAAAAATTTTTTTTTACTATGACTTGAGCAGTTTTTTATTCTGGTTCGAGACCTTTATGTTGTTTCTTTTTCAGAATCAACTTAAAAAGAAGAAATTGGTGAAATGTATTTGCTACGGTTGCCAGGCAGACTGTACAGCTGTTTCTAAACCCGCCAAGGTTTTTCTTCAGCAGTCTTTGGCAACGATTACTTCGGCCACAAATCAAATGACTTATACGGGAGACTCATTTTTATTAATGAGAATTACCCTTTGTGTATAGTCTTCGAACTGTGCGTAGAGCAATCTTCAACGCGCAATATCATTTCCACCAATTCCGTTTCGCATGGGTCTTCGTTGAAAACCACAAATGCAAAAGCACAATCAAAGTGTGCATGTTTTTGTGCGTACATATACTCATACATGCGTTGCACATTAGGGCGTACCAATCCTTTTTAATAGTTTTTTCGTTTTTTGTTATTTATTCGGTCTTTTATCATTATTATGACTTGAGCAGTTTTTTATTCTGGTTCGAGACCTTTATGTTGTTTCTTTTTCAGAATCAACTTAAAAAGAAGAAATTGGTGAAATGTATTTGCTACGGTTGCCAGGCAGACTGTACAGCTGTTTCTAAACCCGCCAAGGTTTTTCTTCAGCAGTCTTTGGCAACGATTACTTCGGCCACAAATCAAATGACTTATACGGGAGACTCATTTTTATTAATGAGAATTACCCTTTGTGTATAGTCTTCGAACTGTGCGTAGAGCAATCTTCAACGCGCAATATCATTTCCACCAATTCCGTTTCGCATGGGTCTTCGTTGAAAACCACAAATGCAAAAGCACAATCAAAGTGTGCATGTTTTTGTGCGTACATATACTCATACATGCGTTGCACATTAGGGCGTACCAATCCTTTTTAATAGTTTTTTCGTTTTTTGTTATTTATTCGGTCTTTTATCATTATTATGACTTGAGCAGTTTTTTATTCTGGTTCGAGACCTTTATGTTGTTTCTTTTTCAGAATCAACTTAAAAAGAAGAAATTGGTGAAATGTATTTGCTACGGTTGCCAGGCAGACTGTACAGCTGTTTCTAAACCCGCCAAGGTTTTTCTTCAGCAGTCTTTGGCAACGATTACTTCGGCCACAAATCAAATGACTTATACGGGAGACTGTCTGCCTGGCAACCGTAGCAAATACATTTCACCAATTTCTTCTTTTTAAGTTGATTCTGAAAAAGAAACAACATAAAGGTCTCGAACCAGAATAAAAAACTGCTCAAGTCATAATAATGATAAAAGACCGAATAAATAACAAAAAACGAAAAAACTATTAAAAAGGATTGGTACGCCCTAATGTGCAACGCATGTATGAGTATATGTACGCACAAAAACATGCACACTTTGATTGTGCTTTTGCATTTGTGGTTTTCAACGAAGACCCATGCGAAACGGAATTGGTGGAAATGATATTGCGCGTTGAAGATTGCTCTACGCACAGTTCGAAGACTATACACAAAGGGTAATTCTCATTAATAAAAATGAGTCTCCCGTATAAGTCATTTGATTTGTGGCCGAAGTAATCGTTGCCAAAGACTGCTGAAGAAAAACCTTGGCGGGTTTAGAAACAGCTGTACAGTCTGCCTGGCAACCGTAGCAAATACATTTCACCAATTTCTTCTTTTTAAGTTGATTCTGAAAAAGAAACAACATAAAGGTCTCGAACCAGAATAAAAAACTGCTCAAGTCATAATAATGATAAAAGACCGAATAAATAACAAAAAACGAAAAAACTATTAAAAAGGATTGGTACGCCCTAATGTGCAACGCATGTATGAGTATATGTACGCACAAAAACATGCACACTTTGATTGTGCTTTTGCATTTGTGGTTTTCAACGAAGACCCATGCGAAACGGAATTGGTGGAAATGATATTGCGCGTTGAAGATTGCTCTACGCACAGTTCGAAGACTATACACAAAGGGTAATTCTCATTAATAAAAATGAGTCTCCCGTATAAGTCATTTGATTTGTGGCCGAAGTAATCGTTGCCAAAGACTGCTGAAGAAAAACCTTGGCGGGTTTAGAAACAGCTGTACAGTCTGCCTGGCAACCGTAGCAAATACATTTCACCAATTTCTTCTTTTTAAGTTGATTCTGAAAAAGAAACAACATAAAGGTCTCGAACCAGAATAAAAAACTGCTCAAGTCATAATAATGATAAAAGACCGAATAAATAACAAAAAACGAAAAAACTATTAAAAAGGATTGGTACGCCCTAATGTGCAACGCATGTATGAGTATATGTACGCACAAAAACATGCACACTTTGATTGTGCTTTTGCATTTGTGGTTTTCAACGAAGACCCATGCGAAACGGAATTGGTGGAAATGATATTGCGCGTTGAAGATTGCTCTACGCACAGTTCGAAGACTATACACAAAGGGTAATTCTCATTAATAAAAATGAGTCTCCCGTATAAGTCATTTGATTTGTGGCCGAAGTAATCGTTGCCAAAGACTGCTGAAGAAAAACCTTGGCGGGTTTAGAAACAGCTGTACAGTCTGCCTGGCAACCGTAGCAAATACATTTCACCAATTTCTTCTTTTTAAGTTGATTCTGAAAAAGAAACAACATAAAGGTCTCGAACCAGAATAAAAAACTGCTCAAGTCATAATAATGATAAAAGACCGAATAAATAACAAAAAACGAAAAAACTATTAAAAAGGATTGGTACGCCCTAATGTGCAACGCATGTATGAGTATATGTACGCACAAAAACATGCACACTTTGATTGTGCTTTTGCATTTGTGGTTTTCAACGAAGACCCATGCGAAACGGAATTGGTGGAAATGATATTGCGCGTTGAAGATTGCTCTACGCACAGTTCGAAGACTATACACAAAGGGTAATTCTCATTAATAAAAATGAGTCTCCCGTATAAGTCATTTGATTTGTGGCCGAAGTAATCGTTGCCAAAGACTGCTGAAGAAAAACCTTGGCGGGTTTAGAAACAGCTGTACAGTCTGCCTGGCAACCGTAGCAAATACATTTCACCAATTTCTTCTTTTTAAGTTGATTCTGAAAAAGAAACAACATAAAGGTCTCGAACCAGAATAAAAAACTGCTCAAGTCATAATAATGATAAAAGACCGAATAAATAACAAAAAACGAAAAAACTATTAAAAAGGATTGGTACGCCCTAATGTGCAACGCATGTATGAGTATATGTACGCACAAAAACATGCACACTTTGATTGTGCTTTTGCATTTGTGGTTTTCAACGAAGACCCATGCGAAACGGAATTGGTGGAAATGATATTGCGCGTTGAAGATTGCTCTACGCACAGTTCGAAGACTATACACAAAGGGTAATTCTCATTAATAAAAATGAGTCTCCCGTATAAGTCATTTGATTTGTGGCCGAAGTAATCGTTGCCAAAGACTGCTGAAGAAAAACCTTGGCGGGTTTAGAAACAGCTGTACAGTCTGCCTGGCAACCGTAGCAAATACATTTCACCAATTTCTTCTTTTTAAGTTGATTCTGAAAAAGAAACAACATAAAGGTCTCGAACCAGAATAAAAAACTGCTCAAGTCATAATAATGATAAAAGACCGAATAAATAACAAAAAACGAAAAAACTATTTTTTTTTACCTTATACCTTTTTCACTTCCATGAATATAGAAAATATAATATAAAAAAAAAAATACTTTTTAATAGTTTATTGACACAAGATATAACAACAACAAAAAAACAAAGAAAAAAAGAAATAAAAAAATGAGTAATGAAATAAATGTTATGCCTTGTATACCATCTTCATACAGTACTGCTCAGAAGATGATGTTGTCTGGACTTTCATTATTTTATCGGGTTGTGGAATGAATGCATGGTAGCCAAGAGTTCCAGAAATTGTTTTCGCTTTTTCAAAACGCTCCTTCAGGTGTTTCGCCCTATCTTGATATTGATAGTTATTGAAGAATTCTGTATGAATATTCTTCACGTTTTTATTCACCCAATCATAAAATTTGACGGCACTATTAATGGGATTTATGAGGCTGGACAAGCTTGCACGTGCTGCTAGTCTTTTGACTGTTCCTCCCAGACCATCGCAGGGCCATTTGCCATGAGACGTTGCAAAAAAATGCCATTCCGCTGGTATTCCAAAATCTTCTACGTGGAACGTCAGATTTAAAAAGGTTTTTCTTGTTTTTGTATTGTGCGCTTGCGCCATCAGAAAAGTAAAATATTTTACTTACAGGTATTAAGGTTTTCTTTAAAAAATTTACAAGCCCCTCCTGGAATACGTGCACGGCTATTGTATCATGTTTTTATTTCTTTTTTTCTTTGTTTTTTTGTTGTTGTTATATCTTGTGTCAATAAACTATTAAAAAATATTTTTTTTTCTATATTATATTTTCTATATTCATGGAAGTGAAAAAGGTATAAGGTAAAAAATTTTTTTTAAAAATAGAACGCATTATTTCACCACTTTAAAATTTACACAGTCGGTAAAACAGACCTGTAAGAATACGCCTGCAAAATTTCAAAAATAAAAAAAGATGTAATCATTTTCAAAATCGAAATAAAAGGATTAAAATGATACAAACTTAAAAAATTCTATGGCGTTATGCCATACCGTTTCGTTATTTTAGAAGTGCTTAAAATTACCTTCAAAACAAGGTATAGCAGAGTAAAATCGGTCAAGTATTTCCGGAGTTACATGCGACTGAATGAACACACCTCTTTGATAAAATCTTCATTTCACCAAAGTTCAATTGGTCAAAACATTTAAAAAAAAATTTTAAATTTTTTTTCTTGAAACACGTATATAATATTTTTAAGAGAAGAATGCATACACAAACTAGTTAAGCAATCCAAGCTTGTGATGTAAAAAATGCGTACCGTTTGGCATGGAATGACTCACATACGAAACGTGCGTACGTACCTATGTGTGAGGAGAATCCCTCTTATCTCTTTCAAAAACACAGAGACACACTTTGAAGTTTGTTAACAGGAAACAAAATAACAAAAGACGGTTCTTGGCGTGTGTGTGAGTGTGTGTATAAAGCTAAATGCCTTTTGGCATAAATTACAACAATATACAAAAAACAAGTAGAAACGTCGTTAGGTTCGGTCAAGACGAACTTTATATACCCTCCACCTTAACTTTGCTGCTAAAGTTTTAAAAGTGTGGCCCGTTTTCTTACTCCCTTGCGTACGAACCTAATCTTAGCCAAAGAGAAAAAAATATCTTTACTTTTTTTTAAATATGAAGGACAAAAATATGTAATCTATATGTGACAGCGCATAGAGAAAGGGGCCTAAGGGTAAAAAAAATCAATTTTCATTTTTTTTTCTCTTTTTGATGGGGACAACATCTGATTATCGAATGAGACCGATCCCATGCCCCAAAAGTGTTCCCTCCCAGAGATATGCGCGTTTTATGAAATGAAGTCGACGACTCTAAGCGCAAATAGAAAGGGACCTAATCTTTAAAATGGCTCTCCTGAACAAAACTGGTTTTTAACCGTAGGTCCCTTTCTATTTTGCGCGTCACATATTTGGATTTACTGCAAATGTTCCTTTAATTTGAGTACAAAAATTGCCATATTGACAATTGATCGCCCGTTTTGATCATAAGGGCCGATTTTTATTGGAGCACACGCAGAGAAAAAACATGGTTACTACATGGTCACGGCAATAATAATATGTTCTCCAAAACAATAGAATGTTCGTCGCAACCATAGCATTGTTAACTGAATTTATTTTTGACAATAGTATAATTGCTGCAATATTAATATTGTTGAAATGTAACAATAAAATTATTGCCAAATTTAAAAATGGTTATAGCAACAATATAAATATGGTTAGTGCGACAAAAGTATTGAGATTTGCGTTTTATGTTAACAATGATATGATTACGGCAATCATACTGTATGATTGTAATTTTTCTTCATTTAAATATGCTTTTAAGAACAAATGTTATTGGTACGGATCTAATGCAATAATAGTACTTTTTATCGAAATTAAATTTTTTTAAAAAAGCTGTTTTGGCTTTGTTTATCTGAAATATTTTCAATAAAAACGCTTACGTTAATTTAAACTTATTTTTTCTACTGTGAAATAAATCACTCCTAATATTTTGAATTTAGTGTATTTTTGAATAATTCAAATCTATTGTTGACAACTTAAATAATATTGGGGATCAAATCTATTGTCGACAACTCAAACAAATTCTATAAAATAATATTGGGGATCATAGTTTAATTGTGTCTGATCATACTATGGTTGTTGGGATCATAACATGGTTGCGTGTGAATCATACTACGGTTGCGTGTGAATCATACTATGGTTGTAAGGACCATACTATGGTTGTATATGAAACACACTATGGTTGTGAGGATCATACTATGGTTGTGGAGATCATAGTATGGTTGAGTGTGAATCATACTATTGTTGTGGGGATCATATCTAGTATGGTTATGTGTGAATCGTACTATTGTTGTAAGGATCATAGTATGGTTGTATTAGAATCATACTATTGTTGTGAGGACCATAATATTGTTGTAGCACAACCATATACCCAACAATAGTATTATCCTCTTCGAATATTGTCGTCACAACCATACTTTTTTTCTGCGTGCACCTGAGCCAAAACGTTCAGTTACTGTGCCCATTTTTAACCATTGCCCGTCCACAAAAAATTTAATTCCAAAAGCTAATAACCAAAAAAGTGTACTTTAGTTTCCTTAAAAGAAAACTTTTCGATTGCGCTCCATGTGAATAAAGAATTTTGAATGCGCTATCCGAGACTGGGCATCCCTAGCAAGCAGATTCATACAAATACAGCCCCACGCCCTACACCAGTACCTGAAATGAAGCAAGTGTTGGTGTGAGTGGGTTCCTTAAGCTGTTGTCTTAGCCACAAAAACCAACAACAAAAATAAAATCTGGGTAAAGGTAAAAGAAAAATTGCTTTAACCAGAGAAGGTTAAACTTGTTTTCTCCTCAGACGTCGTCAAGGCATGGCCTTTGTGGTTGCTGTTGCTGCTGTTTCAGTTCCGTCAAATAAAATCTCACCTACCCGAAAAAAGCGAGCAAGCACAAAACAACACAAGAGATGAAAAGAAAAAATTGTATTTTCTAAAGAAAATTCGGCATGTATGTAAGCGAGTTTATAAATGTATACATATATGTACGTTAGGGTGGAGTGAAAACATGCTTTTTTTTAATTTGAAAAAGTTAACCTCGGAAAGAGATGTAGTCTGGGGTCCTAAAGAGGGGGAAAAATAAAGAAAAAAATTTAAAAAATTTTAGGGGTCGCGCCAAAATAAACAAATACACATGTTTGAAGGCGTGAATTTTCCTAACTCCTGAACCGATTTTAAAGTTTTATGTCAATAAATGTTTGCAATAGCGTAAACAATGAAATAAGGGCATGAAAAAATTTAAAAAAAATTTTCTCATTGTTCAAAAATTTCAAAAAGTAAAATAAGTCAAATCGTCCCTTCTTCAGAAAATTGACTGAACAATGAAATCGCCACCAAAGCTACAAATATTAGTCGATTATCCTCATATTTGCCTCAAATACTTTTGTTTGGGCACTGAACAAGCTCAAACTTTTAAATTTCGAATAAGTTAAGTCGTTAATTTTTAGGATTTTTCTAAAATCAACGCCAAAATAGCGATAATTTCCAAATTTCTAGGGAGTGACGCGACCCCTAAAATTTTTTTTAATTTTTTTTTCTTTATTTTTCCCCTCTTTAGGACCCCAGACTACATCTCTTTCCGAGGTTAACTTTTTTTTTTTGAATTTCACTCCACCCTAATGTACGTCTGTAGGTCTGTCTGTCTGTTTTTTACGATGATTGTCTGTTTGTTGGTGTGTGTATGGCTTAAGTAAATATAATTTTATATAAATTGCACATATTTATGTGCTTTATTATAACAACTTATGACTACATATAATCACATATTCATAGATACAGTTAAGGACAAAAAAATAGTGTCCCTTAAAGTTATTTGGAAAGAAGTGAAAAAAATAATTTTGTTACCAATCAAATGTTTCCCATGGTTTGTTAAAAACCAAACAATTAGGAGAGACCTGAATATAGCGTCCGTCAGCGAAGAGATCTGCAGATTTAGTGAGACCTTTCTACAAAGGCTAAGTGACAGAGTTAATCACTTAGCTATCTCTCTACTTGACGACAGCAATGAAATAAGAAGACTACAACGTATTCATGTACTAGATTTACCATTCAGAAAGTAGCTAAGTATCATATGTATTTGAACAAGTTTTGACTTAAGTTACATTAGAAGAAGATTTTCCTTTTGTATATATTTACGCATCCCAATGGGGCTGCAAAATTCCTATTATGTACTAATATATGTTTTAGCTATTTTGGTTATTGATAAAAGACAGATCGCAAATAAAGACAATTGAAAAAAAATTATATACTCGTAAATTCGTGTTATATGCAACAAAAGCTCGAAATAGCTCACTTAGAAAAAATAAAAGGTACAAATTCATCAGATCTCTTAATTTCGAACGAACAAAAAAATGTCTTTTTAAAGATGAAGAGAAGATGGAAAACAGAAGCCCTATAATACTTTGGCTAAGAACTAAATATAATAGTTTTATATCCTTTATTTCGTAAAAAAGTTTTTATCTTGTTGCCATTTGCTCCATCAAATATCGGCAAGTCCTTTTTAGAATAGAATAGCATGCGTACTACGAGGGCTGCCATATATATTTCTGGCCTAATTATAAAAATGCGAATATTTATCATCATAAATGGTTTTATTGTTTTTCAAAGTATTCTCCAGCATGATTTATACACTTTTTCACACGCTCAAACTAAATGTAGCACTTTTTCCACTCCTATTGAGACACCTCCAACACATGGTTTTTGAAAGCTACAACAGCATCATCTGGCGATGAAAATCGTTGACCACGCATTTTTTCATGATGTGCGGGAATAAAAGAAGTCATTGGCTGCCAAGTCAGGGCTGTACGGCGGATGACTCACAAATTCGACATTTTGGTCGGTCAAAAAGGCGCTGGTTTGAGCCGATGTGTGAGAGCTCGCATTGTCCTGTTACACAATGATATGTCTTGTCTTGTTCGTTTTTTGAATTTCTCCGAAGACTTCAGGCAAACAAATTGTAGTGTACCACTCAGAATTGACCGCTCTACGTTGCTCAAGCAGAACATTCGCCACATGATTAGTTTTGCCGAAGAAATAGGCGACCATTTGCTACAAAGAAATTCTTCCACGAACAACTTTCGTTGGATTTAGCTCGTCTTCAAAGACCCACACGGTCGATTGCTGTTTTGTTTCGGGCTCATACGCATTGATCCATGATTCGTCAACTGTGACGATCTTAAAAACGTCTTTGAAGCATCGCAATCGTATTTTTTCAAAATTTCTTTGCACCAATCAACACGTGCCTTCTTTTTTGAGCGATTGTCAAATTGTGCGGGATCCAACGAGAACAAACCTTTTTTACGGCCCGGTTCGTTTTTCGAATTTCTCCGAAAACTTCAGGCAAACAAATTGTGGTGTACCACTCAGAACTGACCGTCCTACGTTGCTCAAGCGCAACATTCGCCACATGATAAGTTTTGCCGAAGAAATAGGCGACCATTTGCTACCAAGTAATTCTTCCACTAACAACTTTCGTTGGATTTAGCTCGTCTTCGAAGACCCACACGGTCGATTGCTGTTTTGTTTCGGGCTCATACGCATAGATCCATGATTCGTTACCTGTGATGATCTTATAAATGTCTTTTGAAGCACCGCGATCGTATTTTTTTTGCAAAATTTCTTTGCACCAATCGACATGAGCCTTTTTTTGAGCGACTGTCAAATTGTGCGGGATCCAACGAGAACAAACATTTTTTATGGCCCGGTGTTTATGCAATATTGAATGTAAGCTGATGGACGAAATGCCCAAGGATGCCTCTATCCCAAGGTATGTCACATGGCGATCTTGCATTATCAGTTCACGCACGGCATCAATGTTCTCTGGCACAACGGCCGTTTTTGGACGACCTTCACGACCTTCGTCTTTGAGCGAGCGTCGGGCACGATTGAATTCATTAAAACAGCTTTTCACAGTGCTTCATCGCCATTCAAAGATTTAAGTTCATTGATGCACTCTTGTCGTGATAATCTACGTCGACAGTTGTGAGAAATGATAGCACGAAAGTGTTCACAAGTTAAATCCTTTTTTTTGCCAAATTGATTTTTTCAAGTCACTGTAAGAAACACAAATGAAAAATCGTACGTCAAAACGTTCTGAGTACGTTTATGCTAAAAAAAAGTCATATTTTTTAATGAAATCGGCAGATGGCGCCACGCAACACTTAGTGTTGCCTAGTCTAGAAGTTTATATAGCAATCCGTAGGCCAGAAGTATATATAGCAAACGTAATTGTTTTCACAATTCAAGTCAAGTCACTGTAAGAAACACAAATGATGGTCGTACGTCAAAACGTTCTGAGTACGTTTTGCTAAAAAAAAAGTCAAACTTTTCAATGAAATCGGCAGATGGCGCCACGCAACACTTAGTGTTGCCTAGTCTAGAAGTTTTATAGCAACCCGTAGGCCAGAAGTATATATAGCAAACGTAATTGTTTCCGCAATTTTCGTTCTTATTTCTTTATTTTATCGGTCTAATTGTTTCCTGGACTATATTTTAAAAATAATCTATAGGATATAGATCAGAAAAATCGGCCGGCCAATTAAATACAAAACCTAAAGTGTGTTGGGTGTCGTTTTTCTACTGAAATATTTATTTTAGGGTTATTTTTTTTAATCTGATAGGGCAGCATCCCTTCGCTTAGGGTATGGTTGTTCAAAGTTGAACATGTTTTAAATTGTATGTTGGGTAATGTTGCATTCTTAAGTGCAGCCCATGAAATTGTTAACTGTATAAATTAAATAATAATTGTTAGCTCGTTCTTGATCGTACTTTTCCACATGGTGATAATGGCCAGTGGTAGGAGCAGCCCGCACACACAAGAAATTTGACACTTTTCGAGTACTTAGGATGAATACCAGCCTAAGGGATGTTCATATGTTATTAAAAATTGTATTGTATATTTTGTATTGAATATTTGGCCTTCGCTATGATTTGTAATCTCTGCAGGAGGTTTTACTAGATGACTTGAAATATTTTCAACATTTAATATAAACACTTTTTGTATAACTAAAATTTAGTATCATACAAATGCTCAAACGTGAATGACGTGTCATTTACTCAATGGTAGTATAGATTTTTAAACCATGTTTTCCTTAATTCATTATGTGGGTCACATACTCCATGCCTAGAATACGCCTCTAAACCATGATATTAATTCTTTCATGCCAATATGTTTTTTTTGTGTAACAGAAATTTCAGTTGTGGGAACTGACTGCATGTACTCGTAAGTAGGTTGAAGAGACAAGGAGACATGTATTGGTTGTAGTTATAGATAATTGGTTTTAAGAACTCTTTAAATTCGCTTGTCATTATCACGAGCATTTGTTAACTGGACCAACTGATGGTTATATTTTACGTATTCGTATTTTTTTTATTTAATTTTTTTATTAATTATTTAAAAATATTTATTCTGTTATGTGAACTATGAGCAGGTTCTTTAAAACTTGGCTTTTCTTTCGAATCTTATAAAGTTTGTATGCACAAGTGAAACAATTTATGCATCAAACTAGTTAAGTGGGTCAAAAAAATTACATTTTATTTGTAAAGCGTCACAAAATTTTTAGATAAGCTGATGATACATTATTTAAGTAAAGTGGAATTTTAAACTTATATATTTTCGGCTTATCAAGGGTTAGTGTAACACCAAATACATCAAATCAATGCCTGATGTCTTGGCAACAGATGTAATAAAAAAATATATACTTCCATATAGACATAGTCATGTTTTGAAGGTTATTTAAAAAAAAATTACCCTCTGTGTCGATTTTTGTTTCCATTCTGAACATAACTTTTTTAATACATTTTATTAAAAAATTATTTTTTTGTTTGAAAAAGGACGAAAAGGACTAGTTTTACTTAAAGTATTCCAATTATAGGCGATCTATACGTAAATCATAATAGAAAATTAACCGTAAACGTCCATTTTTTAAAAACATTTATACAATTTTATTAACAAATTGATTGGATTATTAACAGAAATTGATTGGACTACATTTTTTAGAGCATAAAGATACTCAAACTCCCTTAAAGAATCACTTTTTTCACTTTTTCGAAAAATGAACGAAAAGGATCAAATCTTAGAGATATAATTTTTTAAAAAAAAGATACCCCCTATTTGATTTCACTTAAAAATTCTCATCACAAAACTTCACTTAAAATATTGAGTATTTAACACTTTTAACTCATTTAATTTTATCATATTTCATAGCATTGCAAAATGAGGATTTCCTCTGCCCAAAAAAAGTAACTGAGACCTACCACACGTAGAAAAAAAGTATGGTTGGGATAACAATATTCGAAGAGCATCATACTATTGTTGGGTATATGGTTGAGGTACAACAACAATATGATCCTTACAATAATAGTATGATTCAAATAAAATCATACTATGATCCTCACAACAATAGTATGATTCACGCATAACCATACTATGATCCCGACAACCATAGTACGATTCACACTCGACCATACTAGGATCTTCACAGCCATATTATGATCCTCACAGCCATAGTATGTTTCACATACAACCATAGTAAGATCCTAACAACCATTGTATGATTCACACGCAACCATTTTATGATCCCTACAACCATACTATGATCGCCAATGTTATTTATTATAATTGGCTTAAGTTGTCAACAATAGATTTAATTATAAAAATTTTTTAAAATACATTTAATTCAAAATAATCGTAGTGATTTTTTTAACAGTAGAAAAAAAACCAGTTTAGAAAAACGTAAGCGTTTTTATTAAAAATATTTCAGTTCAACAAAGCCAAAGCAGTTTGTTTAAAAAAAATTTATTTCCGTATAAAAAGTTCTGTTATTGCATTAGGTCCGTAACAATGACCTAGTTCTAAAAGTATGATTGTACAGTATGTTAAAAAGTACAGTATCATACTATATGATTGCCGTTATCATAATATTGTTAACATAAAACATAAAAAAACTATACTTTTTTAAATTTGAAAAAATACTATTGTTATATTTCAACAATTTTTAATAATGCGGTAAAGATGCTATTGTCAAAATTAAAGTAAATAATACTGTGGTTGTGATGAACATACTATTATTGCGGAAAACATAATATTATAATTGCCGTGACCATCTGTGACGCGCAAAATAGAAAGGGACCTAAGGTTGAAACCCAGTTTTGTTCAGGAGAGCTATTTTAAAGATTAGGTCCCTTTCTATTTGCGCTTAGAATCATCGACTTCACTTTCATAAAACGCGCATATCTCTGGGAGGGAACACTTTTGGGGCATGGGATCGGTCTCAATCGATGCTCAGATGTTGTCCACATCAAAAAAAGAAAAAAAATTAAAATTGATTTTTTTACCCTTGGGTCCCTTTCTCTATGCACTGTCACATATAGTAACTACTGCGTGCAGGGCTACCTTTTGGGAAGTTATTATATTCACCTAAGCCTTTCATTAAGTTTCATTTCCTTCGAGATACTCAAAAATATTGTTGCCTAGTGTAATATGCATAGAGTTTATTTGTTGTCAACACCAATTATGAATATCGAAGTAACATGCACTTAACAATTGGTTGGTTGTCATAAACACCAGTTGTGGCAACCAATAGTTTAACTGAATTCGGTTGGCACAACAGACTTATAAGCTGTCTGTTTCGTAAAATTATTGTAGCTACCATGTTATGGTATGTCAAACCTTCTAAGCATGTACGAGGGCAGTTCGGAAAGTTCTTAGCCTATCAATGAAAGAGAATAGTTAGTTTGTCAAAAATATTTTTATTTTTCAATATAATCTCCTAAAACTTCAATACACTTAGTCCAACGCTTATCTAGCAATTCTATCCCTTGATTAAAATAGTTTTCCTCAAGGTCTTTAAAATAGTGGTTTACAACTGTAATTGCATCTTCATTTGAGGTAAAACGCTTGCCAGCAAGGAATTTTTTTAGATTTGGGAACAGGTAAAAGTCACTGGGAGCTAAATCAGGAGAATAAGGTGGGTGGTCAAGCAACTCGTACTTTAATTCGTTGATTTTAGCCATTGTTAAAACACTCTTGTGCGCTGTTGCGTTGTCTTGATGAAAAATTATTTGTTTGTGTTGTAAGCCAGAACGTTCTTCTCGAATTTGTACATTTAATTGATCTAAAAGGTTGCAATAGTACTCTGAATTTATTGTTTTACCCTTTTGCAGATAGTCAATCAATAAAATACCTTTGAAGTCCCAAAAAACCGTTGCCATAACCTTACCAGGCGATTGAATTGTTTTTGCCTTCTTTGGGGCACTTCCTTCAGCTTCAGTCCATTGTTTGGATTGTTCTTTTGTCTCTGGAGTAAAGTGGTGGATCCATGTCTCATCAACAGTTATGAAACGACGCTTAAAATCCATTTTATTTCGCTGAAAACGATCCAAAGAAGCTTGAGAAATGTGCATTCTTATGCGTTTTTGGTCGTCTGTTAACAAGTCCGGCACCCATCTTGCAGAAAGCTTTGTCATATGTAGTTCTTCATGCAAAATTAAATGGACTCGATCATTTGAGATGCCCATGATATTAGCTATTCCACGCACTTTTATTCGTCGATCATTTAATACCATATCATGCACTTTGGCTACAATTTCTGTTGTTGTTGCTGTTTTTGAACGTCCACAACGTGGTTCATCTTCAATGCTTGTACGACCACGTTTAAATTCAGCAACCCAATTTTTTACTGTTGCATATGAAGGAGCACTTTCACCTAACACATTCACCATATCATTATGAATTTCTTGTCCCGATAAACCTTTTTTATGTAAATATTTAATGACACCACGCATTTCTTATTTTTCCATTGTAAAAAAATCGCGGATGCGTCTTTTGTGAACACCTGTTTCTATATGAAGGAGTTGCCAGATCGAAACAAAATTTAACATGTGTTCATAGCAGAGATGGAAGTTTCCAAAACTCTTACCTTATTTCTGTTTATATCGCGCTTTTTGTGCTAGGCTAAGAAGTTTCCGAGCCGTCCTCTAATGTTGGTGATTGCAACATAAAGTTTGGTTATCCAACTAAATATTTGTACTTCGGACCGATTTGCAACAGATTTCTTCTCTGTGTGTGTAAGCTACCATGGTGCTTTATTTCAGGGTCTTAGCCCATTTCATTTGGCAGCTTTTGCGCTTTCAATAGACAGAGAAATGCCTAGTGTTTTTTTGAGTTTTGCATTATTTTGACCAAATTGTGTTTATTTTCTTATTTTACATTTTAGAACTTTTTGTTTCGTTTTTATTTAAAAACATTTATTTTTTTCGACGTTTCGTTGTGCTTTTTCAAGCTTTTCAAGGTTATTTTAATTAAAAAATATTGTACGTTACATTAAACAAAACAAAAGTATTTACATTCAATTTAAAAAAAACCCTGAAAAAGCACTGTCATTTAGGCTTTCTAACCATGGCTTTAATTACACAGGTTATACCGAGCCTACCTTATACATTTTGTGATCCGAATGTGGGTAGCTCAGCCACTGTTGCCTTTGATTTGAACGTTACTTTCTGCTAAAAAAAATTTTATCTCGTCGATATTCATAAGGGTGAAAACAATTAAAATCCATACGATTCGTATTCTATATTTTCTCCTCGAAAATAATTGCCAGTCAATTAGTTATCCTTCATTGAGACATCCTTAAGTTCAGACAAAAATTCAAATGATTTTGTCATGCCATTGGAGAATACCACCTCTGCAACAGCCAAAGCAGTTGTGAGGCCAGACCTACTCAGCGATTTTATGCAGACAACATTTTTTACAAATTGCAAACATCGAATTAAATCTATGAAAAAAGGAACAAAAACGCCCAGCATATTTAAATACCAGCATAAAAGGAATTGATATCAAAGCTATTTTAACGACATTAGGAGCATTTCCATTCATTTAAACACAAATTATCAAAAATAAAAAAAAACGAAAAATTATATAAAATCCAAAAAAAAAAGAAATAGAATGAAATCCTTTTAACTGAAAAGCCTGTGTGCCACCCCAACCGTCCGTCAGTCAGCCTGTCTGAGACACTACGAATAGTATGCAACTCAGTGCATATGCATGTTCGCCTGAATGTCGACCGTACAATATGTATAAAAATTTGGTCTTGTGATTTGTAATCAGGCCTTTTACGACCCAAACACACACACGCACACACCGAGCAATCGGTACAACTTTCGGTCCATGTCATGAATACTGCTGTCTCTACTGCCAGCTACAAGCTTGGCTAGAAGTTCATGTCCTACACATTGCAACCCAGAGTTGGTTTGGTTGGAATAGTCGTCATCGTCATAGTTATTCTCGTATTCGTTGTACCCACCGTCACCGTCAATGTTGCCATCGTCATCGTCGTATACATCTGAATGCTGCCATGCTATACATTTTGAATTAACAATGAAAAGCAAACCGTAAACTGTTGTACTTGCATATAAATTGCATTCATTTGAATACGCTCAAGGATAGAAATCGCCAATGCATGCATGTTCCCTCTCCTTCGTTTGTAGGCATACACACACACATATAGAGACAGACATACAGCAGGAATACTACTACTACTACTGCACAGTATCGGACCAGAGATAGGGCCCTCTGCTAAATGTCCTGCTAAGATTTTATCTTTTTAGAACACCGAATTGAAATACTAGTTAAAGTTTTTGAAGATTGCTCTACGTACAGTTCAAAAACTATACGCAAAGGGTAATTCTCAGTAATTCAATTGAGTCTCCGGTATAAGTCATTTGATTTGTGGCCGAAGTAATCGTTGCAAAGACTGCTGAAGAAAAACCTTGGCGGGCTTAGAAACAGCTGTACAGTCTGCCTGGCAGCCAAAGCCAATACATTTCACCAATTTTTTAGTTGGTCCTGAAAAAGGAACAACAAAAAGGTTTAGATCCAGGATAAAAACTGTTCTTGTTTCAGTCTTAAGCTAGTTTTACAAGAGCTTCTTATTTCATTACTTCTAGAGGAGAAAATAAATCCTTGAAAAGTTATACCAAGGACTGATTTATTAATTTGTTGAAAATACTTAGTAGGGACATAAATACTGTAACAACATTGAACACTTCCATTTCAATAGTAGAACTGAACATACCCCGTTAATGTCATATGGGTTTTGAAAGCTAACCTCAATAGCGTTAGTCTGTATCGGGATTTTAAAATTGTTTCAACTTTCATCATGGAGTGGCCAGATAATGAGAACCGTATCGCTGTAGTAGCGCTTTTCAAGTGTGAAATGAAAAAAGCGATATTCTAGAAATTCGCCGCATGTTCGTCTACCGATCCATAAAACTGTTTGAGGTGACTGGAGATGTAAAAGACCGCCACCGGTAGGGCCGTCCACGCTCGTTTGAACACCACATGTCATCAAAGCCGTTAAATCAAGATTTCCCAGAAATCCGCTCCAAAAACAGAAAATCATGGCCCGAGAGATGAATATCACGCAAAAGTCTATGCGTCGAATCATTAAAAAAGACTTGGGACTTTCAAACGACGTACCGGACATTTATTGACTGCAGCTTTACAAAAAATGAATTGAAAAATGTAAACGTCTTTTGGTGAAGCACGCTGATAACTTGCACAGAAAAATTTTGTTCGCCGATGAAAACATTTTTACCGTCCATGAAAAATTTAACAAGCAAAATGATAGAGTGCATGCGCGGTCATCTAAGGAAGCATCTGAACTGATCCCAAGGGTGGAAAAGGGTCATCACCCAGCTTCAGTCATGGTTTGGTGGGGTGTCTCTTACGATGGGGTCACTGACCTGCATTTCTGCGAACAAGGAGTCAAAACATCGGCCAAAGTTTACCAAGAAACCGTTTTGGAAGCTGCTGTGAAGCCTCTCAACAATTCCCTGTTCCAAAAGCAGCCATGGACTTTCCAGCAGGATTCTGCGATTTTGCATGCGCTCAAACCAACTGTCGAAGCACTTTTTCCACTTCGATTGAGACACCTCCTAAACATGGCTTTTGAACGCTTTAACGGCATCTTCTGGCGACGAAAATCGTTAACCACTCATTTTTTCTTGATGTGCGGGAATAAAATGTAGTCATTGGGTGCCAAGTCAGAGCTGTACAACGGATGACCCATCAATTCAAAATTTTGGCCGGTCAAAAAGGCGCCGGTTTGGGCCGATGAAAGCTCGCATTGTCATGGTGCACAATGATTCGTCTTCTCTTGTTCGTTTTTCGAATTTCTCTGAAGACTTTAGGCGAACTAATTGTGACGCACCACTCAGAATTGGCCGTCCTACGTTGCTCAAGCGGAACAGTCGCTGAAGAAACAGGCGACTATTTGCTTCGAAGTGCTTCTTCCACGAACAACTTTCGTTGGATTTGGCTTGTCTTCAAAGACCCACACGGTCGATTGCTGTTTTGTTTCGGGCTCATACGCATAGATCCATGATTCGTCACCTGTGACGATCTTAAAAACGTCTTTTGAAGCACCGCGATCTTATTTTTTCAAAATTTCTTTGCATCAATCGACACAAGCCTTTTTTGAGCGATGTGTGCGGGATCCAACGAGAACAAATCTTTTTTTACGGCCAGCTGTTCATGCAATATTAAATGTATGCTGGTGGAAGAAATGTCCAAGGACGGTATGTCACATGACGATCTTGCATTATCAGTTCACGCACGGCATCAATGTTCTCTGACACAACGTTTTTGTACGACCTTCACGACCTTCGTCTTTGAGCGAGCGTCGGCCACGATTGAATTCATTAAACCAGTTTTTCACAGTGCTATAGAATGGTTCTTCATCGCCATACAAAGATTCAAGTTCATCGATGCACTCTTGTCGTGATGATCCAAGTCGAAAGTTGTAAAAAATTATCGCACGAAAATGTTCACGAGTTAATTCCATTTTTTGCCAAATTGTTTTTTCAAGTCACTGTAAACAACACAAATGCTGGTCGTACGTCAAAACGTTCGGAGTACGTTTATGCTAGAACATGTCAAACTTTCCAATGGAAATGTCAGATGGCGCCAGGCAACACTTGGTGTTGCCGAGGCCAGAAATATGTATAGCAATCCTCGTATCTATCCGATGGTCCATATTTTAAATGACTCTGAGCCACATGGGAGGTTCAGTGTCGTCAGTGTGCCGAATTAACTCATCCTTTAGCTTTTGAATTGTTCTTGGGTAATTGAAGTACAGTCCAACGGTGTCAAATCACATGTTCGTGGCGGTCAATTAACATCACCATGGCGAGAGATAACACGGCCATTGAATTTCTCGCGCAAAGCAGCCATTGTTTCGTTGGCTGTGTTTCAAGTGGCCCATCCTTTTGAAACCATATATTGTCCAGGTTCATATCGTAAATTTCTGTTCACAAAAAGTCCGTAATCATCTCGCGATAGCGAACACCATTCTCGGTAACTGCTTGGCTGACCTCATTTTCGAAGAATTATAACGTCGTCAGCCCATAAACCTTACCAAACAGTTACTCTTTGTGGATGCAGTGGCTTTTCAACTAGTAAATTCTCATTTGCCCAAAAGCGGCAACTCTGCTTGTTAACGAATCCACTGAGGTGAAAGTGTGCCTCGTCGCTGAACATGATTTCGGTCTGTTCAACCAAGCCGTCGGCGTATTACGACGCTTGAAATGGTCGGTCGGCTTTAACTCTTGTGTTAATTTAAACTTGTAAGCGTGTAAATTCAAATCTTTATTCAAAATTCGTGTCATGTTTAATCGTTCACTTGTTACGACGACGATTCGAAGCTAAGGGCTCTTCTGCGAACAACATCCATGTTTTCCGCAGAACGAACTGCGCGAGCATGCGCAAATGTTTTCTTATTACCTACAGGCCCGGTGTGTTGAAGTTTGCTCACAATTCTCGCGATTGTGGACACATTTGGTCGATTTTCACGAAGTGCACAAAATGCATTTTTAAACGCCCATTTTCGTAAAAGGCTTAAACAATCTTAATGCACAATTCTGGACCTCTACATGGTTGAATTTGACACACATTTAAAAACAAGGAAAAACATGACGTTAAGGTGTGACTCACAATTGACATCGTGCATTATGGTATACCAGAAATTTGGAAGACTTGCTTAAATTAACCAATGACATTAAAAAATATTCGACCTCATTAACATTTCAAATGTTTTTTTCTTCTAACAGGAAAATAATAGGTTTCCTCCTTTAAATTAATAAGAGAGAATACAAGGATGACTCCTTTTTAAGGGTGATGCCAAAATTAGTTCTTTTCTTCCAGTTGAAGCAAAAGCTTTGGATCTCGCGTTAAAGAAATACTTCTTTCATACCCAAACTTATTAAGGCTGAATATATGGCTAACATTTTTCCAGCAAACATCTATAGAATTTCCTGATGAAGTTTTTACATGGCTTAGAGATAAATCTCTTAATCAAAAAGTCGCCGTCATTTACAAGGTGGAAAATCCGCCGCTGAAAAATTGTTAGATGTACTTAACCGGGTTTGAACCTAGGTTTATTGTTATGATAGTCGTGCACACTTCCATCACAGCACGGCGGCTCACACAGAAGACCTTGCCAATGTCTCCCGAAGCCTTCTACGATTATATAACCTTGAGTGTTGGCCAATTCGTCAATAATATTGAACGAGTTCTATTGGTAACTCGCTTAGGAGGTCGCTTACGCGATAACTTTACACCATTGTAAAAGAAAAGATAAATGATGGAATACTCGTAAACTAGTTTTATTTAAATCATGAAGGAAGACTGACCAATCATCCCAGTCAAAAACGACATAAACAAATAAAATAAATACCCATTAGGTCAAAGAAGAAAAATAATCTTTTTACAAAAAACTATAAACCATTCTCGTTTAACCCAGTTTGTTTTATACATTTTTGGGAATAAAATTATTCAAGAATATCCTTAAGCGAGCTCGGTTATTATTCGCTTATACTCGTAGTATTTCTTGAATAACTTTTCCGTAAAAATTACAAAACATTCAAAAGAAACGGTTAATGATACAATAAGGCAATCAGATATTGTATATAAAGAAATTTTGCAAAAATTTTCGTAAAGTTTTTAAGTTATCGCCTTAGCAACCACTTTCTCGTTTAAAAAGCGATTACCAATAGAACACGCCTATTGTATGCAAAAAGGCTTGGCCTGCTATTTTAGGTCATCTACAAATGGTGGGTATTTTTATAGTGTATTAAAAACTTTACCTGGCCACTGCTAGGTTAGGCCATATACAAGGGTGGGCATTTTAAAAATGCATTGAAGGCTTGTAAGATTCCTGTAGTTTTACTTTGTCGCACACCAGTTAAAGTTCTTAAGAAATTACCCTACTTTTTGAAGGCATCACGTTTTAGTTCATAATAAAGTTGAAATCTTCTGAATCTCAGGCGCAGCAGGGCCTTACTCCGTCCCTGTGTGCCACTACTACTACTACTACTACTACTCATCGTTCTCGTCATCGTCCTTATCTCTCTCTCGCATTGTAATACTCGTACAACGTAACGCTGAGCACTCCGTTGATAGTTATGGTGTTTTAGTCCAATGATGCTGGTAGCTCTGGGCGAACGGAATGGAATGGCTGGCAGACGGGCTGGTTGGGTCGGCATGGCGAATCTTTTGTCTGCAACTGAGATTTTTGCTTCGCTATGTACATAATGGTCGATGGCTCTGTAAGACTGGTGGAGAACTGGTGGTCTGCTCCCTACAAAGTTACAATTTCAACACTTCTGTTGAACCAAACACTCTGTTCTTCCACCCCCACCCCCTATAGCCGCTCTATGTAATGTTGAATTCTTTCTATAAAGTGTATACTTTTCGCAATTTTCTATTTCGAGTATATTTCAGTTAGGCTTTAACGTGATTATATTCCATGGAACCCCCTTGAGGTGAATGCATGCAGCAGGTACAGCAAAAGCTGGCGGAAAGGGCGAGGGCATTGGAAATTATATTGTCTATTATCACCCTGAAATTGCAGCGTTTTTCAGTTGTTTCCTTTGCGTTTTAGTTTGAGTTTGTTGGAAGGGGGGAGGCTTTCTAGAAAATTTATGTTAAACGTGTGATTTTAGCATACCTAACTAGGCCATCAGAGACATTTTTTTTCGGTTGTTGCGCCGAAAATCACTAATGCCAGAGAATATGCTATTTCAGGGGAGGCTGAAAGATACAATTGTGATGATTTGTGCATAAATTTGTAGAAATTTTTGCAACAAATGTATGCCAAATGGCGAATGATGGCGCTCATAATTTGCCAAAAGAACTGGACAAACTTCAAACTTTAAAAAAAACCCAACCCTGATGTAATAAAATAGGCGATCATTAAAATCAATTACGGATGATCTAATTTGAGACAAATGTCCCCCTCGCTCAACGGAAGACAAGATATTTATTGTATTAGTAAAAGTATAAATTACCCTTATATTAAATTTGTTCCTTGAAAGTATCCTGACACTTTGGATGATGATGGTTTATGGTCTTAGGCCCTTTGGGTTGGTAAATGTTTGCTATCGGCCCAGGAGGCAAAAAGTTTCCCTCTAAGAAACTAAAGGTCATCGGAAAAAATTTGTCAGTAGTTTAAATCATAATGTTTTGTGGAAGGACTATGGTTAAAGTTGGTAACGTCAGTAGGGAGGCACTTAATACCTCTAGAAAGGCCATAGTTAATAAACGTGGCCCGTCTCGGTCAAAACGAACTGTTAATAGTCAATATGGACATATATGTACGAGTACTTGTAATTAAAGCAAATTTCGCTACGAATCCAAGTATAAAGTAATTTTAAAGTTTCCACTGACGACGGATGCATAGGCCAAAAGGGACCAAATACGGACCATTTTTTGCGCTTTGTTAGCGTAGGGCCGGTGGAGGGTATACAATTTTCAGCCTGGTCGAACTATTTTTGACTTGCTTTCAATAAAAAATTTTAAACCTTTAGTAAATTAGTAGGGTGTCCTTAGAAGAGCGCAATTTTTAAATTTTAAATAAAACACAGATATTTAAGAAAAAATCGTGAAACTTTATTATAGCGTAAAGTAGACAGAATGAGGTTATGTATGGAACAATATATCGTGCAGATGGCCGCCGCGGCTTTGCTGGCATGCACGCGATCTTTTAATGAAATTTTCAATGACCGTTTTGCATGAATGCTGCGGTATTTCATTAATGCAGCGTCCAATTTCGTCTTTTAAGGCTTGAGTCGTCGTCGGCTTATTCGCGTAAACCATCGACTTCAAAAAACCCCAAAGAAACAAATCTAATGGTGTTAAATCGCACGATCTAGACGGTCAATTCTGATCTCCAAAACGCGAAATAACACGACCGGGAAATGACTGATGCAGCAATTGAATTGTTTCTCTGGCTGTATGACATGTGGCGCCGTCTTGTTGGAACCACATGCCCTCCACATTCATTTCTTCAATTCTAGGCAAGAAAAAACTGGTTATCATTTCACGATACCAAACACCATTGACTGTTTGCGCTTGACCTGCCTCATTTTCATAAAAAAAAGGTCCAATGATTTCTCCAGCCCAAAAACCACACCACACAGTGACACGTTGAGAATGCATTTGCTTCTCGTGAATCACTCGAGGATTTTCCGCACCCCAAATGCGACAATTCTGCCTATTGACGAAGCCATCAAGATGAAAATGGGCCTCGTCAATTTGC
This sequence comes from Hydrotaea diabolus, assembly GCA_963513945.1. Taxonomy (NCBI): domain Eukaryota; kingdom Metazoa; phylum Arthropoda; class Insecta; order Diptera; family Muscidae; genus Hydrotaea; species Hydrotaea diabolus. The sequence goes on along the minus strand of OY740720.1, from coordinate 17,475,266 downwards.
GAACTGTAGCCGCAAAACTTTCACCATTTTGGTAAAACAACTTCACAATGAGAATGCGTTGTTCATTCGTGTAGCGCTCCATTTTTACTAACCTCTCGTACCTTCTACTAACAAACAATAACAATTGTTCAAATGTCAAACAATGACACTTCGAATGTTGCCAGATTTAAAAATTGCGTTCTTCTTGGGACACCCTTTATAACATACCACCTTAATTAGAACTGGATGTCGTTATTTTTTATTATGAAACGAAAAAAAAACGGGCGGTCAATAGTAAATATTTATTCATTTATTTAAGTCTATGGAAGTACAAACTCGTTAAAGACTATTTCTTACATCTAAAAGTAAATTAAATCTAAGTTATTAATAAAATTACATAACGAATCAAACAAATCAATGTTCTGATTGGAGATACTTTTGAACTCTTTCATTGCTCTAGTTATAGGTTCATTAAGAGAATAATTCGTTCTATGAACAGATTAACAAAACAGGTTAAAGCGCCGCAAAGTTCTGGTAGGAAAGCAAAAATCGACTATCGAGCCCAAAACCAATTTATGAAGAAAAACTTGAGATAATAAGGTTCTTCTATTGTCCAGCGTTTTCAAATGAATTAACCTACAATTGTCTACATATAAAGGCTGAGGTTGAGCAAAATTAGTTGAGCGAAGAGCAAACGATATAAATCTTTTTTGAATTTTCTCAAGTCTACAAATGTGAATTGAATAAAAGGGATTTCAGATTAAGGGCGCATATTCTAATTTAGCCCTAACTAAAGACGTATAAACTACCTTTACTGTGTATGGATCCACAAAATCTCTACAATTCCTTTTAATAACAGCTAACAGTGAGTATGCTTTAGGTACAATAGAATTTATGTGATTTACGAATGTAAACTTCGAATCAAATATTACCCCTAAATCAACAATTTCATCAGCATTAACTAGTTTATGATCATTAAGCATATAGGCATATATAACCGGATTTCTGCATTAAAAATATGAAACCTTGAAACATTACCTAAACCTAAATTAAAGCAAAATTCGCTATGGATCAAAATATGGATTTATTTTGATGATAAGGGTTGGGCTGTTTTTCTCTGGAATACAAACTACACACTGAAAATAACTTTATATAAGGTTAACTTAACCATAAATAAACGTGATAAGGAGTCTACGTTATATAAGGTTAAATTAAAAAAAAAAAAATGTTGACTGGTATTCAACATTAATAATAGTTAATTTAACTATTCTATGATTGAATTTTTTAACCATGAACATTGTTAATTTTAAAATAATTATTGTTGTTTTAACAATGCACTGTTGAGTTTTTTAACCATTAAAATTGTTATTATTAAAATAATTGTTGTTGTTTTAGCAATGCATTGTTTTTAACCAAGAAAATTGTTAATATTAAAATTTCATAGTTAATTTATTATAACAGTACATGTTCAATTTAACATTTAAATTGTTAATATTATTAAATATGAAGATCGTTATAGAAATGATTGTTATTGTTAAGTTAACTAATTATTGGTTACCTCTTTTAACCAGAAATACTTACTAGGGACATAAATACTGTTACAACATTAAACACATCCATTTCAATAGTAGATTTCGAAAGCTAACCTCAATAGCGTTAGTCGGTATGGGATTTTACATTTTTTTTAACTTTCATCATGGAGTGGTCAGATAATGGGAACCGTATCGCTGTAATAGCGCTTTTCAAGTGTGAAATGAAAAAAAGAGATATTTTCAAAACGCTCCGGCCACTAGGGATTAGCCGCATGTTCGTCTACCGATGTTTGAGGAGACAGGAGATGTAAAAGACCGCTACCGGTCGGGTCGCTCACGCTCTGTTCGAACACCGCATGTCATCAAAGCCGTTAAAGCAATAATTCACAGAAATCCGCTTCGAAAACAGAAAATCATGGCCCGTGAGATGAATATCACGCAAAAGTCCATGAGTCGAATCATTAAAAAATACTTGGGACTAGGGGCTTTCAAACGACGTACCGGACATTTATTGACTGCAGCTTTAAAAAAATAGAATTGAAAAATGCAACGTCTTTTGGTGAAGCACGCTGATAACTTGCACAGAAAAATTTTGTTCACCGATGAAAAAATGTTTACCGTTCAGGAAAAATTTAACAAGCAAAATTATAGAGAGTATGTGCGGTCATCTAAGGAAGCATCTGAACTGATTTCAAGGGTGGAAAAGTGTCATCAGCCAGCTTCAGTCATGGTTTGGTGGGGTGCCTTTTACGATGGGGTCACTGACCAGCATTTCTGCGAACAAGGAGTCAAAACATCGGCCAAAGTTTACCAAGAAACCGTTTTGGAAGCTGTTGTGAAGCTTTTCAATAATTCCCTGTTCCAAAACCAGCCATGGACTTTCCAGCAGGATTCTGCACTGGCCCATAAGGCTAAAACGTTCCAGGCCTGACTTCGAAACAATTTGCCAGCGTTGATTTCCTCTGAAGAATGGCCCTCAGGCAGTCCAGATTTGAACCCATTGGATTACAAATTGTGGACGGTTTTAGAGGACAAGGTTTGTCACAAAAGATACCCAAACATTGGATCTCTTAAGACTGCTTTGGCTCGAGCTGCGGCCAATTTTCCAATGGACGAGGTTCGTGCAGCTATTGTGCGACTTAAGGAGTGTGTAAAGGCGGACATTTCGAATAAGTAGATTCTTGGATGCAATAAACATACATCCATAAATATATTAAAAAATATTTGGTCCAAAAACATTCAGTACTTTTATTTTACAGCATAAAACGTGTGTAACAGTATTTATGTCCCTACTAAGTAATTATGTTTTTGTTTATTCGGTCTTTTTTCATTTATATGACTTGAACAGTTTTTATTCTGGATGGAGACCTTTTTGTTGTTTCTTTTTCAGAATAAACTAAAAAATTGGTGAAATGTATTGGCTACGGTTGCCAGGAAGACCGTACAGCTGTTTCTAAACCCGCCAAGGGTTTTCTTCAGCAATCTTTGGTAACGATTACTTCGGCTACAAATCAAATTGTTTATGCGGGGGTGCCATTAAACTTAATGAGAATTACCCTTTGCGTATGGTCTTCGAACTGCGCGAAAAGCAATCTTCATTGCGCTATATAGATTGTACAGCTAGCATTTGCATTTGGCGGTAGTTTTTTAAGAGAGCGAGATAAATTGTGTTATGATCTTTCTCACAGGAAGAAAGGAGGAAGAAAGGAAAAAGAGTGGGGGATAAGACAGTCGCGAATCGCTGCAACTTCGTGTAACTTATTTCTGAACTTCGTATAACACAAAGCAGATCAATAACTTCGGTACAACAGAGCCGATCGATCTTTAAATTTTTGTTTATGTCGCACATTTTTCTGCCTCTTCTTGAAAAAACCAACCTTATATAATGTTAACTCAACCATTTTAGATGTACATTTGACCTTATAAAACGTTATTTTGTCTTTGTTATCCAACATTTACCATTTTATTTTCGGCTCAGTGCATACATTTTCCTCCTTCCAGCTATTCTACTTTGTTATATGGAGACAAGCAAATTTTTCTCCGACTTCACACTACCGATGTTATGACTTTTTGAAAGAGTTCACTTCATGCAGCTTATTGCTTAAAAAAATGTTCGTCGTTCCTTAACTGCAAGCTTGGCACAAGTTCAGAAATTTCGTTTTAAGCCTTAGCCTTTACTTTGAAATATTTTTTTTTTTAAAAAGAGTCCTTTCTCTTTAATATCTTGGTAAAGCTTGTTTCTTATTAAAAAAAAATGTTGACCGGTCTCCAAATGCAAGCTTGGCACAAGTTCAGAATTTTCGTTTTAAGCCTATAACAGCCTTTACTTTGAAATATTTTTTTTTTAAAAAAGAGTCGTTTCTCTTTAAAATCTTGGAAAAGCTTGTTTCTTATTAAAAAATGGTCTCCAAATGCAAGCTTGGCACAAGTTTAGAAATTTCGTTTTAAGCCTATAGTGGGCTTTACTTGAAATATTTTTTTTTAAAAGAGGCGTTTCTCTTTAGTCTCTTGGCAAATATTGCTTTACACAACTTATTTAATTTACAAAATTCCTCGTTAAATTGTGCTACCTTTTATTAAAATACTTGTTCCCCATCTCGATTCTCTTTATAATTGTCAAAACTAGTAAATATAATTTAATTAAACAACTTCCATGCCTTTCTCGTTTATACACCAGCTCTATTGCTAGGTTTTAAAATATACAGCCCAGTATGTAATATGTACCTACCATAAAAAATGAAGCAGCCCCTTTCCTCCTTCCTTTGGCTGAGTTTAAGGGTATCATGGTTGTAATCTTTTGAAAATTGGTTGTTTTCTTTAATGGCTTTAGCGGTTGTCCAGACCACAGAACATTTTAACTTGGCTGCGACCCTACCACCAAGAACCACCAAGAAAAAAAAAATTAAAAACAATTTGTTAATTTTTCCCACAGAAACCTAATGCCGCCGTCTTGTTTGTGAAACGATACTTGGCTTTGGCCAGAAATAAAAAAAAAACAAAAATAACAACAACAAAATACACTTACTTATCTCGATTTATTGTGCAAAAGTTCTGTTCGTTTCCCTTAGCCAAGTCCTTCATTACCCCAGACGCTCTTCGGTTAGCAGAGCAAATCCCAAGAAAGTAACTCTGTGTGGAGAAAAACAATTACATACATCTTTAGAGGAAATAATTGTTACAATTCCATTGTGCGGGGGCCATATCCTTTAACGCTTCGTCCCCCTCTTAAACATTCCTTTTCTCTCAGGATTTGGTCCTTCTTACAGTATAAATTCTGTTTTTTTCTTCTTCTTTTTTTTTTGGATTATTGTTATAGTTAACAAATGAGAGTTTGTTTGTACTGCCTGAGAAGTACCACTTGATGCCTAAACAACTTATAAATTCCCATAAAGTTCCAGCTCGATACACTCCTCCTCCCCCATCTTCGCGTCTTTCTTCTGGCTCGGTTTCGGTGGGACGTCGGGGCGTTATATATGGAGTGCCCACTGTGTTGTAGCAGGATATGTTTGTATGCGCACAAATAAAAGTTTCAATTGATTGTTTTCTGTTGTTGTTGTTGTTTGTGTGTTCTCTCTTTTTGTTGTTGTTCTTGGTCGGTTTTATTGAATTAATTTCATTGGAATGACTGTTGTACTCGTACACAAGTTCAATTCGGTTCAGTTTGAAGTGGCAGTCAATGATGTTGATGATGATAATATAGGAGCATTTAAGTTTCAAGCACTACAAACAAACAACATTAAAACAACACCAGAGAAAAGGATTTTAAATTTTTTTAAAAAAAATATGGTATTGAATTTCCAATATTAAATTTATATGTGTGCGTTTAAATAAAAATCGAAATTAATTTATCTTGTTTCCTTTCACAGTACAACACATGATTTCGGGACTCAATTCTGATAATTGTTTGTAAAAGTAACCCTTCGTTTGCTTACTTATTTTTGTTTATTACTTATTTTTGTTTATTACTTATTTTTGTTTATTACTTATTTTTGTTTATTACTTATTTTTGTTTATTACTTATTTTTGTTTATTACTTATTTTTTTTTTTTAATCCTAAAATCATAAAAAAGTCATCAATGTTTTTTCCAAAGAATTTTGTGCATATCTCGAGCAAATTTTTGAAATTCATACCTTCACTTAATTGTGCTTAAAAGCGAAACGCGTAAATCAATTTTCATGATCTACGAGGGCGGTTCGGAAAGTTCTTAGTCTATCAATGAAAGAGAATAGTCAGTTTTTCAAAAATATTTTTATTTTTCAATATAATCTCCTGAAACTTCAATACACTTAGTTCAACGCTTATCTAGCAATTATATCCCTTGATTAAAATAGTTTTCCTCAAGGTCTTCAAAATAGTGGTTTACAACTGTAATTGCATCTTCATATGGGGTAAAACGCTTGCCAGCAAGGAATTTTTTTAGATTTGGGAACAGGTAAAAGTCACTGGGAGCTAAATCAGGAGAATAAGGTGGGTGGTCAAGCAACTCGTACTTTAATTCGTTGATTTTAGCCATTGTTAAAACACTCTTGTGCGCTGGTGCGTTGTCTTGATGAAAAATTATTTTTTTGTGTTGTAAGCCAGGACGTTTTTCTCGAATTTGTACATTTAATTGATCTAAAAGGTTGCAATTGTACTCTGAATTTATTGTTTTACCCTTTTGCAGATAGTCAATCAATAAAATACCTTTGAAGGCCCAAAAAACCGTTGCCATAACCTTACCAGCCGATTGAATTGTTTTTGCCTTCTTTGGGGCAATTCCTCCAGCTTCAGTCCATTGTTTGGATTGTTCTTTTGTCTCTGGAGTATAGTGGTGGATCCATGTCTCATCAAGAGTTATCCATTCCATTTTATTTCGCTGAAAACGATCCAAACAAGCTTGAGAAATGTCCATTCTTATGCGTTTTTGGTCGACGACGCTTAAAATCCATTTTATTTCGCTAAAAATGATCCAAACAAGCTTGAGAAATGTTCATTCTTATGCGTTTTTGGTCGACTGTTAATATGTACGGCACCCATCTTGCAGAAAGCTTTTTCATCTGTAGTTCTTCATGCAAAATGAAATGGACTCGATCATTTGAGATGCCCATGATATTAGCTATTTCACGCACTTTTATTCGTCGATCATTTAATACCATATCATGCACTTTGGCTACAATTTCTGTTGTTGTTGCTGTTTTTGGACGTCCACAACGTGGTTCATCTTCAATGCTTGTAGGACCACGTTTAAATTCAGCAACCCAATTTTTTACTGTTGCATATGATGGAGCACTTTCACCTAACACATTCACCATATCATTATGAATTTCTTGTCCCGATAAACCTTTTTTATGTAAATATTTAATGACACCACGCATTTCTAATTTTCCATTGTAAACAAATCGCGGATGCGTCTTTTGTGAACACCTGTTTCTATATGAAGGAGTTGCCAGATCGAAACAAAATTTAACATGTGTTCATAGATGGAAGTTTCCAAAACACTTAAACTTTTTCTGTTTATACCGCGCTTTTTGTGCTAGGCTAAGAAGTTTCCGGATAGCCCTCGTATGTCTCATTTTGTTCATAGGTTATGTGACTCTACGTGAAAGTAATAAAACTTGACACTTTTTACCGTTTTGTATTTTTTATGAATTAAAAGAAAAAAAACCTTTAATTTTTTAGGCAAAAAATATTTTTTTCTTCATTCATTTATTTATAACTGCGAAACTGTTGCTTATTTTGCAAAACGTTGTGTGAACAGCTTAAATTAAATATAATTTTAGCTTATTCGGACTAGTGGTTCTCGAGTTATGGCAAACAAAAGTGCCTAAAACGTGACAAATTCCCCTATACGATACTTACTAACTATAAATTAATTATTTTTATTAATTATTATTTGATGTACAGTGGCGGACAAAATTCTACGTACGACCCCTTTTTCTTAAATTTACCATGTCCTAATGCATTTGAAAAAAATGTAATGATGCATGTTTGTTTTAAATCTGATAATTGTGTAAAAAATAACAAAATAATACATATCTGCAATATTAACTTTTAAAGTTATTCACAAGAAACTCAAAAAAGCCGTTGACAAAAGTGTACATACGAATTAAAAAAGTAGAAATTATATGGAACAATAATAATAATTTTTTTTTATATTTTGTTAGGCCACCACCAGCATCGATGACCGCTTGCAACCGTCTGGGCGTTGAAGCTACTAAATTATTGAGATCTTCCTGCGTTATTTTCTGCCACTCTTCTTGCAGCTTCTCTTTTAGAGTTGGAGCACCACTAATAGCGTGCTTTTGGATCAATCGCTCCAAAATTTCCCACACGTGTTCTATTTTGTTCAAGTCCGGGCTTTGTGGAGCTGAATGCGGCTGTCGTGGAGCATAATACAGCGGCCAGTCCTTCCCCACCTGCGACGTATGCTTGGGATCATTGTCCTGTTGGAAGATTCAGCTCTTTCCTAGGCATAACTTGTCTACGGATGACTTCAAATTGTGGTTCCAATATGGTTTTGTATTGGAAGCGATCCATAATGCCTTCAACAAATACCAGATTCCCAACGCCTGAGGCTGCAACTGCTCCCTAAACCATAACACTGCCGCCACCATGTTTCACAATCGGCATTAGGTGCTTGGGATCCATAGCAGTGTTCGGTTTTCTCCAAACTTTGTTTTTCCCATCGTATCCAAATATGTTGTATTAAGACTCATCCGTAAATAGCACCCGTTTCCAGAAGTCAATTCCCTTATTTATATGCCTTTTTGCGAACTCCAAGCGAAGTTTCCTGTTTTTGTCGCTTATAAGGACAAAATAATGAAATTCTTCATTATTTAGGGTCCTAGTTACAGTGCGTGGGTAACCAACAATTTTCGATCTATGTCCTGGGCCAACTTAGTGGCATGAACTTTGGGATTTCGGTCCACTTCTTTGCGAATGAATGAAGCTTCTTCGGACGACCAGTTCGCGGCTTACTTTCGACGGAACTTGATTTTTTATAGTTATTAAATATGGTCTGCACCGTCGATTTGCTTAAATATAATAATTTTGCTATTACGCCAAATGATTTATTCCCATTTCTAAGTTTAATAACAAATTTTCGCACATCCGCAGAAATTTCTTTGCGTGGGTGGAGCCATTTTTCTGATCGTACACTTCTTAAAATGACACAATGCAATAAATTCCAAGAATACTTCAAAGCATACACACGAAATGAAACAAACAAACTGTGATTTATCGTACTATTTTAGCCGATAAAAATAACGAAAATAGCAAAAACAGTGAAACCAATAAAACGTATGTAGACGTCTGTCAGTGCCTTTTTCAGTTTTAAGTAATTTTATTTTAAAGTTAATATTGGAGTACTATACTTTTTTGTGATTTGTTACACATTAATAAGATTTTAAACAGACCTGCATCATAACATTTCATTCTAATCCTACAGAACTTGTTAAATTTAAGAATAAGGGGTCGTACGTAGAGATTTGTCCGCCACTGTACCTTGACCAAACGAATAATGCAGAAGTTCTTCTTTTTGGGGCTACTGTCACAAACAATTAACAGAATTGAGTCCCGACTCAATCACCTGAAAAATGTTGTACTGTGTAATACAGTGAACTTGTCCTTGAAACTATCACCTTTTGTATACCCTCCACCTGAGCTTGGCGTGAATACCACAATTCTCATGCCGTCTAAAACACCTCGACCTATTTCTAAGACACCCTATGGATTTTATCTAAGACTTTAAAACATCTAAAGTTTTATCTCAATAGTAAATCCATGCTGGAGTGCTTATTAAACTCGGCATAGTCAAAACAATCCTTTTATTACAGAACAAACTTTTAAATGCGCCTAAAACTATGCTTTAATTTTCGTTCGTTTTTATATCATTCAGAGTTAAACATTCTTATTGTCGGAATTTCATTTGAGATTTTAGTTGAAGTAAAGGGTGTCTCAATAAGTATAAATTTTAGCATTTTAATATAAAAACACTTTTATTGGATTTTAAAGAAGACAAGTTCCGATTAAGTATTGAATAAATTATTCGTCCAATGGTCCCCACGGATGACACTCGAATGACAGACCATTGCTTTTTTCAAGAAATTTACCATGACTTTTCCACTCCCATATTGGTTGAAAGGCTCATTTTTGCTACATCGGTTCATAATTTAGCAGCCTTCTAGCATGCATTTATTTCATCGGCCAGTGTTCACTTGTGCAGAGGTATGTATGTACAGGGTGGAGCGCGTTAATTTGCTTATTTGGGAATGAAAGAAAAAAAATTATGAACGTTAGAAAAATTTATTTTATATATTAGTAATATTGAACAGTAAGGGAATTTTTAAATTACATGGTTTTAAATAGTGTATCTGGCAAATGTCGACCTTCGCTATCCACGCACTGCTGCATACGTTTTCTGAAGTTTTCATGAACTCTAAAAAGCTAGTCGACTGGTATTCTGCCAACCTTAGCCTTAATAATGCTAATTAGGTCTTCCAAGGTGTTGGTACGGTTGGTTACACCTTCGACTTCAGGTAACCCTTAAAGAAAAAATCTCATGGGGCTAAGTCTGGTGAGCGTGCCGGTCAGTTCACATCACCCCTCAAACAGATAAGCCGTTCAGGAAACATCTGTCTCAAACATTTCATGGTAACCCACGCTGTGTGTGCAGTGTCACCATCCTGTTGGAACCATGTATCCTCTTATTGCATTGCCTCAAGAGCCGGCTGAAAAAAGTCTAGAAATGCCAAGAGCAAGTGATTGATTCCGAGCAGAGCGTTTCGGAGATTGCAGTACTACTGCTATAACTCTTTCGATGTTTTCTGGTGTTGTAATCCTTCTCTCAGGTCCCCTTCGTTCACTTGATACATTCCCTGCTGTTCTCAATGAAGTTACCCAATTGACAATTGATTGACGTCTAGGAAAACGTCTGCGTGGCGCACAGCGAATCGTAAACGAAAAGCACGCTGCACTGCGTTGATCGAGTGCTCATATGAAAAATACGCTTCAACACAAAATTACCTCTCCTCACGTGTCCAATGCATGATGGCAACTGAAAGGCAGACGAATACAAATCTTCCTTTAGCCACTATACGTAAGTCACGCACACTCTCCACTCTCTTCGACCAACAGAGCAGCCACAGCATGCAGTGCAAAAAAGCAAATGTCCGCGCTTCACCCTGTACCTTAATAGATTTATTTAAATAGACAAAGCATACCTTAAGGATGATAGAAATATAAACCAATTGGAGTTATTGTAAAAATAAATTAAGCAATGAAATGATAAAAATCGAAAAACAAATTTTAGTTAAATCGGTTGTACCCCCTTTTGCCACGCCCATAGCTTTAAAATCAAAAAAACTCAGCATGAAACATCTTCCCGGTCGTAGGTTGTAACACAAAGGCGTGTTGTAGCTTCACACAGACCAACAATGAGTTTTATTATATAGGGTGATCAGTCTAGAAATGACCTTCAAATGTTAACAGCGAGTAAGTCTCAGCATGTCCATACGGAAGGTCCAATTTTGGAGGACTCGTTCGAGCATTTCGACCGGTTCATGACTCCCGTAATGTTGGCTTCGAAACCTGAATCTTAGCCGTTTGGCCATCGTAGACTTTAGACTTTACGTGGCCCCAAAGAAACTCGTGATATCACTCGATCTAGGCGGCCAACTCACCTGTCCAAAACGTGAAATTAGCTGCTTTTCGAAATGACCTCTCAATAGATCCATTGTTTGAGCAGCTAGCTGTGTGGCAAGTGGCACCGACCTGTTGAAACCAAGTGTCGTCAAGATTACGGGCTTCAATTTCAAGTAGCATAAAAATCGACATCATGGCTCGATAGCGAGCACCATTCACGATGATTCCACCAGCCCATTAACGACACCAAACCATGGTTTTCTCTGGGTATAATGACAGCTCTTGAACCTCTTCTGGTTGCAATTCGGCCCAAATGAGGATATTTTATTTATTGACGTAGCCGTTGAGTTTGAAAGGGGCATCATCACTGAATAAACCATTGTTTGAAAACAGCGGATCTTCTCGTTTCTCATTTCCATAATTCAGTTGCAATATTTGGAGACGTTGTTGCGGTGTTGGTCTTTCTATGATAAAATGGCAAACAATACTGAAAAGGAAAAAAATAAAGTTTAACGCAACTCAAGCGTAAACTCTGAAAAAAACCCCTATGGAAAAAATACCTCTAGATGGATCAGCCTTTATTAATATAGATATAAATAGATATGGCTTTAAATCCCCGATGGTCCACGAATTTCGTACCGTGGGTTTCTTAGCATTAGGACAAGATAGATTGTAAGGCCCTTACTTTCAAAAGCCATCCATGTGACCACTCAAGTTTCCCTAATTTCAGTTAATCCGATAGAGCTTCAGATAGTTTGTTGAAATTGGTTGTTCCTAACAAAGTTAAAGTTATTAAAATTTGTTCAACTAAAATACAACATAGAACGATTAAAAGCGCTTAATTACAACTTCGAACAAGGAAATAAAATTCAATTTTAATGAATAGGTCTAGTTTTGTTGTAATTACATATTTGATATGAAAAGCCTTGTGTACATTTTACTACCAACTATGCCATCTTAAAGCATATTCTTGCAATCTTAAATTGTATTCCTCCTCCCCTCCCACCTACTTGGTTTCTTTGTCATGTTCGTTGGCAATAAATTTCTTCAGTGATAATGGGCTGCATGACGCACCTGGTTATTAACCTCGATTTCTACTCTTTATTTTATTTTTTAATTTTTTTTTTGATTGCATTTCTCTCGTAGACTAATTGAGTTTGTTTCTTGGCTGCTAATTGCATTTGATTTTTATATTTTTGCCTCTTAATCCCGATACTTGCAGGGAGTGCTAAGCAGTTCTTCCACTGCCACTTCAACTGCAACTTACAAGCGACACAGGATAAATGCACAAACACACCCGCAGCCCTACACTTACACACAAGGGTACACCCAGAGAAGGGCTCACTTGTTCCCGGGAGGATTATATGGCCGCCGCCATCAACGCTGTAAATTAACGTTAGTTAACGGCACACAGTTCATTACAGTGCAGTTCGTAATTGTGCACACAACTACAGACGCACAAGGCCCACACTAGTAGAGAGAGAGAGAGAGAGAGCTACACAAGCAAGCTTACTTTCACTGGGTAAATGAGTTGGTGGTGCTGGTGTCTCACACGAATGCTGGTAAATTACGGTTAATACAGTAACTCAGACACATACACACACACACTCAAACATACATAGTTATAATTTTGTCACAGTTAGTTGGCTTTGTGTATGTGTGTGTGTTCTATTCGCGTTTGCAAATAATTAAATTTTATTGAACCTAAATATCGTTAAAACGAAAGGCGAAAAAAATACAACCAGGCAGAGCAATAATGATGGCATATCCACAGTTTAAATGCCATTACACACACGTATGCCATTTCACATGCACATTATCGCACACATACACACACACACAGTGTCCTTTAGACATATGCCCACCATTTCTAAACATGTGTGCATGGTTTATACCTTCGGTCGTTTCGGTGGGTCGTGGGTATGTGTGGTTGTTTGTGTTTTGTAGGACATAAAATTTATTGTCTGCATTTGCAGCCATTCAGGCCATTTCACGATTATTTTTCGTTTCAATTTCGTTGTTGTTGTGTTTTTTCGCATGGTTTTAATTAAAAAACATACATATTAAATTAAAAACCCAACTGTAAATATCATTAAATGTGCCAAATGCTAGACTAATAAATGTGAAACACCAATACATACACACTTAGACAGGGACACATAAGCCGACAAAATAAACTACAGCAGCGTATTGAGAAAGGGGCCTTTTAATAAAAGGTTTCAACATTACAATCCTTTGCCTTAAAGGCTTTCAATTGAACTAGGACATCTTTGAAATCAAAGCAGCTGAAAGGGAACGGGTTTTTATCTCTGTTGTCCTTATAGGTGTTGGCTATTAATTACTTTTATTATTAAGGACCCTAAAGGGTCCACCATGCACTGTCTTTGCCTTTCAACGGATATTCCTGCTCTAAACATATTTGTGACGCGCAAAATAGAAGGAGACCTAAGGTTAAAAACCAGTTTTGTTCAGGAGAGCCATTTTAAAGTTTAGGTCCCTTTCTATTTGTTCTTAGAATCGTCGACTTCACTTTCATAAAACGCGCATATCTCTGGGAGGGAACACTTTTGGGGCATGGGATCGGTCTCATTTTGATCACATCAAAAAAAAAATGAATAGATGTTTTTACCCTTAGGTCCCTTTCTCTATGCACTGTCACCTATTTGTTGCACTGTTGCCTGAACCACCCGCCGTATGAGTAATAATTATTTTAGTGTTTTTTAATATCACGTATACGCCACGGAGATCCTCTCTATTGGGACAGTAACAGAGTCCTGGTAAAATGAAGAAAAATTGCCTGTATAGGTGACAGCGCATAGAGAAAGGGACCTAAGAGTAAAAAATACATTTTCATTTTTTTCTCTCTTTTTTTGATGTGCATCGAATGAGACCGATCCCATGCCCCAAAAGTGTCCCCCCCCAGAGATATGCGCGTTTTGTGAAAGTGAAGTCGACGATTCTAAGCGCAAATAGAAAGGGACCTAATCTTTAAAATGGCTCTCCTGAACAAAACTGGTTTTTAACCTTAGGTCCCTTTCTATTTTGCCCGTCACATATAGCGGATATGTGTTTGGCAAAGTAAAAGTTGTCTGAAATCAAAAAGTAGACTGATAAGTTTGTATGTAAGACATTAGGCGTGTTCTGTTGAAAGAGGCCAAAAAGGAAGAATCCGAATTTGAAGATAACGATATAGGCTTGCTCTTTTCGATTGAATTCGTAACGGCTCCAGCCATTTACAACAACAAATACACCAACAACTGCAAGGCAACAAGAACAATCGTCATTAGCGTGGAAAGACTTGTTACCTAAGCGAGCAGGTGGTGGCTAAGTCGATAACTTCAAAACTTTACGATCATTTTTTTGCAATATCTTGGATTACAAGAAATGAATGTCTTCATGCCTCATAAATGACTTGATTATTTGTAGAAGAAAAACAAATAAGAAATACTAAAGGGTGCTTTATTCAGACGTGTGGTTTTCAAGAAGAAATAAAAATCATCTAATATAATGTGATGGCCAAGAATTTAGCTTTGTTATAAAGATAAGGATTTGCCAATATGTTTTAGATTTTGTGCCTTAAGCTCTTGAAGCCAGATATTACAGCCACAGTTCTTAACTGTTGATCAGTAATCAGAGCAGGCCCAGTGCGAAAAAGTTTTCGTCTTAGGGACTTAAGGTACCTCAGGAGAAAGTACAGTTTAGTGAGTATTTGATTAAGAAGTCACAATTTTTAGTGGACATAAAATGGTTAACGGATCCGATGGACTAAGGGCTACTCTTGGTTGCGTTGGACTTAAAATATGGACCAATGATTCCCTCTGCTTATAGAGCACACCAAACAGTGACATTTTGAGGATGTAACGGCGTTTCAACAATGGCTTGTGGATTTTCATTATTCCAAATGCCAAATGTTGTTCCGGAATAAGTATATGTGACAGGGCATAGAGAAAGGGACCTAAGGGTAAAAAAAATCAATATTCATTTTTTTCTTTTTTTGATGTGGACAACATCTGAGCATCGAATGAGCCCGATCCCATGCCCCAAAAGTGTTCCCCCCCAGAGATATGCGCGTTTTATGAAAGTGAAGTCGACGATTCTAAGCGCAAATAGAAAGGGACCTAATCTTTAAAATGGCTCTCCTGAACAAAACTGGTTTTTAACCTTAGGACCTAAGGTTAAAAACCAGTTTTGTTTCTATTTTGCGCGTCACATATTCATTATCAAATGGCAAACCAAACAGAGCATAAACAGCTGTCGAAAAGACCAACCCCAAAAAAAAAAGAGTTGCTCCGTGTCTGGCTTGTATAAATTCTAGTCGAGAAGCCCAAATTTCGACCACTTTTTGCAGTTTGTCAGCAAAAACGCGCCAAATTTCTCTAACAAGCCGTCAACCATGTCGGGCTTATGTGCTTAGAAAACGACTTCACACAACACCACAAAAAATAGTTCAGCGATGTTAAATCGCAAGATAATGCGCTCACTATAAGTTTTCTGGCTGTATAGCATGTATGGTGGAACCAAATGTCATCCAGATTACGGGCTGCACTGCCAGCTATGGTGGTACTCGCGGTAGCGAGTACCATTCACAGTAACGTTCCGGCCATCATCATTTTTAAAAAAATATATACCGATGATTCCACCAGCTTATAAACCGCACCAAACCGTGGTTTTCTCTGAAAATAATGGCACCTCTTGAACCTCTTCTGGTTACTTCTTAGCCCAAAGACGGCAATTTTGTTTTCGCTCGAAATGGGCCTCAACACTGTATATAACTTTGGTCGAAAACAGCGAATCTTCCCGTTTTTCACCTAACGCTCATTTCCATAATACAGAGTAGAGTTGTCAATATTTGAAGGAAATTGTATTCAAAAAATAAATGGCATAAAATCTCCTTTCGAATGAACAATAATAATTCCACACTTGTTTTGAATTTTTGTATTTATTTTCTTATTTCGGAAAAAATATACTATATTGATCACCTTATATAAGCGCGTAATAATTTGCAAAAGATTATTCTTGAATAACTTTCTTCCCTAAAGAAGAAACGGGCTTTAACGTAAATTGTCTGCTTTAAATTGTGAATAAAAGTATTTTCATATTCTTGTACAATGGTATGAAGTCATCGCGTTAGCAACCTCCTAAGCGAAGGGTCAATCGAACACGACCATTGTAAGAATTTGATAGAGGTGATATGATGCCACAATAACTGCTGTAAAACTTATTGTGTAAAAAACGTAAAGTTTATATCATATCAAGTACAAAAATCCCAAGGGTGAGGATTTCCTATGAAGAATTAAAGAGCCTGTGTCGCCAGTAGCATCTTTTATTTTTAAGCCATTCTTTCTGTCGAAGAACTCCTTTCGTCCGTTGTCATTGATAGATTTAGCGTACTCCCAATTCATCATGACTTTGTTAAATTCCTAAAGATTCCTCAATCAACTAACGAAGGCCCCCTAACAAGGCCCTATCAGTAGCCTGTTCCTTGGTCCTTAAACATTGTTTTACACAAACATATACATTTCAAACTTTACTATGTATTTACAGTGTCATTTTATGCACAGTGTTAGTGTCGGCTTAATTTAGTTCCAATTTGTGACAACAACAAAAATAAATAAGAACGAAACGAAACGGAAAAAATTACAACTGCAGCCGTTCACACGGTGTGTTAGAATAGCAACATTCGACATTTAATTTTCGTTTAAATTTGGCATGCAAATGGTTGCAGTTGCAAAATAGAAGCAAAATTTACAACAAAAAAAAAACTATACCTTAAATGTGGTGGAATCCATGTCAACCACTTCCTCCTTCTCTTCAATGTTTCTAACGTATTTTTGGCATTCCTTTAGAGAATTTCGAAAAAAAATTTCCATGTAATGCTAGTTGGGGGACTAGTGAAATTAAGATGGCAAATGTAGCAGTTATTTTCAAGAATATTTCATTGATTTAGTACGAGGGTTGATACATATATATCTAGGCAACACTAGGTGTTGCCTTGCGCCATCTGACATGTCCATTAAAAAGTTTCACATTTTTTAGCATAAACGTACTTAGAACGTCTTGACGTACGACACTCATTTGTGTTGTTTACAGTGACTTGAAAAAATCAATTTGGCAACAAAATGCAATTAACTCGTGAACATTTTCGAGCGATCATTTCAGTTCATCAGTTCATCGAGTGCATCGATGAACTTAAATCTTTGTATGGCGATGAAGCCCATCCTATAGCACTGTGAAAAACTGGTTTAATGAATTCAATCGTGGCCGACGCTCGCTCAAAGACGAAGGTCGTCCCAAAAAGGCCGTTGTGCCAGAGAACATTGTTGCCGTACGTGAACGGATAATGCAAGATCGTCATGTGACATACCGTGAGATAGAGGCATCCTTGGGCATTTCTTCTACCAGCATACATTCGATATTGCATGAACACCTGGCCGTAAAAAAGGTTTGTTCTCGTTGGATCCCGCACAATTTGACAATCACTCAAAAACAGGCTTGTGTTGATTGGTGCAAAGAATTTTTTAAAAAAATACGATCGCGGTGCTTCAAACGACGTTTATAAGATCGTCACAGGCGACGAATCATGGATCTATGCGTATAATCCCGAATTTCTAAAAAAAAAAAAATATTTTGACGTTATTTTCTATAAAAGAACAAGTTTTGAGGAAATATTTTATTAAAATAAAACTCCTACAAAATTTTCTATAAAAATCACAAACTTTTTTTGAATGAAAATCAAGTTTCGATGAAATTTTCAACAAATACCAAGTTTTGACGAAATATTCTATAAAAAACAAATTTTCACAAAATTTTTTTTACACATTTGTCGAAATTTTTACAAAAACACAAATATCGACAAAATATTCTATGAAACTGAAATTTCGGCCAAACTTTTTTTATATTAAAATCAACATTCGCAAAATTTTCTATGAAAATTATTTGTCGACTTTATTTTCTATGAAAATAACTGAAGAATTTTTCTAAGTCAGTCAAATTTCGTCGAAATTTTCTATAAAAATCAAATTTCGTCGAAATTTTCTACGAAAATCAAAATTCGTCGAAATTTTCTATGATAATAAAATTTCGTCGAAGTTTTCTCTGAAAATTAAATTTCGTCGAAATTTTCTATGAAAATCAAATTTCGTTGAAAATTTCTATGAAAATCAAATTTCGTTGAAAATTTCTATGAAAATAAAATTTCGTCGAAAGTTTCTATGAAAAACAAATTTTGTCGAAATTTTCTATGAAATTGTTATTATCATAGAAAATTAAGTCGACAAATAATTTTCATAGAAAATTTCACCATAATTTGATAAAAAAAAATAGACAAAATTTTATTTTCATAGACAATTTTCTCCGTTATTTTCCTTGAAAATGAAGTCGACAAATATTTTTTATAGAAAATTTCACCATAATTTAATAAAAAAAAATCGACGAAATTTCATTTTCGTAGAAGATTTTGTAGAATCTTATTTGAGTTTTATAGAAAACTTCGACGACATTTGATTTTCATAGAAATTTCGACGAAATTTGATTTTCATAGAAAATTTCGACGAAATTTGCTTTTCATAGAAAATTTCGACGAAATTTGCTTTTCATAGAAAATTTCGACGAAATTTCAATTTCATAGAAAGTTTCGACGAAATTTAATTTTCAGAGAAAACTTCGACGAAATTTGATTTTCATAGAAAATTTCGACGAAATTTCAATTTCATAGAAAGTTTCGACGAAATTTCAATTCAATGAAATTGAAATTTTCTATAAAATTGAAATTTCGTCGAAATTTTCTATGAAATTGAATTTTCGTGAAAATTTTCTGTAAAAATCAAATTTCGTCGAAGTTTTCTATGAAAATAAAATTTCGTTGAAATTTTCTATGAAATTAAAATTTTAATAAATCTAAAAACCACATCACAAAATAAGGGAAGACAAAAAAAATCGTAACTTCTTGTCATTGCAAATTCCAGCACCTCAGGAATACCCCAACTATTTTTAGACACAACTCGAATTCATTTTCGAATTCAAAACAATTTGACTTGTGTTTTGTTTGTTTATTTTCCGTTTTCACCAAATATTCCTCTTCATTTTGAAAAACCTATTGTCAAGCTTTTGATAGTTTCTTAAACAAAAGAACGACATCTGCTTAAAGACAGAAAATAAAAAATCTTAAATTCAGTTAAAGCAAATGTCCGATCCTAAGGGCGATCGTTGTGTCTTGTGCTTAGACGAAAAACGTTCGCCGGTGCGCATACAATGCGGACATTCCTTCTGCAAGGACTGCCTCAAGGTGTACAAAACGTACCACAAATACAGCTGGGCCAATAAATGTCCCATATGCCGGAGCAAGCTTAAAGAAAAGAAACGTATGGTGAGTTGTCAAGATAGTGGTGGTGGGGTTGGGAAAAATCCCAGAGGACATTAGGATAGCAGCATGCCATAAAAATGTCTCGTGTTTTCTTTTTGCCATCCTCCCTCCGCCAGGTTATGAGAAAATCCTCAGGACCGAATATCAGCATTCAAAGACAATCGTCGTCGTCGGGCAGCGGCAATAATTCGGGAAATTCTCTTTTCGAACAATTCATAGCCATAGCCACGGATAGCGATAGTGTGAACGATGCTTTCAATAGCAGCCAGCGCGATAGTAGCGGTCTCAGCTCAGCGGACAACATAATTACGCCCATGATGATGTCGACTTCCAGCGATTCGGGTGATGGCTTCTATGACGACGACGAGGACGACGATGTTTATGACGAAAATGCCGACGAAGCTCCCTACTTCAGCAATTCGGACGATGATGGTAATTATTATTATTTCCAAGAAGATGAGGCGTCTTGGCATCAACAAACTCCTGTGGTTTATGTGGACGATTATGAACCTGATGTCATTACCGATCGCGATGATGTAGTCGTAGTGGGCGAGGAGGGAGGCTGGTTGCAGCACGCGAATGTTGATAATGGTGCAGGGGTGGGCAATAACGATTCGGATGTGATCATTTTAGAGGATGTGATTATTGTAGATTAAAATCAAAACAATTTAAATTCATTTATAATTGAAGTCAAATTTTTAATGTGAGTTGTTGGCATTGAAAATATTATTTGAAAAGCTCATCTAAAGAAAAAAGAACCAAACATGGAATTTTCAATTTCCTTGTCTTTGCTTAAAGCAGGAGACATTTTTATGGCCAAGCGTCCAAGCATAACTTCATAACGTATGGTTCCTTTCGTTAAGAACCCTCTTTCCTCTCTGCATTAAAATCCTTTACCCTTTGTGTGCGCTTGTTTTTCAGCCCTTTTGTCTATCCTTGACGCTGCTGCTGTGGCTCTTCTTGGTCCTTCTTTTGGTTGGCCCATATCTGGTTGTATTGGGCTTTGTCAAATCAAGCGTAAATTCTTTTTATTGAAAAACTTTAATTGAATTATTGTTGCAATATATTTTCAATATTCATTTTTATTTATATTTTTTACATACTCCAAATATATATATACCGAATTATATACACACATACCATTTCGTTAAGTGCTGCAAGCAAAGGGGGAAGTGTAATCAGTTGGCTAAGAAAAATTTCACTTTGTATGAAACATTCAGATCTAAACATAATTCCGAACAAAACAATCACGTAAGACAATCGATGGGATTTTTCCACATAAAAAAGAACCCTCATTGAAGAAAAAAAAATAGTGAAGCTCTATTTCTTGTAGCTTTTTTTTAGCTTCAAAGTAGGCCTCGGATTAGCTGTTGTCACGTTTCGCCTTTTCAACGAAATTTTCTATGAAAAGCAAATTTCGTCGAAATTTTCTATGAAAAGCAAATTTCGTCGAAATTTTCTATGAAAAGCAAATTTCGTCGAAATTTTCTATGAAAAGCAATTTCGTCAAAATTTTCTATGAAAAACAAATTTCGTCGAAATTTTCTATGAAAAGCAAATTCCGTCGAAATTTTCTATGGACATCAAATTTCGTCGAAATTTTCTATGAAAAGCAAATTTCGTCGAAATTTTCTATGAAAAGCAAATTTCGTCGAAATTTTCTAAGAAAAGCAAATTTCGTCGAAAGTTTTTCTTTCCGCTGTCATTTTCTGAAAACCAACTAAATTAAGTGTGGTTCGACTAAAACGCACGATGTTAATTGTAAATAAAACAGCAAGATATCACAGAAATATCCCAATATAGGGTAATCCATCTAGAGGTACTTACATTTTTTCAGAACAAAAAAAAATATAAAAATTCAAATCAAGTGTGGCATCTTTATGGGTAATTTGAAAGGACATTTTATGGCATTTATTTTGGGAAATAATTTCCTTCAAATGTTGGCCGCAACTATGCCTCAGAGTTTCCATTCTGAGGATGACTCGTTCGAGCACTTCGACCGGTATGGCTTTAATGACACGCGTAATGTTGGCTTCCAAAACCTGAATCGTAGCTGGTTTGTCAGCATAGACTTTGGACTTTACGTAACCCTAAAGAAAAATGTCTAAAGGTGTGATATCACTCGATCTAGGTGGCCAACTCACCTGTCCCAAACATGAAATAAGCTGCTTTTCGAAATGACCTTTCAATAGATCCATTGTTTGAGCAGCTGCTGTATGGCAAGTGGCACCGTCATGTTGTCAATATTAAACAGGGTACGAAAATTAACCCTTACGAACTGTTCATTTCGGTTTTGTTACGATCACTTGTGAACCAAAACCACTAACGATTGAATTGTTTCACACACAAAATAATTTTTTCGTTTTGTTTAGTTAATGATCGCGATGTGAAACCCATACACAAAACAATAACAAGAGAGCTCGAGAACATAACACGAAACCCAATGAAACGGTTTCACAACTTGTGAGTCACAACGAACAGTTCTCGTAGCAATCGGTTATAACCTACATACACACAAAACTAGTGAACGATTGGTTAGTGATCGACAGTGCCAAAAAACCAAATGATGAAAAGTTTAGTTCGTTGTCATGATCACTAACCAATACACAAAACGTTTCAACTCAACGTAAGGAGCGCTATGTGTTTCGAATCGTGTATTGTTCGGCAGAGGCGAAATGTTTCGTGTATCGTTTGTTGTCATGATACAAAACCATTAAAACTAAATGAATTGGTTTCGCTCGAACAGCGAACGGTTCCCGTAGCAATCGGTTAATTTTCGTTCTTTGATATTAAAGGCTTTAATTTCAGTTAGCAGAAAGATCGATATCATGGCGCGATAGCGAGCACCATTCACGGTTGCGTTCCGGCCATCATCATTTTTGAAAACTATGCACCAATGATTTCACCAGCAGTAAACCGCACCAAACCGTGGTTTTCTCTGGGTATAATGGCACCTCTTAAACATCTTTTTGTTGATCTTCAGCCCAAATGTGGCAATATTGTTTATTGACTTTGCCGCTGAGCTAGAAATGGGCCTCATCACTGAGCAAAATTTTGGTCGAAAACAGCGGATCTTGCCGTTTCCAAAATACAGTTGCCCACATTTGAAGGCAATTATTTTCAAACAATAAATGCCATAAAATGTCCTTTCAAATTACCAATAAAGATTCCACACTTGATTTGAATTTTTATATTTTTTTTTCGTCTGAAAAAATACCTCTAGATGGATCATCCTATACTTTTGATTATGGAACTATGAGCAGTTTTCGGAGAATTATCTTAAGATTTTTTATTACTCGTATGATAGAAGGGTCTAGGACAATTATATGGACAAAAAAATATCGGTCAAATGCTCGCCACGGTTTCGGAGGCATACCTCTATCTGCTGGTCCATATGACTAAAATATAATGGAGGTTCAATATCATTAATGTTCTGAATTATCTTATCTTTTAGCTCTCGAATTATTCTCGGCTTACGTAGTACACTTTTTTTAAATATTCCCCAAGAAAGAAGTCCAACGTTGTACAATCACATGATGGTGGCGGCCAAAATTCTTATATCACCAAGACGTGATATAAGAAGGCCACTAAAATTCTTGCGCAAAAGAGCCATTGTTTCGTTGGCTCTGTGGCTAGAAGCACCATCCTGTTGTATTCACTTATCGCCCGTTCCATATCCTCAATTTCTGGCTACAAGAAGTACAGTTTCAAAGAAGTAGCGCCTGATGACGCCGCCAGCCCATAAACCTTACCAAACAAATACTCTTTGTGGATACATCAGCTTTTCAACGATGATTTTTAAAGTCACCATTCACTTCTGACTGTTGAACCAACCAATCGGCGTACCGACGAAGCTTAGAATGGTCAGTAGGCTTCAGCTCTTGTGTCAATTAAAGCTTGTAAGCTTGGAAATTAAAGTCTTTATTCAAAATCAGTGATGTTCATGAGATGTTCAATTGTTGGGCACGACGACGAGTCTAAATTGACGGCTCTTTTGCCACACTATCGCAAACAACATCAATGTTTTCTGCAGAAATAACTGGGCAAGCATGCGCAGATGTTTTCACATTTTCTACAGACCCGGGTTGCTTTAATTTGCCCACAATTCTCCCGATTGTGGACACATTTGGTCGATTATGCTGACCAAAAAAATCACAAAGTGCACGAAAGACATTTTGATTTAAACGCCCACACACAGAGAAAAGATATGGTTACTATATGGTCACGGTAACAATAGTATGTTCTCTGGAGTAAAAGTATGGTATGATTACATAACTAACTTAATAAAATTCTTTATTGTTGAATAACAACGTATTCCAGTCTTTACAAACAATTTTGTCGATCATAGTATGGTTGTGCGTAAGTCATACTATGGTTTGAGGATCATACTATGTTTGTACGTTAAAAAAAACTATGGTTATGAGGATCATAATATGGTTGTGGGGATCATAGTATGGTTGTGTGTGAATGATTCTTTTGTTGTGAGGACCATAATACTGTTACAAATATTAAAAAATTTTCCAAAAAAATATATGTGACGCGCAAAATAGAAGGGGGACCTATGGTTAAAAACCAATATAGTTCAGGAGAGTCATTTGAAAGATTAGGTCCCTTTCTATTTGCGCTTAGAATCGTCGACTTCACTTTCATAAAACTCGCATATCTCTGGGAGGGAATACTTTTGGGGCATGGGATTGGTCTCATTCGATGCTCAGATGTTGTCCACATCAAAAAAAAGTGATAAGTTGATGAAAAGATTTGTTCAGTAGAGGCATTTTAAAAATTAGGTCCCTTTCTATTTGCGCTTAGAATCGTCGACTTCACTTACATAAAACGCGCATTTCTCTGGGAGGGAATACTTTTGGGGCATGGGATCGGTCTCATTCGATGCTCAGATGTTGTCCACGTCAAAAAAAGAAAAAATTTGAAAATTGATTTTTTTTACCCTTAGGTCCCTTTTTCTATAAGCTGTTTTTTTTTTATAAATTTTATAAATTAAAATTTGACTAAATTAATGTTCAGCCAAATTTCGTACAAATCGGTTAATACAATTTTTAGTAAAGAAAAAATATATTTTTTTTGCAAATTAAATTTTTTTGCAATTTAATTTTTTTTTGCAATTTTAATATTTTTTTAAATTTTTTTTTTTTTTAATTTATTTTTTTTTTATTTTTGTTTTTTATGGTGGAGGGTATACACAACTTTAATTCCTATAAAATTCAAAACAAACTCAGCTTCGTAGAGCCCTCCATCTCTCGATAATATTGGTAAATTTCCACTTACTTTACCTCAATGCCTCGTTAAAATTAAACTGATTGCCTATGGAAATTGTTAAATAATTTTAAAGAAATCCAATATTAGTAAATGAATTTACACAACAATACAAAATATTTAAGGACCATTGAAGTGTGAACATAATTCATGTGAAATTTAAAGATTTTTATTTTCGATAAGACCTGCCAACTCAGTTTGGCGAAAAGGAAGTCACACAGCAGCAACGAAAACTTTTTTTTTTGCAGTTTGAAGCCAAAATATCTTTTAGTCAGTTCAGATAATAATTAATTTTAAATCCAAACTTCAATCAACACAAACTATGGCGATGATGCCTTTTGTGAACATCCAGTCAAGCCTGAATTGATTAAAAACAACATGAAAATGTTTAATTTTGAAATTGTTCAAATGCCAGGCATATTCGAATACGGGCTGGCTGGCTGAATGGTGGCAAGAGCGCAGCGCAACATTTTCACTAAAAGCTAAATTTGTAATATTATGCAAAAGGCAAAAAGCAAGCTGAAATTTAAACGGAAAAAGAAAGAACAACAATGGCTTGCCTTGCAACAAAATGCCTAACAGCCACAGTCGAAGCAACCGAACTGAAGCCCAGCCCAGCCAACCGCCTAGAATGCAATTTTACCTTGAACGAAATGTTGACTTTATGAATGTCTTTGTTAGCTTACATATACTTATACATATGTATGTACATATGTATATGTAAATACATATATGCTAAATGTAAATAGACAATCGTACATAAATGCTTGGCTGTGTAAGTATTTGTACAAAAGTATTTTCGAGATATTCAGGACATGCAATGCTCGTGTCGTTGTCTCTCTCTCTGCTTCCTTTTTATTCCGAGATACCGATACATCCTGCGATACAACCGAACTGAACTAAAATGTGGGGGGGGGGATTTCAAATTTATGAATAGAAAAGCCAAATTCATTGCTCCAACAATTATTTGTCATTGTTTTTATTGCAGGCTCTGTTGTCATCGTACATTTGTCAATGCTGCCTGATACGTTCGTACTCTTGCAACTTGCAATGAATTCATTTCGAAAATGTCACAAAAGCACAAAGTGCTAATGTATGGCAAAGGTAGCCTGCCAAAGCTGTTAAAAGGGCTTTGATTGAAGGCAATCAATGTTAAAAGTGTGCCATTTCAATACATGATGCCCTCGTTCCTTTTCCTTTTTTTCTCAAAGACAAAAATCATGCTGATATCTCAGCATTTGTCATAACGAAAAGATTTATGGCTTTACTTTGGCACAAGCATAGACAGTGATTTTTTTTTACATGCATGTTTTATATTTTAGAATATTTTATGATATGCCTCAAGGGTGGGTATGGAATGAATTCAAAAGTTAAATAAACGCTACGAGGGCTGCTTTATATATGTCTGGCCTAATAATGAAACTGCGAATATTTATCACTAAAAATGGTTTTATTGCATTTCAAAGTTTTTCCAGCATGATTTATACACTTTTGCATGCGCTCAAACCAGTTGTCGAAGCACTTTTTCCACTCCGATTGAGACCTCACCAAAACATGGGTTTTGCACGCTTCAACAGCATCTTCTGGTGACGAAAATCGCTGACCACGCATTTTTTTCTTGATGTGCGGGAATAAAAATACTTCATTGGGTGCCAAGTCAGGGCTGCCGGCGGATGACCCATCATTTCGACGTTTTGGCCGGTCAAAAACGCGCTGATTTGAGCCGATGTGTGAGAGCTCGCATTGTCATGTTGCACAATGATTATTCTTCTCTTGTTCGTTTTTCGAATTTCTCCGAAGACTGCAGGCAAACAAATTGTGGTGTACCACTTGACCGTCCTACGTTGCTCAAGCGGAACAGTCGCCACATGACCAGTTTTGCCGAAGAAACAGGCGACCATTTGCTTCGAAGTGCTTCTTCCACGAACAACTTTCGTTGGATTTGGCTCGTTTTCAAAAACCCACACGGTCGATTGCCGTTTTGTTTCGGGCTCATACCCCTAGATCCATGATTCGTCACCTGTGACGATCTTATAAAAGTCTTTTGAAGCACCGCCAACTTTTTGTTTTTAAAATTTCTTTGCACCAATCGACACTAGCCTTTTTATGGGCGATTGTCAATCTGTGCGGGATCCAACGAGAACAAACCTTTTTTACGGCCAGGTGTTCCTGCAATATCGAATGTATGCTGGTGGAAGAAATGCCCAAGGATGCCTCTATCTCAAGGTATGTCACAAGACGATCTTGCATTAACAGTTCACGCACGACATCAATGTTCTCTGGCACAACGGCCGTTTTTGAATGACTTTCACGACCTTCATCTTTCAGCGAGCGTCGGCCACGATTGAATTCATTAAACCATTTTTTCACTGTGCTATAGGAGGGTGCTTCATCGCCATACAAAGAGTGCATCGATGTACTCTTGTCTTGATAATCCACGTCGAAAGTTGTGAAAAATGATCGCACGAAAATGTTCACGAGTTAATTCCATTTTTTTGCCAAATTGATTTTTTCAAGTCACTACAAATGACGGTCGTACGTCAGAACGTTCTGAGTACGTTTATGCTAAAAAATGTCAAACTTTCCAATGGAAATGTCGGATGGCGGCCAGAAATATATATACCAACCCTCGTAGGAGCTAAACAAAATAAATTTTTGCCAAAAATTTCCTATGAAAATAAAACTGTGCCAAAAATTTTCTATGAAAATAAATTTTAGCCAAAAATTTTCTATGAAAATAAAATTTTGCCAAAAATTTTCTATGAAAATAGAATTAAGCCAAAAAATTTTCTATGAAAATAAAATTTGCCAAAAATTTTCTATGAAAATAGAATTATGCCAAAAAATGAAAATAATATTTTGACAAAAATTTTCTACGAAAATAAAATTTTGCCAAAAATTTTCTATGAAAATAAAACTTTGCCAAAAAATTTCTATGAAAAAAAAATTTTGCCAAAAATTTTCTATGAAAAAAAAATTTTGCCAAAAATTTTCTATGAAAATAAAATTTTGCTAAAAATTTCTACGAAAATACAATTTTGCCAAAAATTTTCTATGAAAACAAAATTTTGCCAAAAATTTTCTATGAAAATAGAATTATGCCAAAAAAAATTCTATGAAAATAATATTTTGCCAAAAATTTTCTACGAAAATAAAATTTTGCCAAAAATTTTCTATGAAAATAAAACTTTGCCAAAAAATTTCTATGAAAAAAAAATTTTGCCAAAAATTTTCGATGAAAAAAAATTTTTGCCAAAAATTTTCTATGAAAATAAAATTTTGCCAAAAATTTTCTATGAAAATAGAACTATGCCAAAAAATTTTCTATGAAAATAAAACTTTGCCAAAAAATTTCTATGAAAAAAAATTTGCCAAAAATTTTCTATGAAAAAAAAATTTGCCAAAAATTTTCTATGAAAAAAAAATTTTGCCAAAAATTTTCTATGAAAATAAAATTTTGCTAAAAATTTTCTACGAAAATAAAATTTTGCCAAAAAACTTTCTATGAAAATAAAAGTTTGCCAAAAATTTCCTATGAAAATAAAATTTTGCCAAAAATTTTCTACGAAAATAAAATTTTGCCAAAAATTTTCTATGAAAATAAAATTTTGACAAAAATTTTCTACGAAAATAAAATTATGCCAAAAAATTTTTATGAATTAAAAATTTTAACAAAATTTTCTATTTGTAAAAATTAAAATACATTTTGTAAAATTTTCTATGAATAACAAATTTCTTTGAATAAAAAATGTTCTATGAATAAATTTTTTTTACAAAATTATCTTTGAGTTTTGTCCAAAATTTCTTTGTATTCAAAAATTGATTACAATTTTCCATGAAAATGCCACCAAATTTGTTTTTAAATATTTCGAAATTCAATTGAGTATAAAATTTAGGCGGCATACTTTACGTATATTCTTTGAAAATACGATTTTGGTAATTTATTTCTGGAATATTAAGTTTGGTAAACAATTTCTTTAATTCCGAAAATTGAATGACATTTTCTGAGAAATGTAAATCTTTGATAATAAAATACAGTCCTCAATTTAGTACAATTTCTTTCTTTCTCACACTCTGTTTCTCTCTTCGTCTCTCTCTTGCTGGTGTTGTTCCATTCAATTATGTGTCCTGGCAACATTCTATCATTTCAATATACATATACGAGTATATTCATTACTCACAAAGATGTGAATTGAATGAAATCTCTGAAATAATAATAACATTTTAAATTTATTTGAAATGTCTTTGAACAGATTCCAGGATATTACCACATAACAATTTCTACATTTACGAATTATCGTATTGTGGGTTAGGATGACGATGCTGATGATGATACGAATACGAAGACGAGTAGTTAAGGTCACTTCTTCAGACTAATTTTGATGCTTTTGTTTGCGAGTAACATCCCCTTAAATTACCAACTTTTTAATCAACATCTTTATATTTTGGTTCGTCTTGCTACACTTAGTGTCGTAGTCCGTCCGTTCGTCTGTCCGCCTATCCTACAGTTTGCCAACAAATGCAAACAAACAGCCATATGAACGAACGAACATGGAACGAGCATATGTTGGCAAGCTATGTATGCTGATGTTGGGGTATGAAAGGATGTGGATTTGGTTGAGGGCATAGAATTTTTCTGGGCAAAAAAAAACGACAAGAGAGCGACAATTGTAACATGATATTTTACTTTTATACGAATGTTTTCTCTGGCATGTTTTTGTATTTTCGAAGGTCCTTTGATTCGATGCTAGCCTAGACGTTCCTGCACGCCTGCTCTCTCTCTCTCGCTCTCCTCATGGCCTGGCCTTCTTAGAAAACGGCTGTGGAGTATCATTAAAAAGGATGCTTGCTGGCAATTCAATTTGTAACAAATTCTACAGCTCCTTCTTTGGCTTTAGTATGTGGATTTGCCTTTTTTTTCCTATCCAATTTCAATTTTATTTTATTAGTAAGTTAACACCCACAAAACGACAGACACACACACGCACACACACGAGACTAGTATGACCGGCTGTCTATTTGTCTGGCTGTCTCTCTGTCCGTCCTTCCATTCCTTTTCTCTGGCTGAGTTAAAGTGTGTAATTTAAACGTATTTCTTTTAATTTTATATTATTTTCTTTTATCGCTGTCGTTCTGCTTGTTTTTACTTGTCTCTGCCTCCCCCGTTCGTTGATTCGTTCCTTCTGTCCTTCCTTCTCCATCCATTCGTAGTTTACTACTCAACTTTGGCTTTTAATTAAGTGTAAATGATACACAACCATAAATATACGAAAATAAAATAAAAAAAATAGAAACAGGATAAGAATGGCAACGGAGAGAACGAAGCAACCGTAAGAAAAGTGGAATAAATAAAGGAAACATATGGTTGAGGAATTCTTAATGAACAATGGCAGAGGCACAAGCAGTTCCACAAATGTCTTAAGTTTTTAAATGAACTGAATTATAAATCTCCTCTGGTTCACATGAGAAAAATACTTTGGAAATTGTTAAGGACATTTAACAGCCACAACTTACAAATAGTAGAAGGAGAGAAAAACACAGAGAGAGAGAGAGGGCGAGAGAGCACACATTCTATCCTAAGTAAAATCCGTCGGAAGTTATATCAAGTTTCCCTCCCCAGTAAAGCCATTAATCCAAAAAGCGTAAATGTCTCGGAAAACCATCGAAATATTTTCATACGTTTTCTTTCTAATGTAAATATGATGGACTTGCTACACATACATAGTCATCTGAACTAGTAGTCCCACATATACATATATACTCGTATGTAAGGACTTTTCTTTAAGCTTTGTTTGTATGTATGCCATATCGTATGTATGAATTTGTACTGTATCCTTCTGCTGACTTTATAAAAACGGAAATGGTGATTTTTGAAAATTTTCCGGTATTATTTCAAATGTAGGATGCACAACATCGTTATGGCATGAAGGATTTATTTAAACCACCGGCAACTCAGAGCAATACGAATGACAAAGGCTTTTGGTAAGGACATATGATGGAATGCAAAACTACACTGATATTTTGACAGCATTTTCTATGAAAATTAAGTTTGCCAAAGTTGCTTTAAAAACCAAATTTTGTAAAAAAAAAGTTTAAACATTTTCAATGAAAATCAAATGTTAATCAACATCTTCTAGGGTATTCAGTTCGGCTTTTCAACACTGGAGTTATGATTTCTGAAGGCAGAAAAAACAGTTGGTTTCTTAAAAATGTCCTGTTTCTGGTTTTCGCATTAGCCGGTTTTTAGTGTCGAGTAATAGTGTTTTTTTAATTCTGCTATATTTTATATTGATAGTTAGATATACAGGGTGGAGCGCGGTAATTTGGAATGAAATAACAAAATTATAAAACTCAGAAAAATTTATTTTATATTTTAATTATATTGAACGGTAAGGGTATTTTTAAATTACATTATTTTAAATAGTGTATCTGGCAAATGACCTCCGCTATCCACACACTGCTGCATACGTTTTCTGGAGTTTCCATGAACTCTAACAAGCATTTCGACTAGTATTCTGCCAATTTCAGCCTCAATATTGTTAATTAGGTCTTCCAAGGTGATGTGACGGTTGATACAAATGTTGCTATATATATTTCTGGCCTAGGCAAAACAAAGTGCTGCCTGGCGCCATCTGACGTTTCCAATGGAAATTTTGACATTTTTAGCATAAACGTACTCGAAACGTTTTGATGTACGACCATCCGTTGTGTTGTTTACAGTGACTTGAAAAAATCAATTTGGCAAAAAAAATGGAATTAACTCGTGAACATTTTCGTGCGATCATTTCTCACAACTTTCGACGTGGATTATCACGACAAGAAAGCATCGATAAACTTAAATCTTTGTAAGGCGATGAAGCATCCATCCTATAGCACTGTGAAAACTGGTTTAATGAATTCAATCATGCCCGACGCTCGCTCAAAGACGAAGGTCGTCGAAAAACGGCCGTTGTGCCAAAGAACATTGATGCCGTGTGTCAACTAATAATGCATGATCATCATGTGACATACCGTGAGATAGAGGCATCCTTGGGCATTTCTCCCACCAGCAAACATTCGTTATTGCATGAACTCATGGCCGTTAAAAAATGTTTGTTCTCGTTGGATCCCGCACAATTTGACAATCGCTCAAAAAAAGGCTCGTATCGATTGGTGCAAAGAAGTTTTGAAAAACTACGATCGCGGTGCTTTAAAAAACGTTTATAAGATCGCCACAGGTGACGAATCATGGATCTATGAGCCCGATCGCAACCGATGTGGGTCTTCGAAGACAAGCCAAATCCAACGAAAAATGTTCGTGGAAGAAGCACTTCGAAGCATATGGTCGCCTGTTTCTTCGGCAAAGCTGGTCATATGTCCCTCGACAGTCGGTTCTATGCACCGGATTGATTGGAAGCAACAATTCTTCGGCCAAGGGCTTTCACCTCGTCACTGTGTGCCGCAACAACAACAACATGTGGCGACAGTTCTGCTTTAGCAACGTAGGACGCTAAATTCTGAGTGGCACACCACAATTTGTTTGCCTGAAGTCTTCGGAGAAATTCAAAAACGAACAAGGGAAGACGAAACATTGTGCACCATGACAATGCGAGCTCTCACACATAGGCTCACCCCAGCGCCTTTTTGACCGGCCAAAATGTCGAATTGATGAGTCATCCGCCGTACAGCCCTGACTCGGCACCCAATGACTTCTTTTTATTCCCGCACATCAAGAAAAAAATGCGTGGTCAACAATTTTCGTCACAAGAAAATGCTGTTGAAGCGTTCAAAAACCATGTTTTGGAGGTGTCTCAATCAAGAGCCGGCTGAAAAATAGTCTGAAATGCCAAGAACAAGTGCTTGCTTCCGAGCAGAGCGTTTAGGAGATTGAAGTACTGCTGATCCAACTCTCTCGATGTCTTGTGGTATTGTTATCCTTCTCTCAGGTCCCCTTCGTACACTTGACACATTCCCTGCTCTTTACAATGAAGTTACCCAATTTACAATTGATTGCCATCCAAGAACACGTCCGCGTGGGCTAACAGGGTATCGTAAACAAAAGCACGCTGCATTGCAATGATCGAGTGCGCATTTGAAAAAAAACGCTTCAACACAAAATGACCTCTCCTCAAGTGTCCAATGCATGATGGCCAATGCATGAAGGCAGACGAATACAAATCTCCTGTCAGCCACTATAAGCCACGCACACTCTCTTCGACAAACAGTGCCGCCACAGCCTGCAGTACAAAGCAGCAAATTATCGCGCTCCACCCTGTATAATAAATAAACAATTTGTTTCCAAATTCCCTCTCTCAAATTTTGAGAGAGTTCCGTTATTTAGTTTGTGCTTAACAGCTGTTCAAAACACACAACCTCGTGGATTTTGTTCAAAATGCAAAAAAGTGAATTTCAAGGGCTCATTAAACATTATTTTTTGCTAAAAAAAAAACCCGTCAATCAAACCAAGGAAAAGCTTGATAACTACTATGGGGACCCTGCATCAGCGATTTCAATGGTACAAAAGTGGTGGTCGCACAAGAACAAATGACGCTGAACGTGCTGGACGGCCAATTAAGGTCAATACACCCGAAAAATCCACTATATGTGACGCGCAAAATAGAAAGGGACCTAAGGCTAAAACCCAATTTTGTTCAGGAGAGCCATTTTAAAGATTAGGTCCCTTTCTATTTGCGCTTAGAATCGTCGACTTCACTTTCATAAAACGCGCATATCTCTGGGAGGGAACACTTTTGGGACAGGGGATCTGTCTTATTCGATGCTCAGATGTTGTCCACATCAAAAAAAGAAAAAAAATGAAAATTGATTTTTTTTTACCCTTAGGTCCCTTTTTCTATGCGCTGTC
The DNA here is from genome assembly GCA_963513945.1 of Hydrotaea diabolus. Taxonomy (NCBI): domain Eukaryota; kingdom Metazoa; phylum Arthropoda; class Insecta; order Diptera; family Muscidae; genus Hydrotaea; species Hydrotaea diabolus. The sequence goes on along the minus strand of OY740720.1, from coordinate 17,441,658 downwards.
ACATATGCTGTTGGCAGATCGAAGAGTAAAAATGCGTGAGATTGTTGATGCCATAGGCATTTCTTAGTGCAGTGCGGTTTCGATTTTACAAGATCAGCTGGGTTTAAGAAAGCTGTCGCGTGTGGCTGCCGCGTTTGCTCTCATTTGACCATAAACGTAATCGTGTGACAACTTCAAAGGATTGTTTGGAGTTGTTTAACCGCAATTCGAATGAGTTTTTGCAGCGTTTTGTAACTTTGGATAAAACATGGATCCATTACAACACTCTGGAGTCCATGCAGCAGTCTAAACAATGGGCTAATCCAGGTGAACCGGCTCCGCAGAAGGCCAAGGTGACTTTGTCGGCCAATAAGATGATGGACACAGCTTTTTGGGATGTACACGGTATAATCCACATAGATTACCTTCAAAAGGGAAAAACAATAAACTGAGAATATTATGCCAACGAAGACCCATGCGAAACATAATTGGTGGAAATGATTTTGCTCGTTGAAGATTGCTCTACGCACAGTTCGCAGACTATACGCAAAGGGTAATTCTCAGTAATTCCAATGGGTTTCCCATATAAGTCATTTGATTTGTTGCCCAAGTAATCGTTGCCAAAGACTGCCGAAGAAAATCCTTGGCGGGTTTAGAAACAGCTGTACAGTCTGCCTGGCAACCGTAGCAAATACATTACGCCAATTACTTCTTTTTATGTTGATTCTGAAAAATAAACAACATAAAGGTCTCGAAGCAGAATAAAAAACTACTCAAGACAATTTTCTAGTTTGATCAGTTGGGCTTTTCAGAACCCGCGGTACGGTTTCTTAAGACAGGAAAAGCCGTCAGTTTTTCACAAATGATCTGTTTCTGGTTTCCGTATAAGCCGGTTTTTTTTCGCATAACCGGGTTTTTTTAAACTCTTCTATATTTTATATTGAAAGCTGTTATGTTACAAATATCATTATCTACGATAATGAGCAGAAAAGTCTAATTTTGACAAGATTTTTTATGAAAATCAAATTTTGACAAAATTTCCTATGAAAAATAAATTTTGACAAAATTTTCTATGAAAATCAAATGTTAATGAAAATTTTCTAGGTTGATCAGTTGGGCTTTTAAGAACCCGCGGTTCGGTTTCTTAAGAAAGAAAAAACAGTTGGTTTTTTAAAAAGTCCTGTTTCTGGTTTTCGCATAAGCCGGGTTTTTGTGTCGAATGGGTTACGAATTGCTACCTAATCCGCCATATCTAAGGATTGAGCCCCCAGTGACTATTTCGTATTTCCAAACGTAAAGAAATGGCTCGGTGGAAGAGATTCAGCTCCAACGATAAAATTATTGATCAAACATCTATCTATTTTATGGACCTTGAAAAATCCTATTTTTTTTAAGGGATACACAAATTGGAGAAACGGTGGACTTAGTGTATTGAGCTAAGAGGAGATTATGTTGAAAAATAAGTTTGATTTTTGCAAAAAAAAATGTGTTTTATTCGAAAAGTCTGGGAATTAGTGTTATGCCCACAAAAAAATAATACTTATAGTCGTGCTAATTTCCAACACGGAAGCCCACTACACAGCATTTACTTCATAACATTGTCTATGAAAAGCAAATTTTGACCACATTTTCTATGAAAAGAAAAATTTGGTTGAAATGTTTGAATTGAATTTTTTTACAAAAATTTATTTTTGACCCACCTTTAATAAAATGAATTTTTGACAAAATTTGCTCCAAAAACCACTTGTTTTCGCAATAAGTTTATGTTTACAGAGCGGCCACACGTGCAAGTACGTAATTACCGGCAACTACTGTTTTCAAAAATGTCGAAAAATGCTTAGCTCATAGTCAGATTTCAGAACATGTTTCTTTTTAAACATTTCTTCAAAGAGAGACCAAAAAGTAATTCAAAAAAGATATTTTTCGAAAAATAATGAAAATCAGAAAAAAAAAAAAACAAGTGCAAGTTCAGTTGGAACAAATAGAAAATCGTATTTGTCAAACTCATCTAAGAGCAATACTCGTACATTATAGAGAAGTTTTAAAAATAATGAATTTTTTTTTTTTAAATTTGAAAATATTATCGGTTTTAAAACATTTTTTTGGTTAATGCTCGAAAAAATAATTGCTATTCATAAGAATTCCGTTGAAGAATTCTAATTTTTAATTTATGTGTTGTTTTAATGATAAATTATTACAGTTTTATTATAAAAAGTGACAAAATATCATTGGCATGCCAGTATTACAAAGTGTAAAAAAAAGTGTGAATCTATTGAGTTTTTCGAACTTGAACTTGCACATGTGGCCGCTGTGTAATCTCTGTGCACATTTCGTACTATTCGCTTAGCATGTCATAAAGCAATTAAAATAAATTTTAAATTTAAATTCAATTTTGCCATTTCTTTCTATGTCATTGCAGGCGTCCCAACCTAACGATGAACCGAAGTAGTTTAAGCATAAATGGACAACGACAGGTAAGCACAATTTTGACACTCATAGTGTTGAAATTATCCGTGTCAGTTACATTTTATTTAAAATATAGTGGGGATACTTTTTTTTTAAAGTACAGAGTACGAGTATGACAATTGGTCATAGAAACAAAAATCGAGGAAGACTTAAAAAAATATTAGTCAATAGTAAGTGTTGACCAATTAAAAAAAACGTCCTTTTAAATGTCCGAAGTTCTTAGGCAGATTCAAACTTGGCTTAGAAACACTATAGTTGCATATAGCATACCTATAACAGTTTGACTAGAGTGTCCAAAACCCAAAAACGACATTCCGGTTTTTTGACTGGTTGGGGATATATTTTCCATTCCATGGCAAAATACTAAAACCGAAATGACGTTTTTTTTAGATTTTTTCTGTTTTTTTGGACACACTAATCTTGACGAAGAAAATGTTATACTTCTAATGACAATTAAATTATTATTAGTCAAAATTAAACAAAAGAGCGTGGCACCGCCCATTCAATTCCGAATTTTTAAAGGCTATAACTCATAAGCTAAAACCGGTAAGACTACAGTGTTGGTCTTCATGATGTAGTTATGAAACAAAACACAGCCTGGTGGAAAAGTGGGCAGTGCCACGCCCCCTTGAAAAAATCATAAATGTAATGGACCGACCGTTATGCATTTAACTGACACCCAGGTCTCCTTTAACGCATCCAGTTCAAATGGCGTTTTTCTACTTCCTGGATATCAAAGCAGATCCTCTATAGACGTACAGGACTTACAAAACAAATGATATTGTTGTTGAAACAACAACATCCTAATCCCACCAAATTTCCTAAAGGGCATTAAGAGCGACCAACACACGTGACTTGTGAAGCATAGCTAAAAAGTTTAAACTTCGACCGTTACTTAAAAAAATGTGGCTTGGACCACTTCTCTTTTGACTTTTTCGAAAGTTTTCACATTAAAATGTGGAATAGACCAAGAAAAAATTTTATAAATTGTAGTTTTAACCTTTAAAAATGAACAATTCATTGAAAATTGTTAATAAAATTAACAAAAATTAATAAAAATTAACAAACGTTCAAACAAAAACAATTAACCTGAAAAAAATATTATTTATAATTTGTTATGTAAAAGTAAATCAAGCCAACCTACTAAAACATAATTTTTATCGAGGTCTCCAAAAAGTCCATAGTCCGGAACACCGCCCAAAGTTGGACAATGAGCATTAAGTCCTTAATATCTGCTAGCTTCAGCTTACCAATACTAAGCAGATCTAGAGGTTCTTTTATGGGAACTCGTGTCCTTTTTACAAATTAACTTCATAAAAGCAAACGTTCTCATTATTGGAATATTTATTTTTCTTATGCATGTATGTGTGTTCCCTTGATCCACTGTATTTTAAGCCATTCAACTTTGGCCTTTTCGGAGTTGATTTTCCAGTTTGTTATCCTAGCTTGGAGTTTTTCAGAGAAAAAAAAGGAGAACAAAGTTTTCAGTTTTCATTTTCACTGCAATTAATGCGTTTTCTTCTTGCATTTTTTTATTAATGAAAAAATAAAGGGTGATCCATCTAGAGGTTTTTTTTTCAGAACAAAAAAATAAAAATAAATTCAAATCAAGTGTTGAATCTTTATTGGTAATTGGTAAAACATTTTATGGCATTTATTTTTTGAATATAATTTCCTTTAAATGTTGGCCGCAACTACGCCTCAGAGTTTCCATTCTGAGGGTCCAATTTTGGATGACTCGTTCGAGCATTTCGGCCGGTATGGCTTAAATGACACGCGTAATGTTGGCTTCCAGAACCTTAATCGTAGCTGGTTTGTCAGCATGGTCTTTGGACTTTACGTAACTCCAAAGAAAAATGTCTAAAGGTGTGATATCACTCGATCTAGGCGGTCAACTCACCTGTCCAAAACGTGAAATTATCTGCTTTTCGATATGACATCGCAATGGATCCTTTGTTTGAGCAGCTGTGTGGCAAGTGGCACCGTCCTGTTGCAACCAAGTGTCGTCAAGATTACAGGCTTTATTTTAAGGTAGTATAAAGATCGATATCATGGCGCGATAACGAGCATCATTCACGGTTACGTTCCGGCCATCATCATTTTTAAAAACAGTGCACCGATGATTCCACGAGCTTATAAACCGCACCAAACCGTGTTTTTTTCTGGGTATAATGGCACCTCTTGAACCTCTTTTTGTTGCTCTTCAGCCCAAATGCGGCAATTTTGTTCATTGACTTTGCCGTTAAGCCAGAAATAGGCCTCTTCACTGAACAAAATTTTGGTCGAAAACAGCGTACCTTTCCGTTTCTCACCGAACGCTCATTTCCACAATAAAGTTGCCAACATTCGAAGGTAATTATTTTCAAAAACGTAATGCCTTAAAATGTCCTTTCAAATTAACAATAAAGATTCCACACTTGATTTGATTTTTTATATTTTTTTTTTTTTGAAAAAATACCTCTAGATGGATCATCCTATATTTTTAACACAATACTTTATAGTGTATCAGAGAACCAAGCACTCTTGAGGTACTCGATGGCTGCGGTCGAAGAAAACATGACCGACTTTTTTTTTATTAACTGCATATCATGAATAGTTACGAAATTTCATTGTTTTTGGGTGCTCAACAAGCTCGAAATTGAATCTTACATAGGTAAACCCCTTAGCCAAATCGTTAAGTTAATGACATACTTGGATTCGTGATGAAATTTTATTAACTTTGAGGTTCCAAATGATGTTTACTAGGGTCATTTTTTGGTACTCAAGGGCAACACAATTAAGCCTGAAATTTAGGAAAATCATAAACTCATGCTTCACACTTGATTTAAATTTTTATATTGTTTTGTTCTGAATAAATACCTCTAGATGGATCGCCCTATATAAGTATTCCAAAAACCGTCGCCAAAAACGTTGAATAAAATTTGTCAGAACGAGGATTATCTAAGCCAATAATCTCGAAATTGCAATTTTGTGGGCTGGACCACTTCTACTTGAAGCGCCTCGTTTGTCCATGTTTTTGAATAGGCCCCGCTCTAAAGGACACGCTGAAGGATTCAATTAAGCTTAGGTATAATAACAGGTCACACTTAGTGCGCTATGTGCTACCTATTATCATCCCTGATAGAATTGGGCTGGTCTGTATTCCATAAAGCCTCACGAAACATGTCGTTCTAGCTTTTAAAGTCCCATACTAAGTCCAACCTTGGTCAGGCTTCAGAAAGAGGCGCGAAATCTTCTAAACATCAGAGTGGTGTAGGATATCTCAGAGTCGGCCCCGGCCGACTTAAGCTTTTTTACTTGTTTTGCTTTTTAGTAAAGGATTCGTGGTAGAAGCTCTGTATTAAAGGGTTTTACTTATGACATTATGCAGTTTTTACTTGTGTTTGCTTTGAAATCCTTGATAAAAAGTCCTTTAAAGGTTTTTTTAGATTCTCTGTACAATCGATGATTGACAAGTCCTTTGGGGAGCACTTAAGATTCTCTATACAATTTTTGGACACTAATCTCACATGACTCTGTTCTCCAAAGGCGTTTAAGTATATTTAAAATTCTTTTTTGAAACGTTTTTCCTTTTTTACTAAGGTATAGTCAGGCAATATTTGCAGTAGTTTGGAATGAACAAAAGACTTAAAATGAAAAATTATTTTAAATTATGTTGCATGGTCAAGCAATTAAATAAAACTACATTTCGCACCAGCACATCGTCGTTTTTCTTTTTCCTGTTTTGTTGTTGTTGTTCACGTAGTACATTCTGTGGAACTAGCCCCCATTTACCACAAAATTTGTTTTACATAATGTTACACCATTATGAACTTTTCACCTGCTTAATTAATTTTGATCCGGGCAAAACTGTTCAGACAACAAACTACGAGAGCGTAACCCCCCTTTCCCCCCCCCCCGACTGCAACACATTTAATAGTCATTTTATACACTTTGGACCCGGTCCGCCCTGTCCCGTCCACACAGTCTTTAGGATTTTTTCGTTTATTTTTTTGCTATTCTTCCTGCAACAAGCCAAGTAACCAAAGTAAAGCCAACAGCAGCGCGATTTCCTTCCTTTTTTTAAGGAGTAGGAGACGGGGGACAAGAGTGTTCGTTCGCCGTTGCTAGTTGGTGGCAGTTGGTAAATGTTTGTAAGCACTTAATGCATTACATTTAAAATGCTTATCAACTGCATTTACTTAAAATGTTATGTATGCATATACTACATGCATAACTATAGGGTATGTATGTATATATGTATGGAGTAGGCGACATGTATGTGTGTTTGTGACCACACACATACACTCAGTGATATAGCGCTCCACAACAAACATTTATTAAAAACAGAATAAAGAGTCCCAGCAACACCACTGCAAAGTGCAACTCGAACTAGGACTAGGAGCCAGAAAGCATCACAATGTTGAGGCAGGTTTCTCAACCTCAGCTTGTAGCACAGTCACACACACCCGCACACACACACACACACACTCCTTGTTACAATCCTAAAACAGGACGTGTTTAGGGCAAGCTTGTTTTACTCCGCACAACATTTTATGGTGGTCATACAGCGTTTCTGCCAAGTACGTTTGTATCTCTTGGTAGCCGTGGGTGTGTTGGTGTATCTGTGCCTGATGTTGTTCATCCAAAGGATGTCTAGTTTGTCCTTTTTCCATCCAGGCATTCGTAGATGGTAGTAGCTTCTTTTTCTATATTTTTTACTACATTTGTTGCAATTTTCTTTTCGTATAATTTTTAACTTTTTCCCTGTTTCCTTTTGTGTGTTTTTTTTCTTTTATCGCGTTTCTCTGTATGAGTTAAAGTAGTGAAGTGTAGACAGCAAGGTGGCCACTTTTGGATAATGGGGCTGTGCATGTCGGCCGCCGTTTATCCGTAATAAGTTATGTCGGTATTTATTGTCCTGCCCGAGAGTTGTCCTACGAGCGGATAACGACAATTGATGGTCTCTCATTGCAATTCGCTTGGGTAAGCCAACAATTTGGCCATGTTTTAACACGCACACAGATGAAAGCGCATTGTTTTATATTAAAGTTTTAAAAGGGAACTTAATTTAAGCTCTTAAATCCATAACTTGGAATTATTGAAGAACAAGTCGTATTAAACAAGCTACTTACTGCCCTTAACATCCTGAATAAGAGAATAGTGTCCGATATAATTCTTATTTAAACTTTTGACTTGTCTTTTGGGTTTAAAGACTAATACATTTGAAGAGTTTTTTTGTACCTAAAGGGTGGTTAAATTTTAAGGGCCGATGTTGATTTATCGCGCAAAAGAGCCATTGTTTCGTTAGCACTTTTCGTCCACATCGATAACTTCCAATTCGGGCCATAAAAAATTCGTTTTCATCTCACGATAGCGAACAGCATTCACAATAACAGCCTGACCGGCCTCATTTGGGGAAAAATACGGCCCAATTATACGGTCAGCATATAAACCGCACCAAACAGTCACTCTTTGTGGGTGCTTTATATTGTCCACAATCACTCTTGGATTATCATTCTCCCAAATGCGGCAATTCTGCTTATTGACGAAGCCACTGAGGTGAAAATGTGCCTCATCACTGCAGATGAGTTTCTTCGAAAATTGATTTTCATTTTCATAATAAGTCTGAATAATTTCAACGCGTTGCTCCATGCTTCAGATTGAGTTAGTCTGAAATTGAGAAATATCCAATGAAATGTGGCTCATATTCAACATCTGCCCTTTAAAATCAAGCACCCTTTACAAGGTAAAGAGATAGAACTGTAACTCCTAAAGTCGAAGAGGTTGAAAAAAGTTTAGGTAAGCCTACCCGGTTCAAAGATCGTTAGATATTCCTACCTGCTTCAAGGACGATTCAAAGTGCAAATCGGTTCAAAGTTTATTATATGTCCCTCCCTAGCCTGGGTAAAGAGGATGGTTAATAAAAAAAATATTTTCAACTTCTTATTTTTTTTTCGGCTTAGCTTTCTCGGCCGTACCTTCAAAGTGAATCGTGATTTTAACGCCAAAGCAGCAAAAATTCTTTTTTTGTTTGATATAAACCAAATCTCTAGAACAGCATCTCTCCGAAAATCGACTTTTAAAGATCCCTCACAAATAAGAGTATTATTTGACCCAAAAAAAGTGTAGAAAACTTTTCGATTACAAGACATTCGGTTTCTTTATCCATGAGTTTCGGATTACCTCCTTCGCTTTACCAAAAGTGGGTCTTTATTTTCCATAAGGTCTTCAATACAAATATTATTATTAAGACAATATACATAGATATAAATAAAGGGTGTCCCAAGAAGAGCGCAATTTTTAAATTTTAAATAAAACACAGATATTTAAGAAAAAATCGTGAAACTTTATTATAGCGTAAAGTAGACTGAATGAGGTTATGCATGGAACAATATATCGTGCAGATGGCCGCCGCGGCTTTGCTGGCATGCACGCGATCTTTTAATGAAATTTTCAATGACCGTTTTGCATGAATGCTGCGGTATTTCATTAATGCAGCGTCCAATTTCGTCTTTTAAGGCTTGAGTCGTCTTCGGCTTATTCGCGTAAACCATCGACTTCAAAAAACCCCAAAGAAAAAAATCGAATGGTGTTAAATCGCACGATCTAGACGGCCAATTCTTATCTCCAAAACGCGAAATAACACGACCGGGAAATGACTGATGCAGCAATTGAATTGTTTCTCTGGCTGTATGACATGTGGCGCCGTCTTGTTGGAACCACATGCCCTCCACATTCATTTCTTCAGTTCTAGGCAAGAAAAAACTGGTTATCATTTCACGATACCAAGCACCATTGACTGTTTGCGCTTGACCTGCCTCATTTTCATAAAAAAAAGGTCCAATGATTCCTCCAGCCCAAAAACCACACCACACAGTGACACGTTGAGGATGCATTTGCTTCTCGTGAATCACTCGAGGATTTTCCGCACCCCAAATGCGACAATTCTGCCTATTGACGAAGCCATCAAGATGAAAATGGGCCTCGTCACCGAAGATGATTTTATCGGCAAAATCAGCATTTTCATGTTGTCTCTCTAATACCCTTCGCTGTCTATGCATGAAGATGCAAATCTTTCGTCAAAATTCGCTGCAAAGTGGATTTGGAGACACCAATTTGCTGAGCTCGGTGTCGAATTGAGGTGGATGGAGTTTGAGCGACATCATCACGTACAGCTGCGACATTTTCGGTCGATCGACCTTCACTACCATCACGACCATCACTAACCGACCCAGTTTCGGCAAATTTATCCATTAATCTCTTTACAGTTGACTCTTTTGGTTGGAGCATTATTGTGACCCCAAATTGATCGCAATTGGCGAACTGTAGCCGCAAAACTTTCACCATTTTGGTAAAACAATTTCACAATGAGAATGCGTTGTTCATTCGTGTAGCGCTCCATTTTTACTAACCTCGTACCTTCTACTAACAAACAATAACAATTGTTCAAATGTCATACAATGACACTTCGAATGTTGCCAGATTTAAAAATTGCGTTCTTCTTGGGACACCCTTTATTTCTAAAATACATCGTATGTATCTAGAATACATCACATTTTTAGTAAAATTAAGATATTGACCTGAGGCCAGCCTAATTTTCTATTAAAAATTATTGACTTTTGACACTTTTTCATAAAAACTGAAAAAAGGGGTCTCTCTACCAAGTAATGTCGCTTATAAAGCACATCAAATTATCTTCACCACTAGTATTCGTAGATATTTTTATTTTTTTTTGCACAATGATGACATAAGCATGGCTTGCTATAAAATAGAAAATAAGTACTTATTTACAAGCATACTGGAAATTCAATAAAAAGCAGTATATGTGTGAGAAAGAGAGTATAGGGTGATCAATCTAGAGCTATTTTCCAAATAAAAATATACAAAAATTCAAATCAAGTTTATTGTTCAGGACATTTTATGTCATTTATTTTTTGAATATAACTTCCAACAAATGTTGGCCACAACTACGCCGCACAGTGTTGCGAAAGCGGAATTTTTTAGAAATCATATTGCCTAAACTGTATTTTTAATTGTATCGATGAGAAACTTCTACAGATTGTTCAGAATGAAATCCCAAACAGAATGAGTGAAAAAAAAATTTACACCGAAAAAAATTGTTGGGTCAAATTTTCAACAAAAGTCAAAAAAAAAAAATTGTTCGAAAAATTTACCAAAAAAATTTATTTTAATTCTTCTTTTATTTCTGATAAATACCCTATGATTAGTTTTTTAAATAAATTATAGGGTGGTCCGAACAAGAACTATAAACGTCAAATTTTCATGATTTTTCGATATTTGTTGAAAAACTCTGAAATTTTATAAAAAACCAAAATCTATTTCATTTCTTATTTGAAAGGTGGCAATCAAAGTTTTAATTTGATACCGGTTTGAAGTCAATAGCTTCAGTTTTAAGAGAGTTATGCTCATTTTTGTGGAGTGCTAGAATAGATGTAGAATAAAAAAAAAAATTGAAGATACTATTTTATAACAGAGGCATATTTTATTGCATTCTACAGAAAAATTACAAATTATCAGTCATCTACCAATAAGTTCATTGCTTCCTCTGATAATTCCAGGTGTTTCTTCTCCTGCAGTATTCTCCTACTTGTGATTGCGGGATCAGAATTGGCGAGCAGATAATGTAATATGTCTTCACAATTGTCTTTTCTTGATGTTTTCCTCGCATGGTAAAGCCTTGTGTTTCTGAAGTCCTTGTTTCCTGCTTCCAATGCTTCTTCTGATAGGGGACCAAAAATGAACGAATTATTTCAGCTCGATGAATAAGAACCTTGTGGACAGTTGGTGGCATATAATGCCACGAATATTTCTTTACATAGAGACCAGCAGTTTCTTTTCCGTACTTAGAGAACTTATCGCAGTCTATCTTATATCCAGAAGTTATAGCTTGAAGAATACTAGAAAACCTTCTTATAAGTTCGGTATCTACTCCTGTGGCCAGAGCGGTTTTCTCAGGATCACTAAAGAATTTCCTTGCTGTGTTACCATCATTAGTTGTTCCACTTCCTTGTTTCACAACATCAACAGTTATTTGGAGCTGATCTTTCAGATTTTGTTGAACTTCCTTTTTTATTTGATCTCTAATAATGTTCTCATCTTCACTGAGCTTAGTTCTCTTTGTTTCCCCTGCCTTGCGCACAGTGATTTGATAAGCAATGTTCAGTAGGGTTTTTTAAATTATTTTTAAATTAAATTATTCTATAAGTGATTCCGAGAATTTCCATTCTATTTCTATGGAATAAATACTGAGAGGGATATACTAAAATCGCTATAACTCGCAGGAGGGCAGGTATGGGCAGCTGATTTTTGCACAGTTCGTTGAAAACAAATTATGTAACATTTCTGTAGTGGTTTGGAACTGGGACTCTCTGGGACTTTTTAGATATTGCTTACCTAACCCAAATTTAAAGGAAAAATGGACCTTTGTCGGGTTTTCGTTCTAAAAAAGGTGCATATGAAAATGTCTCAAACAACATTCCTTTTTTTACAGAAGATACTTGTCCGAAGGCAGTTTTTTTTTCCGAATCAAAATATCTGTCACTAAAATCAAATGAGATCATTTTGAATACAGCCCTGAAATCCCCTCTTTTCGTGAAAATTTTGTATATTTGACTTCTAAAATCAATTAAAAATCAACGGGCCAACATAAAAATAAGCTTTATGTGTTTTTTGTTTACTTGGAATGTCTGTGACAAAATTGCATCATTAAAAACACTGAAAAAAATAATCGGAAAAAAGTTACTTTTCCACTAGCCGCAACACAGTGCGCCGTTAGACCATTTCGACCGTTTGAGCTTGAAAACCGCGATTTTCATGCTGTAAGTCTAACCATGTGGAAATGGCAAACATTACTGAAAAAAATACAGTTAAACATAACTCATTTTTAATGAGTAAAAAAAACACCGATTGAAAACAATTCTCTTATATTAATCACCCTATATAAGATGAACAAATATAGAAAAAATGAAAGAATAAACGTTTGCAGAGATTTGAACTCAACACACACACACACACATATATTATACGCACACACTCTCAAGATCAGGGATAGTCCTAAGGAAGTTGTGGGGCGGTTCTCTCACATTGAACGAATTCATTCAGTCACGCGTAAGTTTTCGTTTAATAAGGTGGTGTCACATATTATTCGTTACTACACTAAATGAAATAATTTATCGAGATTGCTTTGCTTTGGTGCTTTGCGTCACATCTATCCTTAATGGCTCCCCACAGAAATAATCCAAAGGGCTTAAATCACAGCTGCGAGGCGGCCGATTGATTATTCGATTTTCTAAAATATTGCGTAAAATATCGATGGTTGCGTCAGCGGTGTGACATGTGGCCCCCGTCTTGTTGAAACCAAATGTCGTCCATGGTATTCTCCTGAATTTTTGGAAACAAAAATTCGTTGAGCTTAGAGCGGTAAAGCTCACGCTGGTGACGGTAACGACGAGCCCCTGCTTATTTTGATGCCTTCAGCCTAAAATCTACACTAAACGGTAACTCTTTGTGGGTGCTACTTAATAGTCCCGTGTTGGTTTTCTGAAACCTATTTGCGGCAATTTTGCTTATTGACATAGTTACCGAGGAAATGAGCTTCATCTGAAAACCACGATTTTTCGATAAAATTCTTCATCTCCTGCCAAACAATCTTCCGTAAATTGGGCAAAGGAAAACGCATCCTTTCCAATAAAACCAGTAATTTCGAAAAATCATCAGTAGTTGTGTTTTACAGCCGATTAAAATTTTAAATTGCCCACCCTATATCGCAATGTCTTCGATTGAACTCTTTGTTTTTTCGAGATTGCTTCGCCCCATAGCTGGACACCGTATAACCAGATAGATTTGATGCACTTTTGCATAGCAGGAACTTGTATTGGAGGCTTAATTTTAAGTTTCAGCTGAGTCTTCTTGGCTTCGATATGACTTCTCCAGGTAGGTCCTTGATCCATTATCAGATTGAGAAAAAGAGGTATTGCTCAGTTTCAATGTCGGACATGTGCTAAAATTCAGCGTTAAAGTTACCTGTGCGCATTAAGACTCATCGAATTGTATTCTCCAGTCAGATAGCCATGATTCTACTCGTCTGAGATGAACACCTTGATTCATAAATGCAATATCCTGATATTTATGATATCGTTGGCAAAAGCGGATATTAGAACATTTGAGCAGGTAGGCTTATCTGCGGTCAACAAAAGCTAGGACCCAGGACACTATCCTAGGGGACACCAGCTAGTATATCGCGGTCATCGGTGACGTGTTGCCCACATTTGACTCTAAACCTGCGGTTTGCTAAGTAAGACTCAAAAAGTCGATGCGTATTTGCAAATTTTGTTGGTCAAGCTAAAGTCCCAGGCAGTGTCAAATGCTTAAGCAACATCCAGAAATGCGCCGCAGCAATTTTTTCGCCGTTCAAATGATCTTTCAATTGCTTGGTCCAGACGATTTACTTTTTGCTGTGACCTTACCGGTATCCCAACTGATGGTCTGGTATTCAGGGTTTCAGAAGTAATGATAGGCCACGATTTTTTTAAATTTCCTAAGCTAAAACAAGATTTTTGGGCTGCTGCCCACTGTGGTTGGCTTGATGCGTGTGTTGTTTTTTGGCTAACGCTGACGTGAGCTAATAAAAATGTTTAAAATATGAGCTGAGCTTAGTTGTTGAAAACAAAAGCTGAACAGTAGCGTTAGCTTTCATTTGTGATAAAGGTTGAAAATATTAGCACAGCTAACAGCTAGCCAACACCAGCTTTTAAAGCCTGCTGGTGGTATTATGTCATTTGGCACGTGGATCTCTTTTATATTTGATAAAAGAACTTTTTTTAAATATTTTGTATAAGCATGGAAGTAAACAGATCGGCTTGTAACGGGTTGCCCATATTCGACGGACCCATCTGGCAACGCCATAACTTTTGACATAACCATTAAGCGTTTATACGAAAAATTTTCGACTGGTGAGGCTCTTTCTAATCCGAAGAGGCCAAATAAAAGTCGACCAAGGCGATCGGCCGAGAATATCGCTGCCGTACGAGCCAGTGTTGAGAGGTCCCCAAGAACATCCCAAAAACGCCGTTCTCAGCAGTTGGGCATGGCTCGGCCCACTTTACAACGGATTATTCGCGTTGATTTGCATTTGTTCCCGTACAAAATTCAATTGACGCAAAGATTGTTGCCTGTGGACAAGCCTCGTCGAATGGAAGAAATAGCCGCTATTCCGGCCGAAATGTTGGCGAAAACGATGGAAAATGCTGCAAAAAGGGCACAATACGCCATCAACGCCAGAGGCGGCCATTTGAGAGATATCATATTCAAAAATTGATGTAAACAAATCTACTTGGAACAAATTAAATGATTAAGATTGCCAACCGCCAAATTTTTATTTTTTTCTTTGATTTTTTTAAAAAAAAACATGGGTCCGTCGAATATGGGCAACCCTGTATAAGGAAGGTATTGATTGGTCCATTCCTTGCTTTAAATTCATTTAAATCAATGAAATTTTCCACGCTTTAGGAAAGTAACTAAGGCTCAAATGGAGTTCAATAAATTTGCCAGAAACTTTACAGCGATATAAGGAAGTTCAAAGATAACTTGACACTTAGAGGAAACGTAGTTAAACTTCGGTTGGAACTACAACGATTCGGTTACAAAAAAAAAGAATTTCGGTTGCAACCACCGAATGATAATAATCGCAATGGAATCGTAGTTCGAAATGCCGCAATATGATAAATCATCTTACTTTACTCACAATTTATTAATCGGTCATACCAATTAAATGCGAAAATGGTGTTTAGTTGCGACAACTGGTGGCTGTGACAACTAATAATTTTGCAAACATTTTGTGGTAATGAGCAATTATAACTGATGATAACTAAAACTTCATCGTAACCAAAAAAGGTTTGTTAAATGTTTTTTTTTTAATTTCTAATTAATACTGACTTCAAGCCAAACAATTAATCTAATCATCTTTTTCACTTTTTCCTCGTCATGACCCTCGCAATGATTACTTTAAGTACTTCAGTTGTGTATCTAAACAGTTTTTTTTGGCTCTGACTAAAATTTTATTTTTTTTTCGTTGAACTAGTGTGGCAGGTTCATTTTTAGATTCAAAACTTCTCCTTCTGGAGGTTCGAATATATGTTGAACCGATACTACAGTTGCAATAACTGAAAATTACAGAGCATCAACTAACATTCGGTTGTACTGATGGAATACTCGAGGTGCATGTAAAACTCAATCATTCGTTTGGCCAAAAAAAATCGGTCGTTGCAACAAATCTGTTCTCTGTGTGTAGGCGTGCAATCATCGGTTGCCAAAAAAAATCGTTCGTTGCAACTAATCTGTTCTCTGTGTGTAGGCGTGCCAAGATCGTAACTTGGTGCTTTACCTGGATTCACGGTTTCCTTAAAGACATGCAGAACTTTATTTACGTTTGTAAACAATGGAACTAAATTTTCTTTCAAATATAATTTTACTACAAACCAAAAAAAGGACAATTGTTGAGAGCGGCCGGGCCAAAGCATTTATCCTCACCGCTATGGATTGCCTTCCACTATTGCTTTAGCAGTATCGGTAAATATGATTTTTGGTGGTGAGGGGTCCATATTTGACAGAACTACATTTTTTAAGGCCCTATGAAGCGTTGTCCTTCATATGTCTTTTGATTAAGGGTAACGAAGGCATTCAACTGGAAATCAACTAGGAACCTGCAATTTATCACGATTATAGCTTATAGTCATTAGCTATTTGGGATTGTAAATGGGCGAAATAGCCCTAAGGAGAAACTTTTCCTTTAACGGACCTAAGGTAGCTCCGAAAAAGTTATCTTTGCTCAACGGTAGAGGGTATAAAGGATACAGATTGGCCGAACTTAACTGCGTTTTTACCTGTTTTTTTGAAAACCTTAGCTTTTTCTGTTTCCCATTTATTTAGTACAGATTAGAGAACAATTGAAATTGAACATTGGCAATTTGAATATCAATGTTCTCCTCTCACCCCTTTATTTATATTTACAGCGAGGTCCTGTAGCCTACCTGGTCACTCTGCCTTAGCAAGTGATACGGAAAAATATTATTGGCTTTATGCCAATTTGTTGTATGTTGTCGTCGTCGTGTGTGTATGTGTGTTTACAGACAAACATTGTAGGTGTTGGTTTGGGGGATGTGTGTAGGGGATTTCCCAGCTTTCCCCCAACTGCCTGAAATATGTTATGTTTGCTTGTATGTGCAACGTTGCCCCTTTTGGCGTTTATTTCTGTGTGTGTGTGTGAAGGCAATGATTTTCGGCAAAAGTGTAGAGATAGTTTAATTTCCCCCCCCCCCCCCCTCCCCCTTAAAAGCAGATTTTTTTTTTTTTAATTTTTTTTAAAGTAAACGTTCATCTGTAACATTTTTTGTCACTTTGCCATTTTGTTGTTGGTGCTTTGGTGTATGTGCAACATGGCCATTGCCGTTTGCTGTTGTTGCTGCTGCTGCTGCTGGCTGCTGTTGTTGGCATGGCTACAATAATAGTTTTGTGAAGTCCTTTTGTATGAGCCTGCAAGCGTTTGAGTGCGAATGTGAGCGCCGTGTTTGCCTGGCTGTTTGTTTAAATCACACAATATGGTCACACAAAATCCCTCCGTATCAATGGGGCTTTTTCTATAGGAGCGTAAACCCCAAACTCTTCTGTTTGTTGTTGTCACTGTCTGTCCGTCCGTCCGTCTGGGTGTTAAATAAAAGTATCAAACTAAATAGACTACAACAAAGAGGGAAAAAACTCCAAAAGGAAAAAAAGAAAGTGTGGTAAATTGGCTGCTTTTCAGCACATGCGACATCTGTTTACTGTGGACACACACACACACTGAAACCCACTCACAACTACACCAAAATATGGCAAAGGCTACCGAGAAGTTGGGGGGATGAGAGGCCATGAGAAGTGAACCGTTTTAAATTCAAATTCGTATAAAAATCGACGGTTATGGGGAAACAAGTTTAAGTTGATATACTGATCTATTATTTTCTTTTCCCCCCCACCTACATATATGTATACTTATACAAACACACACACACACAATATTAGGTATGGCCACATTTCGATACTGTTTAGATTTACTTTTCACACTCTGATTCCAGCACACAAGGACAGACGGCAATGCCATATTTTCGGGGCTACTTTTTCGAGCGGATGTTTTTTTTTTTGGTTTTCTTTTTGCTGTTCCTGTTATTGCTGCTGTTGTTTTTGTTGTTCTTATTGTTTTCTTTTTCTTCTTCCTCTTTGTCCGGGCTATTCAGAAAGGTTATGCTTGGGCTGGGCTGGCGCTTGAAATCAATAAAAAAAAATGTTTAATATCCTGTTGCTATAAAAATGCTACACATTTGTTGTTGTTACATCTGCCTGAATGTTTATATTTGCTGCAAACCAAATATGTCCTACATATGTATGGATGTGTGTGTCTGTTTGTCTATCTACACTTTAATAAAAGTGCCACAGGGTGGCCCAGAAATATCTGCCGATATTGTTTTGTTATTGGTTTGGAATGAAATGGCCTAATTTTCAGAGTTTTAAAGGATTTTTATGGAACTTAAAGATATTTCATACATTTTCAAACGAAATATGGTTGATTCTGAGATTATGGGCCACTATGCTGTCCTTGGTTGTTTCAAGCGGGAAATATATTATATACTTTAATATTTACTATACAATAAATCTTTATAGGAACTTTAAAGTCATTAAAATTGTTTTTTAAAAAATTTATTTGTTCTTCCAAAACCAAAATGTTCAAATTTCATTTCCCTGGTTGTCCCTTACACTACTTTCAATTGAAATTTTCTCAATCTTTTTCAAAAATATTAATTATTTATTTAATAAAACCAATCCAGAGTAATAAATAATATTCATAATTTAAATGCTATTAATGATTACAATTTTTTATTAAATTTATATTTTTATGGATGTTTATTTTCTGTCCCTGAAAATACACGGTATTCCCCTGTAAAATCTAATATTTGCTAAAATTCAAATTTCAAAACCAATTTTGATTTCAGGCAACTCAAATATGACTGAACATTATATGAAGTGGGTGCACATCTAATAGTTTTTTCGTCAACAGTCTTGTTATTAAATCAAATATTAAATTCTGCAAAAAAATCAAATGCCAAAAAGGATGGCCCATAATCTTGACTAAAGTGGGTGTCGCCATTGCAGACGATCATTAGGGGGTCGTTTGCCTTGCTCCCAATTATACTGACGAGTACTTGAAGTGATATATTTGTGGCATTTCTTTAAAAGCGGTAAAAAATAAAAAAGTAAAAAATCGTTTAGTTCGGCTAGGAAGAAACCTATATACCCTCCACCACCACTACGCTACTAAAGCCCCACATCTAAGCCATGATTTCGTAATTAAACCATGTTTAGATTCATAGCAAAATTTGCTTTAGTATGAGTACCCATATGTCCATATTGACTGTTGATCGGCCGTTCTTACCATGCGGGACGTTTTTTGGGCCACATAAACGAAAACGCCCACAAACTATGCCTCTTTTAAAGATATTCAGTGCATTCCAACAGCCAATACTTTGGCTTTTGATCATGGCTTTAGAGCAAAACCAGTAAAAAAATCGTTTAGGTCGAACCCTATGTAAATTGTCCGGTTTTTTGGGCCCTTTCGGCCCATGAGTCCATACCTCATCTCACCTAAGATTTCTAAATTAATCCATGTTTAGATTCGTAGCAAAATTTGCTTTAGTATGAGTACCCATAGGTCCATATTGACTTTTGATCGGCAGTTCTAAACGTGCTGGACGTTTTGTGGGCCACACGACCCAAAACGTCCGGCAACTATGCTTTCTTTTTTAAAGTATTCAGTGCGTTCCAACAGACAATACTTGGATTTTTGTTCATAATTTTCAAGTAAAACAAGTACAAAAAAAACGATTAGTTCGGCTAGTTCGAACTCTATTTACCCTCACTAAGCTATTAAAGCCCAAAAGAAATTGTCCGTTTTTGGGCCCTTTCGGCCCATGCGCCCAACCCTCATTTCAGTAAAGACTTCTCAATTAATCCATGTTTTGATTCGTAGCAAAATTTACTTAAGTATGAGTACCCATATGTCCATATTGATTGTTCGTCGGCCGTTCTAACCATGCGGAACGTTTTTTGGGCCACATGATCCAAAACTTTTAGCAACTGTTCCTTTTTTTAAAGGCATTCAGTGCGTTCTAGCAAACAATACTTTGATTTTTGTTCATGGTTTTTAAGCAACACCAGTAAAAAAAAATCGTTTAGGTCTAACCCTATGTACCCTCCTCCGCCACTACTCTACTAAAGCCCAAAATAAATTGTCCGAAATAAAGGGACGAAACGTCCAGCAACTATTCCTTTTTTTATAGGTATTCAGTGCGTTTCAGCAGACAATACTGTGGTGTTTGTTCTTGATTTTAAAGAAAAACATTTAAGAAAAAAAAGGTTTAGGTCGGCCAGATCGAAGCCTATGTACCATCCTCCGCCAATACTCTACTAAAGCCCAAAATAAATTGTCCGTTTGTTTGGGCCCTTTCGGCCCATGAAATCAACCTTCATATCAGGCAAGACTTCTAAATTAATCCAGGTTTAGATTCGTAGCAAAATTTGCTTTAGGACCACATTGACTATTGATCGGCTGTTCAAAATATGCGGGAGGTTTTGTGGACTTCATGTGACAAAATTTTCAGCAACTATGCTTTTTTTTAAAGATATTCAGCGCCTTTCAATTAACAAAACCCAATTAAACCTTCGTTCGTCCACAAAAATTTAAGATTTCTTAAGAAAATACCCAAAAAAAAGTGTATTGTTTTCCAAATTACCCTTAGTCCCCAAACGGCAACTCTTTCCCCCCCTGGAACGATTTTGGCCATTTGCTATCCCAAACATTTGATGGCTATACGCATCATTGTGATACATTTGAGGATTCTACCTTAGTTCGTTTTGACCACTATCGTGCTTTTAACAGAGCTAGAGCTTTTAGCCAGATCGTCCTAATATAGGGTGGGCCATTTAAAATTTTGAATTTTAGTCGGCTGATAAAATATGATAATCTTTTCAAATTTATTGGAAAGGTTGAACTTTGTCTGTTTTGTTTGTTGTTTTCGCTTCGCCCAATGTTTGGCAAGAGAAGAAGATTGTTTGGCAGGATATGAAGAATTTGACAGAAACATCATGTTTTCAAATGAAGCTGATTTTCATCTCAGTGGCTGTGTCAATAAGCAAAATTTGGGGTTCAGAGAACCCACACGTTACTAAGCCAATGCATCCACAACTAGTCACAGTTTGGTGTGGAATTTGGGCTGGCAATTTTTCTTTGAAAATGAGCAAGGACCCGCCGTTTTCGTCAACGGTGAATTTTTGTTTACAATAGTTCAAGATAACGACATGGGCGACACTATGTTTCAACAAGACGGGGCCACATGTCACGCAACTTTTAGATATTTTACTCACAGGTTTTTAAAACGAATAATCAGCCGAAATTGAGGCGTCAATTGGCCCCTTCGAAGCTGTGATTTGAGCGCTTTGGATTATTTTCTGTGGGAAGCCATTAATAAATGTTACGCAATGCAGCCAGAGACATTGAAAGCGTTGAAATATGAAATCTACTTTGTAAAAAAAATTACAAAATATTTTTTTAATGTTGCCCCCTTCGATTTTAGATTTTTTCTCCAAATTTATCTCAAAATGCAATCAGAAAATTCACGGCACCATTTTTATAATACAGAAGTATAAAAGAACTAAAAATATGTGCAAATCTTTTATTGCCAGATACAAACGATACGAAAAATAATTTATTTTACACATTAACCGTATCTGATTTTAAACTGATTCTAGGTTTATTTTGAAGTTGGTCTTTTCAATTTTAAATGACCCGGCCTAACATGAGTAAATTTATGGCGGAAATTGCATTTCGAATGTTGGCCTCGAGCTTATACAAAAATAATAGCCTTTTAGCGTAGACTAGGGACTAGGCGTAGACCCCGAGAAAATAGAAGAGGATTTTTAAGATGAAGAGGATTTTAAATGAATGGTCACTGTGGGATAGCCAAATTGTTTTCACACCTTTCATTGGTGTTTCCCTTATGTGGCAAGAAGCGCCGCGTTATTTTGTCGGAACCAAAGCTATTGGGCTCGTTGTCGAGCACTGAGCCGATGTACATCACTCTATACCAGGGACCATACTTAGGGACTTCTTTGTGTCAGAGGTTTTTATATACTACACCAAACTGCGGTATAGACAATATGGCTTACTGCAGTTTTTTTTAATAACTAGGATTCTATGCAAATGCATATAAGTAACTCTCAAATATTGTCTTGGCGAGAAATCAATTTGCAAGTGGCTTTGGTTTTTTTTTTATTAATTTCATTCCATGTCGGCTATAGATCGAAAATGTCAGCGTCATCCATGGCTCTCCATGCCTTTGGTCAGCATAAGAGGACATATCGTTTATTCTGATAAAAAATATTTTCCAGTTAAGACAGGGAGTAAAAGCAAATCCACTTTTCTTAATGTTAAGCGTTTGTTTCATTTGTTCAAGATATAACATCTCTTGAGAGGGTATGAATTTTTGGGTCACCCTGTATATTGTATTGACATATATTGTAACACATAAGTGGTTAAATAATATACATATTATGCAAAGCTTGCCTACTGATTTCGGTGAAGGGACTTATGTATTCATATCAACATATATGGGTCGCTTCTTAAAATACACTTCAATCCTATCAAAACTATTTAAATAAAATTGTGTGAAAGTTGCTTCATCTGGGTAAAAAAAATTCATTTTATAAACTCTTTTTAAAAAGCGTATGTGAAAATTTTACCTATATTAGAAAGCCCCAATTATCAGTATCAACTGAAGAATTCACATATTCAAATAAAAAATTAATCAAAAAGGTTTTAATAAAAAAAATGGGGCTTTGGCTATCTTCCGGGAAAGCGAGGAAATTCCACAAATCTAAAAGCTTTTATTCTAAAACCCTCTGGTTGGGATGTATTGTTTAAAACAGTTTTCAAAGGATTTTTTTTAAAAAAAAATTATATGGCTTAGAGATTAATCTCTCACTTTTATTTTTCAGTTATTGTTAGGCTCGAGGTCATAAGCAAAAAACAGATGTTGGTGTCTTGCATATGACCTCAAACCTAACAATGTTGGTGTCTTTTGCATATGACCTCAAACCTAACAATAACTTAAAAATGAAAGCGAGAGATTAATCTCTAATCCGAATTAACGAAAGGTCAACTATACAAATACAAAAAGAATCTTTCACTTGTAAATTCGCTGCCATTTTCGAGTTGGATACTTCGACATTTAAAAGCTAGTAAAAAACGCCCTTAAGTTTTTATATGTAAAATTATATATTAAGTAAAGGGTGTCCTAAGAAGAGCGCAATTTTTAAATTTTAAATAAAACACAGATATTTAAGAAAAAATAGTGAAACTTTATTATATCGTAAAGTAGACAGAACGAGGTTATGTATGGAACAATATATCGTGCAGATGGCCGCCGCTTTGCTGGCATGCACGCGATCTTTTAATGAAATTTTCAATGACCGTTTTGCATGAATGCTGCGGCATTTTATTAATGCAGCGTCCAATTTCGTCTTTTAAGGCTTGAGTCGTCGTCGGCTTATTCGCGTAAACCATCGACTTCAAAAAACCCCAAAGAAAAAAATCTAATGGTGTTAAATCGCACGATCTAGACGGCCAATTCTGATCTCCAAAACGCGAAATAACACGACCGGGAAATGACTGATGCAGCAATTGAATTGTTTCTCTGGCTGTATGACATGTGGCGCCGTCTGGTTGGAACCACATGCCCTCCACATGCATTTCTTCAATTCTAGGCAAGAAAAAACTGGTTATCGTTTCACGATACCAAACACCATTGACTGTTTGCGCTTGACCTGCCTCATTTTCATAAAAAAAGGTCCAATGATTCCTCCAGCCCAAAAACCACACCACACAGTGACACGTTGAGGATGCATTTGCTTCTCGTGAATCACTCGAGGATTTTCCGCACCCCAAATGCGACAATTCTGCCTATTGACAAAGCCATCAAGATGAAAATGGGCCTCGTCACTGAAGATGATTTTATCGGCAAAATCAGCATTTTCATGTTGTCTCTCCAATACCCAATTAACGAACTCCCTTTCGTGTAGCGCTCCATTTTTACTAACCTCGTACCTTCTACTAACAAACAATAACAATTGTTCAAATGTCAAACAATGACACTTCGAATGTTGCCAGATTTAAAAATTGCGTTCTTCTTGGGACACCCTCGAGCGTAGCCGACTATATGTTACTCTACACCACTCTGAAAATTCCGCACCTCTATGTGAAGCTTGAGCAAGGTCGGATTTAATATGTTACATCTAAAGTGAAAAGGACTATATGAAACACAAACCAGCCTATTTTCACCAGGGATAGGTAAAGGATGCTTCCGTTGAGCTACATTGGATTTACAATGTGGCCTTCAGAGCGGCTGGAGCTCAACTCGCTAGGTAGCTTTGTATGTGGACTGTTCAAAAACATGGACCTATGTGGTCTTATTTCGCCAGAGCTAGATGTTGGTTGTTCGTGGCATATTGGATCTATATTAGATGTAATATATGACTTCTTAAGCTGAAGGTTTTTCGGCAGGAGCTAAACCAACCATTTTAACTAGAGTTCAATATAGGTCGCTTATAACGTACCATATAAATCTTGAACGTAATCAAGTATAATTTCTATATTCTTAAGCTGCAGGACCTTAAAGGAACCTCCCGACCCCCAATATCAGAAGATCCGCCTGTTGAGGTCCCCTCGCCGATCGTTTTAAAATTTTAACAGCATGAAATCAATGTGTAGGGATATATTATAGACAATACTAGAGGGCGTGGCAGGAGATCGAAAGTTCGTATCTCATGAACTTCGTGGGCAATTGTGTGAGGAAAACTTGAAAAGTAAGGTTTACAACAGTAGTTCTCATTCGTTTGTGGAGAGCCTGGCCTTATAGAGTTCGGTTTTACTTTCAACAATTGCAGCAAGGCTTTCCGAAGAGGGTTGTCACGGACCCGAAATCATGATAAAAGAAGTGTGCAGCCACGAAAATCAATGTCACTTTGCCATTTTGTTAAAAACTTGTCTTCTTTTTAAATATAGAAGCAAGAGGTCTTGAGCCGGTTTAATCCCTGTTCGATATGACGCTGATATTTGCAACATTTGATGTTGACATGGATCGATTTGGTGTCACTCATTCCACAAAGAAGTACCAGTTTTGATGGTCCAGCGACATCGAGGTAATAAGTGCGTCCCTCGTACAGGTCCAATTTTTGTCCACAAAAAATTATGATTTGTAATGCAAATACTTAAAAAAGTGTTTCGTTTTTTTTTTGATGACCTTTAGTCTCCTAAAGAGAAACTTTTTCCCCACCGGACCAAACGTCGAATTAATGGGTCATCCGCCGTACAGCCCTGACCTGGCACCCAATGACTTATTTTTATTTCCGCGTGGTCAACGATTTTCGTCGCCAGAAGATGCTGTTGAAGCGTTCAAAAACCATGTTGTTTAGGTGTCGGAGTGGAAAAAAATGCTTCGACAATTGGTTTGAGCGCATGCAGAAGTGTAGTATACATCAAGCTGGAGACCATTTTTGATAATAAATGTTCGCATTTTCACTATTAAGCCAGAAATATATGTAGCCGCCCTCGTAGATCATCTTAGAATTTCACAAAGATCAATCATATATACTTAGTAGGGACATAAATACTGTTACACGCGTTTTATGCTGTAAAATAAAAAGTTCTGAATGTTTTTGGACCAAATAATTTTTAAAACATTTATTGATGTATGTTGTATCCAAAAAGAATCTACTTATTCGAAATGTCCGCCTTTTGCCTTTACACACGCCTTAAGTCGCACTGGCCAATCGTCAATAGCTGCACGAACCTCGTCCATTGGAAAATTGGCCACAGCTCGAACCAAAGCAGTCTTAAGAGATCCAATGTTGGGGTATCTTGTGTGACAAACCTTGTCCTATAAAACCGTACACAATTTGTAATCCAATGGCTCAAATCTAGACTGCCTGAGGGCCATTCTTCATAGGAAATGAACGCTGGCAAATTGTTTCGAAGCCAGGCCTGGGACGTTTTTGCCTTATGGGCCGGCGCAGAATCCTGCTGGAAAGTCCATGGCTGGTTTTGGAACAGGGAATCGTTAAGAGGCTTCATAACACCTTCCAAAAGGGTTTCTTGGTAAACTTTGGCCGATGTTTCGACTCCTTGTTCGCAGAAATGCAGGTCAGTGACCCCATCATAAGAGACACCCCACCAAACCATAACTGAAGCTGGTTGATGACACTTGAAAATCAGTTCAGATGCTTCCTTAGATGACCGCGCATACACTCTATCATTTTGCTTGTTAAATTTTTTCTGAACGGTAAAAATGTTTTCATCGGTGGACAAAATTTTTCTGTGCAAGTTATCAGCGTTCTTCACCAAAAGACGTTTGCATTTTTCAATCCTATTTTTTTCAAGCTGCAGTCAATAAATGTCCGGTACGTCGTTTGAAAGTCCCAAGTCTTTTTTAATGATTCGACTCATGGACTTTTGCGTGATATTCATCTCACGAGCCATGATTTTCTGTTTTCGGAGCGGATTTCCGTGAATTCTTGATTTAACGGTTTTGATGATAGGCGGTGTTCGAACAGAGCGTGGGCGGCCCGACCAGTGGCGGTCTTTTACATCTGCAGTCTCCTCAAACAGTTTTATGCATCGGTAGACAAACATGCGGCTAATCCCTAGTGACCAGAGCGTTTTGAAAATATCGTTTTTTTTTCATTTCACACTTGAAAAGCGCTATGACAGCGATACGGTTCTCATTATCTGACCACTCCATGATGAAAGTTGAAACAATTTTAAAATCCCGTTACAGACTAACGATATTGAGGTTAGCTTTCAAAACCCATATGACATTAACGGGGTATGTTCAGTTCTACTATTGAAATGGGTGTGTTCAATGTAGTAACAGTATTTATGTCCCTACTAAGTTAATACTCGGAGACCCATCAATGTTTTGTGTTGTTGCAAAACAAATGACGGAAGTAGATAAAAATACACCCCTCGGTGGAGGGTACAAACCCCAAAAACTATTGTTGTATTCCAGGGAAAATCTCTACTCACTTTTTTCTGTCAACTTTTTTTAATTTTTTTCTCTTTCTAATGTTTGACAAACCTACAGCAAAATAATGTCGCAAAATCGAACTCCGGTCCCAAAGGGTCATTAACTTCAGTTTTCCGCTTCTCTTTGCAAAGGACATTATATCCCGATAAATACAATTGTAGTAGTTTTCAACAAATCTTCAATTTCATATCTACAACATGTAGATGCCACTTCAATTCGCAAAACAGCAAAAACGCTCACACACAGCATAACGACTTGGCAGCACATGTTGTTCCAAACCATGTATAATTATCGCAACAACAACGACAAAAAAACCCGAAAATCTATGGGAAAACTCGATAAAAACCACAGGAAATATTCAAATGAAAAATCTCAACACAACAAAAAATCTAAATCCTGAAATACACACACGTTCGAGCAAAAACCAACACTGACCCAATGACTTTGTGTGTGTCCAAATGCCAACTCGACCATTGACGATGTGGGCGCCCCTTAAAATCTATTAAATTCAAATTTTCCCAAAATCATTTCGTAGATACTCGAAACACAAAGACCCCCCCTCGCTGCCATATCCCTAGATCAAGCGCAGCGTTACAAAGCTCAGCGAGAGCTGGTGCTGCTAAGAGGCCAGCCAACACAAATTGTGTTCATTCATATTTTTATTTAATTACGGACGGCAAAAAGGACTAAAACGAAAGGACAGCGCAAAAAAAAGAGAATACCGGGACAGGACACAGAATGCAGAACTAACTCTGTTCAGTTTTTAAAACACAGAAACAGAACTTTAGTGTGGCAGCGGAAATGCAGAAAAAAATACTCGTACTTTAGGATTAACGACACGACGACGGATGTCGAGTTGCCTGCTGCCTCTCCAGTACAAAGGGAAAAATTTACAACTTCGAGCATCGCGAAATGTACGTAACAATTTGTTGCCAGTGTGCTGTGTTTCGTTTTTTTTTTTGTTGTCGCCAGCGAGAGCGGCATGTTTTGAGTCCTTAAGCGATGAAAGGCAAAGATTTCCTTCGCTCACACAAAACAAAAAGAAAAACGAACGAAGAACAAGCCAGGACAACAAGCATCAGCAGCAGGGCCATCATTAATTATTTGCAACAAGGCCAGACCAGAACGTTGGTGTTTTTTTTTCTTTCTTTATTTATGGCAAATGTTTAAAACCCTAAAAGTGTAAATAATTTAATCACATTCAGCCCGTAGACCTCGTTGCAATGTTCCCGGGCTTAGCACATAAAATGGAAAGGGAGAAAAACAATCAAATTTGCAGTTTATGCCAGAGTGAATCTTAAGGATGCGCTCTCGCTTGCCCGTATGTCCTTTGGCTTTGCTCGAGAGTGAGTCAATAGAAAGACGAGTGCTGCATGTGAAACTATTAGACAACGATTGTGCCGGATAACCTTAACTCACCTTTCGGGCTTGTATGTTACGTGTCCATTAGTGAGTGCCTCCACCAGTGCACAAAAGCTGGGTTAGCTTCACTCGTTGCCACTAGCACAGAGGAACTCTCTCGCTTACACGCACACATTCACTCACTGACACACTCAGTGAGTTGCAGGAAAAAAAGATTTCGTTTCCTTTGGCAAAATCACTGTGCGCATTTTCATATTCACACATTTCATGTGTCGGCTTTTGAGATTTATAGTGAAACTTTATCCTTCAGTCATGCCACTGCTCGTCGCAAAAATGATAATGCATAAGCAGGGGGGTATGATAAGTTATGGTAAGCATTTGAGGAAAGAGAATGTAGGCTAATGTTGTGTCACACTCTCTGTGGAGAAACTCAAGCGTAGATAGGCTGGAAAAACTTTTTAAAAACGCTAGAGCGTGGCCGACTGTAAGATACTCTATACCACTCTGAAAACACGGCACCTCTATCTGGAGCTTGATCAAGGTCGGACTTAATATGTTACATCTAGTACATGCAGAGAAAGAATGTGGTTATGTTCTCTGCATGAAAAGTATAGTGCCCGACTATAAGATACTCTACACCACTATGGAAATTCTGCGCCTCTATCTGGAGCTTGAGCAAGGTCGGCTCTATATATAATACATCCACACGCAGAGAAAAAATGTGGTTATGTTCTCTGCATGAAAAGCACTATAGTGCCCGACTATAAGATACTCTACACCACTATAGAAATTCTGCGCCTCTATCTGGAGCTTAAGCAAGGTCGGACATAATATGTTACATCTACACGCCAAGAAAAATGTGGTTACTATGTGGTCAAGGCAACAATTATATGTTCTCTGCAATAAAGATATGTTCGTCGCAACAATATGACAATAGTATGATTGCGGCAATATTATTATCGCAAGAGTATTTTTTGGCAATAAAGATATGTTCGTCGCAACAATATGACAATAGTATGATTGCGGCAATATTATTATCGCAAGAGTATTTTTTGGCAAATTTACAATGAAAATATGGTTGTAGCAACAAGCTCAAAATATGGTTATGGGGATCATGGTATGGTGAAGCGTAACTCATACTATGGTTATGGGGATCATGGTTGTTGTATGTAAATCATACCATTGTGATTCATAATATTGGGATCATAATATTGTTGTGCCACAACCATATACCGAAATATAGAGTGATGCTCGTCGAATATTGTTATCTCAACCAGACTTTTTTTCTTCGTGAAGAGCGAAAATAACTATACGAGAGCTGCTATAAATATGTCTGGCCGAATAATGAAAATGCGAATATTTATCTTTAAAAATGCTTTTATTGTTTTTCAAAGTATTCTCCAGCATGGTTTATACACTTTTGCATGCGCTCAAACCAATTGTCGAAGCACTTTTCCCACTCCGATTGAGACACCCCCAAAACATGGTTTTTGAACGCTTCAACAGCATCTTCTGGCGACGAAAATCGATGACCACGCATTTTTTTTTCTTGATGTGCAGGTATAAAAAGAAGTCATTGGGTGCCAAGTCAGGGCTGTACGGCGGATGGCCCATCAGACAATTTGGCCGGTCAAAAAGGCGCTGGTTTGAGCCGATGTGTGAGAGCTCGCATTGTGATGGTAAACAATGATTCGCCTTCTCTTGTTCGTTTTTCGAATTTCTCCGAATACTTCAGGTGAACAAATTGTGGTGTACCACTTAGAATTAAACTACTACGTTGCTCAAGAACAGTCGCCACATGACCAGTTTTGTCGAAGAACCTGGAGACCATTTGCTTCGAAGTGCTTCTTCCACGAACAACTTTCGTTGGATTTGGTTCGTCTTCGAAGACCAACACAGTCGATTGCTGTTTTGTTTCGGGCTCATAAGCATAGATCCATGATTCGTCACCAGTGACGATCTTATAAATGTCTTGTAGCACCGCGATCGTATTTTTTCAAAATTTCTTTGCACCAATCGATACGAGTTTTTTTTGAGCGATTGTCAAATGGTGCGGGATCTAACGAGCACAAACTTTTTTACGGCCAGGTGTTCATGCAATATCGAACGTATGCTGGCAAAAGAAATGCCCAAGCATGCCTCTATCTTAAGGTATGTCACATGACGATCATGTATTATTAGTTCACGCACGGCATCAATGTTCTCTGGCACAACGGCCGTTTTTGGACGTCTTTGAGCGAGCGTCGGCCACGATTGAATTCATTAAACCAGTTTTTCACAGTGCTAAAGGATGTTGCTTCATCGCCATTCAAAGATTTAAGTTCATCGATGCACTCTTATCGTGATAGTCCACGTCGAAAGTTGTAAAAAATGATCGCACGAAAATGTTCGCGAGTTAATTTCATTTTTTTTTTTGTCAAATTGATTTTTGCAAGTCACTGTAAACAACACAAATGATGGTCGTACGTCAAAACGTTCTAAGTACGTTTATGCTAAAAAAAATGTCAAACTTTCCAATGGAAATGTGAGATGGCACCAGGCAACACTTAGTGTTGCCTAGCCCGGCAATATATATAGCAACCCTCGTATGAAAGGCAAGCCGGCCCATTTGAGGTCAATTGGATTTAGAATGTGGCCTTCAGAGCTGCTGGAACTCAAATCGCGTGGTAGTTTTGTATGAAGACTATTTAGAAACATGGACCTTTGTGGTGTTTTTTCATTAGAGATAGATGTTGGTTACTCGTAACGCTTAATGCTTAGCTGGGTATATATTAGATATAGAATGTGAATTCTAAAATTCACGGTTTTTCGGCAGGAGCAGTTTAACCGGAGTTTAATATACGCCGCTCATAACGTACCATTTCAATTGCAGGCCCATAAATCGGCAGAGACCTTTAGACACTCAATATCACAGAATCTTGGTTTAACAGAGAAAAATCAATGAATTGGGATATGTTATGGCCTATGCTATGGTAAAATGGGACAATGGGGCGTGTCACCGCCCATACAACCCTGAAATCAGGTAGATTGTATCTGATGAACAGTTGGAGATATGACGAGGCCTGTGCAAAACCCTTTCAAAAAATCGCATTTATGGCCAAAGTAAAGGACCGATCGTTATATAGGGTGATCCATCTAGAGATATATTTCAGAACAAAAAAAAAGAGATTCAAATCAAGTATGGAATCTTTTTTAGTAATTTGAAAAGACATTTTATGGCATTTATTTTTTTAATACAATTTTCTTCAAATGTTGGCCGCTACTACGCTTCAGGGTTTCCATTCTGAGGGTCCTATTTTGGATGACTCTTCGAGCATTGCGACCGGTATGGCTTTAATGACACGCGTAATGTTGGCTTCCAAACCCTGAATCGTAGCTGGTAAAGTTGGCTTCCAAAACCTGAATCGTAGCCGGTTTGGACTTAACGTAACCCCAAAGAAAAATGTCTAAAGGTGTGATATCACTCGATCTAGGCGGCCAACTCACCAGTCCAAAACGTGAAATTAGCTGCTCTTCGAAATGACCTCTCAATAGACTTAAGCAGATGTATGGCAAGTGGCACCGTTCTGTTGAAATTGAAATCAAGTGTCGTCAAGATTACGGGCTTCAATTTCAGGTAGCATAAAGATCGATATCATGTCGCAATAGCGAGCACCATTCACAGTTACGTTCCGGCCATCGTCATTTTTGAAAAAATATGCACCGATGATTCCACCAGCTTATAAACCGCACCAAACCGTGGTTTTCTTTGGGTATAATGACACCTATTGAACCTCTTTTTTGTTGCTCTTCAGCCCAAATGCGGCAATATTGTTTATTGATTTTGCCTTTGAGCCAGAAATGGGCCTCATCACTGAACACAATTTTGGTCGAAAACAGCGGATCTTCCTGTTTCTCACCGAACGCTTATTTGCATAATACAGTTGCCAACATTTGAAGGTAATTATTTTCAAAAAATAAATGCCATAAAATGTACTTTCAAAGTACCAATAAAGATTACACACTTGATTTGAATTTTTATATTTTTTTTTGGTTCTGAAAAAATACCTCTACATGGATCACCCTAACAATTTTTAACAGAATGGAATCAATAAGTGGCTTATTATTATATACAATGTTGTGTTGAAATTGGACAAATGGGCGTGGCATACAACTCTGAACTACAAAAAAAACCAAATCTCGTAACGGTGCCCGGACTTATGGCCCATGCACATTTCGCCCAAAATAATTTTTCTTTTGCAGTGGAAGTTATTTTTGCAAATGACATTTTAAACTGCGATTTAAAAATATTTCGTCTAGAAGAAACTTAGGAGAACATTTTCAAAAATGGCTCAATTTAATGCTAAAAACAAGAACAAGGCAAGACATGTGTAAAATAAAAGGTTTTTAAGCCTAGAACAAGAGAAACACAAATGAGCCTCCTATGCTCAAATCTAATGTAGCAACAAACTCCAAAATATATTTGAAAAATTCTTCTATAAAATCGTATGCGAAATTGTGACTTTGAAGTAGTACTGAATTAAATTTGGTATTTTTTTGGACAATTTTTTAGCGACAAAAATCCATGAGCGAAAAGTCCGTGCACATCATGTGAACAAATACTGATATGACGATAGTAGTTGGTACACATGATGTGGGTTACTAGATTATACTAAATTATCGGGGGTTGGAGATTTCAGGAATGACTACTTGTATAACAGCATTCATTACCTTTTTGAAATTATATCGTCGGAACCATTTCACGGGATGAAAGACATGAAACATAGGTGAGATTTGCCAGTCCTTATGCGATACCTCAAAGCAGTCAATTAATTATTTGTAATTTTCAATAGATATTGGACTAGTTATAACGCTTGTTAGGCCAAATTTTTCCCATTCTTTGGTATTAAAGAAATTTTCTGTACTTAAACACTATATTTGGATTTAAGATAATTTTGAAACCTCAAAAACGAAAATCCCCCCCCCCCCTTGTTTGTTCTCATGACAAATTCAGAAGATGCTGTTATTTTCATTAAAATATCAGGTGTACCATTGTTAACATACACACAAACACACACATACACACAAATGACTTTGCATACTTAAGCAATAATCTTCATTCCTTCAGCCATTTCAAAGCTGTTATACGACAAAAATGACCAGATTCAATTAACAAAACTGTTGCAAAACCGTTGCTATGCTCTTAAGTCCTGTGACAAAACATTGGTGCTCAACTATGTGTGGGTGTGTGCGAATATTAAAGTGGGTCGGGGATGCTGTAGTCATCATTTTTAAATAAACAACTAACAATATCATTAAGTTTGGAGAAACTTATATACCTTCCACCTTTGCAAATAACAAAAAAAGTGTACTATTTTCTGAGGCAGATTTAGTCCCTTAAAGGCAAACTTTTTTCTAATGGTGCCGATTTCGCCCATTTACTATGCCAAACAGCTTATGACCATAAGACATTATTTTGTAAAATTTAAGGATCTTTGGTTATTTCGTTTGACTGATAACGTGATTTAAACAGTCTTACGGAAATACAGACGGGCAGATATGACTAACTCATTTTAGAATCTTACAACGATTAAAAATATTTATAGTCGTACTATTTCGAGGCGTTGCAAACTGAATGACAAATAGAGTATACACTTCATTCTCGGTAGATTGATTTGATTATAATAATTAACAATTTTTTTTTACTCGGACATTTCTGGTTCTTCTTCTTTTTTGAAACCGGCCTTCTTTACAACGGCTATATTTTCTTGACATCGCACCCATTTTTATCTCGTTGGTGCCTCACGGTCCAAAGATTGTCCTCACGCTTAAATTTCTATAAACGATAAATTACCTGCCCACTGATGTAGTGACTATAACCGAATTTACCACAAAGTTCTTGTTGCGAATTTACAGCCTAATTCGCCCTAATTTCGACAGTATTTTTAAATACTTTCGAAACTTTTGGCAGGTATGAAACGTTGCATGTTGAAATAGCAAACCTTACTATATATTAAAATAACTCGATGACATCGGCAACTTTGGCAGTTTCAAAAATATAAAAATAAGAAAAACATTACTACTAACTGGTCCTATAGGAACTACTTTTATATTAAGGGACCCAGTGTAAAAGTTCTAGTGCTGCTACAGAAAACAGTACGTAGGCTCTCAGTGCCAATTCGAACACGTAAACAGGTTCCGAAACACAGCCATCCAAACGTTGACTGAATTTTTATTTAGACTTTAGCAAAGCTATTTAAATTCTGAATTTTCAATATGTATTTTCATCACTGTGAAATACAATAGGTGTGCACACTTTTGGTGTGGGACCCCAAAATCGAGGACCTCGGCGATATGTTGAATGTCTGGCTACTTGATTGATTGATAGTTTCTTTCTAGGACCTTGAAGATATCCAAGTCACCAAATCATCTGCCAAACTGTTCACTAAATAAAATGTGAGAGTCAATGATACGCCCTTAGCACTTAGGTCTTTGCAAGTCCTAAGTGCTTGCCTTTGCTTTTTACGATAAGCTTAGAAGTAGATAGAAGGTTCTTTAGTCGCTTACCTGCAGCTCATGGGGCGGACACTGAAAAGAAAACTTGTTGACCCCTTACAAAAAGCGATAAGTTGGTCAGTGGTTAACCAATCAGCGGAGGTTTTGGACACCGAATGCAAGCGAGACGCAGTGAAGGAACAGCGTCCGTGTGTTTTACATGATTCTTGCTGTGGTAGCTTCAACCACGGAGCGCCCACGCACAGGCGCCATTATCAAGCGACGGCCAGCGCCCCTTAAGGTCAAAGGCGCCGAAACCAATTCGAAGTGGGCTATATGGACACAACTTCTCCCTTGGTCAGGGCGGAAGCCTATCTAAATCCTTTGCTGATCTATGAGTCACAGCACCCAGTTACAATGCAACTCCACACTGAGCCGAAACTTCCGGCGATTTTTGTTTAAACCACAGCCACCACCATAAACCCCCAAGGGCCGCAGGCCAGAACAACAGTATTAGAGGCTGCTGACTACCCTTGGTACCAGACTTGAGTCTCAGATCAGATCTCGTTGCCGAGCTAATACCAGTTCGCGATCCATACAACGTGGAACTGGTTTCATCGGTCGTGAAAAATGGCTTCCTCAGCGCTCAGAGCGAGGTCTATCTATACCTCTTCCGTTTGACGACAGAGCGAGGTCTATCTATACCTCTACCGTTTGACGACAGTGTTGACCAACCATGTAACATTTTGGCTAGGCCCAACCAACCAAAACTAAGACCCGAGTCTATGTATGGTTGAAGTCTTAAGAAGACCCCATTATTCCCAGTCACCCGTGGTACCAGAATACCTCCGATTGGGTTTTGTAACCAAAGTTACCCTCAGTTTCAGTCCCAAGTAACCAGGGAACTGTTCACACCCTGTAGAAGATGACCTAAGTCTAAAAAGAACTCACCAACGGTTACAGCGGAACGAAATCAATTAACGCGAACTCGACGGCTAGAGAAGGCCTGGCAGGCGAACTGACTAATCTTAGCTTGACATGCGCTAGTGACCTTCCGAATAAACATAGAGAGGGCATTCGCACAAGACATTTAGCCAGTCCTCTTGAGCCCCACAACTGCATGGCTGAAAATCGCTAAGGACCTTCTTATGCACGAAATAGTAAGAGATCCGTGCCAGGTCAGCAAGAAACCCAAATAGAGGCCGAAGCAAAAAATCGGATTACTTCCGACATAACTAACGTCACTCGACCAGTCTCGCTGGCATACCATCTAGATGTGACACACTCACGCAACAGCGATTTTCGTAACCGATCGGCGATACTCGCTACACCCAATCATTAGGCAGCATTGCCAACCTTATGTTAATCTTGAAAGCAATACCGCAACATATTACCTCAAGGTCAATAGGACCTAAACCTAACAGCACCTGCGGGGTCCGGGAGAGACCGTGCGACACTCCGGTAGACATGCCAGACAAACTCTCGAACTCTCCACACCCTTTATTGCCCAATCATTAGGCAGCATTGCAGCAACGTATTACCCCAAGGTCCTGAGGAGCTACACCTAAAAGCGCCTGTAGGGCCTCAGTAGAGACCGTGCGACACACTGGTAGACATGCCAGCAAAACAACCCACTGACAAGAGAGTATCTTACGATACCCGACCGCCGACTTAACTGTCTTATACCAGACCGATGATCTAAAAGTTGCTCAGGCAACGAACACAGCACCGTACGTAGTGGAGGAACATTCAGACTTGCTACAAGACCGCCATCAGAACTGCCTCAGCCACTGACATGTGGAGGCGAAGATCTTGCCCCTGCGCCGAAACAACTACATGTTGCCGAAGCAGTTCCTGTCGGGATGTTACAGAAGGGATCATCCAAATCATCCACTACCTAAGGGACAAAAATTCCCACTCCGACAAGTCAGTGCGATCTTATTGATCTAGAGAAAGAGGTTCAGAGTTACATGTGATACCCTTTAACTCCGACTAATATTTCTGAAACCATATCGCTAAAACATATCGCTGACCTATATCTCTGAAGCCTTATTAGACTAAATGCCTTGCTAGGTCATCCGCCAGAGGACGCACAAGATGTGAAAGGCTACCTTGACCAACTTGAGTGAAATTGGCTCAACTGAGATATGGCTGTTGTAGTTGCCTCAATTTGCGGTGGTTCCAAATTGGGGGCAGTTAAGCTCCGGCTAGTCGCTTCCATTCGAGTTAGGCCCAAATTGACGACAAAAATAAAACATGTTTTGCACCCCAGAAGGGACCACACGACGCACTACAACTGTTCAGAGACTAAAAAAGCTCCTACTCAACTAGTCCTCAGTACCTTTTACCTGGTCCAATAGAACACCTTCCTGAACAGGGAAACCAACTCTTAGCCAGAGCCAGCACCACAAGGGAGTCACAGCATTAAAAACACTTGCACATAACCAACCAACAACAACAATCGGTACAGGGTGCTTTATTGTTTTAAGTTTGAAAGCTTGGCCACTACTTGAATTTTAGAAATCCAAAATTTGAATCCGAAGATACTTGAATTTTATAAGACAAATAATAATTTGTTGTAGCTGTTCTGCAGCATTTCTTATTTCGTGACCCACCCTACTGTCTTTAAACTTGTGTGGGTTTATTATATTTCCTCACTGCTATCATATGTATTGTTACAGCTTTTAATCGCTTTCTTCCATACAGTGTGGCTGTATCTGTTTGTGTGTGTATGCCCAGCGGGAAAATTGGCCAGGCCTTCTCAGAAGAAGACCTTCTAGAGGGCCTCTTGTTAGATCCAATACATATTCGTTTTTTATCTCAGAAATTTGGCATTTCAGATGGTCGTTTTTGCAAAGGAATTACGATCCCCCATGTGTCGCTCCTCTAAAAAGGCCTGCTAGAAGGCCTTGTAATAAATGCTCTACTCATTCGTTGGAGAATTCATGGAGGAAGCTTGTAAGAAGGCCTTTATATTTTCAATGACAAATATCTATTAACAATTCCTGGCTCCCTTCTTGTCAAAGACATGCTACCATGCCTGAAAAGGGAAGGCAGTACGGAAGGTGTTGGCCACAGCGATATACAGTGAAGGTATAAAAGCCGTTCGACGATGACGAACAATTTTCTTCGGTAGGCCAGTGCGTAGCAACCAAAAGGTTGTGGCTTCGAATTCCAGTAGAGGCAAATTAAAAAAATAATAAAACTGAAAATTTAAAGAAATTTGAAATCAATTAAGCTTAACTTAGTTTTAATGTCTTGTATATGTGACGCGCAAAATAGAAAGGGGCCTTATGGTAAAAAACAGGTTTGTTCAGGAGAGCCATTTAAATACGTGTATCTTTGGTGTACCATCACTTTCATAAAACGCGCATATCTCAGGGATGGAACACTTTTGGGGCATGGGATCGGTCTCATTCGATGCTCAGATGTTGTCCACATCAAAAAAAAAGTGAAAATTGATTTTTTTTTTACCCTTAGGTCCCTTTCTCTATGCGCTGTCACATATGCATTTTAGAAGACTATTTTCTACAGACCTTCCGGAAGGCCTGCCAATAGAAAGAAGCGTGGAAGGCCTTCATATAAAAAGGTACGTGGAAGGTTTTTTCCTCAGCACTCTATGCAGGCCTTATTAGCACTCAAGCAGGCCTTCCGGAAGGCCTGCCAGTAGAAAGAAGCGTGGAGGGTCTTCATATAAAAAGGTGCGTGGAAGGTTTTTTCCTCAGCACTCTATCCAGGCCTTATTAGAACTCAGGCAGGCCTTCTGGAAGGCCTGCCAATAGAAAGAAGTTTGGAAGGCCTATAAAAATATAAAAAGGTGCGTGGAAGGTATTTTCCTCAGCACTCTAACCATGTGTTTATTTGAAATGAGAGAAAAATGCGGCAATCATTGCTCCGAGCATCCTAAGAAGGAATCCTAGAAGGCCTTCCTAGGCCCTTCCTTTTCCCGCTGTGTGCTTGAGTGGTTATATTCTGTGTCTGAGTCCTGTTACGTCGTCCTGTGCTTAATTGGCATACATACATTACCCGAGTGATACAATTTCCATTTCCATAAACTCAATGATGGTCATGGTGGTTTTAGAATTAAAAAGTTTAATGTTTTCGCCTTTCCTCTGCCCTCGGCATTGTCCTCCTTCTCCTGCAGCCATTATCCATCATCTAAGCCTCCCCGGGTTCTCCCCGCTCACCATCTACCGAAAAAAACGCAAATTGAAAATCTGTCGTTATGTGGAACAATGCAGTAAATATGGACGGACATAAGAATGTTTGGCTCATTTACTTTACCTTGGCTTATTTCGAATCGACTCGGTGGAAGATCTGGCGGAGTGGAACGGGCCCCAGCTACAGAGTGTGGCAAGAAGTTGTTGAATGAATATGTTGTTGGCTTTACTGCTCTCGTGGAGCAGAAGTTGCCGGTATGTGTGTGACACAGTTTTTCTTTCAAACAATTCCTTTATATCCTTTCTGTACGAGTATATGGGTGTCTCTCTATGTGTGTGTGTGTTAATGTGCCGGTGTTTGGGTGTGTTTGTGTGTGTGGAATGACGACAACTTTTTAGTGGTTTCTTATGGCTCAAACAACATCAACATACAAATTTACATTTGTAATATACCCCATGCGAAATGTTAAACTGTGTCGGTGTGTTAAAAGTATGGCACAGTGTTTCGAAACCATAACCAAATGAGAGAAATACAGAAGGGGTTTCGTACATTTAGCTAGTGGTAGAAAAAAAACGGTGGAATATATTTGGTATTACGACATTGAAATGAAAATACGATAGGATATGGAGCCTTAACCGTGAAAATGAAGTAAGCGCCAAAAAGAAAATTTTACAGAAGAGCATTTTTTAGTTGTTTTTTTAGTCTTTTTCATCTGGAGGATTCCGATACAGTTGAAAATATAAATATTTAATTTCGTACAATTTTCTATCTATTTCCTTTAAAGAAGTTAAGCTTACGTCTTCTTTGGGGCAAGGGTTCGATATGATGTGATTAAACCATTCAAAGTTTTTTTGACAGTTTCAAAATCTCTTTTCGGCCATCTGTCTGTTCACTTAAAGAGGGTGATCAATCTTGAAGTATTTTTTGCAATAGGGGTTTTTTCACTGATACGCATGAGTTGTGTTAAACTTTATTTTTTTAGTAAGACTTACACCGCCAAAAACCTCGGTTTTCGAGCATTTCGAATAAATGGCTCGAACGAATAAATGGCATAAAATGTCCTTTCGAATAAACAGTGAAGATTCCATATTTGATTTGATTTTTTTTGTTTTTCTTTCTATTTTGAAAAAATACCTCTAGATTGATCTCCTGATATATCAAGGGGGCATTCGCTTGCGTTGCAACTGCTTGAAAGTAAGTTCGACTTTGCCACGCCTCCTCTTATCCTCTCGCATTGAAGTGAGTTCTGCATCGTATATTTCTTTCGCATGATTTCTTCTGTTCGTACACTTCAAAGACCTAATGATTTTTCTGGACAAAGATTTTACAGGGTATCCCAAATGAAACCTACCAACCTGTCCAAAGCTTGACTAGCAAAATGCGCAGTCGCTCCACCACAAATTGACCTGCCGAAAAAAAATTGTCGCTCATTGTTCGGCAAAAAGACCCGGAGACCGTCGCTGGCGTTTTAATCAAATTCGGAAAGATTCTACAGGGTGTCCCAAATGAAACCTTACATTTCTCCGCTACTTGTCCATAGCTTGCCTAGCAATATGCGCAATCGCTCCATCGCACTGAAACTTCAATCTAGCCTGTTGTTGCACCATTGGCAGAAAAAAGTTGTCGCTCATTGTTCGGCAAGAAGTTCCGGAGACCTTTTCTGACGTTTCAACCAAATTTCCAAAGAGATAGTGGAGTATTATTTTACAGGGTGTCCCAAATGATACCTTGCATTTCTCCGCTACTTGTCCATAGATTGCCTAGCAATATGCGCAATCGCTCCATCGTGTTGAAACCTCAATCTAGCCTGTTGT
Source organism: Hydrotaea diabolus (assembly GCA_963513945.1). Classification (NCBI taxonomy): domain Eukaryota; kingdom Metazoa; phylum Arthropoda; class Insecta; order Diptera; family Muscidae; genus Hydrotaea; species Hydrotaea diabolus. The sequence goes on along the minus strand of OY740720.1, from coordinate 17,401,238 downwards.
TGCATCATTGGCCGAAAAAAGTTGTCGCTCATTGTTCGGCAACAAGTTCCGGAGACCTTTTCCGGCGTTTCAAGCAAATTCGCAAAGAAATAATGCTGTTTGATGGGATGAAACTGATGTAAGCTCATGGATATTAAGTGCTTCACAATCTTCAGTTAAGCTTATTGAATTTGCCACTTTTAGCAACACGCTTAAGCCAACGTCATAAGATTATTTAAAAAATCATTTTGTGTGGCTAATTGTGAACATCCAGTAGCGTTGTTGCGAGTCTTCTGGTGCAAAATTTCCAAAAGCTCAGTTATAATCTTTAAAAACTGAAAGTAAATTGCGTTAGAAAATAAAAAAAAGTTATTTGTGCTTCAGTTCAGTTTGTCTCATTTGGGCCACCCTGTACAGTAGCCATGTACATGTAATGGGCCACCCTGTACAATGTACAATGTACATTTGGGCCACCCTGTACAATAGTTATGTACAGTGTACTTGGCTGTCGAGATTTGTCTACTGAATTCAAAGTCGCCGGACTATGGGAGATGGTTTGTCTCATTTGGGCCACCCTGTACTACAACTATGTACAGTGTACATGGCTGTCGAGATTTGTCTACTAATTTCAAAGTCGCCGGACTATGGGAGATGGTTTGTCTCATTTGGGCCACCCTGTACAGGAGCCATCTCCTGTGTACATGGCTGTCGAGTTTTGTCTACTGATTTCAAAGTCGCCGGACTATGGGAGATGATTTGTCTCATTTGGACCACCCTGTACAATAGCCATGTACAGCGTTCGATATAGCGTTTGTCGATATTTTGCCACCGAATTTTCGACAGATTTTGGCATGAGGCAAAAAAGTTTCACCACGACAAATCAAAAAAATTATTTTCGAGGCGCCTAAATTTTAATTCTTTGACTTATGGTTAATCGACCCACCCTAGTGTTCATGGCTACATCTGAGCATCGAATGAGACCGATCCCATGCCCCAAAAGTGTTCCCTCCCAGAGATATGCGCGTTTTATGAAAGTGAAGTCGGCGATTCTAAGCGCAAATAGAAAGGGACCTAATCTTTAAAATGGCTCTCCTGAACAAAACTTTAGTGTACTCATTTCAAAGTCACCGGACTATGCGAAACAGCCCAAAAAAAAATGTCATATAATCTTACCCGGATTTGAACCTGGGGTTATTGTGTTAAAGACTCACACACTCACTAGCTACCACACCAATATGAGTGTAGAAAAAAAAATGTCCCATGTGCCCACCTAGAGTTTTGCGATCTTTTGCAGAGCTTGAGGATAAGTTGCTCAGAGATGGCGGTAGTGTGAAAAAACTTTCCAAAACAATATCTACTACTAACCGCTATTAGAGCAACAAGGGGCAATGTTTTTCCATGGCATAAAGAAAAGATTTAAATAAATTAAAGAAATTTCGCTTATAATGCGAGCTCAGGCTTAGGGTGAACCCTCTGAACTCTTACAATGAACCTACCGATATAGGATGTTACGGTATCCAAAATAAAAACAAAAGTATAAACGATTTTATGCGAAAGGTTAAACTTTGTCATTTAATAATGGAACACAATATCATTCATATTACTACTACTTGTACAACTGGCTCGACAGTACCTCTTCCGATCAACCTAATTTTTTAGTTGATTTACGATTGTTTCGCTTTGAATATCTTTTTTGGCAACTTCGATTTCATGCTTCAACTCTTCAATTGTCTCTGTATGTTTTGCGTAACATTTATCTTTAATGGCTTCCCACAGAAAATAGTCCAAAGGTCTCAAATCACAGCTCCGACGGATCCAATTGACATCACAATATCGGCTGATCATTTGATTTTCAAAAATACTGGATAAAATATCGCTAGTTGGATGTGTGGCATGTGACTCCGTCGTATTGAAACCAAATGTTGTCCATGTCATTCTCTTGAATTTTTGGAAACAAAAATCCGTAGAGCATGGCGCGGTAATGCTCATCGTTGCCGGCAACGGCGGCTCCTTGCAAAGTTCGAAGAAAAATATTCTAACGATGCCGTCAGCCCAAAATCCACACCAAAGAGTGATTGATTGTGGCTGCCTTGGCTTCTCAATAGTCACGTGTGGGTTCTCTGAACCTCATATACGGCAATTTGGCTTATTGACATAGCTACTGAGATGAAAATGATCTTCATCTGAAAATACGATTTTTCTGTAAAATTCTTCATTTCGTGCCAAACAATCCTTAGCCTATTGGGCGAAGAAAAAAGGCATCGGATGGTGTTCCATTATTTAATGAGAAAGTTTAAACTTTGCAATAACACCAGAAATTTAAAAAAATTGAACAGTGCTTCTTGTTTTACAGCCGATTCAAATTTAAAATGGCCCACCCTATATATGACTTCTGCAAGATGAAGCCACTGCGCATACTGCACGAGCCACAAGGAAGCTCCTTCGTAGGCTTTTTGGTGAACCCTTCAGTCCTGCCATCAATTTTCATCTCCTGCCAAACAATCTTTAGTCCATTGGACGTAGCGAAAACGCATCGGATGGTGTTCCACTATAAAATGACATAGTTCAAACTAGAAATTTGAAAAAATTATCAGTTCATTTTTTTGGGCTGATTCAAATTTAAAATGGCCCACCCTGTATATAATTCCTGCAAGATGAAGCCACTGCGCATACTGCACGAGCCACAATAGAGCTTATTCGTAGGCTTTTTGGTGAACCCTTCAGTCTTATTAGGTTTACCCAGTACGGAAGGACGGCCAAAGGGACGGAACGACATGGCTCGGTGGTCTCAGAATAGCTCGACGATCCAAATAAGACAGAAGGGTTCACCAACAAGCTTACGAAGAAGCTCCATTGTGGCTCGTGCAGTATGCGCAGTAGCTTCATCTTGCTGAAATTATATACAGGGTGGGCCACTTTAAATGTGAATCAGCTCTAAAAAAAAGTACTGTTATTTTTTTATTTTTCTGCTTTTATTGGAAAGTTTAAACTTTGTCATTTTATATTTTTTTAAGTTTCTGCTTTTATTGGAAAGTTTAAACTTTGTTATTTTATAGTGGAACCAATAGGCTCATCCTATATCCATGGGGTTTAAAAATACTTTAGTTAACAAGGAAATTTGTTCAATGATAAAATTGCCACTTACATAAAAAGCTACAACAATTGACCAAGTTGGTATGACCCAAACCGCAAAACGGGAGTAATACTTTTGTGGCAATTATTCTCAATTTATCATCAAACTAAACTCAAAGCCATCAGCGTTCAAAGTGTCACTGCACACGAGAAAAATATATATGTAGGAAATCGGTTGGAGCTACAAAAATTTCCGTTGCAAAAGAAGAATTTCCGTTGCAATCACCAAATGTTTATAATCGTAATGGGTATTCGGTTCGACATACCACAAGATGATAAATATAATTATCTTAACGTACACCCAACTATTGATCAGTCATACTAATGAAGCCCGGAAAGGTGTTTTGTTGTCAAAACTGGTTGTTGTGGCAACCAAATAGTTTTGCAAACATTTTGTGGTTGTAAACAATTATTGGTAATGGTAACTAATTTTTTTTAATATTAAAAAACCGGGTTTTTAATAATAATTTTGTTTTAGGTTGACTACTGACTAAGCCAAACGTTTAATAAATTTTTTCAGTAAAAACTTTCATTATCTTTTACAATTTTTCGTCGATATGGACCTCCCTATGTTCTAGAGTACGTCAAGTGTGTGGGCAAACTTATCTGCCCCTGACGAAAATCTCGAAGTTTTTCGTTTGTTTTTAGATCCAAAAATTCTTTTCGGAAGGTTCGGCTACTTCTCATGTTCCACCCAAACTTTAGTTTCAATAACTGAAAATTACGGAGTACCAACTAACATTCGGTTGTACTTATACTAATGGAATATTCGAGCTGCATGCAACCTGAATCATTCGGTAAGCAAAAAATCGGTTGTGGCTGAATCTCTTATTTGTGTGTGGAAACTTTAACTCGCCACTTTGCCCGTTTAAGATTCTTCAGGACCACTGTGCGATTCAATGTATGGGAATATTAGTGTGCTGAAACAATAGAAACTTTGTTGAGTTTACACACCAATACACACACACACACACACTCATATACATATACACCGAGACCGTGACTATAGTCATGCAGCATACATAGCCATGGAAACAGCAGGTGGTATCTGTGGCATTCCAAAGCAATTTTAATACCACTCACTAATCCCCACTGTAAACATCATTAGCCAATATTATATGCATTAAATTTAATGATAAAACTGTGAGCTCCATCAGCAGCCAAAGACACCAGGACAACGACGACGACGACGACAACGACGATGTGGTGACTGACGATGGTGGTGGAGGCAGGAGCCCAAGTAGAGCCGGGCAAAAGACGCACAAAGCACTGAACTGAAAACAAGCGACTCTTTATTCACACCAAAACTAGCCTCCCACTTGGCCGAAGCCTGGCCAGTCTGGCCAGCCAACTAGCCCGCCAGTGCGGGAGCCATCCCGTCATTGAGCCATTTAGTCTTTTCACACTTGCACACAAAAAGGGACAACTGCAAACAATTGTGGTGCGTTGCGGTACGATGTGGTAAACGGGGAATGTGTCCTTGTGTAAGGCCCTACCCACACATTCATACGTTTACACTTTACTATATGGACTTAATGATGATTACAGTGGTAGTGGTGTTGGTGAAATGGTTGAATGAATGAATGAGTTTGTGTGTGTCACTCTGTTACTTCATAGATGCTGGTCCACCACACTGGCTAAGTGTTGTCATTATGGCAGCTGGAGCACAACAGAAGGCAACGCTGTGTGCTGTGGCTCCAGCTACAGCTCCCAGTACACACACAGCTTTAGCTCAAGGAATGAAATGAAAGATTTCTGTCTCAGTTTGCTTTTGTTTGTCCGAGATTAAAAGAGGACCCAGCAAGTTTTTGTCTTCCTTTGCCAGTGTATCCACCAACCAACCAGCCAGCCAGCCATCCATCCTTTCCATTCATTCATCCATGCTTCCAAATGCTGTGGTAACCACAAATCTTTTCATAGCCACAATTAAACATTTTTTAATACAAACAAAACACACACACACACACAGCACACAAAAAAACCAAAACCTGAAAAGAAAGATAGACCCCTTTTTTCGGTCCATTGGGAAGCACAACACACACTCACACAAACACACCATTGAACACAATGTGGTCGACAGATTTGTCGTCGTCTCCCCGTAAAAGATTCATTCACAGTTTTGAGGATTTAGAGAATTTAGAGCGAAAACTAAAAATCATCAGATTTCAATGGGGCAAGAAAAAAAAATTAGCCAAAGGATTTCAATTTAAAGGCCCATGAAACTTTAAGTAATCAAAAGGAATTTCACAGCACTCATATTTCGCAGTAAAAGAGAAAGAAGTATGTTCTGATCATAAGCTAAGGGGAGAAAGGAACAACACTTCGCTTTCAGTATTGCTGGTAATCAAGACCAGCGCCAAGAACTCTAAGGCTAAACATAAACCCCCAAAGAGGACAGCTGCACTCTATAGTTTCCCGATGAACGTCACTTTGATATTAACAATATCAGGTGGAGTGTATGTTTTCTTCCACCGCTGCAAAGCCTTGAAGGCTTCTCTCCACACTCGATGTAAAGGGGGGTTCATCTAAAACGCAGTTGGGGAACTCTAACTAAACTCTTTTTACAATACTTCATAAAAAAGATCTATAGATGACCCTGAATGTGGAGTCTCTGTAGAGGTGGAAAAGGTACATTGTAACGCGTGATCCATTTCGAGGTTCCCTTATTTTTTAAAGAAAAAAACACAGAAAATTCAAATTGAATGGGGAATGTTTATTATCATTTGAAGGAACAGTATTTTGCATTTATTTTTTGAAGATTATGTCTCTTAAATGTTGGCTGCGCTTGCGTCTCAGATGGTCCATCCGTTGGGTCCAATTTTCGATGACTCGTTCGAGCATTTCGACTGGTAACTGGCGAATGACACGCGTGATGTTTTGCTTCAAGGCCTGAATCTAAGGGGGTTTGTCCGCATAAACTTTAGACTTTACACGATCTTGGTGGCCAATCGACCGACCCAAAACGGGAAATTATCTGCTCACCGAAGTGTTCTCTCAATAAATCCATTGATTGCTGCGATGTGTGGGAAGTGGCACCGTCTTGTTGAAACGAAATGTCGCCGAGATCACGAGCTTCAATTTAAGGCATCAAATAGTCGGTTATCATGACACGATAACGGTCGCCATTAACGGTTACGTTCCCACCGGCATCATTTTTAAAGAAATATGGACCGATGATTCCACCGGCCTACAAACCACACCAAACCGTTGTTTTTTCTGGATGAAGTGGCAGCTCTAAAACCTCTTCTGGTTGAACTTTATGCTTGTTAACATACCCATTGAACCAGAAATGGGCCTCATCGCTGAACAAAATTTGGCTCGAAAACGTCAGATCTCTTGGAACTTTTCAAGAGCTCATAGAGCGAAGCAATGTCGCTTGGGAACGTCGGGCGGCTTCAGTTCTTGCATAAGCTGTATTTTGTACGCTTTTAATTAAAGATTTCGATGTAAAATGTGCCAAGTTATTCCATACGTCAGTTTGAGTTGCTGCGAACAGTGCTGAATCGACTCTTGGTGAACACTATCAGCTATGGCCGCTACATTTTCTTCACTGTGTGCTGGACGTGGTCTATTCGGTCGAATATTATCCAATAATGAATGCTGGGTCTCAAGATGGGTGATAGTGTTGCGAATACTCGTAGTACGCTCAGTAGGCCGATTATGTTGACCATAAGTTGAACGACGTGCCTCACAGAACGTGAAATATCGTAAAAAACGTAATGAACGATTTGTAAACGTTGTTCAGGCGTAAGTCTTTCCATGATGAAATGCCAAACAATACTAAACAAAAATAACAATAACAGCATGACACGACTCACACGTGATCTGTCAAAAAAAAGTCTACTTGGATCACCCATTATTTTCGTGAGCAGTTATTTGAAAAGTGAGATTTACAACAGTAGTTCTCATTCGTTTGGTGAGATCCAGGTCTTAAAGAGTTCAGTGTTTCTTTCAACAATTGCTGCGAAGCTTTCTGATGAAGGTCGTCACGGACCCGAAATCGCTATAAAGCAGTGTGCAGCCACAAAGAATAATGTCACTTTGCCATTTTATAAAACAATTTTCTTCTATTAAAACGTAAATGCAAGAGGTCTCGAGCCAGTTAGTCCCGGTTAATCGAACGCACAAATCGGATTTTAATTGAAACAAAAAGTTTTCCGAGTATTTTTTGAATTTGAAATTATCAGTAATTTTTGTGAATACACGCTTTCGTTTTCTAAAGGGTGCTCCAACTAAAACGCACGATGTTATTTGTAAATTAAACAAAAAGTGTTCAGAAAATTATCTTAATATTTGGAGGACCTGTGACAATTATGTGTGCAACAAAATATCGGCCAAATGTTGGCCATGTCTCCGGCGGCAAACCTCTATCCTATGGTCTATATTTTCAGTAACTCTTACGACATAATTTGGGTTCAATGTAGTTAATGTCCCGAATTAACTCATCTTTTAGCTCTTAAATTGTTCTTAACTTACTGACGTATACTTTTTCTTTTAAATATCCCCAAAGACAGAAGTCCAACGGTGTCAAGTCACATAATGGTTACGGTCAATTAACATCGCCACGACGTGGGATAAGACGGTCATTAAATTTCTCCCTTAAAAGAGCCATTGTTTCGTTGGCTGGGTGGCAACTATCTACCATCTCATATTCTCAACTTCTGGCCACAAAAAGTCCCTTATTATCTCGCAATAGTAAACACCATTCACAGTGACTGCTTGGCCCACCTTATTTTTGAAGAAGTAGGGCCCAATGAAGCCGCTACCTTAAAAACTTTACCGAACAGTCACTCTTTGTGGTTCCATCAGCTTTTTAACAATTACTTGTGGATTCTCATGTGCCCAAATAAGGCAGTTCTGCTTATTAACGAGTCCACTGAGGTGAAAGTGTCTCTCGTCGCTAAAGATGATTTTCTCTGTAAAGTCACCATTCACTTCTGACTGTTCAGCCAACCATTCGGCGTATTGGCGACGCTTGAAACGATCAGCAGGCTTCAGCTCTAGAGTCAATTGAACTTTGTAGGCGTGCAAATTCATATCTTTATTCAAAATTCGCATCAGTGATTGTGGTGAGATTTTCAGTTGTTGGACACGACGACGAGTCGAGGTTGACGACTCTTCTGCCATACTATCGCGAACAATAACACTGTCTTCCGCAGAACGAACTGGGCGAACATGCTCAGGTGTTTTCACATTGTCTACAGATCCGGTTTGCTAAAATTTGAGCTTAATTCTCCCGATTGTGGACGCATTTGGCCGATTATGCTGACCCAAAAGATCACAAAGTGCACGAAATGGATTTTGATTTCAACGGCTATTTTTGTAATAGGTTTCAACAACCTTAAATCGCTGCTTAATTGTTAACCTCTCCATGGTTGAATTTGTCAAACACTGAAACAAAGAAATGTCAAATTTAGTTAGGCAAAACACTTGGCGTTAAGGTGTGACTCACACATCATCGTGCATTATGGTTGGACCACCCATTAGATCTACAGCCACACAACATACAGTTAGAACTATTTTGACCAATTATCAGTAAGTACTTATTTTTGGTTTTAAAATAATGCAGAGGGTAATGAGAGGTCATTACCTGGTAATGAAACTCAGAATGAGTAATAAATACTCTGTTTTTGCTGGAACTGTCATTCATAGTAAGAGGATAGTCATCCATGGGCGATGTAACATTTTAAATTCAAATCGACCGTAAACAAAAAGGACTGACAATTTTTTTAATTTCTACTTTTATGGGAAAGGTTGAACTTTGTCATTTAATAATGGAACACAATATCATTCATATGACTACCACAACTGGCCCGGCAGTAACTTAACCGATCAACCCTATTTTTTCAGTACATATTCGATTGTTTCGGTTCGAATCTCTTCAATGGCAACTTCGATTTTTTAAAATAATGCAGAGGGTAATGAGAGGTCATTACCTGGTAATGAAACTCAGAATGAGTAACAAATACTGTGTTTTTGCTGGAACAGTCATTCATAGTAAGAGGATAGTCATTTATGGGCGATGTAACATTTTAAATTCAAATCGACCGTAAACAAAAAGGACTGATAATTTTTTTTAAGTTTCTGGTTTTATGGGAAAGGTTGAACTTTGTTATTTAATAATGGAACACAATATCATTCATATGACTACCACAACTGGCCCGGCAGTAACTCATCCGATCAACCCTATTTTTTCAGTACATTTTCGATTGTTTCGGTTCGAATCTCTTCAATGACAACTTCGATTTCCTGTTTCAACGCTTTAATTGTTTCTAGATGATTTGCGTAACATTTGTCCCTAATGGCTCCCCAAGTTAATAATCCAAAGGGCTCAAATTGCAGTTTCGAAGCGGCCAATTGACTTTACAATTTCGGCTTATTATTTCATTTTCAAAAACAGTGCGTAAAAAATCAATGGTTGCATTGGCTGTGTGACACGTGGCCCCGTCTTGGTGAAACCAAATGTCGTCCATTTCATTCTCTTAAATTTTTGGAAACAAAAATTGGTTAGGCATTGCGTGGTTACGCTTACCGTCGACGATAACGGCGGGTCTTTGCTCATTTTCGAAGAAAAATGGTCTAATGATGTAGCCAGCCTAAAATACATACCAAACTTGACTACTTGTGGATGCATTATCTTCTCAATAGTCACGTGTAGGTTCTCTGTAGCCCATATGCCGCAATTTGGCTTATTGCCATAGCCAACAAAATGAAAATAAGCTTCATCTGAAAACACTATTTACCTGTAAAATTCTTCATCTCCTGCCCAAACAATCTTCAGCACATTGGGCCAAGCGAAAACTAATCGGATGGTGTTCCATTATTAAATGACAAAGTTCAACCTTTTCAATAAAATCGGATATTTGAAAAAATATCAGTACTCTTTATTCACAGCCGATTCAAGTTTTATATTTAAATGGCCTACCCTGTACTTTTAGTAAGTACTTCTCGTAAATGCCGGAGAAGTTTGTTTGCAACTTGCCCTTTTCTAGGCACATTATTTGTTATTTAAAATATATTTGAATGACATTAACAATCTTGGCTTGCATGGAAAAGTGTTTATATATGCTGATGATATTTGTATCTTTTATCCAAACAAGCACAATGTCGTGTTAAAGACGTTTATTGAACGTGATGCTGCTTTGATTTTTGAATATGCAAAAATAAACAGAGTATTTCTGAATCCTGAAAAAACTAAATTTTTACGAATTATGCCTCGCCCAACACTTGAAGTAGACAACTGTGAAATTTTTGTTGATGGATAAATCTTGAGTGAAGTGTCAAGCATAAAGTACTTAGGAGTTTACTTGCAAAATAATTTAGGATGGCGGCTTCACATTGAAAAACTGAGGGCAAAAATAGCTCCAGCGGTCGGAATCCTGTATAAACTGCAGAACAAATTGGATAAAAGATTAAAAATATTGATTTTTCAAGCCTTAATTCAAAGCCATCTCAATTACATGGCTCTAGTTTATGGTTCTGGTTTAAAGTCTTTACAGATCCTTGAGAATAAATCGAGCCATAAGCGCTAACCTATCGTAAGTCAAATTTTTGGAAAAAAAATTTTATTGCTGAAAAATAATCGTTAGGACAAGCCTCATCGTTTTGTATTTTTAAAATGACAAAATTGTTAGTAAAACATCAAAAAAAAAGCTTTTGCATTTTATCGTAAATGATTGTTTAAATTTTATTGTGTAGCAATTTTATCGTAAGTCACACATCAAATTGCTGCAGCAATCGCAAATGTGTTCAGATTTTTTTTTTTGTTTTTTGATACAGTTATATGAGTAGGTAGAAATCTTAAATTTTTGCATTAAAACATTTGCATTTTTAATAAAGTTGTTTGAAATAAATAATAAAAACCGTCTCCTGTAAAATTTGCATTTTTTCACTTACGATAGGTTAGCGCTTATGGCTCGAAATATTTAAAGATCATTTAAAATTTGCCCAGATTATTTTCAACACGATTTCTTTACAAAGATGTTGCAGTAGGAATTTTACCAGTTTTTGGTTTGCATAAGCTGCAGTTGTTACTGTATGTTTTTATAAGATTGTAAACAACATTGGCCATCACACTATTCCATTAACTAGATTTCGGCATAATGTTAACACAAGAAATACTTCTAATCTGAATGGAGACAGATGTCGTTTGGAGATTACAAAGCAGAGGATTGAACACATGGGCAGCGTGACTCAGACTCAATTTCCATATCTTTATTTAAGAAAAGATTAAAAGAATATTTTTTACATAATGTAGAAATGCATTTAATTTAAAACAAAAATACTGTAATATTGATTTAAGAATATATGTACGAGGGCGACCGCAAAAGTAACTGGCCTAACATAAAAGGAACCGTTTTTTTGGAATTATTATTTATTTTTTAACATAATCTCCTTCCAACTCAATACACTTCATCAAACGTTTTTCAAGTTTTTTAATTCCATCAGAAAAATAAGATTTTTCAAGACCTTCAAAATATGCCTCAGTTTCAGCAATAACCTCGCTTTTGGACGAACATTTTTTGCCACCGAGAATTTTTTTTAAATTTGGAAACAAGAAATAATCAGAAGGAGCTAAATCTGGACTATATGGTGGATGCGGAGCAATTTCAAATCGTAATTCAGCCAGTTTTTGTTGAGCTACAAATGCAGTGTGTGAAGGAGCATTATCTTGATGAAAAAGAACTTTTTTTTTCTAAATGCGGTCGTTTTATCTGGATTTCTTCACTCAACCGATCCAATAATGCACAATAATATTCACTTTATATAGTTTTTCCTTTCTCAAGATAATCAATAAATATTATATCCCTTGCATCCCAAAATACTGTGGCCATTACTTTTCCTGCTGACTTAACAGTTTTCGCCTTCTTGGGACCACTTTTACCAGCTTCTATCCATTGTTTTGACTGTTCTTTGCATTCTGGGATGTAGGGATGGATCCATGTTTCATCAACAGTTATGAATCGGCGCAAGAACTCTATTGGATTACGCTGATAAATCGCTAAAAGCTCCTCGGAATTGGTCCAACGGACTAACAACAAACGCGGCACATATCTTGCGGATAGCTTTTTCATGTGGAGTTCATCATGTAAAATACTCCAAACTTGTTTTTCGTGTATTTTAACAATATCAGCAAGTTCTCTGAGCTTTATTCGTGTATCTTTAGTCACTTCATTAAATATTTTTCTAATGTTTTCAATAGTAGTAGCAGTTTTCGGTCTTCCAGAGCGTTGTTCATCTTCCGTACTTGAACGACCCATTTTAAATTGTTGAACCCAGGATTTCACGGTGGAGTTTGATGGTGCATTATCACCATGAACAGAATCCAATTCTTCTTTGATTAATTGTGGCGTATAACCTTTCATATAAAAGTGTTTTATTACCGCACGAAACTCTTTATTTTCCATTTTTCAAAAATTATAAAATTTGTTTACTTCAATCACCTGGAGCAAAGAAAATAATCATTAAATATTTCGAAAATTTTGACAGAAGGCTTATAAAAGATTGCTTTTAAAAAACAAAAACAAAAGTTGCTAGTAAAACAGAAAATGTGCCAGGCCAGATAGTTCTGCGGTCGCCCTCTTATATTATAGTTTCATGAAAAAGATTTAATCTAATTGTTGCCAACTAGCCTCAAAAAAGCCCTAGTAGCGCTGAGGCATAAGAATATGAAATATTGTTATTATGAATTAAATCAATAAACACTTAAAAATAAAATATTACACACCCATATCTATTCCACTTCGAATACTGCCACTAGAAAATCAATAACCTAAGCTTAAAGAACTAAAAGCACTGGCTTAAGTTAGCAATACTTTGGACAAAGAAAACAGAACCACTGATAAGTTAAAAATCATGACACGTCCCTTCCTCCACTTTCTTAATAAATTAAATAGTATGGTACGAGTTATTCGAGAAAACGCAGAACAAGCTTTAAAAACAATTAATACAACCTACTTCTAAAGACGTAATACTCCTATATTTCTATAGAGACCTTAACCACTTTAAACAGGTTAATAGCCCCTACGTATACCTAAACGACAAAGAATATTGTGCTCTAGACAAAACAATAACAATAGGTAGAGAATACAATAGAATGTTACTACAGTTGTTCTATTTTAAATATAATTATAAATAACAACAAATGTACACTGTTTATCGCTCTCTCTCTTTCACTCTCTGCCTCTCTCGCCTTCACTCTCCCTCGTTCTGTGTATGCACTTTATCCGTGTGTTTTTATACATCCTTTATATTAAACTAAAAAGTAATTTATACTTGGCATTACTTGGCCATACAACAGATAACATCCATTATGCCAAAAGCCATTAAGCAACTGCTAAGTGGTCATCAAAGTTAACGGATTACCCTACGCTAGTTACGCAGTGGTAAGCGGAAATGTAGAGTACACTCGGGACAAAGCCTCTATTCTTAAGCAGATAGAAACTGTGTTGAGAAATCTAAATTTTATACACAGAGAAAAATTGTATTGGGAATAGGTGTGTGAACTTCACTTGATTTAATCAAATGTTTAGAAACTTGATAGAGATAAGGTATGACTATAAATTAAATATGGGTGGCTTCATTTTTAGGGCCGATGTTGATTTTTCTCAATTTTAGACTAACTCAATTTAAAACATGGAAAGGTAGCGAGCGACAACGCGTAATAGTCGAAAAAACAATGCACCCACAAAGAGTGGCTGTTTGGTGCGGTTTATGGGCTGGCGGCATCATCAGGCCGTATTTTTCCAAAATGGGGCCGGTCAGGTAGTTGAGATGATAACGAACTTTGTATGGCCCAAATTGAAAGATATGGATGTGGACGATATGTGGTGTCAACAGGACGGTGTGACTTGCCACTCAGCTAACGAAACAATGGCTCTTTTGCGCTACAAATTCAATGTCCGTGTTATCTCACGTCCTCGCGATGATAATTTGGTTAAAGTGGTCAACGTCATGTGATTTGACACCGTTGGACTTTTTTCTTTGGGCTTATTTGAAAGAAAAGGTGTACGTCGATAATCCAGCAACAATTCAAGAGTTAAAGGATGAGATAATTCGGCACATTGACGGCTTAGAACCTCAATTATGCCTCACCGTCATTGAAAATTTGGACCATCGGTTGGAGGTGTGCCGCCAAGGTCGCGGCGCCATTTGGAAGATATTTTGTTCCATAACTAATTGAACCGTACCAATTTTATCATAATAAAAAGAAATGACAATAATTTCCTGAATAATTTGTGTTTTATTCAAAATCAACTTCGGCCCTTAAAATTTAACCACCCTTCATATCCCGCAAACCAAAAATATTAGTAGTCATGTTCCATAGAAACAATTACTTAAGGCCAGCATTTTGGAAACAGGTTGCGATGCAAAAAAAATAAATTGAACCTTTTAATGTATCTAATCCCTGCGGAAACACTTCAACAATGAACGCAGCCGAAGAAAAGTTGGATACGGATTTTAACCTTTTTAATAGGGTGGAAATGTGTATCGTATCGTCGGTCAGTTAAAAAAAATAATTCTTTACATTTTTTAATACAAAAGCCAAACGCCTCATGATTTTTTTAAATTTAAGTTTTTACACACACAGAGAGAAAATAATTGTTGGAATTCGATTGGTACAACAAAGATTCTGTTGCAAAAGAGGAATTTTAGTCAAAGTCATCAAACGTTTAAACCCGTAACGGATATTCGGGTCGTAGTACCACAAGATGATAAATATGATAAACGTTCTGTACTGTACATTGGTTATACCAATGCAACGTATTTAGTTGCCAGAACCGGTGGTTATGGTTATGCAGCCAATAGATTTGCTAACATTTTGTTGTTGTATTTTATTATTAGTGATGATAACTAGAATTTTAACGTAACTAAAACGCGTTGATTAATGGTATTTTTGAAAAATAAAATAATTCGATTATCACTGATAATCGAAATATCAGTAATAATCGATAATTCAATTTCATGGTCGTTTCCTCGTCTTAGCCCTCCCTATGTTTAAGAGTACTTTAAGTGTGTAAGCAATCGGTTTCTTGTCTCTAATAAAAATTCTAAATTTTGTTTGCCGATCCAAAAAATTCTCTTCTGAAGTTTCGGATAGCTTGTGTGTTCGACCGATACTTTAGTTGCAAAGTAACACAGCGCCAACTAACATTCGGTTGTACTGAAGGAATACACAAGGTTCATGTTACCCCAATCATTCTGTTGGCAAAAAAAAATCGATTGTGGCGACGACTCAATTCGCTATGTGCTTGACTATAGAGATTTTAGGCATAAACTAAATATAGAAGCTAAAACCAACGCTAGAAACAATTTATCGAAATTAATCAATTATCGAGAACTAAGTCAAATGACACGTCCTAGTAATCGATTAAAAAATTAAATCAATTGATCGGTTGGTTAAGAATTGTTTTTATAGCTTATAAGGGGTGTTTTTTATTGGGGTATAGAACTTTAAGTTGGCATCACTTTTTTAACTGGCGGCCATTTTGTCAGCTGTCAAGTGATTAATATTTAGTTTGGTTTGCCATTTCATCATGAACAGGTTGACAAAAGAACAACGCTTGCAAATCGTGCAAATTTATTTCGAAAGTAATGGTTCAGTTCGCGAAGTTCACCGCAAGCTCCGTCCATTTTATGGTCGACATAATCGTCCATCAGAGCAATTAATTCGGTTAACCATGGATCGGTTAACATGGACCATTGGATTATTTTCTTTGGGGATATGTGAAGTCGCTCGTCTACGCCAACAAACCAGAAACACGTTAGGAGACTTGGAAGCCAACATTCGTGACGTTATTGCCAACATACGGCCCCATATGCTCGAAAAAGTGGTTGAAAATTGGACCTGTAGAATTGGCTTTATTCGAGCCAGCCGCGGCGGCCACATGCCCGAAATCATATTTAAATTGATGGACATTAAAACGATTTTCTTGTGTTTTATTTCAATTCGAAGTTCTATACCTCAATAAAAAACACCCTTTATTACCTTTTACTACCTTCTATCACGACAACCGAATGATAGTTAACACAGCAGCACTGTTCAAAACATGTAGCTGAAAATATCGTAGAAAGTGTCATCCGGCTTCCTGACTCATTCAGTGTCTTTCTCTTCCATTAGAGGGCACAACATGGCGTCTTTGAGCCTTCAAAGATAGCTGAATGACCCTCAACTATCTGAAATTAACTATTTATCGATCCACAAAGATTTCATAAACTTACCCTCACACATACACAAAGAACAGATTTGTTGTCACTACAGATTTTCTGGCCAACCGAATGGTAGTGATTGCACGTAACAATCATGTATTCCATCGCCATAACCGAATGTTGATTGGGGTACAGGGCACTTTTCAGTAGTGGGAACTGACAGTATCGGTTGTTATAAACGCCAATTGTGGCAACTAATGGTTTTTCCGAATTCGGCTAATATAACCGACCTGTGGGCTGTTATTATTGTAATATGATTGTACGTTACATCTCATGGTAAGTCGCACCATGGAATGTTGGTGATTGCAACAAAAAGTATGCTCATCCAACCGAATTTTTGTAGTTCGGACCGATTTAAAACTGTTTTGTTTCTGTGTGCAGAAAAAAAATTAGAAGGTTTTTTCCATCAGAACAATCAAATTCCATTCTTGCACAGATTATGGTAAAGAATACGTTTACTGTAAATGTTTGACAATACCGACTTTTTGGTTGTGTGCACCATATCATTTTATTGTATGTTGACAGAATAAGCCTTATGAATATAAATGAATTTGGCGATGGAATGGACAGACTTGATGTCAACCGAATTTGTATAGCCTTTGAACAGGATAAATACTAATTTTGTCATTCCTTTTGGCAACATCTCGATATATTTATCAGAGAGCCTACACATAGAGAACATATTCATTTTCACAGATGATTTTTTTGTCTTCTACTGCAGGTGTGCCATCAGCACAACCGAACGTTAGTTTGTGCTCTTAATTTTTTGGAAAAAAAAATTATAACTAGTTTTGACTTTCCTAAAAGGGTCAATAAAGCAAAGTCAAACCAAAAACGACCTTGTGTACCCACATTTATGCAATTTTTTTTAAAAAGGGATCAAAAAGGACAATCTACAATTAGATAGTTATCGATTTTTTGTCTTCAGTGACTCCTACTAAATTTAACTGCCCAACATTTTTGTAGAACTTTAAAATACTTAAAACTCGGCTTAAGGAATACTTCTTCACTTTTCTTGTAATAAGGATGAAAAGGACACGCCAAACTTGGAATTAGTATTAAAATGTTCAAAGATTTCATATGATTTAGTTTAAGATTTTTCTTAAAAAAAAAAAAAATTGTAAGAGGACGAAACGGACTTTTTATGTTTTAAGGCGACATATAAAGAAATGATAATAGAGGTACTTCAGTAGAACATTTTAAGCCAAAAACCACCACTATTACATACATTTATGCATAGTTCTTTGACAAAAGGATCAACAATGACAAGCTAAAATTATAGGACTTAATTTTTTGTCTTCTATAACTGGCCAAAATTTTTGTAGAACCTCAAAATACTCAAAACTCGTTTCAAAGAATACTTTTTTCACTTTTCTGAGAAGAAGGACGAAAGGGACCCGCCAAATTTAGATATAGGTTGTTGAACTGTCCAAAGAAACCAATCTTCATATGATTTAACTTAAGATTTTTTTTATTTTAAAAATTTGAGTTTTAAAAATTTGAGTTTTAAAAATTGGAGTTTTAAAAATTTGAGTTTTAAAAATTTTGAATTTCGTTAACAAAAGGATCAACAGGGACAAGCTAGAGTTATAGATATCGATTTTTGTGTCTTCAGTGACCCCTATTAAAATTAACTGCCCAACATTGTTGTGAAACATAAAAATACTCAAAACTCGCGTTAAACAATACTTCTTATCTTTTTCTTGAAAGAAGGACGAAAAGGACACGCCACAGTTAGAGATAGGATGTGCGAATGTTCAAAAAAATAATAATCTCCATACCTTACGACTTTCTTATTTTTAATACCTGTAACGCACAGCGAAATAAAAACTTACTAGGCCCATTAAAAAACGGCTGAGCTCTACCAGGTCCCTGTCCTTTGGGGAATTTACGATATTAAGTCTTTTAAAGACTGAAATAGTCCTGCATGTGTCATTTTGTGTATCCAAACGGTTGGTTTCGTTGAAGGCCGTCTGTGATCGAGGTAACAATAGGGACCTTAATTGCTCTAGGTGACGTGGATTTATCTGGGTGCCAGCATTACCCAACCAAACCCAACATGCATGATGAAATGGCAAACCTTACTTTAAGGGCCAACTGGAATTGGTAACTTTTGCAGTTTCTGCAATATAACAATTACTATTACATGTAATCACAAATATATTCGTTTGTGCCAACTAATCTGTTTCCATTGTGCGATAGCTGCCTGCATTATTCAGTAAGAAATCCACTTGCAATAAGCCTTAGCATTTGACATTATCTTTAAAAATTCCGATTTGTTTTGTACTCGTATTTGTATCACATTTGCCAACATCTCCATCACTCTACAGACAAACGTACAACATACGGACATACCTTTCATATCAATGACTGAACAACTGTCATGTTGAGCATTACAAAAATCATAAAATTGCACAATGGGATTGTGGGCTAAGTACCGGGGATAATAATAATCCCAAAGGGGATTTTTACAAATACTCAGCCAGGCAATTGATCTTTCGGGTAGACAGACAAAGAGTACTAATATGAAATACTTATTAAACTTGTAGACAACATTGTCATATTTTCAAAGTGTAGGGTACTTGGGTGTAGTCTATAAGAAAGGATATGAATAGCAGAACTGACTTCATCTATGAGTTTGCTTGTATATACATACATATGTGTACGTGTGTGCGTGTGTGCAGTATTACTGTCAGTAAATCCAGCAGCTATGGAGTAAATGACAAACGAAACTAGTTCAAAAGGACAATGGCATAGCCGAGCCCAGCCGGGCTGGGCCCAGCTCAGTACGGCACAGCATGCCACGGCAGTGTGGTAGTGGTTAAAGTAGTGGTCGTAGTAAACCTTACCTATACTTACACACACACAAAACTTTTGTATAAGTTTATCATGCCATGAATAGTTTAGGTAAATCTCTGTAATACGAAGTATGCATCTGTGTGAGTGTGTGTGTGTGTGTGTTTGTAATAGGTTTAAGTAGTTCTTAATAAAAACGGATGCAAAATTGTTCTTTAAAAACACATCATTGTTATACTACCGCACACACACACACACCTACATACATAGTCATACATACATATATTCATACTTCTTACTTAGACTCTCTGTGTGTTTGTGTTTTTTTCTCCTTTTCTTGCTGTTAGCACAAGAATATTTAAAAGAAAAAAATCTTTTATGAAAAAGACGTAGGGAATCAAACAAAAGATTCTCCTTTGCTATTCTTCTCACTTCTCCTTCTTTCGATCTTTTTTTGTGTGCGAGTGTGTGTGTGTGTTTTGTTCATTTTCGCCATAACAAAAGGCACAGGAAAAATAAACAAAACAAAAAAAACATTGAAAAAGTATAAAAAACGAAGAGAAAAAGAAAAATTGAATGCATCGCAGTATCCGGAGTCAACTTCGTTTGAATCGGATTTCAGATACCCTCCATTATATGGCCTATATGGCCTAATATTTTGTAAATCAGTACAAACAGTTTTAGTCAAATCTTAACCACAAACGCCCAGCTACATATCAAGCAAGAAAGTAAATTAAGTTGACCAAATGAGTTCGATCAGGCCGAATCTTATACACCCTCCATAATAGATTCCAGTTCAACATAAAAAAACGTTGCAAGAGAGCGTAAACCTGCCCGCTTTTCTATAGGGTTATGTTTCCTTCCATACCGACTTCATACTGGGTGGCCCAAAAAAGACTGAAGGGTCAAATTAAAAAAAAAATAAGGTTTTGCCGGTATGATTGCCGTAATTATGTTATTGTTAACATAAAACTCATGAAAACAATACATTTGTCCCACCAACCATATTTACATTGTTGCTACAACCATATTTTCATTTTTAAATTTGGCAACAATACTTTTGTTACATTTCAACAATATTAATATTGCCGCAATTATACTATTGTCAAAATGAAATTCAAAAAACAATACTATGGTTGCGACGACCATACTTTTACTGCAGAGAACATACTATTGTTGCCATGACCATATAGTAACCATATATTTTCTCTGCGTGTACGAGGGCATAAACGTACCATAATTTGTGTTGTTTACAGTGACTTGAAAAAATCAATTTGGCAAAAAATATGGAATTAACTCGTGAACATTTGCCATCATTTTTCACAACTTTCGTCGTGGATTATCACGACAAAAGTGCATCGATGAACTTAAATCTTTGTATGACGATGAAGCACCATCCCATAGCACTAATGAATTCAATCGTGGCCGACGCTCGCTCATAGACGAAGGTCGTGCAGGTCGTCCAAAAATGGCCGTTGTGCCAGAGAACATTGATGCCGTGCGGAAACTGATTATGCAAGATCGTCATGTGACATACCAGGAGATAGAGGCATCCTTGGACATTTCATTCACCAGCATACATTCGATATTGCATGAACACCTGGCCTTAAAAAATGTTTGTTCTCGTTGGATCCAGCACAATTTGACAATCACTCAAGAAAAGGCTCGTGTCGATTGGCGCAAAGAAATTTTGAAGAAAAAAAACGATCGCCGTCCTTCAAAAAGCGTTTATAAGATCGTCACAGGTGACGAATCATAGATCTATGCATATGAGCCCGAAACAAAACAGCAATCGACCGTGTGGCCTTCGAAGTCGAGCCAAATCCAACGAAAGTTGTTCGTGGAAGAAGCATTTTGAGGCAAATGGTCTTCTGTTTCTTCGGCAAAACTGGTCATGTGGCGACTGTTCCGCTGGAGCAACGTAGGACGGCCAATTCTGAGTGGCACACCACAATTTGTTTGCCTAAAGTCTTCGGAGAAATTCGAAAAATTAACTAGAGAAGCCGAATCATTGTGCACCGTGACAATGGGAGCTCTCACACATCGACTTAAACCAGCGCCTTTTTGACCGGCCAAAACGCCGATTTTATGGATCATCCGCCGTACAGCCCTGACTTGGCACCCAATGACTTCTTTTTATTCGCGCACATCAAGAAAAACATGCGTGGTCAATGATTTTCGTCGCCAGCAGATGTAGTTGAAGCGTTGAAAAACCATGTTTTGAGTCTGTCTCAATCGGGGTGGAAACTGCATCGTCAATTGGTTTGAGCACATGCAAAAGTGTATTGGGTTCATATGCATAGATCCATGATTCGTCACCTGCGATAATATTATACACTTCCTTTGAACTACCGCAGTTATACTTTTTCAACATCTCTTATCACCAATCCATATTAGCCTTTTTTCAAGCATTCGTCAAATTATGTGGGATCCAACGATAACACATTTTTTTTCACGGCCAAATGAAATTGCCATATCTTTTTGATGCTTGTCATACTAATGGCCAAGGATGCCTCAATCTCGCGGTATGTCACATGTCGGTCTTTCTAAAGCAGTTCACGCACAGCATCGATGGTTTCTGGCAAAGTGCCTGAAGTTGGACGTCCTTCACGAAATTTATCCTGGAGCGAACGGCGTTCGAGACTGAACTCTTGGTACCAGCGATTAACAGTGGTTTTTGATGGTGCTTCATCGCCAAAAGTCGAAACAGTTTGATTTAAACACTCTTGTCTCGATAACCCACACCAAAAATCGTAAAAAATCATCGCACGAAAATGTTCACGGGATAATTCCATTCGTTGACTGAGATGAATTTTTCAACACTCGGTAAACAAAACAAATCGCCCTTATATGACAAAACATTCTGAGTGAAGTTATGCTGAAAAAAGGTCAAAGTTTCCCATGGACGTTGCAGTTTGCATCTGGGAACACTAGTATTGTCAGGACCTGAAATATAAATAGCAACCCTCGTACTTAACGGTGGTGAAACTGAACCACAAAGGCCCACACAACATTCCTTTCCGATTTTAGAATCTCTAGCTTTAGAAGCCACGGTTTACATCCGATTTCTACCAAATTTAGCATGGAGCGTTACAAGTGACCAACACCCTTGTCCTCTAACATTCTACAATATCGGTCCATGTTTTTGAATAGTCCCCAACAAAGGTCGCTTTTGTTGTTGTTGTGGCGGCACATAGTACCGGGGTGAACGCCCTTGGCCGAAGAATTGCTCCTTCGGGTCGACCCGAATCGTAGAAGGTCCCTTCTGATAGCTTTAGAAGCCGCGGATTACATCCGATTTCTACCAAATTTAGCATGGAGCGTTACAAGTGACCAACACCCATGTCCTCTAACATTTTACAATATCGGTCCATGTTTTTGAATAGTCCCCAACAAAGGTCGCTTCTGTTGTTGTAGCGGCACATAGTACCGGGATGAAAGCCCTTGGCCGAAGAATTGCTCCTTCGGGTCGATCCGGATCGTAGAAGGTCGCTTCTGATATTAGGTCCTGTAGCTTTAGCAGCCCTAAATTTTGAATGGATCATTATGAGGGACAAATAAGACTGGTCAACACCAAATTTGGTTGTCCTCTAAACACCGCGCTCAAGTTTCGGTTCCCAAATAAAGCAGTAAGAGGTCCTTTTATTCAAAACAAAAACAAAAAACGGTTTATGTGAATATCTCCTAAATTAGAGGGAATCTGGCAAATCGGAGTCCAGATTCGTGATCAGCTACCGCCACAAAAACTGCCGCAATTTGTTTATTAAATTTTGTTGCCCAGTATAATTTCTGTACCATTTTGATTCCGACCTTGATTAAGCTTCTGACAGAGCTGCTTAATCCCCATACTTAGCAGAGTGGCGTAGGGTATTTCGTAGACGGTCATGGCCGACTTGAATTTTTTTGTACTTGTTTTGTTTGCTTTGCTGTGATTAGAGAAGGAACTAAAGTGCATTTTAAAGATGTGTACCGGTCTTTTGAACAAATTTAGTTAATGGCCAAATATAACCATCTTGAATTTTCTATCAGAAGACTTTCAAGAAAATCCCTAGAATCCTGTTACTAAGAGACGAAACAAAATAAAACAATGACGTGCTCTAAACTTAAAAATGTTACATACGTTCTAATGAACTTAAAATACCCTCAACGTAAAGTGTAGGGCAACCATAAAAGATTTTAAAGCCCCAGGATGTGCTGTGTAAAGATTTCTGTGGATGCTGTCTGTGTAGCTGTAGCTGCAATTAGTATTTTTGTTGGATTTTATTTGAAGATCTCCCTCTAACCAACATCTTTCCTCTGCAGGGCTGTCGTAGTTTAAACATTTTAACCCTTTAGTGGTACTTTTGAGGTTATTTTACATGGTTTTGTTTTGTTTGTTTGTTTTGCGCCTTCAGTGTCGTCAGTGAAGACTAATTAGTGGGATGAACAATGGCAGCGAAACACGCCGAACAATGGAAATTAAACATAGAAATAAAGAAAGAAAGGCGAAAAAGGTAATACAACAGCAGCAAAAGAAAACATCAAGACAACTCTGCAAAGAATCCGAATGAACAGCTTGTAAGGGGGGGCTGGTGCCAAGTAGCGCGTTATTGATATCAAAGTGAAATCAAAAATACTTACCTTAAAGTTTGGTTCATAATAAACCTACAACAAACATCAATTAACATTTTTTTATTATAAGTCCAACGAGGGGAGGTAGCAGAGGAGGGGAGAACCACAAACAAAAAACGGACATTTATGCCTTTGTTCCGGATTGCCAACAAAACACACAAGAAACACGGAGAACGAGAGACAGAGAATTGAAATTCCCCAGCCACAATTAAATGGTCCGACTATTCCCATGTCCGTATATGAATGAACGGCCTTTTGTTACCAGTGAAAACTTCCGTTTCCTTTTTAATTTCTTTTACAATTCATGACAGTAGTAAGCGAATGTCCTACACACCTCTCTCGCCGTATCTTTGCTAGGGTGTCCAAAACCGAAAACCGACAATCTAAATTTATTTTACAAACCCGAAAGTCGGTTTCTCAAAAATAGTTTAAACCCGCCAGGTCGGTTTAACCGGTTTTTTGGGTTTTTGTTGATATAAGCAAAATCAAAGAAATTTCACAAATATTTCATTTAGACCCACCTAAAAATTTACCAATACTGGGCCTCCGTGGTGTCTTGGAAGTGCGCACGACTATGATTCCAGTAAACCCAGTTTCTACCCTAGGTAAGAACATCTAAAATTTTTTCAGCGGCGGGTTTTCCACCTCGTAAATGCCGGCGACTTTATAAGAAGGAGATTTATCTCTAAGCCATGTCGACGCTTCTCTATAACCGTTCGAAGTCGGCGTTAAACAGTGGGTTCCAGCACGTAGTAAAAAAAAGAATGGTTTGGATAACAATATTCGAAGAGCATCATACTATTGTTGGGTATATGATTGTGGTACAATTATACATTGGTTGCCGTAATCATATTATTGTTAACATAAACCCAAAAAAAACACTTTTGTCGCACCAACCATATTTATATTGTTGCTACAACCATATTTTCATTTTTAAATTTTGCAATAATACTATTGTTACATTTCAACAATATTAATACTGCGGCAATCAAACTATTGTCAAAATTATAAACGATACACAACACTATGGTTGAGACGAACATAATTTTACTGCGGAGAACATATTATTATTGCCGTGACCATATAGTAACCATTTCTTTTCTCTGCTTGAGTCAGGGTGTAAAAGAATGGTATCATGCACAACTCACTAATTTGAGCCCCCCTTGTTTTTTAATGAGATGTTGCGGAAATTAAGTAAGCAAATGTGTGGCGATCGACTAAAAATCACCAGCTGCTTCGATTTAATGGTGTCTGTTTGTCCGTCTGCTGTCCTGCTTCTACCTACTTAAGCGTGTACTCAAACTACAGGTCGCAATTGCTGCCCGATTTTCACTAAATTTGGTACAAGTATGTTTTCTGGTTAGAGTTGGAAAAAATTGGTTTATAAAGGGTGGGGAGCCAATTAAACTACAGTAAAAAATTCAACAACAAAAATAATCAATAATGTATTTCATTTATTTTTTTTGCCAAAATTTGAAGGAAATTATATTCAAAAAATAAATGCCATAAAATGTCCTTTCAAATTACCAATAAAGATTCCACACTTAATTTGAATTCTTATATTTTTTTTGTTCTGAAAAAGTACCTCCAGATGGATCACCCTATATTATGGCAAAATTCCATGCGAGTAGGCAAATTCAGTGGGTTTAACTTGCTTGTTATTTGGACTTTGTACGGAAACAAGTTGAAGTTACATGAGTTATCCGTTGTAAGGACCTTATACTAACTGCAATTTCCGCCGATAAGTTTCGAGTCGAAACGCTTGGATTTGCTTGAATTGACGCTGCCACAGCCGCAATGGTGTCCTAAACCCTAGCATAGGGATCTCGATCGTAAGGTCTTTGTGCGATGCTTCTAGATGCGGTAAACATGTTCCGCCAAACTCCCGCCTAAATACTATTTGAACGGAAATGCAGGGCTGCAAAGCATGGTACCGCTTCTCTATCCAAATCCTCTTTTCGGCATGCCAAGCATTCATTTTAACAAATCTAAATACTAAGCTTCCAAATGTAATAAAATAAAAAATAAGCCGATTGATCACACAGAAAAAAAGTTATTACGTTTTGCTTTGTTAGCACGATTAGTGCGCCACACCCTGTATTTAGATATAGCTTCCACACTTATGTTCATCCGATTTTACGTTTCTGACTGTAGAAGCCATATATTGAAGCCAATCTTAATAAAATTTGACAGAAGTTTGTTTTTTGGACAGAGAATGGAGATAGATACTCGTATAGCCACATATTTCATTTAATCTTGAAGGAAATTTCGCACTGTTGATTACCATCGATAAGTAATCAGCTCGGATAACAATAGGATATATCGTTGCATGTTTGACATAGCTCCTGTATAGAAGCATCCAATTCCTTCCGATTTCGAATGACCAAACAACCAATTTGGGACTAAATTTTTGGTAATGGTGTCACTCAAATGATCGGGAGGCCAATAAACAGCTTCCGGTATATAAGGACATATGTAAAATAACATATACAGGCATGTCACAGAACACAATTCCGATCGAAAGTGGTTTCAATTCCGTATTTTGCTTCTCCAAAAAACTAATTCCGAAAAATTTGGTTGGAATGAAGCCACTTTTTATTATGTGATCGAAAATGATATTTTTAGTTCCATAAACACAAAAAACTTTGATAAAAGTACTTTTTTTAAATAAAGATTATTGTAAAATTTTATTACGTTATATTTTTGCTAAGTTAACATTTGTTTTAATAAATCTTTTATATTTTCAACAGTACTAAGACAATACAAGCCAAATAATTGCCTTGAAAAAATAACGTTGGAAATTAAAAAAAAAGTCGGAATTAAAATCATTCCGATTAATTTCTGTGACAGGCCTGATAATAATAAGGCAATTTAAAGTATTAACAGGTGGTACTTGGGAGCAGTTTTGCATTTGATATAACAACGAGGAAAGTTGGAAAAGGGACGGAATTATTCATATGTCCCCGTATGTTTATTCGATTTTCTGTCCTTAGCTTTAGAGCCACATATTTTATTCAATCTTGCATAAATTTGGCACTGCTCAGTACCATCGATAAGTAACCAGCTCGGATAACAATGGGATATATCGTTCCATGTTTTGACATTGCTTCAGTATGAAGGTGCCCGATTTTACATACAATCGCTTTTAGACGGTCATATTAAATTCTTCCGATTTCGGACCATATAGGACCAAATTTTTCAAAAAGTCGCCACTCAAATGATCTGAAGGAAAATAAACGGCTACCAGTGTACAAGGACATGTGTGACAGCGCATAGAGAAAGGGACCTAAGGGTAAAAAAAATCAATTTTCATTTTTTTCTTTTTTTGATGTGGACAACATCTGAGCATTGAATGAGAGCGATCCCATGCCCCAAAAGTGTTCCCTCCCAGAGATATGCGCCTTTTATGAAAGTGAAGTCGACGATTCTAAGCGCAAATAGAAAGGGACCTAATCTTTTAAATGGCTTTCCTGAACAAAACTGGTTTTTAACCTTAGGTCCCTTACTATTTTGCGCGTCACATATGTAAAATAACAAATATTAATAAGGCCAAATAGATAACGAATTATTTTTCGTGTTTGGCTACATTTGAGTGAAGGACCGCCAGAGCCGAACATAAGTCCCGTTTAGACATTTTTTGGTAACCCTCAAAGAACAATGAAATTTCAATGTGACATTATTTATTAAATTTTAATTTAGAGCCCGATTCAAAAGGGGTTTAAAAACCTCTTTTCAATTGTTGTTTCTACTCATCCAAAAGTACAGTATTTATATAGTCAACCACGGCCAACTTGAGCTTTTTTTCCATTCGGAAGTGAAGTGATTTAACCCATTTTTAGTCTCTGAGAAAAATCAAGTCTCTGAGAAAAATCAACTGCGGCGAGAAAAAGTTTGTTTTTTACTTTAAAATAAACCATTTTATTTATTTAAAAAACTGGTGTTTTGGGTTTTTTTGGTTAAAAAAATTCCGGCATTAACCGACGTTCCTAAAAAAGGAAAATATTTTTTCATTTTTAGTTTCTTTGAATTCATTGAAACCATTTACGACGAAAAAAAGTTTGTTTTTTACTTTAAAATATACCATTTTATTTATTAAAAAACTGGGGCTTTGGTTTTTTTTAAATCGGGGTTTAAAACCGACTGTAGGGTTTTACTTTTGGTTAAAAAAATTCCGGCATTAACCGACGTTCCTAAAAAAGGAAAGCATTTTTTCATTTTTAGTTTCTTTGAATTCATTGCAACCATTTACGACGAAAGTTATTTATTTTAAAATAAACCATTTTAATTATAAACCATTAATTTATTTTTAAAAAAATAACACAATTTTTCGTCGCAATAACTCATCAGAAACTAAAAATGGAAAATTATTTTCCTTTTTTAAGAATGTCGGTTAATGCCTGTTTTCCCCCTTCACAAGTCAGTTTTTTTTTAAAACACGGGTTTGGAAAAAAATCCGGAAACCCCGGGTTTTTTTGGACACTCGAATCTTCGCTCCGAATACTTGTCCCACTGACGCTCTTTTGAAATAAAAACGAAAAGCATTTAAAGTAATGATTTCAAACATTTTTGTCGCTTTGTTCTTCGTCAACTGGTTGGTGGTGGTCTCTTCTCGCACCCCGCCAATTGCCGCGGGAGAAGCGAAAGGTAAGCAAAGGAAAGTGTCATTATGGCTGACATTTTCATATTTCTTTTTGCACTGACATTTACTGTCAGCAGCACAACAAAAACGACAATGGCATCCAGCGGCACACATACACAAAGAAACATACCCCGAAACAATAATTGCAAAACAAAAACAGTAGTACCAAGAGTATACAAATAATACACAGACAAGGAAGGACCAAAGTTACACACACATATACGCGTAATGCAGTAAATCCCTGTCCTGGTCCCTACACAAAGCGTAGGAAAAACACCCAAAGCGAGAGAGTCAGGGAAAGCTTAAGATGAGCTAAAAAAAATTACACCAATTAACCGACGTATCTTAAACGAATTTTGTGGCGTTGATTAATGTTTTCACATTTTCTTTGTGACAGGACATGGGTCAGTTTTTATTGTTGTCGCTGTTCTGGCGATGCTTCCTAATCGACCATTTTCTTTTGCCATGGTCCAAGAGCACGAGCGAGAGATATAAAGAGAGCACCCGCTCAAGTGGAGCAACATGTTCTTGTTGGAAGGACTACAATATGTTTGTTTAAACATAAGGACATCGATTGTTTTGTTTTTTTTCCGTTTTTTATCTTCTGGGACTTGTTCAAGGAGATCTGAAGTGTAACAGACACAAAGGGCATTACATTGAATGTGTCGGAAATTTAATAATTATATAGAAGAGATTTTCAGGGGGATGTGATTGAACTTGAATTAC
This sequence comes from Hydrotaea diabolus, assembly GCA_963513945.1. NCBI lineage: Eukaryota > Metazoa > Arthropoda > Insecta > Diptera > Muscidae > Hydrotaea > Hydrotaea diabolus. The sequence goes on along the minus strand of OY740720.1, from coordinate 17,372,146 downwards.
GGATATTTCCTTCAACATTGACCAAATGAAAACCTAAATCTATCAGAGTACTTAACATGTGTTCTATCTCCAGCCGTTTAAGGCATTGCAAACATCATCAGTATGTCATAATACCACAGTGTGGTGTAGGGTATTGTAAAGTCAGAACCTCTTTTTTAATTAATTTTTTTATTTTGTTTGCTTAACCGCGCACTACAAAATGTAACATCTAATATATTGGTAAATATATTTCTGGCCTAGGCAGCACTAAGTGTTGCCTGGCGCCATCCGACATTTCCATTGGAAAGTTTGACATTTTTTTAGCATAAACATACTTAGAACGTTTTGACGTACGACCATCATTTGTATTGTTTGCAGTGACTTGAAAAAATCCATTTGGCAAAAAAATTGAGTTAACTCGTAAACATTTTCGTGCGATCATTTTTCACAACTTTCGACGTGGATTATCAAGACAAGAGTGCATCGATGAACTTAACTCTTTGTGCGGCGATGAAGCACCATCCTATAGCACTGTGAAAAACTGGTTTAATGAATTCAATCGTGGCCGACGCTCGCTCAAAGACGAAGGTCGTCCAAAAACCGCCGTTGTGCCAGAGAACATTTATGCCGTGCCTGAACTGATAATGCTAGATCGTCATGTGACATACCGTGAGATAGAGGCATCCTTGGGCATTTCTTTCACCAGCATACATTCGATATTGCATGGACACCTGGCCGTAAATAAAGGTTTGTTCTCGTTGGATCCCTTACAATTTGACAATCGCTCAAAAAAAAAGGCTCGTGTCGATTTGTGCAAAGAAATTTTGAAAAAATACGATCGCGATGCTTCAAAAGACGTTTTTAAGATCGTCACAGGTGACGAATCATGGATCTATGCGTATGAGCCCGAAACAAAAAAGCAATCGACCGTGTGGGTCTTCGAAGACGATCCAAATCCAACGATTGATGTTCGTGGAAGTAGTACTTGGAAGCAAATGGTCGCCTGTTTCTTCGGCAAAACTGGTCATGTGCCGTGCGTGAACTGATAATGCAAGATCGTCATGTTACATGCCATGAGATAGAGGCATCTTTGGGCATTACTTTCACCAGTATACATTCGATATTGCATGGACATAAAAAAAGGTTGGTTCCCGTTGGATCCCGCACAATTTGACAATCGCTCGACAAAAAGGATCATGTCGATTGGTGCAAAGAAATTTTGAAAAAACACAATCTCGGTGCTTAGGAAGACGTTTATAAGATCGTCACAGGGGACGAATCATGGATCTATGCATATGAACCCAATACACCTTTGCATGCGCTCAAACCAATTGTCGAGGCACTTTTACCACTCCGATTGAGACACCTCCAAAACATGGTTTTTGAACGTTTTAACAGCATCTTCTGGCGACAAAAATCGTTGACCACTCATTTTTTTGATGGGCGGGAATAAAAAGAAGTCATTGGGTGCCACGTCGGGGCTGTACGGCGGATGACCCATCAATTCCACGTTTTTGCCCGTCAAAAAGGCGCTGGTTTGAGACGATGTATGAGAGCTCGCATTGTCATGGTGCACAATGATTACTTCAGGCAAACAAATTGTGGTGCACCATTCAGAATTGACCGTCCTACGTTGCTCAAGCGGAACAGTCGCTACAAGACCATTTTTGCCGAAGAAACAGGCGACCATTTGCTTCGAAGTGCTTCTTCCATAAACAACTTTCGTTGGATTTGGCTCGTCTTCGAAGACCCACACGGCCGATTGCTGTTTTGTTTCGGGATCATACGTATAGATCCATGATTCGTCACCTGTGACGATCTTATAAACGGCTTTTGAAGCACCGCGATCGTATTTTTTCAAAATTTCTTTGCACCAATCGACACGAGCCGGTTTATGAGGGATTGTCAAATTGTGGGGGATTTTACGAGAACAAACCATTTTTAAGGCCAGGTGTTCATACAATAGCGAATGTATGCTGGTGGAAGAAATGCCCAAGGCTGCCTCTATCTCACGGTATGCCACATGACGATCTTGAATTATCAGTTCACGTACGGCATCAATGTTCTCTGGCACAACGGCCGTTCTTGGACGACCTTCGTCTTTGAGCGAGCGTCGGCCACGATTGAATTCATTAAACCTGTTTTTCACAGTGCTATAGGATGGTGCTTCATCGCCTTGCAAAGATTTAAGTTTATCGATGCTTTCTTGTCGTGATAGTCCACGTCGAAAGTTGTGAAAATGCCAAATTGATTTTTTCAAGTCACTGTAAACAAAACACAAATGATGGTCGTACGTCAAAACGTTCTGAGTACGTTTATGCTAAAAAAAAACTTTCCAATGGGAATTTTAGATGGAGCCAGGCAACACTTAGTGTTGAATATGCCAGAAATGTATATAGCAACCCTCGTATAAATATTTAATATTTAAGATTAAAGGCGTTGTACAATTTTCTATAGTATTTGATTAAAAATCGAAATGGCACTTTCGTCTTTTTCGCGATAAGGGCTCGAATTGGTCGCTCACATACGAGTACCGCAAGGACATTTTTTATATTTTAAAGACAGATCTACCTGATAAAATTTTGCATGAAAACATTTTATTTTAAATTATTTAATTTTTCAAAAATGTGTATTGCTCCGAAACTACAACTTCTATGCAAAAAAAAGATGATGCTTACGTGTAGCCACTGTACCTACTATTATTAATTTGATGTAATACGTGTGTTGGCTAGACGTCCGATTCAAATGCATGGGCAATAGACTTGAGGTATAACCAACGAAAACCTAAAGCAAAGCGCTTTATTTGTAAGAATTTACAAAAAATATAGTGGATTATAATGCTAAGTTTAAAAGGAATTATTTCATGCAAAACTTTAATTTGCCAATTTATTTTGAGCAATTTTTCCCTACACAAAAAATCTGACTTTGAATCATTCCCTCTTTGTGTAAAACCTAAAATTGCCCATATTTTACTTGAGTTACCCCCCTTAGGTATTTCTAATATTTAACATTTTCTATGATTTGTCATAATCTTTGATATTTGCTCATATTCATCATTTCATGTATGCTCTCTATCTTTTTTGCAGTCATTTGCCAGTTCAACTTTAACCTGGAAAACCGGTGACAATTCTATACATGTACGTACATATTCGTATGTATGTGTGTACATTTCTACAGCCCTGCCTGAAAGTTGTGCTAATTAAAATGGAACTTCTTGCTGGATATGTGTGAGCGAGTGAGTAGAGCATAAATTGTATGAAAAACTAGCATGAAATGAACAATAATTCCCTTTGGAGAAAAAGGCAAGCAGCACCTACACACACACATGCATACGCAACATCAAGCCAGGCGTGTAGGTGTGTAGGTTCCTATACAAATTATGAAAAGTAAATGTAGATGGGGACGTGCGAACATGTGTCTGTGTGTGTAAATGAAAATATCCACAAATGGAATAAAAGTGTAACAGGCATTTAACCTGGTCTTTCCTTTTGCCTAAACCCACTGCCAGATATACATAGGGAAGCTATACACACACACATTTATACATGTATACTTGCCTACCTCCAGAGAGACCCACTTACTCTGGCAAACATAGTATTTGTTGTAGGGACATAAAACAAAAGCCGGCTGTGGGTAAGCTCTAGGTAATGGTAGGCAACAGTGTTGGGGTGTTGGTGTCTCTGAGACCTCCTGCTCTCTCTCTAGCGCTCTCCCTGTATATTTCTTTACTCGTAGTGGTGTAATGTATGACGGACTCAAAGAGGCGCAAAGACAAACTCTATTTGCTTATACTCATACCGACTTACAATTGCAAATGTTGTCGTAGTGTCTGTTTGTCCGTCCGTCTGCCTATCCTTTGCCTTGTGTGTTAGGCACATTAAAGGCACGTTCGTAAATTCACATTTAAAGTTAAATAAACCTGAAGTTGAGAGAGTTTAAATGGCTCACATTATGACTGTTTGGCACATTTTAATTTTAAATAAATATTAACTTTGCTATAAATGCTTATTTTCTCTTCTTTTTGTGTGTGTCTCGCTACTACAACAACATCAAACGTTGGTGTGAACCATGTCTGTCGCTGCGGCTGGCAGCAGGGTGTCTTTTAAATTTAGTTCACCTTAATTTACTCTCAATTGGGTCCCAACATTCTCGGGCTAGAGGGGGGAGGTGACTAAAATCAAACAAAGCACTCTTTAAATCCTCCAAATCTTGTGGTAGAACTCTATTAAATACATGTGACTGTTATGAATGGTGGTTCTTTTACATAGCCTTAACTTCGGCACGCAGCGCTACAGTGGGTATTATGAGTGGGACCTTGTGTTTGTGAAGCTCTAAAAGAAGGGCCAAAAAAACAAACGTTTTCTTTTAGCTAACATGGGATATAATCAGTTTCTAAATTAATGTGGGTAGTGGGTAGGATAATACGAGTATGAGCATTCCGGCTGCAAGCCAAGTAAACTCGCTGGTGTTTTAGTGAATTTGGATAGTTTTTGGGCCAGTTTGCTAATATAAAACAGCGGCAAAGTTTAAATCTTCAATTTAAAGTTCGTTCAGGCCAAATATATATATATATATATATATATATATATATATATATACCCTCCATCGTGGATTTGCTATTTGAATAACAGAAAGAATAATTATCATATTTTTAGTCCCTATACCAACTTGTTTTAATCGAAAGTACCTGTTTTAACTTTAATTCCGTTGATGCAAGTCACGCCTTTATAGATTACATCCATTTTTTACAATCCCACGACACCCGTTTCTATGGACCGGATTGACCCGAAGCAGCAATTCTTCGGCCAAGGGCTGTCACCCCGGAAAGGACCTGTTTAAGCTTTAATTCTGTTGATGCAAGTCACGCCTTTATAGATTACATCCATTTTTTTACAATCCCACGACACCCGTTTCTTTGGACCGGATTGACCCGAAGCAGCAATTCTTCGGCCAAGGGATGTCACCCCTGCACACAGTTGCCGCCACAACAACGACTTCCATTTTAAAATTGGTATTGAAAATTATTTCTTAATTTGAGTAACCATATGTCCATATTATTTAGTGATCGCTTATTTTGGCCGTAGGGGCCTTTTTTGATACCTAGGGTCTATGAGTCTAAGCCTTGATCTTAGCTTAATATTCAAAATAAATTCATAATTAGATTCGTAAAGATCCTATAGTAAGGGCCGTTCTTGGGCCCCTGAGCTCTATGAGTGGGCCGCCGTGGTGTGATGGATGTGTGTACGACTTTCATGTCAGTAAACCCACATTCAAGCCTGGGTAAGAAGATTTAAACATTTTTTTATTGAAAATAAATTCATATTAGTATTCGTAGAAGTTTTCTTTAATTTGAGTACCCATATGTCCATATTATATAGTAGTCGCTTGTTTTGCCTATTAGGGATCTTTTTCCATGAGTCTCTGCCTGAATCTTAGCTTAAAATTCAAAACAAAAATCTATTTTTGAATTCCTTCTAATATGTTCCATAGTTTGAGTAGACATTACTAAAACAAATTATGTTTTAATTTGAGTACCCATAATTCTTTCTTTACTACAGATCTTGCGTTTGGGCCGCTTTTTGGGCCCAGGGATCCATGAGCCTTATCCTCAATCTCAGCGTAAATATCAGAATAACTCTTTATTTGTATTCGTGGCAAAATTTGCTATAATTTAAGTACCCATATAGATTTTTCGTTTTGACCCTAGAGGCCTCTTTTTGGGCCACGGGGATCCTTGAGACTTAGCCTCAATCTCTGCATAATCATCAAAATTAATCTGTTTTTAGAAACGTGGCAAAATTTGCTTTAATTTGAGTACCCATAATTCTTTTTTTAGTAAAGATCTTTCGTTTTGACCTTAAGGGACGCTTTTTGGGCCCCAGGGATCCATGCAACCTAGTCCCAATCTTAGCAAAATCGGCACAATAAATCTTTATTTAAATTAGTGGCAAAATTTGCTTTAACTTGAGTACCCAGAATTCTTTTTTTTACTAAAGATCTTTTGTTTTGATCTTAAAGGAGGCTTTTTGGGCCCCTCGAATCCATGAGACTTAGCCCAGCATAATCATAAAAATAAATCATTATTGGGATTCGTGGCAAAATTTGCATTAATTTGAGTACCCCAAATTCTTTCTTTACTATAGATCTTTCGTTTTGACCTTAAATGACGCTTTTTGGGCCCCGGGGGCCTCAATCTTGGCAAAATCGGCTGAATAAATCTTTATTTGAATTCGTAGCAAAATTGCCTTAATTTGAATACCCATAATTCTCTCTTTTCTATAGATCTTTCGTTTTGTTCTTAGGGGCCGTTTTATGGGCCCGGAGTATCCATGCGCCTTAGCCTCATTCTCAGCATAATCATCAAAATAAATGTTTATTGGGATTCGTGGCAAAATTTGCCTTAATTTGAGTACCCCAAATTCATTCTTTACTCAAGATCTTTCGTTTTTACCTTAGAGGATGCTTTTGGGCCCCTAGGATCCGTAAGACTTGATCCCGATCTCAACATAACCATAAGAATAAACATTTTTTGAAGTCGTGGCAAAATTTTCTTTAACTTTAGTACCCATAATTCTTTCTTTACTATGGAGCTTTCGTTTTGACCTTAGGTCCGCTTTTTGGGCCCGGAGGATCCACGAAACACAGCTTTAATCTCAGCATAATCATCACAACAAATCTTTATTTGTATTTGCAAAATTTGTGTTAATTTGAGTACCCATAATTCTTTCTTTATTATATATCTTTCTTTTGAACTTACGGGCCGTTTTTGGGCCCCGACAATTAATTTAAGTTCGTTGCAAAATTTGCTTTAATTCCATATTTAACTCAGATCATTTCGTGTGACCATAGGGACCGTTTCTAGGGAGTCTACGTCCGTTTTTAAACACGTTCGAGTTCAAGTGTCCCCAATGGACATTTGGGGACTACAAAACGGGCGTTTGGGTCAAAACAAGCGGCCAATTTTAAATATAGACTCAAATTAAAGCAAATGTCACTCCCACTCTAAATTTGACCATATAACCCTGATAAACCTAACTTATAATGAAGAAGGGCATTACAAGATTCGACTCGGACGTACTTACCTATTTGCATGCTCATTTTGCTCTTGCCCTTGCAAGCAATTTCCAAAAGGGGAATAGGCTATGAATTAAAAATAAAAAACAAATCTATTTACCTTTTTTTTGTCGGTACACGATACTTAAATAAACAAAATTTATCAAAACGAACACACAGCCGCAGAGGCGGGGTGAGAGGGGAGACACCACCACTGTGCGTCCTCATGGATGTAAGGAGAAGGAGGACAAAGGCGAAAACTGCCAGTACTACAAATTTGCGCCCAAACAGACTCAGCTGGCTTTTAATCTATGCCAACTTAAGCGGATTTTGAAAATGTGCGTAGGAAATGACACTTCAAACATGAAGACGCACGGACGGACGGACGGACAGACAGACACTCCAACAAATATGTTACATCTTATGGTTGTTGTTGCTTTTTATTCGCTGTTCTCCCTATTTTTGGGGAAACAATTTTAGCCAACATTGAAAAGCGTTAGATAAGAGTACACGTACCCGTAGCCGTAGCTTTACCAAAGCCATCTCCAACCAGCAGCAGCAGCACCACCACAAGGCCAGCAGGAAAGGAAAACAAAATCCCCCGGCTGATGATGATCATCATCAGTGGCATTATTACGCGTCTATTCATTGGGTCATTAATCATGTTGCGTGCTAAAATAAACAAAATACGTGCGTTGACTTTAATGTTGTCGCGCGCTCTCTCTTTTTATCTCTCTCGCTCTCTCTCTTTCTCACGGAAGGAAACTGAAATCTCTTACACCGCCATAGACATCTACAAAGGATGCTTTCAGGGAAAAATGAAATCCAATATTGAAGATGACACCAGCCAGAGTCGAGTGGCAGGCGAACTAAAACGCAACTGGGCTGTAGGTACGAACTCGTACCCACTCATCTCAATTCTGTCTGGGTCGGTTCATCACAAACGGATGTTGTTTAATTTTGTGTTTTTTTTCGCAATTGCTTCGTCCTTTGTCCGTAAAAGCGCCAGGATGGTGTAAACGTAGAATGGGGGGTTTTGGTAAGTGTTAGTGGTGGAGAAGGGGGAGTGCCTGTCAAGACACTTTCTAAACTTTAATTCAATAAAGATTGACAAACTTACAATTAGTTAAGTTAAATCATAATTTGTTGTTCCAAGGAAATGGGAAAGGGGGGGGGGGGGGCAGGGGCGGCAAGTGAGGATGAAGTTGATGGCAAATAAGTTAGTGGAAACATATGTTGTAAAGTTGTCATCCCAATGCGGGGGGTTATTGACTGAGTTCTGTGATGTGTTTCTTAGAAGACGGTGGAGTTCAGTGTCCTTTTTGAATTGAGGATGCTGCTACATTAAGGGTGATAAGTAGGGGCATTTCTAAATAACACTGGTCACAAATAGTTACAGACATTTATGTTAGTTCATTTAAAGCTCTTTTTAAAAAATATAGTTTTGTCTTCGAATTAACTTAATGATAAAAGTCAATTCAATTTTTTACTAAGCCACAAATGAAGAGAAGAATAACACTTCCTAGGATCAAAACACATGCTCTGTATAGATGTTGATGTCCTAATTACAAAAGTGTTTTAAAATCTCGTCCAGTATTAGCATGTTTTAATAAATGGAGGGATTTAAAGCTAAAAAAAAATAAAAAATTCTAATGCAAATTGACTAGGCTAGACTACCTAAAGTTAAAAATCGTTTTGGGTCGATTACATACGATACATTCGATTTTAACGTTAAATTATTTGAACCTAATAATTGTCTATAATCAATGATGGACTAGACAGGTCAAACTGTCGATTAACAAAAATATTAAAATAAAAAAACATATTAACTAATAATAATAACAAAGGGTGTTCCAACCACAAAGCACGATGTTAATTGCAAATAAAACAAAAAAAAATGAAAGAATTTTCTTAATATTTATTGATAGAAGGATCTGATAATAATAGAAGGATCTGATAATGATAGAAGGATCTGATATTGGTAGAAGGATCAGACAATGATAGAAGGATCTGATAATGATAGAAGGATCTGATAATGATAGAAGGATCTGATAATGATAGAAGGATCTGATAATGATAGAAGGATCTGATAATGATAGAAGGATTTGATAATGATAGAAGGATCTGATAATGATAGAAGGATCTGATAATGATAGAAGGATCTGATAATGATAGAAAGATTTATGACAATTATGTGTGAAACAAAATATCGGCCGCTATCCGATAGTCCATATTTTCAATGACTCATGGACATAATTGAGTTTTAATGTCGTTAATGTGCTGAATTTTCCCATCCTTTAGCTCTTGAATTGTTCTTGACTTATTGACGCACTTTTTCTTTAAATGGTCCCCAAAGAAAGAAGTCCAGCGGCAGCCAATTAACATCGCAACGTTGTGAGACAACACGGCCATTGAATTTCTCGCGTAAAAGAGCCATTGTTTCGACGGCTATGTGGTAAGTGGCACCATCCAGTTGGAACCACTTATCGTCCAGGGCCGCATCCTCAACTTCTGGCCACAAGAAATTCGTTATCATCTCGCGATAGCGAATATTATTCACGGTTACTGCTTGGCCGACCTCTTTTTCAAAGAAGAGCGGCCCGATGGCGCTGCCAGCCCTTAAACCTCACCAAATGGTCACTAGTTGTGGATGCATCGGCTTTTCAACATTCACTCATTTGCCCAAATGCGGCACTTGGGCTTATTAACGAATCCACTGAAAGGATGCCTCGTCGCTGAAGATGATTTTCTTTGTAAAGTCACCATTCACTTCTGTCTGTTCAACCAACCATTCGGCTTACTGACGATGCTTGGAATGGTCAGTAGGCTTAAGGTCTTGATTTTTTTTCAATTGATTTTTTTAAGCGTGTAAACTCAAATATGAATTCAAAATTCTCATAAATGATTTTTGCGAGATGTTCGATTGTTGGACAGGACGGTGGTGATATGTGCTGATATTTGCGCATAATTCTCCCGATTGTGGACACATTTGGTCGAATATGCTGACCAAAAAAATCACGAATTGCATGATATACATTTTGATTTAAACGCCCATTTGCGGAAAAGGCCTCAATATTTTTAGCGCGCTGCTCAATTGTGTACCTCTCCATGGTTGAATTTGTCAAACACTGAAATAAGGAACTGTCAAATTTAAGTGGGCAAAAAACTTGACGTTAAGGTGAGACTCACAATTTACATTGTGCAATATGGTTGGAATACCCTTTACAATTTAAAATTTTGTGTGGTTGACCACCAAATGAGACAAATGGTTCGCAACACTAGTTTGTTTTATATATATATACAGGGTGCCGCACCAATTGTGCTACAATAAGAAATTCAAATAACCTTTTTTTACTAAACGTTATTATATGAATTGCGTTTAAAGATGATAGACCGTAAATGACCACCACGCATATGCTCAGGTGTCGCAGAAAATTATTCATTGCTGCCTGAAGGGTTGAAGTTGGGATTGCTTTAACCCGTTACTGACTGCCCATAGATCGCCTCGTACGATTTTTATGAAATTTGGAAATTTATGTCCAAAGGACCATATAAGTTGGAAGAAAAAAAATTTAATTCATACCAATCATTCCTCTTTTCTATAAAAAAAATTACCGCGATTTCGCTTACCTGGCACACGCTAAAATTGTTTATGTATCAATACTTTCTTGGGTATTAAAATACCCATTAGGCAGGAATAGGTTATTGATTTTTTTAATGGACTGCTTCAATTTAGTCAAATTCCTTGGATTCGGTTTTTACACCTCTTGCTCGACATAACTCTATAACAAAAAGTCGGATGCAGTCAGGTCCGGTGACCTTAAGGGCCAGCGGAAAGTTAAATTTCTGGATATTAATTTGTTTGGGAATTTTCGTTGAAGCTCTGCCATAACCGTTCTGACTATATGTGCAGTTACTCCATCTTGCTGAAACCAAATGCTGTAGAATCGGATACGTCTTCGGCGCAGTTCTGGGTAAAAAAAACTCCTTCAATATTTTTAAATAACGATTCCCATTGTCACTGTTAAACCGTTTTCTTCAAAGAAGTATGGCAACACAATGAAGTTGATGAAACTGCGCATCAGACAGTAACTCGTTCTGGGTGCAGTTCCGTCTTATGGAGTATTTGTGGATTAGATTCACTCCTTAAACGGCAATTTTGATTGTTTACTTCGCCGTTTAGATCAAAATGGGCCTCATCAGACATATAAAAGCAATTTATCAAGCTGTTGTCTTCTTCGGCCATTTCAATAATTTTTTGGGCTACAATTCCATTCTAATAGGAAAACCAGGGGGTTGAAATTTGTACGAAAACTAGTCATCTTCAATAATACTTTGTAATGACCGTCTGCTAACTGCAATTTGCGCCGATATGTTTAGAGTCGAAACGCTTTGATTTGACTGAATTGACGATGCTACAGCCGCGATGATGTCTTGAATCCGAACATAGGGATCTCGATCGTAAGGTCCTTGTGGAATGATTCCAGATTCGGTAAACATGTTCCGCAGCCTCATAATGATCCGTTCATCTACTCGGGGGAGTTCCACCAAACCCGCCTAAATTCCCTTTTGTACGGAAATGCAGGGACTGCAAATCATGGTACCGCTGCACTATCCAAATCCTTTTTCGGTATTTTAAGCGTTTATTTCATTTAATCTTAATACTAGCCTACCAAATAAAATAAAGAATAAGCCGATTGCTCGGACAGAAATAAAGGTATTACGTTTTGTTCTTGGTGGCTCAATTCGTGCGCCACCCTGTATAGAAAACTAATACTTTTGTTAGCCGGAAATGTCCCCTAATTGGAATCGACACTAGGCAGCGAAGTGTATGAATACGTAAAGTTTTTATGTTCCAATAGGAATAAAGCTTAAAGGATACTCGTATATGTAGTGGTGGGTTTTGTAAAAACGACGAAAATTCAAAAACTTACATTTTTTAAGAAAAAGATATTATTTTTCGAAATTTATTGTTATTTTTTAAATTTTGAAAGATTACTCAATTGTCCGCCACAAGTAACGCGTGATCCATTTCGAGGTTCCCTACTTTTTTAAAGAAAAAACAGTTACTTCAAATTGAATGGGAAATGTTTATTATCATTTGAAAGAACATTCTTTGGCATTTATTTTTTGAAGATTATGTCTATCAAATGTTGGCCGCGTCTATGTCTCAGATGGTCCATCCGTTGAGTCCAATTTTCGATGACTCGTTTGAGCATTTCGACTGGTAACTGGCGAATGACACGCTTGATGTTTTGCTCCAAAGCCTGAATCGAGACGGGGGTATCTCCGGAGGAGAAAGTCTAACGGTGTGATATCACACGATCTTGGTGGCCAATCGCCCGGCCCAAAAGTGAAATTATCTGCTCACTGAAGTTTTCTCTTAATAAATTCATTGATTCAAGCGATGTGTGGGAAGTGGTGCCTTCTTGTTGAAACCAAATGTCGCCGAGATCTTGAGCTTCAATTTGAGGCATCAAATAGTCGATTATCATGGCACGATAACGGTCGCCATTGACGGTTACGTTCTCACCGACATCATTTTTGAAGAAATATGGTCCGACGACTCCACCGGCCCACAAACCACACCAAACCGTTGTTTTTTCTGAATGAAGTGGCAGCTCTTGAACCTCTTCTGGTTGCTCTTCGTCCCAAATGCGACAATTTTGCTTGTTTACATACCAATTGAGCGAGAAATGGGCCTCATCGCTGAACAAAATTTGGCTCGAAAACGTCGAATCTTCTTGGAACTTTTCAAAAGCCCATAGAGCGAAGCGATGTCGGTTGGGAACGTCGGGCGGCTTCAGTTCTTGCACAAGCTATATTTTGTACGCTTTCAATTTAAGATCTCGACGTAAAATGCGCCGAGTCGTTCCATACGTCAGTCCGAGTTGCTGCGAAAGGCGCAGAATTGACCCTCCACGGTCTTGGTGTACACTCTCAGCTACGTCCGCTACATTTTCTTCACTGCGTGCTGGACATGGTCTATTCGGTCGAATATTATCCAATAATGAATGCTGGGTCTCAAGATGGGTGATGGTGTTGCGAATAGTACACTCAGTAGGCCGCTTATGTTGACCATAAGTTGAACGAAGTGCACGAAGCACATTCCGCACAGAACGTGAATTTTCGTACGACACGACTCACACGTGATCTGCCAAAAAAGGCTATTAAAAAGTATCTCTACTTGGATCACCCATTACAAATGAAAATCACCAACGCCCCCGGCAAATAAAATTCAATCTAAACATCAACAATTAAAACTATGGGCTCTTCAGCAGCCTGGTGTAAGCTAGTCAAATGTCAATGACCACATTAAACTTTTCTATTTTGAAATGTAAAATATAAGCCTGGATGAATGAATGAGTAGATTTCAAACAAAACACAATAAAAAAACAAAATTACCCTACCAGTAGTAGCATCAAACACTCCAGCAGTTGTACAGCGAAACGCATTTGCAATTCGGAAGCTCTTAATAAATTATCCTGGAAAATATTTGAAAAGTTTTCATAGATTGCACCCACACGTTGGCCCACCCGCTCCCCCCTAATGGCGTTGCCATTCATGTTATCCTACATTTAGCACGTGTACTACGAAAAAGTCCAAAAGAAAAAAATACGGTTATCGTATACAACAACAGGAACAAGGACAACGACGTCGTAGTTATGCTAGAGGCCCCCTCTCTCGGCCTACGAACCGCCACCCCACCCACCTCTTTCTTTGACTTGGCAATGCACTTTATTTTCGAGTCGCATTGAGTCGTCGGGAGAGAAGTACTCGTAACAAACAAACAAACAGACAGACAGACATACGGACATACAGCGGAGTGTACGTATATTTTAAAAGGTCACTAGCCTTGATAACGTGAGTAAGTGAAGTAAGTAGTGGGTGTTATACACACCGCCAAACACATGTACACACGTGCAAAATGAAAACAGAGATACTCAATTTATCACAATTGCTTTCAATTTAAACATACCCACTGCACACACACACACTCAGCCAGCCAGCCTCTCGTGCACGAAGAGACTCCTCTCATATCTGTGGGCATCGCAAAAAAGCTTCAGACTACTCTAACTACTCGACCTCTCCATGGCTGGTTTTCTTGCGTGCCGGCTGGAGTCTGTGCGTGTGTGCCTGTTTCATTTTGTCCCTTTTGTAAGGCGCGACGAGTTACGAGTTACAAGTCACCAGAGTGCCAAGAGTTTGTGTGGAAATTGATAAACTCAAATATGCAAAAGGTGGCCAATAAAAGTACTAATTTAATTTAATATTAATTAAATAATCTGCAAAGGACCCAGAGAGCTAACGGCCGGAGTCCTAAAACTCACCACACTCTCTGTGAACTGACTGTGACATACTCACTCACTCTCTCTCTCTCTCTTTCTCTCTTAGCTCTTTCTCATTGCAACTCTCCAACTGTTTTATCTAAGATTGTCACACAGCATCCTTTCGAGTTGATGGTGCATAGTGCTCTCCTGTTTTTTGTTGTCGTTGTATTTTTTGTCATTGTTGAGGAAGTGGCTGGCGCTCTTTTGCGTAAAGCTTTCACCGAGAGTTTTGTGCATGACAATTGAGTTGATTTGAGCGGAGTTGAGCTATCCATTGTCGTTCGCTGTTGCCTGTAATGGGCTTTAATAAGAGATAATTGAGTAAACGTATTAAAACAGCCAAGCATCTCTGCGACGATGCCTTGTCGTGCTGCTGTTCCGTATTGTGAGGGAGGTCACAGCATCTTTGCAATTTTCCTAAAATTCATTTAGTTGCAGTACACGGACGTGTCAAGTCTAACCACCGGGTCTCTGGTCCATCGAAGAAAAATTCTAAAATAAAAAAAATATTGCAACTACAACAACGGCGGCGGTGGCTCTTAAATTCATTACAAAAACAAAAAACAATCAGTGATGAATATTTTTTTTTGTGTGGGCTAAAGTAAAACTTTCAAAGTGTGAGTGTTTGTGTGACATAAATTGCAACTATTTCTTGTACTCAGTGGTGTGATAAACAACTAAAAGCGAAGAAGACGCCAAAGAAGATAAGGAAAAACTCCAACAACAAACATTACAAAACAACATTCCCGTCATACTACTACTACACGCAAACAAACAATGTAAGCATGTGCGTTTGCCTTGTCCGTCTATCTCGGTAAGATAAATTGAGTGTGTGTGTGTGTGTGCGTTCTAGCAAGCAAAAACAGCAAAGGAAAACGCCAACGAGAAACTCATAAATAATGATGTTAATTTTTTCTTGTTTCTGTTTTCTTGCATTGTTTTACATTTCCATTTCATTTATATTCTTGTGTTTTAAAAAAAAATGCAACAAAAGTTTGCTTTTACAAAAAACAAAGTGAAAAACGTTCATTACTTCCTTTTTTGTTGCGGTATTTGTGCGATTTTAATTTGCAGACATGGCCGAGTGTTTTTCCGGGGTCCAGGATCATTTTCCTGGTTTTTTGTTTGTTTGTTTGTTGCAGACTGCAACCGGAAATTGGAAATTCATATGAACGTAGGTATGTGTGCATATATGTGACAGCACTACAAACTGTCTGTGTGAGTGTGTAGGGGGCAGTGCCTTTAAATTAAAATTTATAGTAACGGTTTTATTTGTATCAGGCTCAAAAAACAAAGAGAGTTTCAACTGGTCATCTTGATTTTTTTTCCCATAGCTTAAATAATCCTCTAAGCTGTGGGAAAATTAAAATCGCAGATTTTAAATTGTTGCTATTAATTTCTTTTTCAAGTAATCTAGAAAATCTTTTAACCTCTAAGGAAAGTTTAATGTTATTTCTCTTATATTTTGAGTCGCTGCTCACTTTTATATTCTAAATATTTTCGAAACATATAGGATTTTAGGCATTTGTTAAACAGAAATTATTATTTGGGAGATATATGCGATTGAAAGTTAAGCTGTATAAGCAGCAGGTTTTTAAAAGTATATTTTTTTCGATATTCGGCCATGAAGAACAATGTTTCGTCACTTTAGTATTGCCTACTTTTAGGATAAAGTGAAATTTTTCCGTTCTTAAAGCAGACCTGGGGCCTAATTCACCGATACGCTAGCAAAGAAAGTACTACCGTAATTTGATTTGTTTTGTTGTTGAAAGTTAAGCTGTATAAGCAGCAGGTTTTTAAAAGTATATTTTTTTCGATATTCGGCCATGAAGAACAATGTTTCGTCACTTTAGTATTGCCTACTTTTAGGACAAAGTGAAATTTTTCCGTTCTTAAAGCAGACCTGGGGCCTAATTCACCGATACACTAGCAAAAAAAAGGACTACCGTAATTTGATTTGTTTTGTTGTTGAAAGTTAAGCTGTATAAGCAGCAGGTTTTTAAAAGTATATTTTTTTTAGATATTCGGCCATGAAGAACAATGTTTCGTCACTTTAGTATTGCCTACTTTTAGGATAAAGTAAAATTTTTCCGTTCTTAAAGCAGACCTGGGGCCTAATTCACCGATACGCTAGCAAAGAAAGTACTACCGTAATTTGATTTGTTTTGTTGTGTACTCGTACTTTGTGTTAAAACCCATCAATTTAAGTTTTTTAATACGAGTATGATTTCCTCTATTGGAAGCCGCATCTTTTGTTATTAATTAATTTGGATCGAATTGCTTCCCATTACCATGACAAATGAAAACGAACTACGATAGTACTTCGTAGGATAAAAAATGGTTAAATAAGACCCCCTTTCTGGCTGCCATGGTAAAATTATTCGCTCACCTTCTCAACTAAATAAACAATAATTGATAAACTAAATAATTGTACGTATGCTGTGAAACCATATCGTATTTAGCCTCAAATTGTTTTTTGAATTCTTTTATATGGCTTACAAATTCCTTTTCTACTAAAATTAAACTAAGAATGAAGTGCTTAAAGGAATCTCCAAAAAAAATATACCTTTGGAAGCCTTATTCCTAATGTAATGTCATGAGCTTCACCTTAGAACCACTGAAAGAGACTCTATAAAGAATGAAAAAAACTAAAATGTTTTTCATGGACCGACTTAGCCAATTTTTAAATGTTAAATATACAACCATTATTATACGACAGATTTTCGCAAAGAGTTTTAAAGCTGTATTCATTTCAACTACCGGTTTTTACTACCAAAAATACCAATTTTTTCTCATAAATATAAAAAGTGTTTCCCTCTGAACTGATTATGCTTACCTGAAATGTAACTACAATAACACTCTGCGACAAATGGTAAGGGTCAGTGATCGGTTTGGAATGAAACCACCGGGGAAAGTTATATTGGTAAAAAAAAGTCATACGTGTTCCAGCGTTTCGCTGGGTCTCATCTAGGAATCGAGATATATCGATTTGAAGTTAGTAAGTATCGTATAGGGGAATTTGTCACGTTTTAGGCTCTTTTGTTTGACATAACTCGAGAACCACTCGTCCGATTTAGCTGAAACAAATTTAGAAAAATTAAGAATTACAATTCCTCTAATCTGTTCTTAAACCGTTTTCCTACTTAAGCAACAGTTTCGCAATTATAAATAAATGTATGAAAAAAAAAATATTATTATTATTTTATTTGGAAACTATTATTTTTAACTTGGAAACTATTACTTGTAAAGGAAAATAATATATGAACAGATTAAGGGAATTGTAATTCTTGGTTTTTTAAAATTTATTTCAGCTAAATCGGACGAGTGGTTCTCAAGTTATGTCAAACAAAAGAGCCAAAAACGTGACAAATTCCCCTATACGATACTAACTAACTTCAAATCGATATATCTCGATTCCTAGATGAGACCCAACGAAATGCTGGGACACGTATGACCTTTTTTTGACCGATATAACTTTCCCCGGTGGTTTCATCCCAAACCGATTGTGGCTGTCGCACAGTGTAATTAACATTATTAAAGTTGAAGAAATTTTAGCTAATTGATATGAAATCTGAAAAAACAGCAACAAATTTTTGATTAATAGACGGACTAACCGATATCGAAAAAAAATTGACAGGTCAGGGGGGGGGGGGTGTTTCTACACGATTTTAAAATTTGAAGAATAACACAAGTAATAGCGACCCTTGAAGAAGTATAAGGTGATCCATCTAGAGGTATTTTTTCAGAACAAAAAAAAGTATATAAAAATTCAAATCAAGTATGGAATCGTTATTGGTAATTTGAAAGGACATTTTATGGCAGTTTATTTTTGAAAATAATTACCTTCAGATGTTGGCAACTGTATTATGGAAATGAGCGTTCGGTAAGAAACGGAAAGATCCGCTGTTTTTGACCAATATTTTGTTCAGTGATGAGGCCCATTTCTGGCTCAACGGCAAAGTCAATCAACAAAATTACCGAATTTTGGCTGAAGAGCAACAAGAAGAGGTTCAAGAGGTGCCATTATACCCAGAGAATACCACGGTTTGGTGCAGTTTATAAGCTGGTGGAATCATCGGTATATATTTTTTCAAAAATGATGATGGCCTGAACATAACCGTGAATGGTGCTCGCTATCGCGCCATGATATCGATAGTTATGCTACCTGAAACTGAAGCCCGTAGTCTTGTCGACACTTGGTTTCAACAGGACGGTGCCGCTTGCCATACAGCTGCTCAAACAATGGATCTATTGAGAGGTCATTTCGAAAAGCAGCTAATTTCAAGTTTTGGACAGGCAAGTCAGCCGCCTTGATCGAGTGATATCACACCTTTAGACATTTTTCTTTGGGGTTACGTAAATACCAAAGTGTGTGCTGACAAACCAGCTGCGATTCAGGTTTTGAAAGCCAACAACACGCGTGTCATGAAAGCCATACCGTTCGAAATGCTCAAACGAGTCATCCAAAATTGGAAACCCTGAGGCGTAGTTGCCGGCAACATTTAAAGGAAATTATATTAAAAAAAACATAGGCCATAAAATGTCCTTTCAAATTTTCAATAAAGATTCCACACTTGATTTCAATTTTTATATTTTTTTTTGTTCTGATAAAATATTATCAGAGCGAGTAGTTTTTCTGATTTGTTTTTTTCTACTGCTCCGGGTAATTTTGGTTCTCAATCCAGTTTTATAAAGTTGCAAGATTTGAATTCATGTGGAATTCTAATATTGTTTGCAAGTGTATATTATTTAGAAAGGATTTATAAATGAAATGCCAACGTTTATAATTAACATGTACAAACGTGGCTATGTTCGGTCAGACCGAACTTTATAGGTCTGTAAAAAATAGAACATTACCTCTGTCCTAACTTTGAATTATTTTATATTAGGATTCGTTGCAAAATTTGCTGAAATATGTGTATTTAATATATTTCATCGAAACTCGTTTTATGCGAATATGTAATAAAGTATACGAGTATTTGGCCATGCATGCATGACCAAATAAGTTCAGCAACTATGACTTTTGGTGGTATTTAGGGCGTTCCTACTCTAAAAACCTGATCTTATTAGCTTTTGGAGTAATTCACTTATTCAAAAAGTGGTACCCATTTAAGCCAATGTCCGTTCACCAAAAATTTGATTTGTTAAGCAAATTATCCAAAAAAGTGTAGTTTTTACCGAGGTACCTTTAGCGCCTTAAAGGCAAAAGCTTTTCCTACTTGCCAGTTTGGTCCATTTCCAATTCCAAAATGCTTGTAACCAAAAGCCATTATCATGAAAAATTTCTGGATCATAGGTCTGATTGAGACACGCGGATGGACGGTTGGTCATGGCTGGATCGTCTAAGAATATAACGACGATCAATAATGTACGAGGGCAGATCAATAATTTCGTGACTTTTCCATTTTCCCACGTAGTTATATGAAATGCAACACTGCTCTCATCAAGTGTCATCTGTTAATAGACTACTGTACAATTTTGAAAGAGTTCCGTCATTTAGTTTGTGTATAACAGCTGTTAAAAACATACAACCTCGTGGATCAAACCAAGGAAAGACGATGGGGACTCTGCGCCATGGATTTTGACTTTCGTTGTGTTCGCACACGTACAAATGTATCTGAACGTTCTGGGCGGCCAGTTGAGTTAAAAACACCCGAAAATTTCGAAAAAAAAAATACACGATATGGTGTTGGCCGATCGAAGAGTAAAAGTGCGTGAGATTGTTGATGCCATTCGCCCATTCATATGACAGTGTGGTTTCGATTTTAACTAATCAGTTGGGTTAAGGAAAGCTGCCTGTAAGATGTCTGCCGCGCTTTTCTCTCAATTGACCATAAACGTAATCGTGTGACAACTTCAAAGGATTACTTGGAGTTGTTTAACCATAATTCAAGCGAGTTTTAGCGGCGTTTTGTAACTGTGTATGAAACATGGTTCCATTACAACACTCCGGAGACCAAGCAGCTGTTTAAACAATGGGTTTCTTCGGGTGTACCGGATCCGAAGATGGCCAAGGTGACTTTGTCGTCCAATAAGGGTGAAGGCAACAGTGTTTTGGGATGCACCAGGTATAATCCACATAGGTTACCTTCAAAAGGGACAAAACAATAAACGACGAATATTATGCCAACTTATTGGACCGATTTAACGAGGATTTAAAAAAACAACTCAAAAGTTCTTTTTCATCAAGATAATGCACGGGTGCACATGTGTGCAGTCTCAATGGCAAAATTTCATGTATTGGGTAACGAATTGGTACCTCATCCTCCATATGCTTCGCAATTTAGCCCCCAGTGACTACTTCCTATTTCCAAACCTAAAGAAATGGCTCGGTGGAAAGAAATTCAGCTGCAACGATTAAATAATGGATCAGAATATGGTTATTTTATGGACCTCAAAAAATCCCATTTTTGGAATGGATACAAAAATTGGAGAAACGTTGGACAATTGTTCTTTTCTTAAATTAGTAAAGTTTTTTTAAGTTTCATAAGTGAAAGGGTCTGATTACTTTTCTATTCATCAGAAATTATTACAAAAAGGAGTTTTATTGTTTTTAACTTTAAATACTAAAAAGTCTTTAAGTTTGTATCAGAGGCGAAACAAACAAAAGCTAAAGTCAACATGCCATTATTGCCTGTGGTATATAGAAAATGTTTAAGTGTATTTACAGTAGAGGCCAAATATATTATGAACTCATGGGTTTTTACAGAGATCACACAATTACTAATAGGCCCCCTTTAGACGAAGGGATTCCACAACAAGGGAGATCAATCTAGAGGTATTTTTTTAAAATAAAAAAAATACAAAATCTCAAATCATGTGTGGAATCGTTATTGTTCATTCGAAGGAAATTTTATGTCATTTTATTTTTGAATATACTTTCCTTTAAATGTTGCCGCAATTAAGCCTCAGGATGTCGATTCTGAGGGTCCAATTATTCCGTGGACCAATCATACAGGATATTTTGTATTTTGGCTGATATTATAAGGGGAAGTGACATTTATTTTACGGTTTTTTTTCGGTAGCGACTTTATACCGATTCGAAAAAAAGTCCGGCATTTTTTTTTTTAAAAAATGTGGACAACAACATCCATGTACGAAGCGACACTGCTTTTTAGGCATTGTGCAACATTTAAAGGAGTCATAATAGTAATGGACTTTATGAAACTTTCTTCGAAAGTTTCAGGACTTTCTTCCGTTGTGTAAAAATTTTGACAATATCGGTTTCTAAAAAGTACCTTAAATTAAAAGTCTCTTATAATTTAAAGAACTATCTGTCCAAAAAACTTTTTAAAAGGCACCAGTCCTCAGTATGACAAGTTTATGTAGCATATAACATAGCCGATGCCATTTTTAACCAACGAAAACCTTCAAAAGAATTTGTAAAAAATGTTTCCTAAATTCCTAAAACTTCCTAATTTAAAAACTATTTCACGTCACCAATTGTTAGAAATTTTCATGACACCAAATCCTTCTGCTTAATTTCGTTGGCTGTGTACTGTAACTCCTTCAGATACCACTACAGACTTGCAAAAAAACCATAAGCCAACCAAAAAAAAAATACTAAATAATCATAAGAAAATTGTTAAAAATAAATCAACAAGTAAGATACGAGTACATATTGAAAAAGCAGACAAACACACACTCATACATCAAAAAAGAAAAAAAAAAATGAAAAGAAAACAGATATTGTATTGAGGATACACCATTCCATCTGACTTGCACGGAATGGAATACTCTGGAGATTGGTTATACTCGTATGTCTGGCAAGATGTACAGACGACATATCAATTTTATACAGCAGCAATCTGCTTAAAACTTGAATGATATGCCATGGCCGGGCGTATGGAAATGTGTAGATACATCATTGCTACATACGCACAAACATGCATACATATGTAAATTGTATGTACATAAGACATATAGACAAGACGTACGTGCATACTTACATTTCGAATCTTTTGCTCGGTTGTATGTCGGAGCGACACATGTAAAAATTGAGCGTATCGGTCCCAAAAGTTAAAGAAAACTTCGGAATTGATGATCACATTCAAGAATACTATACTCGCACAGTGAGTACAACATGTGTGTGTGTGTGTGCCCGCAACAGCGTATATAGAAAATTGTGTACATTAGAGTGGTTCACAAAACTTAAAAGAAAATAAAAATACAAAGAAAATATTGCATTACTCGTAGATAACATCAGAGTAAAATGGCTTATAAAGATTAAGTTTAAGAATGATGGTAAAAAGGCAATAATTAATACCGCTTAAAAGTGTTAATTAAAACTTTTATAATATCAACAAGTTTCATATTTGCAGTGCCTAAAAGTATGCAGGGGTTTGTGACAGCAGAGAGCGACCACCATTTGAGGGTCTACCAAAGCCCAGAAGACACGAATGAGGTGCGATCTAAATTTAAGTCGCACATTTTATTATGCTGGACACTCAACCCTCCCTGACGAAATTAAACCATTTAAGGCCACGTATTAGAATGGCCCGTTTATTAGAATTAGAATAGCCTCATTATTAAAACCGCCTGAAAGAGTTTATTGAAACTTTTATTATATAAACAACTTTCATATTTACAAACCCCTAAAAGTATGCAGGGAATTGGAAAGGAAGAAAGACCGAGGTTTAGGATCTACCAGCCCAGAAGACACAAATGAGTTGCGATCTTAATTTAAATTCATACATTTTATAATGCTGAACACTTGACCTCCCTGGCAAAATTTTACTTTTTGAAGTCACATACCAGAATGGCCCATTTATTAGAATTAGAATAGCCCCTCGTGTTGATTAAAACTTTTATCAAATTAACAATTCTCATATTTGCATTTCCTATAAGTATGCAAGGAGTTCTGATAGGACAAGTGGACGACCACTGGAAGACACAAATGAGGTGCGAAATAAATTTAAGTCGCACATTTCATAATGCTGGACACTTGACCCTCCCTGGCGAAATGTAACCATTAAAGGCCACGTATTAGAATGACCCGTTTATTAGAATTAGAATAGCCTCATTATTAAAACTGCCTGAAAGTGTTGATTACATCTTTAATCATATAAACAATTTTCATATATACAAACCCTAAAAGTATGCAGGGAATTGGATAGGAAGAGGTCAGGCGAGGTCAGGATCTACCAACCCAGAAGACACAAATGAGTTTCGATCTTAATTTAAATTCACACATTTTATAATGCGAACCACTTGACTTTCCCTGGCAAAATTTTACTGTTTGAAGTCAAGTATCAGAATGGCCCATTTATTAGAATTAGAATAGAATAGCCCCAGCCCGCCTGAAAGTGTCGATTAAAACTTTTGTCGTATCTTAACAATTTTCATATTTGAATTTCGAAAATGTATGCAAGGAAATCTGATAGGCAAGCGGACGACCACCGGAAGACACAAATGAGGTGCGACCTAAATTTAAGTCGCACATTTTATAATGCTGGACACTTGATCCTCCCTGGCGAAATTTAACCATTTAAGACCACGCATTAGAATGTCCCATTTATAAAAATTTGAATAGCCCCATTGTTAAACCCTCCTGAAAGTGTTGATTAAAACTTTCATTATATTAGCAATTTATCATATTTGCATTCCCTAAAAGTATGCAGGGAATTCTGATAGAAAGAAAGGGCGAGGTTTTACAAACCCAGAAGACACAAATAAAGTGCGATCTAATTTAATTCGTACATTTTATAACGCTGAACAGTACCCTCCCTGGCGAAATTTAACCATTTAAGACCACGCATTAGAATGTCCCGTTTATTAAAATTTGAATTGCCCCATTATTCCTGAAAGTGTTGATTAAAACTTTCATCATATTAACAATTTTCATATTTGTATTCCCTAAAAGTATGCAGGGAATTCTGATAGAAAGAAAGGGCGACCATCCTTTGTGATTTTACAACCCAGGAGACACAAATAAGATGCGATCTAAATTAAATTCGCACAATTTATAATGCCAAAATGATCCCTGGCGAAATTTTACCATTTAAGGCTATGCATTAGATTAGCCCATTTACAAAGGCCCATCCCAATTAGTCAAATCAACTCCAATAATGCAAAAGTTTTGCATAATTGCCACCAATTACAAACTATTAAAAAAAACCGCTATCCATTTTACACAGAGAACAGATTCGTTGCCACAACCGAATTGTTTTGCCAACCGAATGTTTCAGGTTGCGTGTACCTCGAGTATGTCATCAGAATAATCGAATGTTATCGATAAAAATAAAAAAAAAGTCCGAACCTCCAGAAAAAATTTTTGGATGTGAAAGTTGAATTTTCATTTGAAGCAAAAAAAACTATTTCGTTATAAACTTGAAGTAGTTTCAAGTATAGAGGGAGGATCAGATCGAGGCAAAATAGGCAATGATAATGGAAGATTTTTACTAAATAGATTGGATTAAACAATTTGCTTAAAGCATTAATAAAGGGTTTTCCATTAAGCACAAAACAATTTTATATATTTATAAAATACATAATATTTATGATACAGAGTTCAAATTTATTCCAGGTGTAGTGCAAAGGTTACATTTTAAGAATGAAATTCGATTTCGGTCATAAGACCACCACGAGCCCGTGTACAGCGATCTTTTCTTTGGACCCAATTTCGCATCACTCTTGCACACATTTGACCGGAACGTTGGCAATTTCGCGTTGGATGTTGTCTCTGAGCTAGTCTAAAGTGGTTGGCTTTCTGGCATAGACCAACTACTTGATGTGTCCTTATAAAAACAAATCCAATGGCGTTAACTCACATGAACGAGGTGGCCATTCGACTGGACCATGTCTCGAAAATTCACGTTCATCGAATTGGCCTTACAGTAACTCAATTGTAATGCTTGGTTTCAATAAGACATGTGGACACATTTGGTTTTATAAGACGGTGCCACTGGCCACACAGGCACCGTCACATTGAAACCACATGTCGGCGATGTCAAGCTCATCCAATTCTGGCAAAAATAAATTTCTAACATGACGGTAACATGACGATTGGTTTCATCGATGAAAAAATACGTCCCAATCACACCTCCGGCATGAATACCACACCACACAGTTATTTTGTTGCGGATGCAATTGTGTCTCTTAAAGCCCATGTGGGTTTGTTGCTGTCTTATAACGCTTATTTTGTTTATTGACAAAACCACTCGGCCAGAAATGAGCTTCATCGCTTAAGATGATTTTTCGACGCAATTCTGAAAAGTTTCGGCGGAGAAGTTTCGGTGGTTCAAATGATCAAGTGGCTTTAGTTCTTGAGTCAGTTTAATCTTATAAGGATAAAGGCCAAGTTCTTTTCGCAAAATACGCCATAGTGTGGTTTGAGAAATGCCCAATTGTTGAGAACGATTTTGTCATTTTGAACGGATACACTTACGGCTGCGATATTTTCGTCGCTTCGAGCGGTACGGCGTCTCTTTGGAGTCGGAACATACATAGGTAAAAATTTGGATCCAAATTCTTTTACTTTAGCACGCACTGCCTGTCGGGTGGGACGATTATTACGGCCTAAAATTTGAGAAGGCGCTCTTAAAGTTGCGACCACCGACTCATAATTTGTAATTTTAAAAGATTTCTAAATGTTGCTCGTCTGTGAACTTTACCACGATGAAAATGTTGACTTCGACTTACGTTTTGATACTGAAAGATCATTTAAAATGTCTGAGGGTGCGTTGACATAAATATACGAAAGTGTTATGTCTCTATAGGAAAACCCGTTACTGCCACAGCAATATAATAGTTCGTCGAACCGAATTTCCACCAATGCATCAGAGCCTACGTCAAAAAGTGAATTTTTGCTTCCCATAAATGCTTGAAAATAATTCTGGTTTTCACATCGACTCTGTCTAATGTTCTTTTACACAAACACACACACACACACATGTAATGTAATGTCATATGTTGGGATATTCTCTTCCAAGCAGTTCACCCCTCCTGCTTCTTTTGGTGGCTGTCAGTTGGCAATAGGAAAATAAAAAAAAATTCTACAAATAAAATTTGAAATTTTAATGCAGACATACAATTCAATTGATATAATCGAGCATATCCTCGTTGCCCTCCCGCCCGCCCTCACACACCCGCCCGGCTCTCATGTATTAAAAGTACACACTTGTAAATGCATCCGATTTACAATTCAAGCCATCGCACCCCACAGTCAGTCACCACTTCCACGTGCCCCTTCCACATCGCAGCAGCCCCCAACACGCCGCCAGTGGCAATTTGAAATCTCATTTTTGGCTACCTTTTGTTTGCTGTTGTTCTGTTTCATGTGTTAATTTGTCATAAATATTTAATAATCTTTTGCACAATTCCACAAAATGTTGCTGCTACAACATGCATGCTGCCCAATAAAATCTAACTACTATTCGCAATCGTTTGGCTACATACGTACAATAAACTCAAGTGTGTGTGTGCGAGTGTCGGTGTGTATTAGTGAGTGTTTGAGTGTATGTACATAGAGAATTATGATATGGCAAATATATGCTAATTCACGCACTTAAGTGCTCTACAGAAATACACAATTCGTATTTGTATAAATGCCACTGCCCACAGCCCGAGAGCTCATCGCCATGCCTATGCTCTGCTCTGGCTAGCCCGCTCCCTCCCTACCCACTCCAGTGTATGTCACAATTAAAGTAATACACTCGGTAGTGTCGGTGTGGGTACTGGTGGCTCTGCCACTGTCACTGTCATCGGCACCCTCACCCACTCGTTGCGGAGCTCAGCAGTTGCAGCAGCATAAAAGGAAACCAGCAATTGTGTCGTGTAGTCTCGCAATAAAACCAAAGCTGGAAATGATAACAAGACTCGGTGTTCTAGAAATATGCGGGCGGTGAAGAAAGAAGAGACCAACCAAGCCTATGGACTATCTGGAATGGTATTTAAAGCAGATCTTTAGTAGACTCTTTAGTCTACCCGCAACATATTTTCTTGCCCACAATGCCTATAACCAAATGTATTAAATTTGCGAACAAATACATTATATAAGTAAGTTACAAATTTATTGAATTTGGAAACCTCTGTCCTAACACAATTTGTGTCCAGCTACAAGCCTACTATGTTTAGATACAAATCTTATATGTTTAGATACAAGCCTTATGTGTTTGGATACAAACCTAATATGTTTGAATACAAACTTATAATGTTTGGCTGCAAACATTTATACTACTTGAAACAAACATAATACTCGTAGGTTTGGGATCAAACCTAAATAATTTTGATGCAAACATAATCCGTTTCGAGACAAGTCTACTACGTTTTGCTAAAGCCTACTTTTACTTTAGATACAAACCATATATGTTTGGATACAAAGCTAATGTGTTTGAATACAAACTTATTTTGTTTGGATACAAACATATTTTCTTTGAATACAAACATAATTGGTTTGGGACATTAAAAATTTGGATGCACACATAATGTGTTTTGATACAAGCCAACTATGTTTAGATACAAACCTTATATGTTTAGAAACCTAACTTATATGTTTGGATACAAACTTATTTTCTTTGGATACAAACATATTTTCTTATGATACAAACATATTTGATATAATTTGTTTGGGACCGAACATTAAAATTATTGAATGCGATCATAATTTGTTTTGTTGCAAACAAAAATCTTGTATAATTTAAATATTAATTCAACTTTTCGCCGGCAATATTGGAACTTTTGCCACGCCTTTGGACGTATTTCTCTTAACAGCGCAGTAAGAGGCAAGGGGGCAATATCTCTAAAATCAGAAAGTAACGCACTATTTAAGGTTTTCGAAAGGTCAAACGGTTCGGTCAAATGCTGGACACACCTAGTCCATTGAAGACCGCAGTGATAACACGCTGTTGCTGTTTCACTACCCCCACGGATTACCTATACTTACCTTTTCAGTCAGGCCGGCAATGTGTAACTGGTATTCGATTTAAAAATGATTCGAAATATTCTAAGATTACTCATTGTTGTGCTCAGAATATTAGAGTGACCTGAGAAGAAGTATGGGCCAAAAACATAAAATTTCTCATTTATAGTGCTGGGCACTAGAGTTTGAGATTCTCTATGCTGTTTTTCTTCTTCACGTCCAGGCACTCTTTACTGGTGTCATCATCTAATGCTTTCTGCTAGAAACAGCTTTCCTAAATGGCTGTCTATCAAGAAGTGACCAGATATTCTAGCATGACGATGTCAACCCTAGAGCTGGTTACTTACGATTTTAGGCGTTTTAGAACGTATCTAGCCTGATTGGGCTAGTGATTTCGGTCCTGTTTTTTTCACTTGCCTGACAGCTTTCGATCTTAGATTTCGCGTGCAAAAGTTCCTGATCGAGTGGAAAATGTCTGCATGTTCTAAGTCAAGCCTAGCTCTTTCGCCTTATCGTCCCCATTTCGTTTACTTGTCTGGGAGCTTTTAAGGAATTTATAATCCACTTTTCTTTTAGTTTAGACCCATCTCTGAAAAAGCCATTGTACTTTCTATTAACGGGAGTAAGTCTCGAACCTGTTCTGTCTGTCGGGGTTAGAATTGGCAAAGTTCTTTTTCAAACTTACGGTGGGTGCTATGTGTTCTACTCGTGATACTGGTTTGTTGTAGGATTGCTAAAATTGTTCTTAATTATTATTTGTGAGCTGTGGGTATGTAGTTCTTCTATCAGGAGCTTTTGCACAAATAAAAAAGGTCAAATGGAAATCGGTCCGAACTACAAATATTCGGTTGGATAAATATACTTATATACTAAAATGTACAATAACATTACAATAAGTCGGTTATACCAACCGAATTCAGTCAAACAATCGGTTGCCACAACTGGTGGTTATGACAACCAACAAGCTTTGAAGTACTTTATACTTTGGTACTAATAGTTGGCGGTGACAACAGATACATTATTTGTAGTTACTAAATTTTGTGATACTTTAAAACCAAAAGCGGTTGTTATAAACAATAAGTTGGTTATACTAACCGAATTTAGTAAAACAATTGGCTGCCACAACTGGTGGTTATGACAACCAACCATCTTTTAAAAAACTTTTTACTTTTGAACAAATAAATGACGGTGACAACAGATACATTATTTGAAGTTACTAAATTTTGTGATACTTTGAAACCAAAAGTGAATTTTTTTTGACCAACTTAACCAATCGTTCCACTTGTGTCTACAAACTTTATAAGATTCGAAAGTAAAAATGCAGATTTAAAAACACCTGCTCAAAATTCAAATAACAGAATAAATATTTTCAAATCATTAACTATACGAACTAAAAAAAAAAACTTTATTATTCCGGTGAGATGTCATAAATAAAAGACATACAATTTTACCATTAGTTGGTTCAGTTAACAAATGCCCATGGAAATGACAACCGAATTTAAAAAATTCTGATAGCTATAAATTATAACAACAACTAATACATGTTTAAATTCAATTCCAAAAATGATCCTAATAAGTCAGGGTTAACGGTACTTTGTGTCTTACTGTCAGTTTCCACTACTGACATTTTTCGTGTACCCAATCAACATTCGGTTGTAGCTATAGAATACATGTAAAGTACGTTAAATCACCAACATTTGGTGGCAAAAAAGTAGGTTGTGCCAAACAAATCTGTTCTCTGTGGGTATTTGAAGTTTTTAGGCGATGATAGTACGTGCAACCATCGACATTCTGTTGGCCAAAAATTCGGTTGTGACAACAATTCTGTTCTATGTGGGTGTTTAATGTTTTAAATCGTTTTTAATCGTCCACATTTCATAGAGTAGCTTTGACAAGGCTTATATTTCATTGTCATGTAGAGTCACGTTAGCAAAAGACCCAGTATTTCTGAGGAGGCAATAAACGTCGCTGTCTGTCTGATGCTCCTATTACACACAGAAAAATAATTAGTTGAGAATCGGTTGCGATCACCAAATGTTTACAATCGTAAAAGATATTGGGTTCGAAATACCACAAGATGATAATTATGATCAACGTACTGTACTCACAACTTATTTGTCGATCTATACAGTGAAATCCGAAAAGGGTCTTAAGTAACTGGAGGTTGTGGCAACCAATATTTTTGCACTATTTTGTTGTTGTAATTAATTAATAGTGATGATAACTAAAACTTCATGGATAGCAAAACATGCATGTTTAATGGTATTATTTCAAAAACAAACTAATTCTAACAAAACAGACTTGAAGCCAAAAGATTTACCACATTTTTTGCCAGTAAAAATCATCTATCATCCTTTACACCTATTCCTCGTCATGACGCTCTCTATGAGTACTTTAAGTACTTCAGTTTTGTAAGCCAAAAAATCTTTACCTCTAATTAAAATTTAATTTTTTCGTTGAACAAGTGTGCTATGTAGTTTTTTAGATCCAAAAATTCCCTTCTGAAGGTTCGGATGCTTGGAATAATGCACCGATTCTACAGTTCCAATAACTGAAAATACAGAGCACCAACTAGCATTCGTCTGTACTGATGGAATACTCGAGGTACTACATGTCAAGCATTCGATTGGTAAAAAATTCGGCTGTGGCAACGAATCTGTTCTCTGTGTGTACAAAATGTATGACTTGTATGATAATTGCTTAGACGACCAGTGTTGCCGCTGGACATTTTTTTCCGACCAAAACCAAAAGTGGTGTTTTAGGTTAAGCCTCGGCAAATAAGAATGGTTATACAATAGTGCAATAGTTAATACATTTAATAACAAAAAGTGTCAATGTTGGTTCTAAGAGTAAAGGAACTGTCTAGAAGCTTTAGTCTTCCAAAAAAATAAATTAAAAAAGTAGTACAAAAAAGTTGTTGTAGCCATTTTAGTACTTAACCTGGATAACTATCGAGCATTGAGGTCTATCCATGCTAACTACTTAAAAGGCGCCAACAAATTATTTTTCTAAAACTTTATTTTCCGAATCGAGAAATGCTGAAAATCGGCACTTTTTGTTAACAAATGACTTGACTGTGGTGCTTTTACTATTTATTTTGTTTTTTTTTGTTACTTGACTTTTTTTTATTTATGTAGATTTAATTCAATTTAGTTAATATTACAATATAAAGGACTTCATTGTCGTATATTTAGACTTATTAATCGAGGCTAAACATATAATAATAAACGGCAAAAATCCGACCTTAATTCAACCAAACTACAAATTTTTAATTTTCTCCGATTTGGTCGAAACCGATCAAAACGACAACACTGCACACGACCAACCCACTGCACCCCACAGGCCACAATCCTAGTATTTAAAGTTCCATTAAAATCATATCAAATTTAAAACAATCGAAACGTTGGACCCCGTATCCTGTTGAACAAAAGAAATTATATGGCCATATGCATTTAAATATATTAAAATGTGTGTGTGTGTTTTTTTTTTTTGAGGCGGTCTATGTGTGTGTGTCGGAGTTTTTATTTCAAATTCAGAGTACAAGAAGAAAACGTCCGGGAAACACAACAACGGCAAAAACAAAACAAAAAACTTATTTCAAGTACTGTCAAAATCAGTACAATTAGTGTGCTTAGTGAAAGAGCACACAAATCCATCTTATTTTTGCTGAACCGAACTGAACTTTGGCGTTTTTGCCAACCCTGCACCCCCTGCTCTCCCTCCACCTCACGATACAGATGTCAAAACCACAAATATTGTCTGCCCCTACCCTGGGCAAATGTACACCGAACTTGATGAAGAAAGTACCAAAAAAAAAACTCATGAAATAACCACAAAAACAATGGAAAAAGTCAAACAATTGTATGAGAACAACAGCAAAAAAAAGTCAGCTTAAATAAGAAGTGAAATAAATACACACACACGCACATAAATCGAGACCGGCATACAGACTTATGGAAAAAATTCCCTTAAATGTGTTTGGAAATCAGTATACAAGTATTAAACCAACACGCTACTCTGACTCTGACTGATTCGAACAGATTTTGCCTCAAACCGTCAACAGGCGAAAGCCCGCCAACCACCCAGTCAAGCAAGCGAGTCCTGCCTTAACTTTAGCCTGAATATGGGAAACATACACACACGTATGTCTCTATGTATGTGTATGTGTGTGACCATACACATACCAACATGTATATTAAATTTGTAGGTTTAAATGTCTGTCTCTCTGTATTTCTGCCAGTGTGTCGGTTTTTCTGTTTAACTTGATTGTTTGCATATGTATGTGTGTGTCTGTAAGAGTGTTGCGAGTATGTGTGTGTGTATTTAGAAATTACCGAAAAATCAAATCGATTGTTACTAATGCAAGCATTGATTTAGAAAACAGCCAACGATTTCCTCTTCACATATCCTCAAATATCGAATTCACACATACATACAGACATATAAGCTAAGGGTACGGGTATATTGCAAAACAGCAAAAAACACAAAACCCAATATCAAAAAAAGGACGACTTGTTAAAGAGCAAAAAACAAGAAAAAAGTCAGCAGCTCGTCGTTTGCTTTGTTTTTGTTGTTGTTGTATTCCTGTCGAGCAGCGCCATACAAAAGCTATCATCACAACCTTACCGCACACCAGGATAATGACTTAAATACATCGAAGCCACCACATGTTAGACTAAAAAGGAGGATCTTTAAACCACACTCACACACACACACACACACACACTCTTCTATGTGTGTGTGTGTGCAAACCACACACACACACACACACATACGAACCAGAGTATATGTGCGCTGATGTTTAATTTTTGTTTTCTTTCTTTAGCATATCGAATGTTAAAAGTATAGAAATCATAAAAAATCCACGACCAAGACCAAATAAAAATAAAATCAAAAGGAAGCCTGTACCTTGGCCATCGCACCATGTGCTACTGTAGACTGAGAATGTTTACCACATTTTTCCCTTCCAAAAAGTAGAGGTATAGGGAAAAAACCATAAAATAACAACAGGAGAAAAGAAATCATTCATTTGGAAAATTAAGGCAATTTTTGTCAGGACACAAACACATTTTTTTGTGTTTTTTTTTGGCAAAGAACTTCAAAGCAGACATTGTGCAAGAAGGATCATTAACACCGGTAAACGGGTCTTTCAATTGTAATGTCCTTAATTTGACAACATATTTCTCTAATGTGAAAAAAAGGGAGTTGTAAGATATTTATTGAACCCTTTTGATCGAAATTAAATTGGAAAAACCCAGTACAATATTGGGCTTCCAAGATCTTATGAGGACATAAGACCTGGTCTAACCTGAGTAGTATTTAAAGCGGACCCTACACAGGACCCTAGTGATTTAATGTTACGAATTAAATCCAATTATACTTAACGAAAGTCCGACGGAGATATCATCAAAACAGCTATTAAATGGAATTCGCAAGGAAGATGGCGACCGGCCTACAGTGGTCTAAGATCGATTTCCTTTGGCCAAAATTCTATAACTTTTGACCTAGTAAATTTTTTGAAGTGCTGTAAAAAGGGCAATTGGAGCCAATCGTATACTCAAGGATGAACTATTAACATTTAAATTCGGGCTTTTGCCAACTTTTTCTTTTTTAGTAAAGGATTAATGGTAGAAGGTTTGTACAGGGCTGTCCATAAGGACATACAATTTTATATATTAATAAAATACAGAATATTTAACATATGTGACCTAAGGTTAAAAACCAGTTTTGTTCAGGAGAGCCATTTTAAAGATTAGGTCCCTTTCTATTTGCGCCTAGAATCGTCGACTTCACTTTCATAAAACGCGCATATCTCTGGGAGGCAACACTTTTGGGGCATGGGATCGGTCTCATTCGATGCTCAGATGTTGTCCACATCAAAAAAAAGTGAAAAGTTGATGAAAAGTTTTGTTCAGGAGAGCCATTTTAAAGATCATTCGATGCTCAGATGTTGTCAACATCAAGAAAAGAAAAAAGAAATGAAAACTGAATTTTTTGTATCCTTAGGTCCCTTTCTCTATATGCTTATCGAAATTGGCACAAATTTTAGTGCTTATAAGCGGGACATATATTTATAAAAACCATATTAAAATTGTTCATATTTAACTGCATATAAGCGATAAATGCTTACAAGGTCTGCTATATATATTTCTGGCCTAATAATGAAAATGCGAATATTTATCATCAAAAATGGTTTTATTGTTTTTCAAAGTATTTTCCAGCATGATTTATACACTTTTGTATACGCTCAAATCAATTGTCGAAGAACTTTTTCCACTCCGATTGAGACACCCCCAAAACATGGTTTTGGAACGCTTCAACAGCATCTTCTGGCGAAGAAAATCGTTTACCACGCATTTTTCTTGATGTGCGGCAATAAATAGAAGTCATTGGGTGCCAAGGCAGGGCTGTACGGCGCATGACACATCAATTCGACGTTTTGGCCGCTCAACAAGGCGCTGGTTTGAGCCGATGTATGAGAGCTCGCATTGCCATGGTAAACAATGATTCGTCTTCTCTTGTTTTTCGAATTTCCCCGAAGACTTCACAGGACAACAAATTCTGGTGTACCACTCAGAATTGACCGTTCTACGTTGCTCAAGCGGAACAGTCGACACATGACCAGTTTTGTCGAAGAAATAGGCAACCATTTGTTTCGAAGTGCTTCTTCCACGAACAACTTTCGTTGGATTTGATTGCTGTTTTGTTTCGGGCTCATACGCATAGATCCATGATTCGTCACCTGTGACGATCTTATAAACGTACTTTGAAGCACCTCGATCGTATTTTTTCAAAATTTCTTTGCACCAATCGATACGATCCTTTATTTTGAGCGATTATCAAATTGTGCGGGATCCAACGAGAACAAACCTTTTTTACGGCCAGGTGTTCATGCAATATCGAATGTATGCTGGTGGAAGAAATTCCCAAGGATGCCTCTATTTCACGGTATGTCACATGACGATCTTTTGGTTGTCCACATCAAAAAAATGAAAATTATTTTTTTTTTACCCTGAGGTCCCTTCTTCTAGGCGCTGTCACATATAAGCGATAAATGCTTATACCCGACGTGCGTGTAAGCGGCAAATACTTTCCTCCTTTCATTGCCTTCCACCTCGTTGCGAAATTCTAAGACGATCTAGCCAAGTCCCTTCCATCGATCTTGACACATACGCCGCATGTGCGTCTGGGGCTCATGGCCCATCGGTCAATCTCTCCAATTCAGTCTAATCTTAATGTTCAGATTCTTCGGCAATAATTTGAGGGGGCCAATGTTTGTGTCCCTTTAATATTTTTGAAATGATTTAATTCGATTAGCTTAAGCTATTTTATTATCATCCACCAAGGATTGCGTTGTACTTTGGAATTTGCAGAAATCGGGGCATATGTGTTGGAGGTATGTGGTATATGCTTGATACATAGGTCTTATGGGCCGGCCCATCATCGCTCAAAGCCTTCAACTCAGCCAAATCTCAAAATTAATGTCAGATTCGCGAGGAAATTGTTGACAAGAGTCTATTTGTGGATCTCTAGGCACGTTCCGTTGATCCTTTTCGAAATTAAGAACGCCAAAAGTTAGTGCCA
Organism: Hydrotaea diabolus; assembly: GCA_963513945.1. Classification (NCBI taxonomy): domain Eukaryota; kingdom Metazoa; phylum Arthropoda; class Insecta; order Diptera; family Muscidae; genus Hydrotaea; species Hydrotaea diabolus. The sequence goes on along the minus strand of OY740720.1, from coordinate 17,336,341 downwards.
TGAAAAAACTTTTCTATAGAAATGCATTCGACAGTCAGAGCCCGCGTTAGACAATTGGTCCCGGTCAGTGCATACAAAAATTGAGTCGTGCACAGTAAAAATTCAAAAAAATAACCAGATTCATTAAATAGCAACGAAGTTATTAAATTTTATTTTTGGTAGCGGCTTTCATCAGCCGCCCTTTGCTTCAACTATAACCGACAGTGAAAGGTCGAATTAGTTCATAATAATAAATCCAGACGGCAAAAAATATTTGAGTTTACGATTTTAAGCTAAGTAAGACTTAGATTAATATTTTTATCATATTATCAACATCCTCTTGATTATAAGTCTGATAAACACGCCGAAGAATCTGCTCATACACTAAAGGTCTTTTAGTATAGGGTTCCGAGAAAACATTTTTTTATGCTATCTCTAAAACAACCTCCGCAAAACTTCTATTCTGGAGGTATTTCCTACAGATTCGAATTGCTTAGTACATGCTCTACAAAGTTCCCTTATAAGTAAAAATTGATGTGCATTAGCTTTTAACTTCCTAAAGAAAATTTAATTTTAAAAATCCCGGTTGAAAATTGCGCATGAACTCCACTAATTATGATGCCTTCCGCCCTTAATATGCAGTATTCACGATTGCCTGTCAACTCGCGCTATATCCATTTATCATGATACGAATATTCCAAAATGAAATAAACTGTTCACGATTTCGTAAATGTTGACATTTTCACAACAAATGCCCCCGGTCTGCAACTGTGTGTGTGTGTGTGTGAATTGTTTTCAAAATAAGTGCGGGAAAGAAAGAAGAAAATTAAATAAATACAATAAATTAAAATCTTCTAAATAGACCATATCCGGTGGTGAACGAACGAACATATAAAATAGATTTCTCTACCATGCCGATGTATAAAATGAAACATTTCCATACATGCATATGAATGTATGTATGTTTGTTGGTATGAATCCAGGAAAATACGTATATGTGTGCCAGTGTGTGTGTGTGTATGAATTTACACACATAAATTAAAAGCAACAGCAGAAGAGGAAAAAAAACAGTAACGAATTCACACACACAATTCACAATTTCCAAGTTTTGGACATGGAAAACTATCCGAGTCCGAGCTAAGCGCTGTCGGATTGTTTTCCAACACATTAAGCAGGCAAATAAATATGTGCATACATATGTAGGTATGCATGTAGGTACGTTAGGGTGGAATGAGCAATTGGATAATGTCCTTAAGGTACATTGGTTTTATCAACTTAAAGCGAACATGTGTCCGCCCATCTGAATCGCAATTGTATGTGTAATTTGTATGGGAATTGTATAAATCAGAATCTTGAAAATCGGTAGCAGGAGTTTTGGTCCTGTGGTCTGTCATGGTGTGATGATAGAGTGCGTGACTTTCGCACTACACACTGAAGGCTCAATTTCTGACAATGATAACTACAATAGATGAACAAAAGGGCGGACATTGTTTAGTTCAGCGTCGCCAACTGTTCCTATGCAAAAATCTCTAAGGATGAAATGTGCAAAAACGCTTTAGAACTTGGACAAAAAATAAATACAAAAAAAAAAATCGCTGCGAATCAAAAATAATAAAAAAAAAGTCTTAACATAATTTATTTTGCTTCGAGTGGAAATTAAAAAAAAACACAACAAATGTTACAAGTTTTTAAATATTGTTTAGCTCGTTTGTTTTATTTCGGTCTGTTGCTTTTACACATTGAACAGGGATTAAACCGGCTCAAGACCTCTTGCCTTTATATTAAAATAGAAGATAAGTTTTTAACAAAATGGCAAAGTTACATTGATTTTTGTGGTTGCACACTACGAGGGCGGTTCGGAAAGTTCTTAGCCTATCAATGAAAGAGAATAGTTAGTTTTTCAAAAATATTTTTATTTTTCAATATAATCTCCTGAAACTTCAATACACTTAGTCCAACGCTTACCTAGCAATTCTATCCCATGATTAAAATAGTTTTCCTCAAGGTCTTCCAAATAGTAGTTTACAACTGTAGTTGCATCTTCATTTGAGGTAAAACGCTTGCCAGCAAGGATTTTTTTTAGATTTGGGAACAGGTAAAAGTCACTGGGAGCTAAATCAGGAGAATAAGGTGGGTGGTCAAGCAACTCGTACTTTAATTCGTTGATTTTAGCCATTGTTAAAACACTCTTGTGCGCTGGTGCGTTGTCTTGATGAAAAATTATTCTTTTGTGTTGTAAGCCAGGACGTTTTTCTCGAATTTGTACATTTAATTGATCTAAAAGGTTTCAATAGTACTCTGAATTCATTGTTTTACCCTTTTGCAGATAGTCAATCAATAAAATACCTTTGAAGTCCCAAAAAACCGTTGCCATAACCTTACCAGCCGATTGAACTGTTTTTGCCTTCTTTGGGGCACTTCCTCCAGCTTCAGTCCATTGTTTGGATTGTTCTTTTGTCTCTGGAGTATAGTGGTGGATCCATGTCTCATCAGCAGTTATGAAACGACGCTTAAAATCTATTTTATTTCGCTGAAAACGATCCAAACAAGCTTGAGAAATGTTCATTCTTATGCGTTTTTGGTCGACTGTTAACAAGTCCGGCACCCATCTTGCAGAAAGCTTTTTCATTGTAGTTCTTCATGCAAAATTAAACGGACTCGATCTTTTGAGATGCCCATGATATTACCTATTTCACGCACTTTTAATCGTCGATCATTTAATACCATATCATGCACTTTGGCTACAATTTCTGTTGTTGTTGCTGTTTTTGGACGTCCACTACGTGGTTCATCTTCAATGCTTGTACGACCACGTTTAAATTCAGCAACCCAATTTTTTACTGTTGCATATGAAGGAGCACTTTCACCTAACACATTCACCATATCATTATGAATTTCTTGTCCCGATAAACCGTTTTTATTTTAATGACACCACGCATTTCTAATTTTTCCATTGTAAAAAAATCGCAGATGCGTCTTTTGTAAACACCTGTTTCTACATGAAGGAGTTGCCAGATCGAAACAAAATTTAACATGAGTTCATAGCAGAGATGGAAGTTTCCAAAACACTTAACTTTTTTATGTTTATACCGCGCTTTTTGTGCTAGGCTAAGAAGTTTCCGAACCGCCCTCGTACATTTTTCATGATTTTGGGTACGTGACAACCCTCTTCAGAAAGCCTTGCTGCAATTGTTGAAAGTAAAACCGAACTCTATAAGGCCAAGCTCTCCCCAAACGAATGAGAACTACTGTTGTAAACCTTACTTTTCAAGTATTCCTCACTCAATTGCCCACGAAAATACAACTCACTCTTGCAATACAACTCACTCTTTAAATATTTTAATATCTAGAACAATTAATTCCAAAAACGAAACAATAGTTTTTTAAGTCAAAATCTATACAGGCGATACAAGAAAGTGATTAACCACGATTTTTTCAAAACATCGTCACTTTTTGAAACATTGTTGTTTGCTGATAAAAAATCACCACAAGTAATGGAAAAACGCTGGTCCAATCCAATCAGATGGTGATTTTAAGTCGATCGATATTTTAAGTTTTTTAATGTTTAAAAACTCAAGATATTTTTCTGCATCGCTAATTTTTAAGTGATTTTTAATGGAATGACAAGTTTCTACGTCAAAAATTCCATGAACAATTGATGCCAAAATCGCAGTGATACATTTTTTAAGTGAAAATCGCTACATGCGCTACTCGAAGTCGGATAAATTGTCACAGTTTGGATTTTTAAAAAATCGCCACTTTTCCAAAACATTTTTATTTGGTAATAGAAATCACCACAAGTAGTGGAAGAACACCAAGTTCGCATCGCTGGTCCAATCCAATCAGATGGTGATTTTAAGTCGATCGATGTTTTAAGTTTTAAAATGGTTAAAAATCAAGATATTTTTTTATATCGTTATTTTTAAATAGTTTTTAATGGAATGACAAGTTACTACCTAAAAAATACTAGCTCAATTGATGTCAAAAATTAAGTTATAGTTTTTTTTTAGGAGAAAATCGCCACAGTAGAATTTTTGTTAAAAAAAATCGTCACTTTTTAAAAACATTTTTTCTCGATGATGTAAAACATCCACAAGTAGTGAAAAACACAAAGTTGGCATTGCTGGTCCAATCCAATGAGATGGTGATTTTAAGTCGATCGATGTTTTAAGTTTTTGAATGTTTAAAAATCAAGATATTTTTCTATATCGTTAATTTTTAAATAATTTTTAATCGAATGACAAGTAACTACCTAAAAAATACTAGCTCAATTGATGTAAAAAATGAAGTTATAGTTTTTTTTAGGAGAAAATCGCTACAGGCGCTACGCGAAAGTAGTTAAAATCGCCACAGTAGAATTTTTTTTTTCAAAAAAAAATCGCCAATTTTTAAAAACTTTTTTTCTCGATGATGAAAAACAACCACAAGTAGTGGAATATCTAATACAATCAGATGGCGATTTAAAGTCGATCGATGTTTTAAGTTTTTGAATGTTTAAAAATCAAGATATTTGTTTTTCTCGTTAATTTTTAATGGAATCACAAGTTGCTACTACCTCAAACATTCCAAGGGCAATTGATGTCAAAAAACGAAGTAATAGTTTATTTTAAGCGAAAATTAATGCCAAAAACGAAGTATTAGTTTTTTAAGGCGCTTCGCAAAAGTGATAAAAATCGCCACAGAAGCGTTTTATTAAATCGCCACTTTTGCAAAACATTTTTTTTCCTAATAATAATGAAAATGCGAATATTTATCATCAAAGATGGTTTTATTGTTATTCAAAGTAATCTCCAGCTTGATTTATACACTTTTACATGCGCTCAAAGCAATTGTCGAAGCCCATTTTTCCACTCCGATTGAGACACATCCAAAATATGGTTCAACAGCATCTTCTGGTGACGAAAATCATTGACCACTCATTTTTTTCTTGATATAGGAATAAAAAGAAGTCATTGGGTGCCAAGTCAGGGCTGTACGGCGCACGTTTCAATTCAACGTTTTGGCCGGTCAAAAAGGCGCTGGTTTGAGCCGATATGTAAGAGCTCGCATTGTCATAGTGCACAATGATTCGTCTTCTCTTGTTCGTTTTTCGAATTTCTGCAAAGACTTCAGGCAAACAAATTTTGGTGTACCACACAGAGTTGACCTCCTACGTTGCTCCAGCGGAACAGTCGCCACATGACCAGTTTTGCCGAAGAAACAGGAGGACATTTGCTTCGAAATGCTTCTTTCATGAACAACTTTCGTTGGATTTGGCTTGTCTTCGAAGACCCACAAGGTCGATTGCTGTTTTGTTTCCGGCTCATACGCAAAGATCCATGATTCGTCACCTGTGACGATCTTATAAACGTCTTTTGAAGCACCGCGATCGTATTTTTTGAAAATTCCTTTGCAACAATCGACATGAGCTTTTTTTTGAGCGATTGTCAAATTGTGCGGGATCCAACGAGAACAAACTTTTTTTACGGCCAGATGTTTCCAATAGCGAAAGTATGCTGGTGGACTTAGTGTTGCCTAGGCGAGAAAGATATATAGCAACCCTCATAAGTTTTTTGAACAAAGAACGAACGCATATGAAGAAAGTCAGCTTAGCAATATCGAATGTATGCTGGTGGAAGAAATGCCCAAGGATGCCTCTATCTCACGGTATGTCACATGACGATCTGGCATTATCAGTTCACGCACGTTATCAATGTTCTCTGACACAACGGCCGTTTTTGGACTACCTTCACGACCTTCGTCTTTGAGCGAGCGTCGGCCACGATTGAATTAATAAAATCAGTTTTTCACAGTGCTATAGGATGGTTCTTCACGCCATACAAAGACTTAAGCTCATCGATACACTCTTGTCGTGTTAATCCACGTCGAAAGTTGTGAAAAATTATCTTACGAAAATGTTTTCGAGATAATTCCATTTTTTTGCCCAATTTGGTTTTTTATGTTACTGTAAACAACACAAATGATGGTCGTACGTCAAAACGTTCTGAGTACGTTTATGCTAAAAAATATGTCAAACTTTCCAATGGTAATGTCAGATGGCGCCAGGCAACACTTAGTGTTGCTTAGGCTAGAAATATATATAAAAACCCTCTTAATAAATCGAAATTGTGATGTCAATTGGCCGCCTCGGAGCTGTGATTTAAGCCCTTTGAATTGTTTTCTGTGGGGAGCTATCAGGTCTCCCTTAGAGCGATTTCTACGGAAGCCATACTGTCAATTATCAAGTCGTTGGACTCTAAATACCTCACAAGACGGTGGTTCACCGTGGTCTTCTTTACCTCGGAGAGGTCAGATCAACTTGGGATAGCTCGATAATTCGCAGTATTATTGGCTTGACCCTTTTGAGTATCTACTGGACGTTTGCAGCCTTCCAACGCGCTGGCTAGACTCTAGCACAGTAAGCAAGGTTGAAACGCTTGCGTAATGATCGGGCTAGCATTAAATACACTAACAGGACAAGCGCCGACAGACCATACGAGCCCGGGAACTTATTTACATTTGGATTTGCCTTCGCTTTAGTACCTACATATTTTGTATATTAATTGCCCTATTTTGTCGCATTTACTTCACCCCACCCTAATGTCGCTAACCGACGGACAAAACAAAACGGAAACTTTATCTATTTAATAGATTCAGACATCATGAGTATTGGTCACAAATGTCTGACGGTCGGTATAACCGAATGGTACAATTGAATATGCGTTGCCCAACACTATTTGCATATCCAATTAATGTGCGTGTGTGTGTCTGCCTATGTGCGAGCGTGTGATGGCCAATATTTAAATATTTTTTTGTTGTCGTTTCTACTCCTAAAATTGTCGCGACGCATTCAAATAGGGGTTTATCATTACACACAATAACAACAACAACAGCAGCGACGACGACCACGACAATATCATCGGCATCCGCATGCATACACATCCACTTTGGCAGCCTCCTCGTCAACGTCATCATCAGCTTCAGCATCCATCCGTCCATCCGACCGTTCAACGCCACCATCATCATCATTAGCATGCATTTGTCGCTGACTCAGTTGTTGCTGTTGTTGTTGGTGGGTTGTTACTGCTTTAATTAAAGCAACAGTGAGTGAGTGAGTGTCCTCCCTCCCTGCTCTCATTGAACACTACTCACCAACAACAACAGCATAAACGACTGGTCTGAACGGGATTGTTTTGTTTGAAATGGATTTGAGTTCTGCTCTTCTTTTGTTTTATAATTTCATTATTTCTCTTCATGTTTTTTGTTGGTATTTTTTACTTGTTGATTTAATCTGTTCGTTTGTGTGTGCCAGAGTGTTTGCTGGTATGCGTGAAGTTGCTGTTTTCAGGATCATTAACATTTAATGACATGTCAAAAGTCACCACCACCAGCGCCACCGCTGGCTGCCCGCCCGCCAGCCACAAGGGCCATCAGTTGTTTGAGATGAGATTTTCAATACTTGCTTTTGATTTTTGTTTTTCAGGGGGTTCATTTTTCAATACAATGCAATTGCCACGCAGGCCTTGAATTAATGCGAATATTGAAATTTAATCTGAGTGTGCGTTTTATTTTTCAGTTTTGTCACTTATCGCCAATCTCCTGTTTAGTTTTGTAATGCTTACAGGGAAAATTAAATATTTAACTTTTGTGGATAATATCAGCTGTTATGAGAGGGGGAGAAGTGGAACTGTTTTAAAGCAGTTTGCATAAAGGAGTTTGATTAGATTTTGGTTTCTAAAAACGATTTTTTTTTCAACCGGAAGATTAAAATTATAACCATGAATTTTTGGATTAAACGTGAAATATACAAGGAAATTGCACAAAGAGAAAAATCAGATGAAAATCGTTCAAACTACCAAAAAAGATGGATGTGACGCAAAGCATCCAGATGCATTTGAAGCGTTGAATCTTGAAATCGAAGTTGCCATTGAAGAGATTCGACCAGAAACCTGTAAATATTTTAGAATATGTGACGCGCAAAATAGAAAGGGACCAAAGGTTAAAAACCAGTTGTGTTCAGGAGAGCCATTTTAAAGATTCGGTCCCTTTCTAATTGCGCTTAGAGTCGCCGACTTCACTTTCATAATGGGATCGGTCTCATTCGATGATCAGATGTTGTCCACATCAAAAAAAAAAGTGAAAAGTTTTGTTCAGGAAAGCCATTTTAAAGATTAGGTCCCTTTCTATTTGCGCTAAGAATCGTCGACTTCACTTTTATAAAAAGCGCATACCTCTGGGAGGGAACACTTTTGGGGCATGGGATCGGTCTCATTCGATGCTCAGATGTTGTCCACATCAAAGAAAAAAAAAAAGAAAATTGATTTTTTTACCCTTAGGTCCCTTTCTCTATGCGCTGTCACATATGGATTATTTTCCAAATTAGATTTAAAAGGTTTTAAACAAAAGAGAAATATTTTTTTTGATTTGTTTTTAAATCCTTTAGAAATTGTATTGAGATCTTAAGATTATCCAGATGAACCAACTTCATGCAGTTGCTAAATTCATCGGTTGGTCCAGGTAACAAATGTTCATAAAACTGGCAACCGAAATTAATACTAACCATCGATAACACTAGGTCACAAATAACAAAATTTTCTCTGTTATTTGTTTCTAGCATACTTTTTCCCATTGATTTTGACCTACTAAACACGAAAATGAGTTTTAAAAATTTTTCTGTCGATTGGTTTTCGAGATACAAATTTTTGAACTTTTGGCGGACCGACGATACGAATCGCTTAGGATTGCCGTTTCTACACGCGCCGTGTAACGAATTTTGTTTTCTCTGTGTAAGCTGTGCAAATAATGAAATTCAAAATATCGTGAAATAGCGGAATTTCGGTCTTTTACCAAAAAAATTATAAGTCCGCCATTTGTTGTCAGATTTTGTTAAGTAAGGGCTTATTTTCTTTGCAAAAATGCCAGCTATACGTAAAAAAACCAAAATTGCTGTTAGCATCGTGTTTTATATTTTATATGAATTTTTTTATGGTTTTTTCTGCCACATTTTTACTAAAAAAACGCCGTTTTTTAACCTTTTTAAGCCGCCACCATCAAACCTACTTACCCGATTTGAAAATTTTCTGATAATGAGTTGTAGACGGCTCAATTTTCTTTAATTTGAGTAGTAGTAGGATCAAATAGGTCAAAGAAGACGAAAGATATGCTCAAAATTGTAAGTGTACCTCCAAAAATTTAAAAAAAAAAAAAAATTTGTATCTCGAAAACCAATCGACAGAAAAATTTTTAAAACTCATTTTCGTGTTAAGTAGGTCAAAATCAATGAGTAAAATTATGCTAGAACCAAATAACAAAACGACTGTTGGCTAGTGTAACACCAATATGTAAAAAAAAAGTTCCGATTCTCATCTTTATTCTTTGGGATCATTTATACTTTGCCTCTTTAACTCATACGACGGCTGCTATATATATCTCTGGCCCAATAATGAAAATGCGAATATTTATCATCAAAAATGGTTTAATTGTTTTTCAAAGTATTCTCCAGCATGATTTATACACTTTTGCATGCGCTCAAACCAATTGTCGAAGCCCTTTTTCCACTCCGATTGAGACACCTCCAAAACATGGTTTTTGAACGCTTCGACAGCATCTTCTGGCGACGAAAATCGCTGACCACGCATTTTTTTCTTGATGTGCGTGAATTAAAATAAGTCATTGGGTGCCAATTCAGGACTGTACGGCGGATGACCCATCAATTCGACGTTTTGGCCGGTCATAAAGGCGCTGATTTGAACCGATGTCTGAGAGCACGCATTGTCATGGTGCACAATGATTCGTCTTCTCCTTGTTTGTTTTTCGAATTTCTCCGCAGACTTCAGGCAAACAAATTGTGGTGTTCCACTCATAATTGAGCGTCCTACGTTGCTCAAGCGGAACAGTCGCCACATGACCAGTTTTGCCGAAAAAACAGGCGACCATTTGCCTCGAAGTGCTTCTTCCACGAACAGCTTTCGTTGGATTTGGCTCGTCTTCGAAGACCCACACGGTCGATTGCTGTTTTGTTTCGGGCTCATGCGGATTGATCCATGATTCGTCACCTGTGACGATCTTATGAACGTCTTTTGAAGCACCACGATCGTATTTTTTCAAAACTTCTTTGCACCAATCGACACGAGCCTTTTTTTTAAGCGATTGTCATATTGTGCGGGATCCAACGATAATAAACATTTTTTTACGGACAGGTGTTCATGCAATATCGAATGTATGCTGGTGGAAGAAATGCACAAGGATGCCTCTATCTTACGGTATGCCGCATGTTCTCTGACACAACGGCCGTTTTTGGACGAATCATCATCTTTGGGCGAGCATCGGTCACGATTGAATTCATTAAACCAGTTTTTCACAGTGCTATAGGATAGTGCTTCATCGCCATACAAAGATTTAAGTTCATCGATGCACTCTTGTCGTGATAATCAACGTCGAAAGTTGTGAAAAATGATCGCACGAAAATGTTCACGAGTTAATTCCATTTTTTTGCCCAATTTGTTTTTTTTTTTTCAAGTCACTGTAAACAACACAAATGATGGTCGTACATCAAAACTTTCTGAGTACGTTTATGCAAAGAAATGTAAAACTTTCCAATGGAAATGTCAGATGGCGCCAGAAATATATATGTGACAGCGCATAGAGAAAGGGACCTAAGGGTAAACAAATCAATTTTCATTTTTTTTTTTGATGTGGACAACATCTTACCATCGAATGAGACCGACCCCATGCCCAAAAGTGTTTCCTCCCAGTGATGGTACACCAAAGATACACGTATTTAAATCTTTAAAATGGCTCTCCTGGTTTTTACCTTTAGGTCCATTTCTATTTTGCGCGTCACATATAAGCATAGCAACGCTCGTAGTGTCAGTTCCCTGTATTAAAATTGCAATGTACTCAATCAATAATCGGTTGTAGTGATGAAACGCATGGATAGTACGTGCAACCACCATCGTTCTGTTGGAAAAAAATTCGGCTGTGGCAACAAATCTGTTCTCTGTGTGTGTGAGAACAAAGTCCTAATAAAAATTGAATATTCGATTTAATTTTGCCAAACTCCTTTTCGATTTTGTCGCGTTGCATTGCTTTACCTTTTGATTAAAGGCGGGCCGTATAAATGAACAATTCGATTACAGTTCTTTGTCCTTGAAACCCTTTTGGCGAAATTGAGTTCAATACGATCTTCATCTTCACAATGGTTCAGCTTTTTGTTTTTTTTTTTTGCTTGCCTTATTTCCTTAAGAAAACAAACAAATGTACTCATACATACGTACACACTTCACATGCATGCAGCCATACAAATACACACACACACATCTATCTGCCGACATAAGGACGCCTAAAATATATTTTAAACAACACATTTTGTAAGACTGTCTGCAGAGCAGAAGGGAAAACGTCCTTTAAGTAACAACAAATTTTAATGCTGATGAAAATCCGCGAGCACACACGCACACCTACGTTTCAATAAAGATCCCTTTTAGATTATCCTATCGAAATCTCTTATATTTGAAAATCCCGCCGTGAGTGGGTAAAAAAATAAATCGTATATTTAAAGGGAAAAAACGGTAGTGGGCTAAATAAAAGCTTCAACGATTTTTTCTCAAAAATTTTTCACTCCTAAACTCATTTTAAAAATCTGATTTTTTAAAATGAGTTTCGTGAACTTGTAGAATAGTTTCAGCGGAAGAACACTCTTTTGAAACTTAAGCCATCAACTGGACTGGTATGGGTGGGACGTGCAGAGAGCCATGCTACCGTTTCGGCCAGTAACGCAGAATATGGATTGGGCCTAAAAATATGGAATCTGCACTATTTAATTTAAGTGGGTTGGACATGACCAGAAAGTCCTCAGGCTTATTTTGAGGTTAGATTTTAATTAATTTTTGTATAGACTTCTCTTATCGAACTCGCAACGAACTCTGAACTATTTAGTAGTCAATTCGTTAAAAAAAATTTGTCATTTGCTTCATATTTTACAGTTGTTGTTCTTGTGTTCAGACACGTCGGAACAAATTTTGAACGAATTCTTAACTGTTTGCCTGATGTATTTTTATATTTCTAATTCAAATTCTGAACGTTTGGTAAGCTTAGCAAAGCGAGGGATTTTTATTGTGTTCGGAGGAAAACTCTAGTGCCGGCATTTCTTGTTAAATGCAAATTTGGTTGCCCTTAAGTGTATAGCCACTAAACATAGTTACAGCACAATTATTGCTTGCGAAACTGCAGACATCCCTGCTTGTAACTAAAAGTCTTTCCGAACGCTTTTTGAAAATGTTTTACAACTTTTTCTTGTAGAACAAAAATATTTTCTTCTTTTTGATTGTTTACATTCAGATTTTACCATGGCATAAGCTCAGAATTCGTTCAGAATTCGGTTCGTAATGTCGGTAAAAACATAAGAATTTAATAAGACTTAATGCCAGAATTCTGACCGAAGTCGTTCAGAATTCGATACGACAAATCGAAATTTCCTTCTCGAATTTCCCAAGACTACAGTTCAGAATTCGGTCAGAAATCGGTTCGAAATGTCTGCAAAAACATTAGAATTCCCTCAGAGAAGTAGTTGAGAATTTGTGTCAACCCTCTCATATGGTTTTTCGTTACGAACTCGGTAAGAATTCTGATCCAAAATCGGAACATTTTGCCGATTGTCGTACAGAATTCTGACCGAATTCTGAAGGTTTGGTTTTGGTATAGGCAATTCGATTTAAAGTCCGTTTTAAATAAATAAAATTTTTGGAAAGAAATTTATTCAAGAAAAACCCAAAGAGTACCAGAGAAAGAGAGATTTGTTGTTACAACAGATTTTTTGGCCAATCGAATGTTGGTGTTGCACGTACTATCCATGTATTTTATCGCTACAACCGAACATTGATTGGGTACACTGCGGTTTTTAGCAGTGTATAGTGACAGTATCGGTTGAAGGGACAATGTTACGGTAACCCTAACTAATAAGAAGGATTATTGAAACCGAATTTGTACATGTAGTAGTTGTTAAAGATTATTGGCTAGGGGATCTCTTTGAAATCGGTTTTTTTAACTACTCGTAGACCAACTGATGGTTAAATTTTTTCTATTCGGTTAACTGACCTAAATAGCACATTTTTTTAATTAATTATTTCTATTCTAACGATTGGAAAATATTTATTCTGTTATTTGACTTAGGAGCTGCTTTTTTTTAAAACTTGGTTTTAAGTTTTGAATCTAATACAGTTTGTAGGCACAAGTGGAACGATTTTATGCATCATATTGGTAAAGTGGATCAACAAAAGTCAATATGGATTTTAAAGTATCAAAAATGTTTAAGAAAAGCCCGATTATGATACATTATAAAGGGTGTCCTAAGAAGAGCGCAATTTTTAAATTTTAAATAAAACACAGATATTTAAGAAAAAATCGTGAAACTTTATTATATCGTAAAGTAGACAGAATGAGGTTATGTATGGAACAATATATCGTGCAGATGGCCGCCGCGGCTTTGCTGGCATGCACGCGATCTTTTAATGAAATTTTCAATGACCGTTTTGCATGAATGCTGCGGTATTTCATTAATGCAGCGTCCAATTTCGTCTTTTAAGGCTTGAGTCGTCGTCGGCTTATTCGCGTAAACTATCGACTTCAAAAAACCCCAAAGAAAAAAATCTAATGGTGTTAAATCGCATGATCTAGACGGCCAATTCTGATCTCCAAAACGCGAAATAACACGACCGGGAAATGACTGATGCAGCAATTGAATTGTTTCTCTGGCTGTATGACATGTGGCGCCGTCTTGTTGGAACCACATGCCCTCCACATTCATTTCTTCAATTCTAGGCAAGAAAAAACTGGTTATCATTTCACGATACCAAACACCATTGACTGTTTGCGCTTGACCTGCCTCATTTTCATAAAAAAAGGTCCAATGATTCCTCCAGCCCAAAAAACCACACCACACAGTGACACGTTGAGGATGCATTTGCTTCTCGTAAATCACTCGAGGATTTTCCGCACCCCAAATGCGACAATTCTGCCTATTGACGAAGCCATGAAGATGAAAATGGGCCTCGTCACTGAAGATGATTTTATCGGCAAAATCAGCATTTTCATGTTGTCTCTCCAATACCCAATTAACGAACTCCCTTTCGTGTAGCGCTCCATTTTTACTAACCTCGTACCTTCTACTAACAAACAATAACAATTGTTCAAATGTCAAACAATGACACTTCGAATGTTGCCAGATTTAAAAATTGCGTTCTTCTTCGGATACCCTTTATAAGTGGAGTAAAGTGGAATTTTAAACCTAAATATTTCTGGATACTTAAGGGTTAATGTGACACAAAATATCTCAAATCAATGCTTGAAGTCTTGACTACAGATATATATAGTAAATTAATAAATCGCCCCTCCTTGTCGATTTTGTATGTATGTATTTATTTTCTATCAATATTACAGAGTTTGGTATTATTTACAAGTTTTTGAGTTTTTATCTTATAGATATTTCAACAAATAATTACATTTAAAATGTTGACATATAAATATATATATAATAAATATATATAATAAATATATATAATAAATATATATAAAATATATAAATATAAACAAATAATTACATTTAAAATTTGACATATAAATATATTTCAAATAAGGATAGGAAAAAGATAGTAAAAAACCTATAATTAATATCTAAAAAATTTATTAATAAGAAGTTTTGTAATCAACCGCTAAATCATTCTATAATTGTATATAGAATGAGCTAATTATTGATCAATCAAACTTCTCAGAGGTACATAATTAGACCTTCTGCATTTTTCGTTGAATGTCAGAGTCATGTCATTTATTAAGATCTGAATTGTTTTCTGTCTAGACCTTCTATGCAATTCTTCAGTGGAGAATCTTTTTGGCAAATTGTATATAATTTTCAAGTTTTTATTCTGTATTACTTGCAAAGGTTTCTTGTGTGTTTTAGCACAATTTCTCCAGATCGGACACCCATACGTCAGAATTGGTCTGATGCACATTCTATATAAAAGCAGTTTATTCCTGAGATTAAGTTTAGACTTTCTGTTCAAAAGAGAGAAAAGTGCACGTCCGCACCTTACGGCATTTTGACATACAGAATTTATGTGTGCTCTAAACGTCAGTTTCTGATCCAGTAATAATTCCCATATATTTAAACTCCTTCAAAAACTCTATTTCCCTCCCTTGAACTCTGAGCCTCTGAGTATAAATTCTTTTTGGAGATTAATTGAATGGAAAAACTATTGCCTGATACATATCCTTTATTTTCCAATTTTTAAAATATTTGCTAGCTGAACAAAGTGTCTTGTGCATACGCTTGACTATTGCATTAGAAACCTTACCACTGCACATAAATGCGCTGTCATCAGCGTAAAACGCTACGTCATTTCCCACTGGAAGTTTGAAGTGTATAGAGTATATAATAATGGTGATAAAACTGACCCGTGAGGAACCGCAGCAGGAATACTCTTTGAGGCGGATTGTTCTCCATTGACTTTCGATTTTAGTTTTCTTTCAAAACAAAACTAATTCAGTAAATTTTATTAATTTTTTTTAAAAGAACGAAAAAGGTCTGTTCATCTTGAATATATTCTGACTTTATTTTAGACGATTTATACTTAAACTATAGTACTTTGGAACAACATTTTAGCCCAAAATAGACCATTTTTAAAAACATTCATTCTATTTTATTCATTTTTTATATCTTTCACTTTTTCGAGAAGAGGACTAAAAGGACACTCCAATCTAAGAGATAGGATGCTTAAATGTTATACGAAAATCAACTCCATACGATTTCACTTAAGACATCTCATCACGATTATCTCAGCGTTGCAAAAAAATGATTCCCCTTGCACGCGGAAAAAATGTATGGTTGTGTTGACAATATTTAAAGAGGATAACACTATTGTTGGGTATATGGTTGTGGTACAACAATATTATGATCCTCACAACAATAGTATGATTCAAATACAACCATACTATTATCCTCACAACAATAGTACGATTCACACATAACCATACTATGATCCCCACAACCATAGTATGATTCACACTCAACCATACTATATTATCCACAACCCCACAACAATATTATGTTTCAAATACAACAATACTATGATCCCCACAATCATAGTATGATTCACACTCAACCATACTATGATCCCCACAACCATAATATGATTCACACTCAACCATACTATAATCTCCACAACCATAGTATGATCCTCACAACCGTAGTATGTTTCACATACAACCATAGTATGATCCTCACAGCCATAGTATGATTCACACGCCACCATGTTATGATCCCTACAACCGTAGTATGATCACATACAATTATACTATGATCCCCGATATAATTTATTAGAATTTGTTCAAGTTGTCGACAATAGATTTGATCCCCAATATTATTTATTAGAATTTATTTCAAAGTAGAAAAATAAGTTTAAATAACGTAAAAATATTTCAGTTGAACAAAGCCAAAGCAGCTTTTTTAAAAAATGTTAATTTCGATAAAAAAAAAAGTACTATTATTGCATTAGATCCGTACCAATAGCATTTTTTCTAAAAAAGCATATTTAAATGAAGAAAATTTACAATCATACAGTATGATTGCCGTAATCATATCATTGTTAACATTAAACGCAAAACACAATACTTTTGTCGTACCAACCATATTTATTAAATTTGACAGTAATACTATTGATACATTTCAACAATGTTAATATTGCAGCAATTATACTATTGTCAAAACTAAATTCAGTTAACAATGCTATTGTTGCGATGAACATACTTTTTTTGCGGACCAGGTAGTAACCATATCTCTTCTCTGCGTGTGGCCCCAAAAAATTACTTGGACTTACAAGGGCCTTACTTTTGGGAATTAACTATTGTTGGCCGTGTTCTAATGACAGCCGGCTTAGAATGATTTACACCATTGACAAGAATATAAAAACGATTTTATTTACAGAAAACTATGCGCAATTTCCATTAAAGCCAATAGTTTTTGTATTTATAAAAAGAAATTAAAAAAAAAGTTTCATATGTTTGGAAAACAGTTTTATTTCAAATGAAAAAGGTTTCATTAAAGCTAGAATGGGATTAAAACCTGTTTAAAAACCGAAGTTGCTATTTTTTGATCTTTCTATAAACTCAAGTCATCATTATCTTCAAAAGCACCTACTAAGGCTCTCCGACAGATGAGCCAGCATTCAAAGGCCCGCGTATGTACGGTTATGCTCATAATAAATGTCATTGGGTATTACTCCTTTTGCACAAATGTGAAGAGACCGACGGGATGAACAAAATATCCCATCCTAGCACACATAGGACAGGGAAATAAACACATACAGTGAATGCAGTTGCACTACACACACACGCACACAAACACACAACCGTACATGAAAGACGAGCGTAACGACAACGACTCTTATTGCATCCCTTTTTGCGCGCTGGCCAGGATATAAAGATGTAGAGTGCTTACACAGACAGCAGCGACAACAACAAAAATGGCAACGTCTTTAGAGAAGAGCTCTTGAAGCGACTTGAGAGCGAGTGAATGAATGGAAGGATGGATGGATGGAAGGATGAAAGCAGAACTCGGTACTCGTACTCGACGTCGGTGTTGTTGTCGTCGTCATCGTCATTGCTGGTACTTTCCACATGACTAAAAATGTGTTTTGTATTAACAAAACACTGTGTCACTAGTGTCAGCAGCAGCTCACCATACCCTACCACACACACACACACTCACAAGCAGGCAAACCGAAAGCACACATGCACAAAAAGACCAGGAACTCTTTGTGTCTGAAATATGCATATGGTACAAAAACTACAAAAATGCCATACTCCGTTTTTGCCTTCCCTCTCTCTACCCCAGTCTCTGCTGCTGCACTTCCATCAGAAAACTAAGAAGAAAAAAACAATTGAATTTTGTAATAAAAAATGGATGCAACATAAAAACAGGGAACTTTTGTTTTAAACAACACAATTTTGTGTGTGTGTGTAGCCCTCGACGCTCACACACACTTGGCCCCCTCAACCGTTGGCCTTACTTGTGATTTCATCACCCCATAACCGCCGACGACAATGACGACGAAATGGCTCTCTCTCTCTCTGTTGCATGAACAACACAGTCAGTCATACGCTAGTAAGTCCTTCTGTCCGTCCGCTCGCTCGCTAGCTCGATCCATTCTGTTGCAACAACCGACTTTAATTTGCCCAAAGATTTATGACTTTTTTGGGACAAATTTCCAGTAGTATGCGTTCCATTGAAAGAAGTGTCATAACCTTTTAAAACAATGGCAAGGATAACAGAGGAGCGTGCGACAGGGAACAACAAGAGAGCGACAGAGGGAGCGGGTAAAAGTCCTTGTTCGTTTTGTTCCAATTGAATATATTTTTGTATTTAGAGGGTTTTATGGTTTGCTGGGAAAAACCCCACCTCCCCTCCGGGCCATTGATTCAAATCCATTGTGCAAATCCATGTGTGTACGGTACGCTGGCACTACAAAATAGCACATTTAAAGCGACGCAAAAGGACTCGACAAATAGGACCTGAGTCCAAGCGTATCCTGCATATGTATACATTTGTTTTGTGGTTTATGAAATTAGTGTAGAACTAACGAAAGCAGCAAGGACATCATTCATTCTCGCTTATAAGGATCTCCTTCAAATTAAAGGGTAATCCGAATGTAGTAATTTTTTGCGCCAAGAAACCAGTGGAAACTATAGAGACGTCTTCTGCCTAAAAAATATTGAGTGAGTCGGGTATATAGTAATACCACCAATATTTTAAAGTCCATGTACTGGATATTAAAATGGTTAGCAAAAAACAGATTAGCCGTGTTCGATTGGCAACTCGCTTAAGAGGTCGCTAACGCAATAACTTCACACTATTTTACAATAACATAAAAATTATTTTGTTTACCAGAAACTATAGACAATTTGCGTTAAAACTTAATTGTTTAAAATAATAAACAAATTTAGGACAAAAGTTATTCAAGAATACCCTCTGGCGATTTTAAGCGATCTCAGTTATTACTCGCTTTTAGTATTTCTTGAACTTTTTTTTCGACAAATTACAAATTTTCAAATCAACCGGTTTGTAATGCTTAAAGCCAATCAGCTCTTGTATACAAAGAAATTTCGAAAATTGCTGGTAAAGTTTTAAAGTTATAGCCTTAGCGACCACTTACTCGTTCAATAAGCGAGTACCCTTAAAATGCGCCTATTGTCACCACCGATTTTTGTAAAGAACCTCTGTGGTTACATGTACTCTAAGTACTCCATTAGTCCGAATAGGAATATGGACCTTAGTTTTTGGAGTTTACTTAGAAATCAATACTTTTTTGGTTCTTAGAACGAAAAGATTTGTCATTACCAATTGTTGGTGCCAGTGAACAAATTTGCACAAAACTATTAGGGGCTACAACAGATTTTTGACAATGTTCCATTATTATTACGGAATAATTAGTTTGCTGTATCGTAATAATTTCATCTTATGGTAATTTGAACCGATTTTCCATCAAGCTTTAAATATTTGGTCATTGCAACAGGAAGTCTTCTCGTCCAATGGAACTTTAGTATTTCGGACCGATTAACAACCGACTTTTCTCGGTGTGTAGGAAAAGGGAAAAAATCGATTTATTACAAGTGCTCCTTCTCATTTTGAGTCTAACTCTACTAATGTTGGAAAATTTTATCAGTTTTCAGGAAATTTGGTTTGTAAAGGTATTTTAAACATTACGGGAAATAGACAAGTTTTGTCGAAATCTTGATCTTAACCGATAAATTTCAATAACGGCCTTCATTGGTTCAAAAACAAAACGTACTTCAACCGAATTGCATGAAGATCGGACAACAATTGCGAATAACGGCCTTCATTGGTTTAAAACAAAACGTACTTCTACCGAATTGCATGAAGATCGGACAACAATGGCGAACTGTAGTTTGATTAAAAGCTTTAAATGGACGGAAGTTAAATCGAATAGGGATTAACCGGCTCAAGACCTTTTGCTTCTATATTTAAATAGAAGACAAGTTTTTAACAAAATGGCAAAGTGACATTGATTTTCGTGGCTGCACACTGCTTTCATCATGACTTCGGGTCCGTGGCAACCCTCTTCAGAAAGCTTTGCTGCAAATGTTAAAAGTAAAACCGAACTCTATAAGGCCCGGCTCTACCCAAACGAATGAGAACTACTGTTGTAAACCTTACTTTTCAAGTTTTCTGCACACAATTGCCCACGAAAATACAACTCACTCTTGCCACCTCTAAAGAGACTCCACATCGAGAGCCATCAATAGATTTCTTTTACAACGTGTGTGTGTCGAATCATTTAGTGATTTGAAGTCGATCGGTACTCTTAAAGGTGGGTCTAGCCTAAACATGTATGGTAGTTACAAACATTTTTCCTTTAACCACCCTGTTCCACAGAGTGGTGCAGGGTATAAAAAACCTTTAGGTTTTTTGATAGCTCGCTGATTTGTACGAACAGCCCTTAACAGGAAGTAAGGAGATTATACCGAGTCCAAAACGCAAAAAAGACGTTAGTGCCGAAATAAAAATTTTTCACGACAGTTTTTTTTTTGGTTTTTTGTCTAATTCATCTGGAGAATTCCGATACAATTTAATTTTCTATATCTTTGTTAATATAAAGGTTCAATTTTTAATATCTAAGCTTTTAATATCTAATCTTATACAATTTTCTATCGAATTTTATTGAATAGAGAGTGGCGCGCGCTTACGTCTTTGTCGCGGTAAGGGCTCGATACAGTTGAAGCAATTCTTTCTGTATTAAACATCTTAGGAGACTAGAGTTACGGACCAAACTGTACTAGAATTTGTGTGTATGTATGTGTATTTATGCGGATCTCAAGCGTAAATAAAACACACTTTTTTGGCATCGTTTCGTACGGACTTTAATCACATGGAAATAATATCGAAAATTGCACTCGTCATCATTGTCATCGCTTTCATTGCCGTCATCGTCAGCTCGTTCATTCATACTCAAGGTCTGTATCATCATCATGCATACCGCCGACATGCAGACGCAATAAATGTGAGCGCGTATGTATGCATCTGTCCATGGACGGGATGTACACATTTCGCTGGTTACTTAAAAAACGATCACAACTCAAAAAATGTAATTATATGAAGGAATTACAAAAAATATGTTTCAGAAAGTTTTCTTATGATAAAATAATTTAAGCTCTACTCAAAATATTTTCAATACGGAAGCATTTGTAATTATGCATTGTACTCTCTGTAGGAGCTTCGTAAAACCTCACAAATCGTTTAACCGATAAACCCCGACTTTCGAGTTGTCCTAGTCTTACTTGCATGGAGCCTCATAAACATTAAACATGTCTTTTACATTAAGATTTCTCAAAAGAGTCACATACACCCATGCACATGAACATGCACACACAGGAAACCTAGAAAAAAGCAGAACTTTTATTATTTTGTCATCACATGGCGGTTTTCTCTATCTCGCTAACTGTCTCTCTTTCTCTCTCTCTCTCTCTCTCTCCGTCACGGTTCTAGTCTCATTGTTTTATTATTACAATTCCGTTTCAAAAAGGAACACATACACGCTCACATGCACTCCTAGGACAAGACCAGCATTGAGCTGAAAATTGTGCTAAAGATTATGAGCAAGCACAAAACATATGTGAAGGCATACATACTCGTACATACATACATTTGTACATTCGTACCTCCCAGAGAAGAACAATTCAGCAACACATTACACTTTTTCGGTCTTACCTAAATGGAACTTAAACTTAAAATCTGATTTGATTATTAAAGTAATGACAAATCGTACTAAGGCAAAAAGATCTTCTTAAAGGCTAAAACAGTCTCTAGGAAATTTAACTTTTTGTAGTACATATCTATTAAACATTTTGGACATTCCTGCCTAATGGGTATTTAAATACCTAAGAAAGTGTTAAGACATAAATCATTTTAGCGTGGGCCAGATGAGCGATATTGCGGTAATTTTTTTTTTATAGAAAAGAGGAAAGATTTTTTTATCTTTAGTTTTTTGCAGGCAAAAATCGAAGTTTTTTTTCGGAAAATGATCCGGAAAAGTGCTGCTGTCAAACATAGGAAAGTAGTACAAATTAAAAATGTCTAATTTTACCGAATAGCTTAAGTTGTCTACTATGTTATGAAAAAAATCAGGCAGCGATAGATCAACACACCTGGCCTCCAGATCCGGTCAAATGCAAATGGGTAACTTAGTTAAGAAAACATGGTACTTAAAAGAAATAAATCACTTAGCCTTAGCAATTTTGTTCTGATCTAGTGCAGCACTGTTGTGATAATCCAGGAAGCAAGTCGCGGGATTCAAATTCACCTTGCACTTAAAACAAACACCTTGCTCGGGTATTAAAATGAGGTTTTTTTTCTTTTAACTTCTAAGGTATTTTGGACATAAACTTCCAAATTTCATAAAAATCGGGCGAGCCGATCAATCGACTGGCCCATAACGTGAAATTATATTCTTACCGAAGTGTTCTCTTAATAAATCCTTTGCCTCAATTGTATGCGTCAAACAGTCGGTTATCATGGCACGATAACGGTCGCCATTGCCGGTTACATTCTCAGCGGCATCATTTTTGAAGAAATACGAGTATGGACCGATGATGCCACCGGCCCACAAACTACACCAAACCGTTGTTTTTTCTGGATGAACTCTCGAAACTCTTTTGGTTGCTCTTCGTCTCAAATGCGGCAATTTTGCTTGTTTAGATACCCGTTGAGCCAGAAATGGGCCTCATCGCTGAACAAAATTTGGCTCGAAAACGTCGGCTCTTCTTGAAACTTTTCAAGAGCCCCTAGAGCGAAGCGATGACGCTTGGGAACGTCGGACGGCTTCAGTTCTTGCACAAGCTGTATTTTGTACGCTTTCAATTTAAGATCTCGATGTAAAATGCTCCAAGTCAGAGTTGCTGCGAACGGCGCCGAATCGACTCTCCACGATCTTGGAGTATACTCTCAGCTACGGCCGCTACATTTTCTTTACTGCGTGCTGGACTTGGTCTATTCGGTCGAATATTATCCAATAATGCATGCTGGGTCTCAAGATGGGTGATGGTGTTGCGAATAGTACGTTCAGTAGGCCGATTATGTCGACCCTAAGTGTAACGAAGTGCACGAAACACATTCCTCACAGAACGTGAATTTTCGTAATAAAGTTGAACGATTTGTAAACGTTGTTCAGGCGTAAGTCTTTCCATGATTAAATGCCAAACAATACTAAACAAAAATAACATGGCATCAAGACACGACTCACACGTTATTTGTCAAAAAAAGGCTATTGAAAAAAAGTATATCTACTTGGATCACCCATCATATAAAATTAATATGATTTTTGGAGTTTGGCTGAATTTGGGTCTCTATGTCCGAAACTTTAAGCAAGGATATGCACGACCACTTTAAGCAAGGATATGCACGAAGAATAAAAGTGTGGTTGGGATAACAATATTCGAAGAGCATCATACTATTGTTGGGTATATGGTTGTGGTACAACAGTATTATAATAATCACAACAATAGTATGAATCACATACAACCATATTATGATGCTTCCAACATTCACCTTCAACCATATTATGATCCTCACAATCATAGTATGATTCACACTCAACCATACTATGCTCCTTACAACCATAGTGTGTTTCACATACAATCAAAGTTCACGCGCAACCATGTTATGATCACCAAAATGAGTTATGTAAAAGGATTGGGTTATGCAACAGAGATTTGTAGTAAACGAATTATTTACAAATATATTATAATCAAAATAATAGGATTGACTTATAAAGGGTGTCCCAAGAAGAACGCAATTTTTAAATCTGGCAACATTCGAAGTGTCATTGTTTGACATTTGAACAATTGTTATTGTTTGTTAGTAGAAGGTACGAGGTTAGTAAAAATGGAGCGCTACACGAAAGGGAGTTCGTTAATTGGGTATTGGAGAGACAACATGAAAATGCTGATTTTGCCGATAAAATCATCTTCAGTGACGAGGCCCATTTTCATCTTGATGGCTTCGTCAATAGGCAGAATTGTCGCATTTGGGGTGCGGAAAATCCTCGAGTGATTCACGAGAAGCAAATGCATCCTCAACGTGTCACTGCGTGGTGTGGTTTTTGGGCTGGAGGAATCATTGGACCTTTTTTTTATGAAAATGAGGCAGGTCAAGCGCAAACAGTCAATGGTGTTTGGTATCGTGAAATGATAACCAGTTTTTTCTTGCCTAGAATTGAAGAAATGAATGTGGAGGGCATGTGGTTCCAACAAGACGGCGCCACATGTCATACAGCCAGAGAAACAATTCTATTGCTGCATCAGTCATTTCCCGGTCGTGTTATTTCGCGTTTTGGAGATCAGAATTGGCCGTCTAGATCGTGCGATTTAACACCATTAGATTTTTTTCTTTGGGGTTTTTTGAAGTCGATGGTTTACGCGAATAAGCCGACGACGACTCAAGCCTTAAAAGACGAAATTGGACGCTGCATTAATGAAATACCGCAGCATTCATGCAAAACGGTCATTGAAAATTTCATTAAAAGATCGCGTGCATGCCAGCAAAGCCGCGGCGGCCATCTGCACGATATATTGTTCCATACATAACCTCATTCTGTCTACTTTACGATATAATAAAGTTTCACGATTTTTTCTTAAATATCTGTGTTTTATTTAAAATTTAAAAATTGCGCTCTTCTTAGGACACCCTTTATATCAGTAAAAAAAAAAGTCCGTTTACAAAAATATTAGCGCTGTATTTATTAAAAATATTTTATTAAACCAAATCGAACGCGTTTGTTTCAAAAATTTTAATTTACACATAAAAAATACTATTATTGCATACGATTCGTAACAAGAACAGTGTTTAAACCCCCCATTAAAATTAAGAAGAAGAAAAAAATCATACAGTATGATTGCCGTAATAATATTATTGTTGATATAAAACCAAACAAAAATACTTTTATCTCACCAACCATGTTTAAATTTTGAAATTTGGTAACAATACTGTTGTTACATTTCAACAATATTATTATTGCCGCAATCATAGATACTATTGCCTCAATGAAATTCAAAAAACAATACTATGGTAGCGACGAACATACTTTGATTGCAGAGAAAATATTAATGTTGCCGTGACCATATAGTAACCATATTTTTTCTCTGCGTGTGGGTACCAAAATAGAAATTGAAAATATGACTTTATTTTTTAAATCTGGATAAATTTAGAGCTGATCCAGGGCATTGCTGAATCAAAACATAATTCCCATTCTTAGCCAAAGGGCTAAAACCGGGATGTCGGTTTTTTACTTTAAAAAAAACCCGACAGTCGGTTTGTCCAATACATGGGTTTGAAGAAAAAAACCAGAAATGCCAGTTTTCCGAAAAAAAAACCCCCGGTCTATAGACGAGTACTTGGCTACAATCAAAAGAACAAGAAGAAGAAAAGGAAGGCGACAATAATGACGAAGCCTGCGAACCATACCATGTCACTGACATATGTTGCACAAATGTTTTTCGGTTCGTTCATCTTTATCTGTATCTAAGCATTTCGCTTTCTTTCGTTTTATTTTTTGATTGTTTGAGGGGATACGCAACTTTTGATAATTTGTTTATTTACATACAAACGAGTATGTGTGTATATGTGAACAAACATACACGCACTTACGTTAGAGATTGCTTAAGCCTTTAATTGTTTAAACAAAAAAAAAAATATCACAGAATCCACAACTTCCCCACATATCGGAATGGTCTGGATTGTGAGTGAGTGTGTGTGAGTGTAAGTTTGAATTTGTGTCGCTGAAATATTTTGAAATACGTATGCTCGCTGTTGTTGTTGCCCTAATGATTGAATTGTATTTGTTGCATACCATACATATTAATAAATACTAATTGAGAGAAAAATAAAAAATAAAAAAAATTGTTGCCATGACTGTGTGGTGCTGCCGCCAGCCGACATTCGCCACCACCAATAATGATGATGATCGTCATCCTCTCGCATGGGGTGGCGGTATTGCCAACGATGCTGTGTTTTTGTTGTGTACATTTGTTTATATTATTTGTTGTAGTTTCATTATTATTTCTTTTTATTGGGTTCAATTAATTAATTGTTTTGATGGGTCCATGATGTGTACATAGACTCAGCCGATACGAGATACGAGTACGAGTCGTTGTTCATTGGTTTGCCTGAATTAACTGAACTGTGCTGAGTTGTGAATGAAATTTAATCAACTAATCATTACATGGGACTCATTTAAATTAAGAAATAATAATTTCCTTCAATAAAACGCAACAAAAAAGGGGGAGATGATATAAGATCATGTGTACACAATTGAAAATATTACAAACAATTTAAGTTATGACAAGGCCGTTTTATCTTATAATTTTAAACTTTTTGTCGTGAGTATAACAATGTGGTCCCCCGTTCTAGATCTTTCTTAAGAGATCCTGAAGGTAACTAAAATCCTATTTCCTTGCGGTCTAGGACCTTTGTAATATTTTGCAATATAAGTTTGAGAGTGTTTGCTAGGTTTGTTATTTCGGTAGCAACTTTACGAAATATTGATTCGACTGTAAACAACGATTTTTCGATAGGACTCTGTAAACTAGCGATTTTTCGATAGGACTCTATAAACTAGCGATTTTTCAATCGGACTGTAAACCGACGATTTTTTGATCGGACTGTAAACAAACGATTTTTCCCAAAATGGACAAAAACAAATTCTTTTCATCGTTTTGTTTTTTCTTTTTGTGAGATTTAAAAGTTCACCTCAGTACACGATGCTGACAAATAATAAAAGTCCTGCATTTTAGTTTGAAGGAAAGCGAATCCTTCTTCACATTTAAAGGTTGGTTAAATTTTAAGGGCCAATGTTGATTTGTCGCCCAAAAGAGCCATTGTTTCGTTAGCTGTGTGGCAAGTGACACCGTCCTGTTGAAACCACATATCGTCCACATCCATATCTTCCAACTCGGGCCATAAAAGTACCGGCCTCATTTTGGAAAAAAATACGGCCCGATGATGCCGCCAGCCCATAAACCGCACCAAACAGCCACTCTTTGCGGGTGCATTGTTTTTTCGACAATCACTCTTGGATTACCATTCGCCCAAAATTCTGCTTACTGACGAATCCACTCAGGAGAAAATGTGCCTCATCACTGAAGATGATTTTCTTCGAAAATTGATCATCTAAGCCTAAAAAACTTTAAAGCGTTGCTCGCTGTATATTTTCTTGGTTCAAATTGAGTTAGTCTGAAATTGAGAAATATCGAATGAAATGCAGAAAAAAAACTTGACGTTTAGGTGTGGTTCACATTCAAAATCGGCCCTTAAAATTTAACCACATTACATTAAATTTTCCTCTATAATTCTGTATTTGAGTTAGATCCTTTAAATTTTTTCTTGACCATGTAAAGTTAAAACATTAAGCCTATTTTGATAAAAAGAAAAAATAGAAATTAAAAGATTTAAAAGAACATATTTTTACAAAAAAAAACAGCAAATTATGTTTTCAAAAAATTAAATACAAAACATTTTAAAAATGTATTTCTTAATCTAATAAAACACTTTTTAGCTTATAAATATACATTATAAATTGGCAAAATCAGATCTTAAAATAAGAAAATATCCATCAAAATATCGAAATTAAAAAGTCCTGCATTTTAGTTTGAAGGAAAACGAATCCTTCTTCTTATTTACATTAATAGTTGTACTGTTTTAGTTAGATCCTATAAATATCTTCTTGACAATGTAAGGTAAATTGTATTACGAGGGCTGCTATATATATATTTCTGGCCTAATAATGAAAATGCGAATATTTATCATCAAATTGGTTTTATTGTTTTTCAAAGTATTCTCCGGCATGATTTGTACACCTTTGCATGCGCTCAAACCAATTGTCGAAGCACTTTTTCCACTCCGATTAAGACACCTCCAAAACATGATTTTTAAACGCTTCAACATCATCTTCTGGCGACGAAAATCGTTGACCACGCATTTTTTTCTTGATGTGCGGGATGACCCATCAATTCGAAATTTCGAACAGTCAAAAAGGCGCTGGTTTGAGCCAATGTGAGAGAGCTCGCATTGTCATGGTGCACAATGATTCGTCTTCTCTTGTTCGTTTTTCGAATTTCTCCGTAGACAAACAAATTGTAGCAAACAAATTGTGTTGTACCACTCAGAATTGACCTTCCTACGTTGAACAAGTGGAACAGTCGACATGACCAGTTTTGGCAAAGAAACTGGCGACCATTTGCCTCGAAGTGCTTCTTCCACGAACAACTTTCGTTGGCTTTTGCTCATCTTTGAAGACCCACACGGTCGATTGCTGTTTTGTTTCGGGCTCACACGCATAGATCCATGATTCGTCACCTGTGACGATCTTATAAACGTCTTTTGGAGCACCGTGATCGTATTTTTTTTAAAATTTCTTTGTATCAATCGACACGAGCCTTTTGTTGAGCGATTGTCCAAGTGTGCCGGATCCAACGAGATGTTCATGCAATATCGAATGTATGCTGGTGTAAGAAATGCCCAAGGATGCCTCTATCTCACGGTATGTGACATGACGATCTTGCATTATCAGTTTACGCACGGCATCAATGTTCTCTGGCACAACGGCCGTTTTTGGCATACCTTTGAGCGAGCGTCGGCCACGATTGAATTCATTAAACCAGTTTTTCACAGTGCTATAGGATGGTGCTTCATCGCCATACAAAGATTTAATTTCATCGGATTTAAGTTCATCAGATGGCGCCAGGCAACACTCAGTGTTGCCTAGGCCTGAAATATATATAGCAACCCTCGTAAAAGTTTTTTTTAGTTGTAACTTATTTTTATACAAAATATATGAAAAAATGTGTTTTATATTTTTAGTCTTTCTTTGTTTTTTGTTTACAAAATAAATTCCCGAGTTATTTTAAATCTGAAGAGGTTTTCAATACTTTTGGTTGGATTTGTTAGAAGGCTTATCGAAGTACTTTTTATTTGTAAACATCTTCTTTCTTAAAAGGCGTATTTATTAACAATCCTTTGCGAGATGATTTAAGATTTTAAAATTGTTAAAACTCACATTCGGCTGAAAGACTGTAAACTCAAATTGCGTCTGCCGAGGCAGGTGCAAAATAAATTCCCGAGTTACATTATAATGTTTAGTTCGTTAGAGATATCTAGTGTTAGGCAGCAAACCTCTATCTTTATTTAAAAAAAAACTACAAATTTAAATTTAAAAAAACACATTACAATTATAGCGTAATCCAAAATTGAAGTCGGATTTCTCGTGAGATAAGCAAAGCTCAGAAATAAATTTATTTAAGAGCAGTAGTAAATTTATTATCGAACAGTATATTTTTTAAAAAAATATCGAAAAAGAATTTTTATCTAAGTTCTTTTGAAATCTTCATGGTCAATTATTCGGTGGATATGTCTATACTACTACTTTTTAAAAGAATCCACTATTTGTAAAAATTTTTGAACATTTTTAGCAGTAACACTGCCTGTATTAGAGGATTAAATATGTGTTTTATGTATAAGGGAAAGGTTTTACTTGTCAGCCGTATTAAATGGTAAATATACTACAAATCACTCTAAAGCCGGAAATAGCGCTAATGGACTATGGGGTCTCTTTACAACGACCCCTATCTTTCACGTTAATCAAGTCTTTTTTGTAGGTACAGTTATGTCGGTTAGCTGATTTAATTAAACGCGCCCTAATATGAATTTTTACAATATTCCCCTCATAACCGGATAAGGAAATGTTACAATTTCCATAACATTTATGTATGGTCTCATGAGCAGATATACTTAATTTGAAATTGGATTAAATTTAAAAATTGCGAAAGAGTGTCGTAATGTTAAACCGGAACAATAAGCAACTAAGTGTGATTAAGTAGGCATTTCCTTTAACGGGCATTCAATCGTCACTAAAAAAACATTGAATGTTCCCAAGCGGGATCTTTTGCGTGATAGCCGGGCACACTATATACCATACTTCTTACAACAATTTTAAATAATAAAGAACTTTCTTTAATATGAAATATAATACTCGATTATTGTTTACTAACTAATACAATAAGTTTCTTACCGAGTGTAAATGTTCAAAACAAAAATTTTGCTACAGTAGTTAACGGATATTAGAAATTCATAAAATTCCACAAAATTTTTTCGCTTGCATGTGTTTTTCTCTTACAAGAAACAGTAATAATTAAAGGGTGGTTAAATTTTGAAGGCAAATGTTGATTTGTCGCCCAAAAGAGCCATTGTTTTGTTAGCTGTGTGGCAAGCGGCACCGTCCTGTTGAAACCACACAATGTCCACATATGTACATATCTTCTAATTCGGGCCATAAAATGTTACGATGGCGAACACCATTCACAGTAACTGCCTGACCGGCCTCATTTGGAAAAAAATACGTCCCATAGCTCATAAACCGCACCAAACAGTCACTCTTTGTGGGTACATTGCTTTTTCGACAATCACTCTTGGATTATCAGTCGCTGAAATGAGGCTGCTTATTGATGAATCCACTGAGGTGAAAATGTGCCTCATCACTGAAGATGATTTTCTGCGAAAATTGATTTTCATTTACATATGTAATAAGCCTGAATGACTTCAACGCGTTGCTCGCTTGTGTATCTTTCCATGGTTCAAATTGAGAAATATCAACTGAAATGCAGAAAAAAAACTTGACATTTAGGACATTTGGTTCACATTCAACATCGGCCCTTAAAATCTAACCACCCTTTAGATACACGGTGTTTTGCCAGAACTTCTTATAATCAAAATTTTTTTTCTCTATAAACATTAAGAGTCATATTCAAAAAAGAATCATAAAGTTTAAAAATGAAATTTCTTCTTTTTAAACCTATTGTAACTTTTACGAATACGAGGGTTCGATTTTTGGGAATTAAACAATTTTTGAATAACATTTTAAACAAAAATATAACATTTCTTTACTCAAAATTTACAATCCTCTTTATCTGTGTAATTTATTTACTATTCAAAAAAAACCAAATGTATAATTGTCTTATTTTCTTCTGTCTTGCAGACGATTTTTGGTGGACACTCACTGTAAGTAGGTGAGCACAGAGATCCCCCCTAAACCATCACACCAAACAAACAAAAAAGGAGAACCCCTAGCGAACGATAAGGGGCAATTATGAATTGTGCCATACACAAAGTCTGCATAGAGAATTTTTGTTGAAAAAAAATTCTAAGTCGAAATTTATGAAGATTGAATTTCAAATAACCGAGGCATTCATATTTGGTGGAATAGCACTTCAAATAATGACAGCTCGGCATAAATATTAGAAGAGGAGCAGAGCAATACGAACACAGTAGAGTGGATAAAAGAAGAATAAAAGCAAACACTCGTTAAGGAGAGCTGACGACGGACGCTGCTGCTTCAAATTGTACTTGCAATAAGATTGAATCAAGGAATCCCGCTCGAATCTTTATAAAAACAAAGCTATCGAATAATAGCAGTACAACAACACACACACGCGTACACAAAATAATAAAAATTACCCAAGAAGCAACAAGCAAAATCAGGCAAATAATCATGCTCGCATATGGACGGGATGTACGATGAGGCGACGTCAGCAGCAACAACAACAAGAACGAGAAAAAAACACTCACAAATGAATAAAATCAAAAAACCAACCAAAAACAACACATGCACATTATGATGACGACGACGACGTCACGTCATAAAGCCGAGCACAGCCATAATCATACGCACACACAGTCGAGCAAGCACACGGTCACGAGCGTCGTTATGCGTTAACGAACAGCCGAACATCGCTGTCGCACACACACACTGGGGCAAGCACGAGCAAGACAAATACCGCTATGAGTTCTCTTACACATACGCCACAACTACTCGAAAACGGAAGATAAGGCTGAGCGAAAAAAAACCTCACGACAAGGCAGCCACTCACACAGGCTTACTGGCAAAGAGATCTCTCCGGCAATCAGAACAATACTCGCGATTGTGTCGGTTTGTTTGTGCGTGCCAGCACTACTTGAGTTTTGCTTAATTCCACACAGATATGTATGGTGAAATTCTTTGATCCCCCGTTCAGTTCGGAGTCGGCAGTTTAACCGCCAGTGTGTGTGCGTGCATAGCAACGAGGAGAGCATTCGACGACGACGGATATTTCGTGGTGGCAAGAACAACACACACTCAACTCGGCCACATTGCCATTCATCTATTGTGTGTCCCCCTGCTCATAAGAAAAATGCGAAAAATATACGGTAGGATAAATGTGTGTGTGTGAGTGTCTGTGCTTTTTCGGTTATTTTCAAAACTACTCATTTTCATATGACACTTTTTTCCGTTTTGGGACAATCAGTCTGCGACGAACCATCGAGGAGAGAGGATGGGTTTTTGGTTTGTTTTTTCGTTATCGTCTTGTCTTCAATGGAAATTGTAAATAGAACGAGAAAAAGTAGAAAATATAAACAATAACTACAGTGACATGATAAGCGAGTTGAGAAACTCTGCGGTGTAATTGAATTTCTGTGATTTCGGGCTAATTTGCATGTGATGAAAATAATGCCAATGACGACACTCGCCGACAGTGATGGCGTGTAGTGAAGAGCGTTAATAGATGGTGATAGAAACCAGTGATGCTCGTTTTTAAAGGAGGTGTGCATGTTTTAGTAAAAGCAAACGATGATGACATCATATACATTTTTAAAGTGAAATAAAAAAGACAAAGGAGAAAACATTAAAGAGCGACAATAACTTTTTGTGTTTGCAACAAAGGATAACACGTGGTCGTCACTTACACTCAGTGAGCTGATAGAGCTAACCCTTAACGACGAAACAAGCACTTACAAATGATGAGCAGAAAATCACAATAACGGAAAATTTAAAATTGTTGTCAAGCAACTTTAATGGATTTTAATGAAAAAGTGTTTCAATTAATAATCATAAAACATATACATACATCATTTTCAAAAAGAGAAAAAGAAACATTGACTTCACAGCGTTAAGCGTCAGAGACAAGCTGTGCGACACTTTTAAATCAACAGTTTCAGTTGTAAAGTTTTCATCACATGTTCGGTCATTCGTTGGGCGGTCATAGTCTACTCCACCCTTTTGGTGCCGCAACCTATCCCCTTTTGTGGCGTTGCAAGGATCCTTCTGGGAAACAGAAATGCCAAACGGGTAAGTGTAATTTTATTTTCTTCTTTTTTAAACTGAAAATTGTAGTCGTATTTGGTTAGGCAGCCGCCTTGTATCTTATCGCGCTGTGAAACCACATAACGCCATCCATAGTAGTGGAGAGAAAGAATAAAAAAACGGCGACGCTCAGAAACAAAGAAAAACATGATGAGGAACATATTGTAATATTTATTTTTTTTCTTGTTGCCATTTGTGCTGTGCCTCAAAGTATTTTGTGTTGACGTATACACTTGGAATGTGCAATCGTTCCACTCTCTCAGTGGGCTGATAACAGCAGAGACATTTATGCTACATATGTGTGCCTTACTGGTATCCAACCATATAAGGAACATAGATTGGGTAGCACACGTTTCAAGCAAAATAAAAAGAAAACATAATTCTTCATAATTCAGTTCAAGATTCCAAACCAACCAACGAAAATCAATGTCACTTTGCCATTTTGTTAAAAACGTGTCTTCTATTTAAATATAAAAGCAAGAGGTCTTGAGCCGGTTTAATCCCTGTTCAATGTGCAGAATTAGACTGTTAGAAATACCAGAATAAGTCAATATAATTGAAGTATACTGGTGACATCTTCGTAAAGGATCTTTAAAGTCCACATTTTATGCAATAATTCCTAAAATCAAGTTTTTGGATCTTTCCTACTCTACTTATATAATAAACAAAAACGTCCTTCATATCATTATTATTTTGAGTGTTGAGATTAAGCTGCAAAAACATCACGATTATGCTATGGAAATCGTTCAATTTTACTCGAAATTGTACGGCCTGCAATGGTTTACTACACAAATAAGGTGTTAAATCAAAGTTTTCCAAAATATGAAAATTTCAAAAAATATAAAAAAATTAAGTTTTAATAGAACCATTTGTATTTTTTCCCTCAATGTCTCTGATAGTTAAGAAGTTAAATTTCCTAATAAATTTTTGCACCAAGACTAAAGGTCTGGGCAGATATTCATAAGAAACAGTTTTAAGGCTTTCTTCCAAAAAATACGTTTTTAAAAAAACAAAATATAAAAAATTTTAGTTTAGTATTCCTTCGTTTGCGTTCTTTTCAAGCGGCTTAGGGACTTGGCTGTTATTTTATGAAAAGGAACAAATTCCTTTATATTTCACATATTTGAATAAAAATCAATAAAGAAATTCAGGTTTAACATGTAATAATCTTAAATTTTCTCCTTAACCCTTTTACCACTGAGTTTTTTTTTTAAATCTTTTAGGTTTATTTCAATATTGACTTCAAATATAGTTTTAATCTAAGATGTTAGGGATACACGAGACCGCTATAATTCAGCGCATTTTTATGCCACAGATAAAGCTTCAATCTTTATTAGGATGTTTCAGATACAAAAATGTAGAAGAAAATAAAAAGGTTATGATGTAAGCACCTTTGCTGGGAAATATGATCCCAGTAGGGGCGAATAACTGCAGTTTTTATGGAATATTTTTTTTCCAATATTGCATTTATTGCTAGCACTTGGACTCTGGACATTTTTAATTAAGCATATAAATATTTTATTTTACAAATACGCAATCGAAAAGAAAATGTTTTACATTGTCCTGATCTAACTTTTGGCCTCTAA
Organism: Hydrotaea diabolus; assembly: GCA_963513945.1. Classification (NCBI taxonomy): domain Eukaryota; kingdom Metazoa; phylum Arthropoda; class Insecta; order Diptera; family Muscidae; genus Hydrotaea; species Hydrotaea diabolus. Next base: position 17,301,567 of record OY740720.1, on the reverse strand, counting down.
TAGATTATGTTTTGGCAGTTATATTAGAAATATTTTCACCCAGAAAGAGTTAAGATTTAAACAATTTTCTGCATAACACCAACTGACAACAATATGATGTTATTTGTCTTCAAGGGTTTTTTTTTTCTCAAAATTATATATTTTCTGTTAGTTAAGGACCATAAATAAGTTTACTATTTCATCCCTAAATTAATTTTTAAGGTCGTTCTGAGTCAGAACAGAAAATCTTCAAATTTGCACCGATTGCATTCGTTATCAGAAGAGTAAAATTTCCAAAAGGGGTCTGTATCAAGACTTTGGGTCTTGGTTATTATTCTATGAACAAATACCTGCCTCGGCAGACGCAATTTGAGTTTACAGTCTTTTAGCCGAATGTTAGTTTTAACAATTTTAAAATCTTGAATCTCTCGCAAAGGATTATTAAAAAAAATACGTTTTTTAAAAAAGAAGATGTTTACAAATAAAACGTTTTATAGGATGTTTCCACTACGGTCGTGTCCACGTCCGCGTCCAAAAATCAATGAACGCGCGTTAAAGTCTATACAAAAAACATAGGCAGTTAGGCATGGGAAAAAGTCGCGTTCATATTGGACGCTTTTTTCGATAAGTCGCGTTTACTATAAATTCGATTATTTTTGCACATTCCTATTAAAACAGCTGTTTATCAGCATAAACATAAAGCGCTGCTGCTACTGCACATTTCCATTAGGCGCACTACCATTTGATCCTTATTTTCCACTGCGGTTAGCAAAATAATATCATTTAACTCCATGATAATGTCACAACACAAAAATATTTTACTTTTCGCACCACAAAAAAAAAACAAATAAACACAAACAGCTGTTTGAACGCAAACGTGGACGTAAAACACAATGGAAACACCATTACAAATTTTCGATAAATCATTGACGCGGACGCGACCGTAGTGGAAACAGCCTATAATAAGTACTTCGATAAACTTTCTGACAAATCCAACCAAAAATATTGAAAACCTCTTCAGATTTAAAATAACTCTGGAACTTATTTTGTAAGCCTACGCCCAAAAACAAAGAAAAACTAAAAATGTTTCGCTCGTTTGTTTTATTTCGGTCGTTTGTTTTAACACATTGGACAGGGATTAAACGGCTCAAGACCCCTTGTATCTACATTTTAATAGAAGACAAATTTTTTACAAAATGGCAAAGTTTATGTTTAGCTCGTTTGTTTTATTTCGGTCTGTTGCTTTTACATTGAACAGGGATAAAACCGGATTATTTGAAAATTATCGAATTGATTTTGGACCCGGAAAAACAGTTTGGTCATCTTTTTTAATTTTTGTTTTGTTTTACAAAATATTACTTAAGAAAATGCTCTAGTAAAGGAATGCCATTTCGCTGTTTTTTTATTTGTGAAAAACACGAATAATTTAAAAAATAATTTAATAAATACATTTTATTGAACAAAATTGTTTAAAGCAAATGTTAATATTAAAAATAGAAAAACACTTGACCCGGTTTTCAAATTAAAACTATTTTGAGAAATGAAAGATTCTTTATGACATAAACAATCTTTATAAACTTCAAATGGAACTCATTCTTCAAACGGAACTCATTTTCGCTCTCAAAATTTTGTGTGCTTCGATTATATTTCTTTATTTAATAGAAAAAGAGATTTTTAACTAGAAAATATTATTTTTTGAAATCTAAGCCTTTTAAAGGAATGGAATTTTTAACGAACAACCCGAATAAATACCCTCTTGAAATCTTTTCTCATTAGTGTCCTTTTTAAGTCTCCATTCACACTAGGCAACTTTACTTGCCTTTACTAGGCAACTTTATTCATTTTGTATTAGAGAGAGTTAAGGGGAATGAAAAACGAAAAAAAAACTTGCTAGTATTGGTAATTCCTTTTGTGTTTTTCGTAGTGTGAAGTTGGCTGCAGCTTATTTTAATATTTTTTAAACAAAAATCAGAATCTCAGAAAAGGCAAAATTGAAAACAAAAAATTGCCGAAACCGAATTGCCTTGTGTGAACACAAAAGGCAAGTTCAAAAGGGAATCATAAAAATTGAAGCAAGTAAATTTGCCAAGTGTGAATGAAGACTAATATATAAAAATCAATGCAAATGCCCAAAACAAGCAATACAATGAGTATTTAAAATTGCCGAACTTATAATAAGTAAGACGACTTAGTAAGAAATTCCATAATTTGTTGTATTAATTCACATTTTTAGAAATATATTATGCGAAAGGAAACCAAAAGATTTGCCACTGCTCTTATTTCGAATTCTTCTTTTTGAAGGTGTTTTGAAACCTTTTGTGAATAATCACACTATGTTATTTGATATACGAGTATAATGAGTTGTCCCTACCCACTTTAATGTCCATACAACATGTAGATGGTATGTCTTTCTGTATACTTTCATGCAATTATCCGATATTGCGGTTTTTATGGGTTAATTCAACATTCCTACCCCGCCTCTCTTTTATGGAGCCGGTGTTCCTTGACTGTTATCGTCTGTATAGACTTCCAGTTTCATAGGAATTGAACAACAAAACGAAAATATGTATTCCTAAGCACATTCTAAACACTTCATAATACACTCGATGCTGGAATGTTTTTTTTTGTGTTAGCAGTTCTGTTTTTTTTTATCACAAACTTCGTTCTATTTTTTTTAAACATTAGATGTTCGGCACGTGTTTCACGCCCTATTGTCTGCAAATTTGCCAGGAAATGAAACATATTGAGATTAGAAATGCCAAAGAGCGGGGCCATGGTTTCGGCAGTACGAGTATACCAAGGTCTTAAGCGGGAAATGGGAATTCAAGTTTTTGGTGGGGTGAAGAAATTTTTAAATTCATTTTTTTTTATTTGAACTTCCTTTAGTTGTACATTAAAGAATAAAGGGAAACTTCTCTCAAATCAGTGAGCTGTGCACGTTTCGAGTCGTGTACTCACTAATCGGGTCCTACTATTAAAGGGTGACTTCGAACGGCTATTAAATTATTTATTAAATTATTATAAAATATTAAATTATTTATAAAGTTTTTACATGACTTATAGACAAGTAACGTCGCCCGCGGATTTTTTTTAAGATAATCTTACTCGGGGTTGAACCTGGGTTTACTGGCGTGATAATCGTGCACACTTCCATCACACCTTGGCGGCCTACTTTTCATTTAAATAGTTTCCATTATTTTTTTTTTCTTTTAGGGAATCTCATAATTTTTATTTTCTTATTATGTAGTGAAGATTTTGGATTTCTGAATGAATGTTGTGGTAAAGAGAAAATAAAATTTATTTGTTATTAAGAAGGCTGTGAAGCAATCCACTTTCAAGAAAGTCAAAAATGTTTTACTTACTGCTAGTTTAGGCTATTCCAAAGAGTTAAACTCTCACTGTGACAAGTTTATCGACATTTTTCACATAAACTCGATTTTTCCCATAACAGCAACATTTAAAAGTTCAACAGCATTTAACAGTAAGACAACAGAAAACGACAGATGGACAGACAGATCTAGACACTCAAGACTACCTATCATCAGTGGTGTGAACACAAACCCCTGATAACAACTTGGGTTGATAAACATAAACAAGAGCTCTTATCGTACGAGGGGTTTACTGATTAAGGTCTTATCGCCGAAAGTGGCAACAATCACTGATAAGGTTAGAGTGAGTTAAATTTGTCAATTGGTTTTGTTTATTCATTGTTTAGGATTTAAAATTACAAGGCTACCGATACGAGTATTTAATGGGATAAAAGATAGGTTGGAATAAAAAAGGAAAATGCACAGTTGCAAGTTCATTTAAGCAAAATTACTATGAAGTATATTTTGGGAGTTTTCACTTCAGAAAGATGTCTTAGGTATTAACTAGAAAGTAACACATAAAGGCAGTTATTATTGGGAAAAAATTAAAAATTTGTTGGCTTCATATCTGATTTATTTAATTCGAATTATATCTGATTAAAAAATTTTTATAATGATCCAAAAAAATTAAAAATTACATTCTTTTCTATTCAAATAAGATAAGAGCATAAGTCACGAGTCATACATAACCTTTTAAAATGGTTAAAAACTCTACATGTTATACTTATATTTGTAAAGATTCAGCCGATGATGAGATTTTGAGGTGCCACCTTAAAATCTCATCATGTGATTTCCCACTATATCTTTTAGCGTGGAAAATTAAAATCGATTTTGCTCAAGGTGTTCCAACGGTTTTAAATCTAATCGTTGCGAGTGAGCTACAAGACAGGGAGGCCCTAACTAAACGAGGATAAGTTTTTTCTGAACCTCCTACTCGTTATTTCTTAAAAATCAAAAGAACTAGAATCAGTAACGATTTCTACTTAAGAAAATTATTGAAACCTTTGAAAAAAATATTGCTCGCACAAAAATGTCGAAGCATTTTCTGTTAGCATCACAGCAGCTCGTAACCTCTGATACGCCGATATTTTTAATTACCCTTCTTTTATTAACCACAAAAATGGCTACAAAAAAGGCTCTTAGTAACGAGTATTAAACATAAGTAAACCTTAAAAAGCCTTATCAATTCTGTTATCTTTAAAAATTAATTAAAGTAATTGAAATCAATCAACACTCGTTAGATTGAACTTCTCGTATTTTTTTTTCTTCTTAAAAATAGTGTAGATTTTCAATTAAGATTAAGTTGTTGTTATTATTTTACATCTCCCTTTTGGAATGAGTAAAAATTATTCATCACTGCATCATATGTACGTAAAAGTGTTTTTTCTTAGAATTTCAACATATTTTTTATGTTTGGTTAAAGAAATGCAATTGCTTTGTTTAGGTAAACATTCTCGCGGTATAAATAAAAAGATACATTAGGCTGGAGCGAAACGAAATGTAAAGTGAATGCAATGTTTGAAAGGAATATATAACAATCGGATATAAATAATAAATAAAACTCACTAATTTTGTACGCTCAAATACAAAAACTGTTTTTAAAAATGAAAAAAAGAGAAAATTTAAGTAAAAAACAACTAAAAATTTTAATAAAAACAAAAAATAAGAACGATAAATATTTTATTCAAAAAATGTGAATAAAATATTTATTTTTGGTATTTTTTGGTTTTAATAAAATTTCCATTTTTTTTAAAACACTTTTTTTAGCTGAGCGTAAAAAATCCAAAGTTATAATATTATATTTAATCTTATAATTATAATAAATAATATATAAAGTAATAATTAAATTCATTATTGTTAAATGTTTAACTAGGCGTTTTTGATTGTTGGTCGGTTATTAAACGAATAAGTAACTAGTCGCTGAGGCGGGAACTTTAAAACTTTACGATCATTTTTTTTTTAAATTACCTTGTATAAAGTACAATAATTGAATGATTTTAAGATTCATAAACCGTTTTGTTTGAAAATATATAATTTGTAGAAAAAAATTATTGCAGAAGTAATACACCCTCGGGTGTATCGCTGAAGGTTGTTATTGAATTATTTTTTTCAAAAATTTAAATGTTCAAAAGCAGTTTATGAAAAAATCTTTTCTAAAGAAAATTATTCATTGAACAGGTATTAACCGGCTCAAGACCTCTTGCTTCTATATTTAAATAGAAGATTTGGGGTCCTTCACAACCCTATTCAGAAAGCTATGCTGCAATTGTTAAAGGTAAAACCGAACTCTATAAGGCCAGACTCTCCCCAAACGAATGAGAACTACTGTTGTAAACCTTACTTTTCAAGTTTTCTTCACACAATTGCCCACGAAAATACAACTCACTCTTGCCACCTCTAAAGAGACTCCACATCGAGAGCTATCAATAGATTTCTTTTACAACGTGTGTGTGTGTGTTGTAAAAAGAGTTCAGGTTAATCCCTGTTCAATGTGTAAAAGCAACAGACCGAAATAAAACAAACGAGCTAAACAAGTAAATTATTTTCATATTTTTGTACAAGGTGTCAAGTTAGCGCATTAGCGACCTCTTAAGCGAGTTGACAATCAAAAACGATCGTAATTAAAATATCTTTTGAAAATATTTATTTTTTTTTATATTTATATGGAATTGATTATTTTTTAAATATTACTATTTAAAATATGTTGGTAATTAGGTATACTCAAAATCAGGGTTTAAAAGCACCAGTCCGCTAACCATTAGCATCATTTTGCTAAACTAATGCTAACAATCATTTCCACAAGCCAGAGCTAAAACTAATGTCCGACTAACGTTAGCTCGCGTTAGCGTTAGTCAAAAAAATGACACACCTCTGCTAACCACAATTGACTAATCTGCTGCTAAAAATTTGCTAATTTTGACTAACCATTTTTCGTTAGCAAAAAATTTGAGCTGGTTTCAGTGTTGTCAACGGAACATGACGCAAAGTATCCAATAGTGGTACCGTAGTGGGGATTTCTGATACAAGATTTTTTAAATAAATAGCCTTCAAAAATTAAAAAATTGTTAAACACATTAGTTGAAAAAAAAAATATAAATTTATTTTAGTTTGAAAGAACATTCAAAAGGAAATGAGATTAGTTGAATATGGGAAATAAAAATAATTCACTTTTTTATAATAAACGGAATCTTATTGTACAGAATATTTATTCATCAGCACAAAGGTCAAGTTCGGATATGGCTGTATGCAGAAACTCAGGATTAAGCTTTACTAATAAAAGATTTTCCAGAGTATCTGAGTGTCAATGAGTGAATGAGTCAAAAGAGCAATAGCACGCTTTCGTAGTGTTTCTATTTTCTCTCTTTGTCCGTTTTCGAACAGTGTCAATAACTTCTGAACGAATGCCCTAAATAAACGCGAAATGATGGACTATTTTTCTATTAAAACGCTCAATATGTATGTTTGAAAAATATTGAGAATATTAGGTTAAACAGTCATACTATTTATTCTACGAATATTTATTATTTCAGCATTTTCATAGTTCGTTATGCATCTCCTCAATCCTATGTTAAATGTGGAACATATAACATTCCCGTTGGAAGTTAAACGGATCTAACCATGTGGACTCCATTATGCAGTGATTTATTAGTCATTGTACATAACATTATATTATATGTATAAACAATATGTAAATATATACGAGTACCTACCTCGAATTATTTCTGTGCTATTAATTTCACTTGTTTTTATACATATACCTTTAACAGCTACAGAAACGCACAGCAATATTGTTTCATGCGATTTTTTAAAAACACAACTTATTGTCTATCAAAGGTAGGCAACACCGTACTCGAGCCGAACACAATTTTCGGTTACACACAAAAACCGAACCAAACACACAAGTCAAAATTAGTCACCAAATTAGCACAATTTAGCAAAGACGTTAGCAAAATCAGCAGTTGCTTCTTCTTCCATTGCTAATAATATATGCATATTTTGGTTAGCGTTAGTTTATTTTGCTAACGCTAACTGAATATTACGACTAATTTAGTTTTAGCATTTGTTCGCATATTAGTTTTGACTTTTTTATGCTAAAACTAATTGACAAATTCTGTACTTTTGACTAAAATTGCGTTAGCATTTTAAACCCTGCTCAAAATATATCTGTTTGTGGGAATATAAAATAAATTAATCAAAAAGCGAAAATAGTTAATTTCATTAAAAAGTTAATAACTTCCTCTTTAAATTATGGGTATTGAAAATGAACAGAAATAAAACAGTATTTAATATAATTTTAATCGGGGAAAAAATATATGAAATAGCAACATAAAAAATTATAAAAAAAACACGCCTAATTTCTTTAGCACAAAAGAGCATTTCAGAAAGAATAAAGCCTAAATGCCTAAAACTATAAACTAAAATTTAGCAAAAATGTTTGACTTTTTGTTTTGCTTAAAATAAATTTAATGTATTAAATAAAGAAAACATGGCTAAGAATAACTTTCGAATAAATAAATACGAATTTTACAATTCAATTGTTTATTCTATTTTTCAACAATATAAAAAATATTCGAATACGTTATAGAAAAAAAAACGTATTTTTAAAGACAAAATTTGAACTTCTTTGTTATTAAAAGGCACACTTTAAAATACAACATAAAAAAGTTTATAATACTGTTTGTAAAAATTCAACATTTGCAATCACACATCAGAACGGTCGTATAGGGTCGTTGAATCAATCTATTTTAAAAAATTAAAAAATTGGAGCCGTCCACACCAACGGCGAAATATGAGTCTATCAGGCGCTGAAGTGTTTGCTTTAACTTCGCTGACTTAATTTCCTTTACCATATGACAAACAACAACAAACCTGATCTAATAAGCTTGTGGAGTAATTCACTCATTTAAAAATAATAAAAACAATAATTATGATCACAACAAAGCAAAAGACCCAAAAACATTTTAAAGTTTTAGACAGCACAAACAACTAAATTCAAAATATCCTTTTTTTGGTCGGATCTTTGCAAACCGATTCTACGGTAGAAAATTGGTCGGTGTTTTTTTTGGTGAGTCAGTTTCACATACCTTAAATGGAATGATTTTAAATGAAAAAGTAGATGTCTTTAATAAAATGGTTTATTTCAGAATTTTATTGAAATGATGTGGTCTTTTCAAAAAAAGTTTTTTTAGCTTGCCTTTTTAAACAAAAAAAAAATCATTTTCAAAAGCTTTAATTTAATTTTTTTAAACTTTTTGCTCAAAATCAAACTGTATATCTAGAAAAACTATTATTAACATTCCTTCAAATATAATATTTTCCAATAATGACTTGACCAGTTTTTTATTCTGGTTCGAGACCTTTGTTGTTTCTATTTTTAGAATCAACTTAACAATTGGTAAAATGTATTGCCTATGGTTGCTAGGCCGACTGTACAGCTGTTTCTAAACTCGCCAAGGTTTTTCTTCAGCAGTCTTTGGCAACGATTACTTCGGCTACTAATCAAATGACTTGTACGGGGGTCTCATTTGAATTACTGAGAATTACCCTTTGCGTATAATCTTCGAACTTTGTGTAGTACAATCTTCATAGCGCAATACCGTTACTACCAATTCTATTTCGCTTGGGCTTTCGTTGACAACGACAGATGCAAATAATAGATTGTTATATTTTTAATATCGGTCTTTATAGATTTTTTCATACATTATCATTCGTAATCTTTTTTACAAAAAAAATAACGTTTCTACTGAAATAATTTCAATAATAATAATCAGTTTTTGATGTTTTGTAGCTTAAAAAATATTTATGTTTTATTTCTTAAATTTAAAATAATTTATTTCTCAAAAACGAAAAGAAAATCGTTTTTAAAGCATTAAATTTCATTCTAAAACTTTTAGTTAAATTGTATTTCGAGAAAAACTGTTGCAGAAATTCCTTAAAACATAATATTTTTTCAATTGTGATATATTTCAAATCAATCACTATAGAATTCTACATCATAAATGTATTGGTCTTTATTACAAAATAATATTTCTTTTGAAATATTTTCAATAATTGATTGAATTTTTGTAGTTTAAAAATATTTATATTTTACTTCATTGATTTCGAATTAATTTGTTCTTAAAAAAAAAACAAAAATAAAATATCTTTATCAAGCATTTAAATTCATTTTTTAAAATTTGTGTTCAAAATTAAATTGTATTTCGAGAAAATCTGTTCCAGAAATTCCTTAAAATATAATATTTTTTCAATTGTGATATATTCTAAATATATCTTCATAGAATTCTACATCATAAAAGTATTAGCCTTTATAACTTTTGAAATGTTTTCAAAAATTGATTGATTTATTGTAGTTTAAAAAATATTTGTTTTTTTTTCTTTAATTTCAAAATAATTTTTTCTTAAAGAACAAAACAAAATATATATTTTTTAAGCTATTAATTTCATTTTTTAAATTTGTATTAAAAATTAAATTGTGTTTCAAGAAATACGCTTATATAAATTCCTTAAAATATATAATTTTTTAACCAGTTATATTTTACATCATAAAAGTAATAATCTCTATTACAACAAATGTTTCTACTGCAATAATTTCTAAAGATGATAAGCAATTTTTGATTTTTTGTCGTTCAAAAAATATTTATGTTTTATTTCATTGATTTCAAAATAAGTTTTTTTTAAAAAAATATTGATAAATTTTATTCTCGTATTCGAGAAAAACTTATCAAAAATATGTACAATTAAAAAATAGATTTGAAAAATAGAATAGTTTTAGCTAAGATATTTCGTTAATTAAAAACCCAAAACTTTAATTTATAATATGTTTATTCGCGTTTTTGTAATCCATTAAATGTGATTTTTGACTTTGAAAATATGTTTATTTATTGTCTAAATTAAAACTTTACTTTATTTCCCTATTGCCAAATACATCATTGTCAATCTTTCGATATCCACTATTTGTTACCCAATTTTGTTCGCCACAACCTAATGTACTTATAAACGCATTCAAAGTGATAACTGTAAAGCTACTAAAGACAATATCAATTGAAAAGTGAACGCCTCACAAAAAAAAGAAATCAATTCATTCATTTATTCTAAACATAAATTCAAATGGCCGAAATAAACACATACACCGAATACTTTTTCGGAAACGCTGGGAAGGGATGGAGAGTGTTGAGGAGAGTGGGAGAAAAGTGAATAAAATCCAATTTGCAATTAAATACCAATTAAACACCAGCGTAAGAATGAATGAAGGAGGGAAAATAGGAACGCACAGCGCATTAATCATTCAGTTAATCTCACGCACAAGTGTCTGTCTAACCGTTAGGGTTTAACTAAGACCCTAACGGTTAAACTAAAGTTACGCGAAGATTTTCATTTCAAAGAAACCAAACAGTGAGAGTGGGAGAGAGAAAAGGCAGCGGTTACATTTTTTGGGGGATTTCTAAGGGGCCTGCTGCCTAGTGCACAGTGAAATCAATGTGAGTTGGAAAATGATTAGCGCGCTTATGATGACGGCGGCGCGCGTAATGAGGAAACAGGAAGTTCACAGTTATGTGTAAGTTAAGTTCTTCTTTTTGTTGTTATTAAAAACAAAACAAAAAACAACAAAAACAATTGTTGCTGTTACTTTTATACACTTCATGTACACAGCCAAACAGACTTTTGCAGGGGGTCTCAGACACATGCCCGCTACGTATTAGGAAGTGGCCATTAAATCGTACGATGGACTAGAATAGAACAACGGTCAGTGCGAGGGGCACACGCTAAGGCCACAGACAAGACAGAGTGGCTGGTGTTTGGCTGCGTTGTTGTCTTGCCATCCCCCGTACTCCAGCTCATCCGCACGTAACCACAATCAGAAGACGCACGCGTGTACGTGTCTGGCGGCGTGAAATTCTGAATGATATGAAATGATTGCATGAATGAGCGAATGATTGAGTGAATGCCTGTGGATGGGTGTTTATGTGTCCATTATATTTCTGTTTAACGAGTCTAGCACTTGATGACTGCTGCTGGTGCGAATGTCTACTAACTGCACAAACGCTCTTACACTCAGTTCGTGTGTGGCTGATTTCGTATCTGTTGGCATTTTTGGCAATTGTTGAGCTTAAAAAGAAATATTTTAACTGCTGTTTTTTTTGAAATCTTGTGAAGACTATGAGAAAGAAGTATTTACAACATCCTTAGTACGTTTGCAGAAGAACTAACGCACCTACCTGCACTATAAAGCACTAGGCAGTCACCTCTCTTGCATGATAATTTGCATAATAAAGGGTGTTTTTTTAGATGTGTGGTTTTCAATCTGTCCACACTTTTTTCGATGTTGGTCTTATTGAAATCTGTCACTTGATTTATGCTCAGTTTGGTTTGCCGTTTCGTAATGAATAGTCTTAATCCGGAACAACGTTTGCAAATCGTGGTGAATGATGGGCCCAAAACAAAATAGCCACCGATCCCGATTTGTACAAAAAAAATGGATCAGCGATGAAGCTTACTTTCGTTTGCATGGGTTCGTTAACAACCAAAAATGTCGCATTTGGAGTAATGAAAATCCACAAGCCATTGTTGAGACGCCGTCACATACTCAAAAAGTCACTGCTTGGTGTGCTCTATGAGCAAAGGTCCGGCCATAATGTTACAGTCAATGGGGAACGCTAAAGAGCCATTTTTAACGAATTTTTCGTGCCTGAATTGAAGGATGTTGATGTGGACGACCTTTAGTTCCAAGGGCCCTACAAGACGGCCCTACGGCCAACGAAACAATCAATGTATTGCAGGAAACTTTTGGTTAGCGCATTTTCTCGCTTCGTGGGCCTGTGGCGTGGCCTCCAAGATCGTACGATTTAACACCGCTGGGCTATTTTTTGTGTGGTTAGTTAAAGTCGCTTGCCTACGCACATAAGCCTCAAACGATGTACGCCTTGGAAGAGAATATTCGGCGCGTTATTGCTCACAAACGGCCCCAAATGCTGGTGTGCTCGAAAATTGAGCCTGAAATTTATTCGAGCCAGCCGCGGCAGCCACTTGACTGAAATCATTTCTAAAACATAACGACAAACCCTTATCTTTGCCTCCATTTACACAAGGCAACTTTACTTGCGTTAATTTGTATTATTCCATTTTCAACTTGTCTCTTGTGTTTACACAAGGCAATTCGGTTACGGCAATTTTTGTTTTCATTATTGCCTTTTATTGACATTCTGCGATTTATTCGTTCTGATTTTTGTGTGAAAATATGCTAAAATAATCTGCAGCCAACTTCACACTAAGAAACACACAAAAGGAATTGGAAGTACGGGAAAGTTTTTTTTCCTATCCATTCTTCCTACCTCTCCCTCTCTCTACAAACTGAGAGTTGCGGCAAGTAAAGTTGCCTTGTGTAAATAGGGACTTAATAATAAAGCAAAATTCTTGATTAACCCAATAAATTATATGCGTTTTATTTCTTCTTGAAAACCTAACGTCTGAAAAAACACCCTTTAGCTGTACCTCTCTCTCTCTCTCTACAAACTGAGAGTTGCGGCAAGTAGAGTTGCCTTGTGTAAATAGGGACTTAATAATAAAGCAAAATTCTTGATTAATCCATTAAATTATATGCGTTTTATTTCTTCTTGAAAACCTAACGTCGGAAAAAAACACCCTTTAGCTGTACCTCTCTCTCTCTCTCTCTCTCTACAAACTGAGAGTTGCGGCAAGTAGAGTTGCCTTGTGTAAATAGGGACTTAATAATAAAGCAAAATTCTTGATTAATCCATTAAATTATATGCGTTTTATTTCTGCTTGAAAACCTCACGTCTGAAAAAAACACCCTTTAGCAGTACCTCTCTCTCTCTCTCTCTACAAACTGAGAGTTGCGGCAAGTAAAGTTGCCTTGTGTAAATAGGGACTTAATAATAAAGCAAAATTCTTGATTTTAACATTAAATTATATGCGTTTTATTTCTGCTTGAAAATTTGTTCATGCCTGAAAAAACACCCTTTAGCAGTACATGGGACCCCATCCAGTGATCCATATTTGTAAATCTTTCAATTTACAATTTAATCAGGCCAATAAATATTGGGTAAAATCGCTAACTCCGCGATTTCAATTTGATGAGGCATATGAAAGTGTACATTTTAAATATTTAAAACTTCAGCTAATTTGAAAAGCCTGCTCTAAATACATTTTTGAGAATTTTTAAACCCCAACACAAGTTTAAAATTCTTTCAAAGGATTGATGTTTCCTACATTCGAATTAAAGCCAGGTAAAATTTTATTTCTTCTAGACTGTAGAGTGCTCCTTACTTAATGTAAGCCGCTATTCCGAAAATATTTAAGATTTTAATACCCTTTCGCAAATTTTGAGCGCAACTGGTGTCTTAAAATATTAAAAACTAAACAAAGATTCATTATTCCTGTAGAAAATTCAGATGCTTGCATAAATTATGCACATACGTATGCAATTATGAGTATCTGTGCTATTTAAGCGTAAGCCAACACGGCAACCACAAAATAAACACACGTTCACACAGTGCATGTGCTTTGTCAACATTTTTGGAAAATTTCATTTGAAAATCCATTAGAAATGGAAAAAGGACACTTTGTTTGAAGTGCCAGCGACATACGCAGGAAGCGGAAAAAACAACTAAGCTCGTACATGCATATATGTATATGCACACTTCTATGTATCATATTTATGTACATACTCAACACAACACAGAAGTGGAATGAAATGAAATGTATCTAAGTATGTATGAACGCGTGATATGGGTATGGTCCTTATTTGTCTAAATTAGGTCAAGGAGTCACTTGGGTAACATTAGAACAAACCAAACACCACACGTGAGTGTGTCGATGTGTGTGTGTGTGTGTGCATGGTGTAGAGTAAATTAGAACGTAAATTTTACTCGCTCCCGAAAAAAACAATTTAAATAAAAACCGGAAATTACTTTCATATGTATGTGTATGTGTGTATAGAGAGTACTCTACATTTGAATGTGTGTGTGCTTGAGTTTTAAAGTGGAAGCGACTATATTTACCCCCCTTTAATTTTATTATCTCTATTTTTATTCTTTCAAAATTCCAGCATTTGTTTTCTAAAAAAGGGAGAAAAAACAGCATCTGTTTTGAGCAAGCAAGAGACACACTAAGAGAAAGGGCTTGCAACAACATAGGTATACTTTATAGATTAAAAAAATATTCAGTTTTGACTACACTCCTTTAACGCTAATTAAACTCAATATTGTCCGTACCCATAAGGCTCAGTATACAAAGGGTGTCGCTCAAGATCTCTGTACCGACTAAGAAAGTTAACTTTAAAAGTTTAAGGGTTTTTGAAAAAACTTAAATTATAAAACTCTCTACTCTTCTCAAGAGTAAGAAGAGTTTCAAATTCCTCAAACACTCGCTCATGCAATTAATCAGCACATATGGACAGGGTGGCCCAAATGAGACCTAGTGATGTTAAACACGTATAACTCTTGTAATAACGGTTTTTTTTAATGATTTATTTTTATATGTTAAATACATTTTATGGAAATTTAACGTGACTATGAGTGGACCACCATTTTGCTCGATACAGGCATTGGCTCTTTTTAGCGCATTTTGCATAACACGGCGTAATGTTTCTGGCACCGTATTTCGTCTCGAATATTCTGCTTGAGCTGTCCAAGTGTCTGCGGTGTGTTAAGATACACTTTGTCTTTTAAATATCCCCATAAAAAACATCGGGCGCAGTTAAATCTGGTGAACTAGGAGGCCAAGGGAAATCTGAATTTTTTGAAATTATGCGTTCACAAAAAATTTCACGCAGCATGTGCATAGTTTGTCTAGCAGTATGCGCAGTGGCTCCATCTTGTTGCACAATTTGAACTTTGTATGGATACATCTTAAGATCCAACTTTAAGAATATCTGTAATGTTGTTCTGGGTATACCCAATTGGGCGGAACGGCGACGAGTTGAGGCAGATGCAACTCTCTGCTGCACAGCTTCCACGTTCTCTTCTGTACGAATATTTCGATGAGCACCTCTTCCTGGACGTTCGGCAACTGAACCCAGTGCCTCAAAACGGCGAACTAAACTTGTAATCATGGAGGATGTGGGCGCTGATCTTACGTTAAAAAAAACGACGCTAATTTCGCAGCGTCAGAACAATTGATCGTTGAGAATAAAAATCGATAATTTTAATGCGTTGTTGTGGACTGTACGTATTCATTTTAAATTTCCAAGAGTTCAGTTATAATCTGCAAAATGAAAAAAAATAAATTATGTTAAAAAATAAAAAAGGTTATTTGCGTTTCACATCAGCTGGTCTTATTTGGGCCACCCGTTAGAAGAAAAAGAAAACCCTTAAATTTCAACTGAAAAATTTGTTGTCAATTTTATCACCACTTAATTAAAAATACTCGTAGCGTAAATAAGCTAAACTATTCATCAGATATTGCAAAGATAATTATTGAATGGAAACAACAAAACTCACATGTGGTTTTTAGTATGTATGCAGTACGAGGGTTTTTATTGCGTTCAGTGGAAAACTACCGCCGTTAGTTCTCGTTAAATGCGAATCTACCAGCCTTTAAGTATAGCCGCCAAACATCGTTACAACACATTCACTGTTTGGGGTCTTATGATGATAAAGTGGCTCTCACTGAAACTGCAGTTTTCCCTGCTTATAGCTAAAAGTTTTTTCCTATGTGTTTCGAAAAGAATTTACAACTTTTTTGTAAATACAGTCAAATCGCGGAAACGTGAACATTCTACAACACCATATTGTTGTTATTACCACTATTTTAAGCAACGAATTTGAGTTTTTCTTTATACAAAATTAATTTTTTATACTTAGTAGGGACATAAATACTGTTACACACGTTTTATGCTGTAAAATAAAAAGTACTGAATGTTTTTGGACCAAATATTTTGTAATATATTTATTGATGAATATTGTATCCAAAAAAAAGCTACTTATTCGAAATGTCCACCTTTTGCCCTTACACGCGCCTTAAGTCGCACTGGCCTTTTGTCAATAGCTACACGAACCTCGTCCATTGGAAAATTGGCCACAGCTCTAACCAAAGCAGTCTTAAGAGATCCAATATTGGGGTATCTTTTGTGACAAACCTTGTCCTCTAAAACCGTCCACAACTTGTAATCCAATGGGCTCAAATCTGGACTGCCTGAGGGCCATTCTTCATGGGAAATGAACGCTGGCAAATTGTTTCGAAGCCAGGCCTGGGACATTTTAGCCTTATGGGCCGGCGCAGAATCCTGCTGAAAAGTCCATGGATTGTCTTGGAACAGGGAATTGTTAAGAGGCTTCACAACAGCTTCAAAAACGGTTTCTTGCTAAACTTTGGCCGATGTTTTGACTCCTTGTTCGCAGAAATGCAGGTCAGTGACCCCATCGTAAGAGACACTCCACCAAAGCATGACTGAAGCTGTGTGCTGACCCTTTTCCACCCTTGGGTTCAGTTCAGATGCTTCCTTAGATGACCGCGCATACACTCTATCATTTTGCTTGTTAAATTTTTCCTAAACGGTAAAAAAATTTTCATCGGTGAACACAATTTTTCTGTTCTAAGCGTCCTACACCAAAAGACGTTTGCATTTTTCAATCCTATTTTTTTTTAAAGCTGCAGCCAAAAAATGTCCGATTCGTCGTTTGAAAGCCCCAAGTCCCAAGTCTTTTTAAATGATTCGACTCATGGACTTTTGCGTGATATTCATCTCACGGGCCATGACTTTCTGTTTTCGGAGCGGATTTCTGTGAATTTTTAATAAAATTTAACGGCTTTGATGACATAAGGCGTTCGGACAGAGCGTCGGCGGCCCGACCGGTGGCGGTCTTTTACATCTCCAGTCTCCTCAAACAGTTTTATGCATCGGTAGACGAACATGCGGCTAATCCCTAGTGGCCGGAGCGTTTTGAAAATATCGTTTTTTTTCAGTTCACACTTGAAAAGCGCTATTACAGCGATACGGTTCTCATGATCTGACCACTCCATGATGAAAGTTGAAACATTTTAAAATCCCGTTACAGACTAACGCTATTGAGGTTAGCTTTCAACAACCATATGACATTAACGGGGTATGTTCAGTTCTGCTATTGAAATGGGTGTGTTCAATGTTGAACAGTATTTATGTCCCTACTAAGTACATGAATTTCTTTTTATTCAATCAAATATTTGTTTTTAGGATACTGGTTATTGAATTTATTTAGATTAATTGAATTCAGCGTTAAAACAACATTATCTTGCTTCAAAATTTTAGAATTCGAAAATGTGAAAGAAATCGCAAACGTGAAATCCCTCAACAATATTTAGTTCACGTTTGCGCGAGTTGATTGTATGTGATTTTTTCTCCACCTTAATAAACGGCTTACAACTTTTTTTTGTAAAGTTTAACTTCGCCTGATACGAAAATATTTTCAATTAACGGCTTAAAATTTTTTTGTAAATAAAGAGTGCTTTTTTCAGATGTGTGGTTTTCAAGGAGAAATAAAATGCATATGTGACAGCGCATAAAGAAAGGGACCTAAGGGTAAAAAAATCAATTTTCACTTGATGTGGACAACATCTGAGCATCCATTGAGACCGATCCCATGCCCCAAAAGTGTTCCCTCCCAGAGATATGCGCGTTTTATGAAAGTGATGGTACACCAAAGATACACGTATTTAAATCTTAAAAATGGCTCTCCTGAACAAAACTGGTTTTTACCCTTAGGTCCCTTTCTATTTTGCGCGTCACATATAATTTAATGCTATGGCCAAGAATTTAGCTTAATTATTAAGATAAGGGTTTGTCATTATATTTAAAAAGAGAGGCCCAATTTCGAACACTTCTTGCAGCGTTTGGGGTTTATGCCAGCAATAACGCGCCGAATATTCTCATCCAACGCGTCAATGGTATCAGGGTTATCTGTTTGGACAAGCAACTTCACATAACTACACAAAAAATTGTTCAGCGCTATTAAATCGCACGATCTGGGAGGCCATGCTACATACCCACGAGGCGAGATAGTAATCCCATTTAAAGGTTTCTTTCATAAATTGATTGTTTCGTGGGCTGTATGGCATGTAGCTCCGTCTTTTTGGAACTTAAGGTCGTCTACATCAACATCATTCAGTTCAGACACGAAGAAGTCGTTAATCATGGCTCTATGGCGTTCCCCATTGACTGTAACATTATGGCCGGCTTCATTGTTGATGAAACATGGACCAATGGTTCCCTCTGCCCATAGGACACACCAAACAGTGACTTTTTGAGGATGTAACGGCGTTTTAACAATGGCTTGTGGATTTTCATTATTCCAAGTGCGACAATTTTGGTTATTAAAGTACCCATTCAACCAAAAGTGAGCTTCATTGCTGAACTACATTTTCTTGTAAAAATCCGGATCGTTGGCCATCTCATTTTGGGCCCATTTACCACGATTTGCAAACGTTGTTCCGAAGTAGGTCTATTATGAAATGGCAAACCAAACTGAGCATAAATCAAGTGACAGCTGCCAAAAAGACTCAACTCCGAAAAATGTCTGGCCCTATTGAAAACCACACGTCTATCCTTAATGTGAATTTTTTCATCACGTCATAACGAAAATATTTTTGATAAACAATTTGCACAATTTTTTTTGTAGATACATATATGTGACAGCGCATAGGGAAAGGGACCTAAGGGTAAAAAAATCAATTTTTCAATTTTTTTCGTTTTTGATGTGAACAACATCTGAGCATCGAATGAGACCGACCCCATGCCCCAAAAGTGTTCCCACCCAGAGATATACGCCTTTTTATGAAAGTGAAGTCGACGATTCTAAGCGCAAATAGAAAGGGACCTAATCTTTAAAATGGCTTTCCTGAACAAAACTGGTTTTTAACCTTAGGTCCCTTTCAATTTTGCGCGTCACATATGCATTTTTGGTAATCAAGTGAAATCGGATATATTTTCAATAAACAACGTACGAATATTTTAGTTAATGTGTGAACAATTTCATCACAGGATTTCTAATTAATTTTTTGTTCGAATATTTGACCTTTTTAATTGAACCGAAAAATATTTTCTTCTGTGCACAAACGAATTGTTTAGCTCCTAGAAGAACGTTTTTGATTTGTTCTGAGTTCCCGTGGTACCAGACTACTACAGCTACTCCCAGTTATTGTTCCATACAACCTGATACAGGCCCCTTTCATTTCCTTTAACACAAATTGTACAATTGCGTCCATGACAGAAAGCAACGCGATCGATCCGTCATTGCTCTATTCGGCAATTCCAATTAGCGCCTTCGTGCTTGTAGATATGTGAATACGTTTATCGCTTGAAATCGGAAATATTTTTGAAAAACAACGTACGAATATTATAGTTAATATGTGCAAATTTTTATCACCTTTTTTATTTTTATCCTTTTTAAATTTTTAATTGGAATATTTGAATTTTTCAACCGATAAATTATTTTCTTCTTCTGTGCACGAAAGAGTTGTTTAGCCCCTTGGTTAACATTTTTGATTTGCTCTAAGTACCCCTGACCAGACTAGAGTCTCCGAGCAGAGCTCGTTACCAGAGCTACTCCCAGTTTTTATCCATACAACCTGATATAGATCGCCCACATTACATTCAGTGTCTCTTCAGTTCAAAAACTGTTCTGCAGTTGTGTCTATGACAGATAGCTACACGATTCGTCAGTTCCAAACAGCGCCTTTGTGCTCTACTCAATTTTCTTAACAATTCAATTTTTTGTATTTTTTGCAAACATTTCTTTTTCGATACCCATTTTTTGTTCGTTTTTTAATTTCACTTGTGTTATTTTGAAACCAGCTTATACGTTGCCCTGGGCTACTACGGTCTTTGTATGCACATGTTTAACATAATCGCCACATTTTCCTTATGGGAAATCGCGCTTTCTCGAAGCTCACGATGTCAGCGGAATGTTAAGTTTATGCGGAAATGCTAGGAATTATGAAAGTACTGTCGCGACATGCTTAACTTTGTTGTAATCGTCAGCATAGTAGGAACATATATTAGCATAAGCAAATCAGAATGCAATCGCTTTTTGCTAGAACTCCACGTGAAGTGGCAATCGGTTCGAAATACTTTGCTTTGCGTTGCCTCTTTACATATTTTCAATATGGCATGTTATGAGCAATCAGTTGGGGTTTTTATTTAATTTTTTTGATTCAATAAAAGTTTATTGTTTATGTAAATGATGTTTGTATATACTCGGGTACAGTAGAGTGGGTCGCTGAAAACTAGAATCGAACAATGGTGTGTAGAAGGTAAGCTAAGGTGTATCATAATGCAATTTTTTAACTCTTAGGGTAAGGCATAGTCACCTTAAAATGTTAAGGGTCTTTTTGATGTTGTTATATCTTTGGGTAAGGCCTGTTCACCTTAAAATGTTTGAGTCCTATCTGGTTTTTTGAAGATAGAACTTTCTTATTGAACCTTAAATACTTAAAAGAACACGTTTTTCTTTCATCAATTGATTACACGACTGTCGCAACGGAATCGCGTCGGTTTAAAAATTGTTTTATGCAATACTTGTTTCTCTCGGTGAAGTTTTCTCAAGCTGACCGGAAGTCAGCTCTGTGCGACAAATGAACTCAGATTAAAAAGAGTTTACTTGAGTTTCAAACATGAAATTTTGACGGCTACATTTTGAATGTTCTTACTGTTGTTGTTGTTGTAGTAGTAGCAGCAATCGTGTGCCGGTATGACAGCCCTTGGTCGACAAAATGCTCTTCGGGACAGTGTGACCCACACGCAGAAAAAAAGTATGGTTGTGGTGACAATATTCGAAGAGGATAATACTATTGTTGGGTATATGGTCGTGGCACAACAATATTATGATCCTCACAACAATAGTATTATTCACACATAACCATACTATGATCCCCACAACTATAGTATGATTCACACTCAACCAAACTATGATCTCCACAACCATACTATGATTCACACTCAACCATACTATGATCCTTACAACCATAGTATGTTTCACATACAACCATAGTATGATTCACACGCAAGCATGTTATGATCCCTACAACCATAGTATGGTCACACACAATTATACTATGATCCCTCCCCAATATAAGTTATTAGAATTTGTCAAAGTTGTCGACAATAGATTTGACTTATGAAAATTATTCAAAAATAAAAATTAAATTCAATATAAAAGGAGTGATTTATTTCACAGTAGAAAAAAAAAGTTTAAATAAACGTAAGCGTTTTTAGTAAAAATATTTCAGTTAAAAAAACCAAAGCAGATCGTTTAAAAATTTTTATTTTCGATAAAAAAGCACTATTATAGCATTAGATCTGTACTAATAACATTTGTTCTTAAAAGCATATTTAAATGAAGAAAAATTACAATCATACAGTATGATTGCCGTAATCATATTATTGTTAACATAAAACGCAAAACACAATACTTTTGTCGCACCAACCATATTTATATTGTTGCTATAACCATATTTTCATTTCTAAATTTGGCAATAATACTATTGTTACATTTCAACAATATTAATATTGCATATATATATATATTTAATAAAAAGTATTTGAAACGTTTCTGGAAGTGTACGACATAAACCTAAATTATTTAAATTATTGTAAAAATAATTAAAAATCCAAAAATAGGTCACAGAATTTTTCCGCATAGAGAAAGGGACCTAAGGGTAAAAAAAATCAATTTTCATTTTTTTTCTTTTTTTGATGTGGACAACATCTGAGCATCGAATGAGACCGATCCCATGCCCCAAAAGTGTTCCCTCACAGAGAGATGCGCGTTTTATGAAAGTGAAGTCGACGATTCAAAGCGCAAATAGAAAGGGACCTAATCTTTAAAATGGGTCTCCTGAACAAAACTGGTTTTAACCTTAGGTCCCTTTATATTTTGCGCGTCACATATGCTAAGATCATAGCTGAAAATAATGAAAGCTTGTCTTGTTCTTTCAAAATTTAAAGTTTGTTTCTGTGCTTAAATTTTATTTCAACCGTATATTAAAACAAAATCGAACTTCTAGTAAAATCTAAATATTTTAAAACCTACAGGGTGGCTGATAATATTGCTACATTAACTCAAATAACTTTTTTTCAGTATATGGAATTTATTGTTTTTGTTTATTTATTTATTGTTAAAGCTCATTTAATTTTAAAAAATATTGCTTAATTTGTTTTAAAAATAATGGAATTTAAATACCCTTCACCCCCTGCTCGTGGATGCCTGTGCGGCATCTTACCAAAAAGTTGTTCATTCTTGCTTGGTGAGTTTAGACAGGAATTGCTGCAATTGTTTCTCAAATGGATTGCTTTAGTTCGTTCAAATTTGTTGGTTTTGCTCTGTAGACTACCTGTTTGCAATAACCCCATAAGAAAAAGTCAGATGCAGCAAGGTCAGACGACCTGGGGGGCCAACAAAATGTGTGTGAGTTTCTGGATATCAGCTTATTGGCAAAATTTCGTCGCAATTCTGTCAAAACAGGCCGTTGCAGTTGCACCATCTTGCTGAAACCACACAGAGTTGAAAGAAATTCTTATTCAGCGTAATTATGAATAGAAAAACTCTCTCAATAGTCTCCAGTAACGGGGTGTGACGGTTTTCTTCGAAAAAGTAGAGCCCGACAATGCAGCGCGATGAAACTGCTCACCACACTGTGACACGAAGTGGATGCAATTCCGTTACATAAAGAATCTGTGGGTTGGAAGCACTCCACATTGGACAATTTTGTTTGTTTATGTTGCCGTTTAAATCGAAATGAGCCTTGTCAGACATGAAAAGACAGTTTAACGTGTTTCCGTCCTCTTCCACCATTTGAAGTTTTTTTTCTTTATTTATTTATTTATTTTATATCTATTACAATATAAAATTATTATAAACTTATAAGGAAATAAGCACTAGCAACTAAGGCTATCGGCCTACCTTTTGAAGTATCTTCTGGCAAAATTCCCAGCGAATCGGGAAGTTTGCTGCGTTCAGTTTGTTAGCCATTTGAATTTTTTATAAGAATAAGTCCAAATCTTTGTGCATAATTGACTGCCATGCCTGTTTGCTTATAGCCCTTTGGGCAGATAAGATTCTTGTCGAAACTCTTGGATTGTTTTGTATGGCAGCAGCGATTGTTTTCTCCGTCCGAACTGAGGGGTTTCCATGGTAAGGTCTTCTGTTGGCTGTCCAATGCTCGGCCAAATTGCTAACAAGACTCATTATGGGCCATCTGCTAGGACGATTGCCGCCAAACGTGAGCCTATACTCTCTTTGAACCGAAACTACGGACCCCAGTGCGTGATAGCGGCGCACAATCCAAATTCTTTTTTTAGTGTCCCAATTATCCATTTTTGTTATAGCTTTAAATTAATTTGCAAAATAAAAACAAAATAACCAGATTCATTTAACAGAAAAAAGTTATTCAATATTTTTCTTAGTAGCGGCTTTCAGCAGCCACCCTGTACCTCAATTGTTTCTTACTTCAGACTAAAGTTATATTTTTTTGATAAAGCAAGTGCAGCTGTGGACTTTTAAATCCAAAAAATCTTTTCCGGATTCTTCGTATTTTCTACCGATACTTAAGTTACAATTACTAAAGGTTACATTCGGTTGTTCTGATGGTTTGATGTTCGGTTTAACAGAAAAAAAGTTATTAATTTTTTTTTGGTAGCGGCTTTTAGCAGCCACCCTGTCTTTTGATTTTAGCGTAAATATCATATAATGGATTTTAAAAGTTAATCATTTTCTTTTGTTTCTTTCAGGTTTTGTGCAAATTTTGTGTAAGTTTGCGGCGACTGTATGTACGAGTACTTAGTAAGTAACTGAAATTTATCATTAATTATTTTGCTAGACCTATCTCTGCCCAAAACTTATCTTGAAAACGACTTTAAGAACATTTTGAGACTGATTTGATTTCATGGTTAAGACTAGAACCTTTAATTTGATTGCCATGACTGCTACCCACTCTAATGTCGTCTTTTTTTGAATTTGTTTATATAGTATGAGAGTACGTATGTAAATATAGGTTAAAAATCATTCATTTACCGACATACAAATACACATGGGCGGCCATAGCTAAGACCTTAGAGAACAACAGAACTGGATGGGGGAAAGTGAACAATTCCAGAACTGATAAGATAACGATTGCATATGTGTGCTTGTGGCTAAATGTGTATTTGATAAGACTAAGGGGGGAGGGGAAAACAGACCAGACCTCCAATGTAGCCACAATTTCCGATAACATTTAATTTACTTAAATTTTGTGCTGTTTTTTTGTAGAGCCCCCCTCGACAAATGTTTAACGATAAAACGATTCGGAAATGGAGCCACACTCTCGTATGTGCATGTAATGCATTCTCCCTACCTTTGGTAATAAATTTACATACACATGCAAAGTATTCACCCATACACACTTACATACATACATTGTTCTTAAGAGCTCTTGAGACGATTAAATATTACATGACTGTGAATTTGTCTTAGACTCGTTGCTGGCAATAGCTTGTGTTCTCCTTTGTAGATGAGAAGATGTATTTGAAATTTAAAGGATAAAGGTATTGTTGGATTTAAATGCACATGTGTGTCTGAGTGTGTCGGTCTATATACCTTGCCTCCTAAGCCCGAGGGTGGGGCAAATATTGTTTATGAAACCCTATTAATTAAGTGCATCCTTCCGTCCGTCCGCCCATCCTTCCTTCCTTACCCATGTCATTTGCAACTGCGAATCCCCACAAGAGATGTTTATCCTTTCGATTGTCACACAGAATCCAACAAAACATCCGCTTATCCTTCGTTGTTATGGTGTTGTTGTTGTGGCTGTTGTTGTCGTGGTTATCCTCGTAATTGTAAATTTTCGGTTGTGACAGGGTGTTGCACATGCCTCCTCTATTCACGTGGCGCGATGCGACGTCGACGACGCCAGCGGAGCTTTATAAAATGTGCCTGTTATTTAAGGGCAGCATAATTTAATATTTATACGATTTTGATTATCTAATATTTAATATTTGATAATCATTATAATTGCTCACGGGAAGGGGCGCGGGGGCGAGAATTACATAAATTAAAAATGTTTTATAATTTGCAGTAGAAAACGAGATACAGATGGACTTCCAAAGCAACTCCTGCAGAGGTTTAAAGGCCACAACAATCAATTCAGAGAGTTTAAAAGGTGAAATAATCTCAAATGCTTTAAATATAAATGCTTTAAATATATTTTGCTTTAAATATATTTTAAGTAATATATAAGTATTTTTCGCTAGGGGCAGAGATTAAAAACCCTAAGATTAAGCAAAAAAAATGTCCGTCGGTGTTAGTCGATTTATTATTGGAACGATTTTTTAAAAAATATTGAACCAAGTTTTTATGAAACGTACGCGGACGGCTTGAAGAACCTGCCATCCAAGTCAAGCCTATAACCGCATTTGTATAGTGTGAAATTTCATACTTAATGACAAAAAATTAGCTTCCAAATAGAGGCAGAATAAATTCGCAATGTCACTCCGTTTTTGTTTAATTTATTTTTCATTTACTATCGTTCCTAACTGGTCACCATGCGCTTGCGCTTGACTATAATCTGACATCTGCCTACCTAAGGCGATCTGGTTCGCTGGAGTGTCGTCAGCTTAATCTTCCCCAATATCCAAAGAAGTTATTTTTCTTAACTGGTCACCCAGGACATCTAAGACAACCTAGTTTGCCTTAAGCAGATCTCTCCACAGTCCAAAGTTCACCAGGAAGGAACATCACTGGAGCAATCAGGTCATATGGAATTTGTAGTATAATCTAGAACAGGACAACTTTGTATGGATGTTCCAAGTGTCAAAATGTTAACCTGTCACGAGTAAATGTAATTCAAAACTAACCAGGTTGGATGTAGCGAAAATATTAAAAAAAAATATAGCGTGGAGATTTTTGAAAATCCCTCTGAGTTGAAAACATTTAAATATTTTAATAAATGATAGCAGAAATATGAAATGAAGCTGATAAAAGTCGGTTGATAATTGATAGAGGGGACAGCGAATAGGCATTAGATCTATAAGCTTTGGATCATTTTTAAAATCCACGGTTTATAAACCGGCGTGAAAGAAACTCGGGTTAAAATCCAGTAACAAAAGCAGACTTTATGAAATTTCATACATTTCTCTGTTGGCACACTTTTATAAGTATCCTTTAATATTTGATTTTCCACGTGTAAACAGGGCCGTCTCCTTTGGTATTTTAAATCGTTTTCAAAAAATTGTTTCATTGCGCTTTAGAAAATCATTTGAGATGTTATCAAAGCCCTAATTAGTTTCGTAAATTCACAGAACTCCAAATTTCAGGGAAACCAAAAAACATTCCCACGAATAACACACAAAAACACTAAAAGAGATAATCTTTTCGGTCCCAAACTCTCCGGATCACATCCCTTCCACCACCCATCCCCTTTCCTTACACAACAAAAAAAAGGACTTGAAATTGTTTTTCATTTTCATTCACAAAATATGAGCTTAACATTTTATGCTACCTGCCATTTACTTTGTGGAGCACGCACGCACACATACACGTTGGACACACATGTAGGAATTCCATTGTTCCTTAACTGCGGACGATGGTGGAGGACAGCACACAAACGCACACACGAGCGCACAAAAGGATAACATAACAAATCGTTTTATGAATAATGGCTCTTACAGTGATTATGTTCGCAATTAATGCATAAACACGTTGGGGGTTTTGTTACGCTTCGTTCTTCTTCTCTTTTCTTCTTCTTACTTTTTATCGAATTGAAAACAAAACGTTTGTGCCGCAAAAGGAAATTCCGTAACTCATAAAAGGAGTGCGGTTTAAGGGGTTATGATGGCTAAAGGCTTGAATTTGTAATAAAAGAAAAACAAAAATGATGCCATGGCCAATTTTGGCCCACACTAGTCGGCAGGAATTTTGAGGGTACAAAGTCCAAAAAAAAGAATTGTTTTCGAACTTACGTAGTAATTCGTCGCCCATTCGTCTTATGGGCGTTCCAACAGAAGCTCACTTTTAAGTTTTTGAAATTTCTGATATGTAGTTTAATTAATTTACTTTTAAATCCGCTTTTCCTTAAAGGTGGTAGGCATAGATGCTTCAACTTTGTGGTCAGTTTTCCCTTTAAAACCGTCCCGTAATGTTCGGAGACCTATGGAAATCCAGAAACATTAAAAATTTCCCCACAAATCCAAATATGTAGCAATGTATATTTAAGATTCGTGCTACTTTTGCCCCCCAGAAAAAAGTAAGAATGGTTCCCTTTTAAGGGACTAAAAAGACCTTATACAATTTTTAATTTTTTTTAAAATTTCTGCTATGTAGTTTAATTTATTTACCCTTAAATCAGCTTTTCTTGGAAATGGTAGGCATAGGTGCTTCAGCTTCCCCCTAAATGGGCGTGGTAATATTGCCCTAGGGCTTTAAAACCGTCCCGTAATGTTAGGGGACATGAAGTTCTCTCACAAATCCAAATATGTACCCAAATTTATATTTAAGATTTGGGCTATTTTGCATCCATACTTGCCCAGAGGGGCCCAAAAATCGGTCTCCTTCAACATTAGGCATATACACACAAAGAAAAAATTAGTTGTTAATCAATGATTCGGTAGCAAAGAAGAAATTTCTATTGCAATAACCAAATGTTTATAATCGTAACCGATATTCGGTTTGAAATGTCAGATTTGGGCTATTTTGGCCCCTTACTTGCCCAAAGGGGCCCAAAAATCGGTCTCCTTCAACAATAGGCATATACACACAAAGAAAAAATTAGTTGTTAATCAATAATTCGGTAGCAAAGAAGAAATTTCTATTGCAATAACCAAATGTTTATAATCGTAATAGATATTTGGTTTGAAATATCAGATTTGGACTATTTTGGCCCACATACTTGCCCAGAGGGGCCCAAAAATCGGTCTCCTTCAACATTAGGCATATACACACAAAGAAAAAATTAGTTGTTAATCGGTTAGAACTACAATGATTCGGTTGCAAAGAAGAAATTTCTATTGCAATCACCAAATCTTAATAATCGTAATGTATATTCGGTTCGAAATACCACAAGTTGATAAATATAATCATCATACTGTTTTCAAAACTTATTGATCGGCCATACCAATGAAACGCGAAAAAACTAGAACTAGTGGTTGTGGCAACCAATAGTTTTGCAAACATATTGTTGCAGAAACGGCACGGAAAAACAGTTGGCAAAGCCAACTAAACTCTTTTTACAACACACACACGTTATAAAAGAAATCTATGGATGGCTCTGAATGTAGAGTCTCTGTAGAGGTGGTAAGAGTGAACTGTACTTTCGTAGGCAATTGTGTGAAGAACACTTGAAAAGTGAGATTTACAACAGTAATTCTCATACGTTTGGTGAGAATATGGTCTTAAAGGGTTGAGTTTTGCTTTCAACAATTTCAGCGAAGCATTCCGATGAAGGTCTACATGGACTTGAAATCGCCACGTGGTTAAAAACTTGTCTTTTAATTAAATATACTCGTATAAGTGGATGCCAGGGGTATTCAAATAATTCCATTATAACTGACTTGAAGCCAATCGTCTAAAGTTGTTGGCTTGTGGCCCCAAGAAATCCAATGGCGTTAAATCCCATGAACGGGGTGGGTAGCCATTTGACCGGACCATTTCTTAAGATAACACGTTCACATAATTTGCCTTTCAGTAAATCGATTGTAACACGTGGCACCGTCTTGTTGAAACCACATATCGGAGATGATGTCAAGCTCATCCAATTCTGGCCAAAAATATTTTTCTAACATGGCACGATAGCGCTCTCCATTTACGGAAACATGAAGTTTATTTTCATCGACAAAAAAAATACGGCCCAATAACACCTCCGGCATTAAAACCACGCCACACAGAAAATTTTTTGTGGATGCAATTGTCTGTTGAAGCCCATGAGGGTTTGTTGCTGTTCAATGACGCCTAATTTGTTTATTGATAAAACCACTCAGCCAGAAATGATCTTCATCATGGAGTAAGCGCTCTTAATGTTGCGACCACCGACTCAGAATTTCGGTAGTAACTTTAAATGATTTCCAAACGTTGCTCGTAAGTAAACTTTACCATGATGAAAATGATGACTTCGACAAACGTTTTGAAACTGGAAGATCATTACAAATGTTTAAAGGTGCGTTGACATAAAGATACGAAATTGTTATGTCCCTATTAGAAAACCCTTTACTTCAATTGTGTTAGCAAACAGTTTCTGCCTCTGACCATATTTTTAATTTTTTTGGTTAATTTAAAAATGGTCTTCTGAAGGTTGGGATACTTAGAATGTTGCACCGATACTACAGTTTCAATAACTTAAAATTACAGAGCACCAACTAACATTCGGTGGTACTGATGGAGTACTCAAGGTTCATGTAACCAAATTTGGTTATGACAACGAATCTGTGTTAGGTACTAAAAAAAGAAAAAACAAAAAGCTTCGTCACGAATCTTAAAATTACACTAGTTCTTCGATTTGCTATATTTGAGGGGTTGGGCCCATAGGTCAAAGGTGCCTAGAGTGCCGAAAATAAAATCCCTTTGAAAATCGACACATGGTTTTTCAGAAAAAGTCGAATTTCCCCATTAATCTCAATATGCTTAAAATTTTACGATTTGTCTAAATTTAAGGACCTAATCTATGGGTTACTTAGGGCCTCCTCCACAATGGACATTGGAGTTCTTCAAAACAATGAAATCTGAACGAATTTGAGCAGGTTAACAGTTAATGAGGCCCACCATATGTCATACTAAAGAGTAAAAAGCCTCTTTTGGTCGAACTTAAAAATAGTCCACTTGGTTCGTTTTTCTTTTGTGAACCAGTGTTAGTTTTATTTTTTTGTGGTTCTAACCCCCAAACACCATCAATAAAGTGACCTATTTTCGTTTTGGCACAACAAATATTTCAATATTCTTTAGGTGAACGGTGGCATTTTTTCGCCTCCACCTAGAAAGTGAAAAAAGAACAATAATAAACCATCAAAAAAAAACAGAGACCTTATCCTGTTGTCCTTTTTTTCTACGGAACCATCAGACAGCGTGAGTCGTCCGGGGTAGGAGGCAATCAATGGCGGGCGGTAGAGAAGAAACAGGTTATGTGGCCATGAGCGGTGGGGCAATGTCGGGTGATTGTGCGGTTTTAAAGGGTGTCACATTGTGTTGCTGCCCCACAGTTATAAATTTTTATGTACCGGACATATGGTTTTAATCTTAAACATTCACATACCCATGGTAGAGGCACGCGGGGGATCGGAGGTATGGAAATGATACCGAAAAAAAGAGAAGAAGAAAGAAAAAACACCTTTCGTAGAGTTAAGAGTAGAGGGATTGCTGTAGATGAATAAGGCAGACGACTGACAGTGTGTAAAATAGCCATGAATAGCAAACGAGTAGTATTACTTTTTATGAGGTGAAACAGAGCCTCCGCCACCCCCTCTCTCTGAAGTAGTAAAAACCATAAACCGTTGATGCCCGCCATCTATAAATTTCATCCGGCGGAAGTGTTTCAGCATTCGCTGCAATGTCCCTTACCACTCGCCTTCCTCTTCTCTTCGAAACCCGGGGCATTTAGAAGAAACTTTATAAAAAAAAAAACAAAAGGGACCAGGCCAAACAACATTCATACAACACAGCACAGTTCACATTATAGACTCCCGTCTCCGGTATCGCAAATCCCCTGGACGTGTAACAAAAATGTATATAAACTATTAAGATTAAACAATAACAAACTGATACGATATAATACGAATATGGTTTTCATAAAAATGTGTACTCGCATGTGGCTGCACACTGCGATTATTTCAGGAAAAAATCAGAACACAGCAAAAACATTTAAATATTTATCATGTGGTGGTGGTTGGTTTGGGGTTTGCAATCGGTTTTGCTACAACAACTCTGGCAATATTTTAAACTTTTTAATGCGAATACTTGTACGAGCATTATCATTTCATTGCTGTGGCCGTTTGCGTTTTTTTTTTATTGCTGCCGCTGTTTGCTTTGGCATTTTGATAGTGTAATTGGTCCCATAATGGTAACCACAAAATAAAAACCTCGATATGCACAATCATTGAATTCCCACTTTGTGCACAAAAGTTTCACTCACCATCAGTTTAGTCAAGCACACACAATCGACATCATCGTCAGCGCCATTATCTTCCAAAACACCAGAGCAGCCTTCTTCTTTATTACAATGAGCGGGCAGGCAGGCATTCATATTCCGTAATTGCAAAATTCAGTTCTATCTCCTGGTCGACTAAAAAAATATAACAGAAAAACCACCAAGAATTGTTTAAAACATATATACTTTTATATATACACTGAGAAGAAAAGAACCTATTATAAAGTTAACTTAAGCAAACAAAAAAATGATTTTAAGTCTACGATATAAAAATGGTTAATTTGAACATTTTGTTGTTGAGTAGTGTTAAACAATAATAATAGTTAATTTAACTATTCTATGGTTGAATTTTTTAACCATGAAAACTGTTAATTTTAAAATAATCATTATTGTTAAAAAAACATGATTTTAAGTCTACGATATAAAAAAGGTTAATTTGAACATTTTGTTGTTGAGTAGTTTTAAACAATAATAATAGTTAATTTAACTATTCTATGGTTGAATTTGTTAACCATGAAAACTGTTAATTTTATAATAATCATTATTGTTTTAACAATGCTTTGTATAGTTTTTTAGCCATGAAAATTGTTAATTTTAAAATAATTATTGTTGTTTTAACAATGCACTGTTGAATATTTTAAGCATGAAAATTGTTAATTTTAAAATTTCATAGTTAATTCATTCAAACAATACATGTTAAATTTAACAATGAAATTTTTAATATTTCAACTATAAAGAATGTTATAAAAATCATTTTAATTGTTAAGTTAACTAATTATTGGTTAAATCTTTTAACCAGAAATATAGTTACTGTTACAATTTGTTTATATTTAATTAACCTACTAATTATGTTTTTGTTTTGTTTACATTTATTCGGTCTTTTTAATTATTATAACTTAAACAGTTTTTATTCTGTTTCGAGATCTTTTTGATGTTTCTTTTTTAAAATCACCTAACAAATTGGTGAAATGTATTGGCTACGGTTGCCAGGCACACTGTACAAGTGTTACTAAAGCCGCCAAGGTCTTTCTTAAGCAGTCTTTGGCAACCGATACTTCGGCTACAAATCAAATGACTTATACGGGAGTCCGATTACGATTAATGAGAATTACCCTTTGCGTATAGTCTTCAAACTGTGCGAAAAGTAATATTCATATCGCAATATCATTGCGCTATAAAGATTGTACAGCTAGAATTTACATTTGGTGGTGGTTTTTTAAAAGAGGGAGATAAATTTTCTTATGATTTTTCTCACAATTACAAACGTTCAGAGCAGAGGAAGCAAGGAAAAAGAGTGGCGGGGATAAGACAGTCGCAATCGTTGCAACATCGTGTAACTTAATTCTCAGTGTGATTTTAATTCTGAACTTCGTATAACGCAAAGAAGATCAAAAACTCCGATACAACAGAGCCGAATTATCTTTAAATTTTTGTTTAGGTCGCACAATTTTCTGCCTCTCTCTTGGAAAACCAACCTTATATAATGTTAGCTCAACTATTTTGTATGAACATTTGACCTTATATAATGTTAATTTGTCTTCGTTATCAAACATTTACCATAAAAATTGTACCAGACACATGGTAAATACACTGAGCCGAAAGGCTCAGTGTATATAATTTTTTTTTCAATTACATTTATGACGTTTTGCTACAAACGAAAAAAAATATTTTTTTGTATCCATAAATAAACACAGAAAAATCATTGCACACAATCTGTCTGCCATCAGTTTAACGTACGGATAAATACTCGTGGTATGTAGAACGCTTCCATCACACCCACACACATACCGAACCTAACGAGTGAGATATTATTTGTATTTAAAGGCATCATGGAAGGAAGGGTAGGGGCAGGCTCTACGGACGGGCGGACAACTAGATACTATTCATATGCCCACCAGTCGTTCGAGATTAGCTTTACAATATCGTCGCAACCTGAATGGCCGACAACTTTTGGCATCAGCTCAACTTATTGTTTAGATTCAAATAAAAACAAAATAAAAGTATATGAGAGAAAGGACAGGGGCGGGTGGTGTGTAAAGCTCATGATGCTGCCAATGAAAATGCCTTAATTTTTAGAAATCTACACCAGTTCAGAGTTCGACACTTCGCTGAAAATGAAAATAACCTCAGATATTCGTTAACTTAAAAAAACAACAAATCAAAATCACGTAATTACGAGGGCGACCGCAAAACTAACTGGCCCTCTTTTATAAGCCATCTGTCAAAATTTCCGAAATATTTAATGATTATTTTCTTTGTTACAGGTGATTGAAGTAAACAAGTTTTATAATTTTTGAAAAATGGAAAATAAAGAGTTTCGTGCGGTAATTAAACACTTTTATATGAAAGGTTATAAGCCACAATTAATCAAAGATGAATTGGATTCTGTTCATGGTGATAATGCACCATCATACTCCACCGTGAAATCCTTGGTTCAACAATTTAAAATGGGTCGTTCAAGTACGGAACATGAACAACGCTCTGGAAGACCGAAAACTGCTACTACTATTGAAAACATTAGAAAAATATTTAATGAAGTGACTAAAGATAGACGAATAAAGCTCAGAGAACTTGCTGATATTGTCAAAATACACGAAAAACAAGTTTGGAGTATTTTACATGATGTACTCCACATGAAAAAGTTATCCGCAAGATGGGTGCCGCGTTTGTTGACTTTGCCCCAAAAAATCCAATTCCAATTCCGAGGAGCTTTTAGCGATTTATCAGCGTAATCCAATAGAGTGCTTGCGCCGATTCATAACTGTTGATGAAACATGGATCCACCACTACATCCCAGAATGCAAAGAACAGTCAAAACAATGGATAGAAGCTGGAAAAAGTGGTCCCAAGAAGGCGAAAACTGTTAAGTCAGCAGGAAAAGTAATGGCCACAGTATTTTGGGATGCAAGGGGTATAATATTTATTGATTATCTTGAGAAACGAAAAACTATAAATAGTAAATATTATTGTGCATTATTGGATCGGTTGAGTGAAGAAATCAAGATAAAACGACCGCATTTAGAAAAAAAAAGTTCTTTTTCATCAAGATAATGCTCCTTTACACACTGCATTTTTAACTCAACAAAAACTGGCCGAATTACGATTTGAAATTGCTCCGCATCCACCATATAGTCCAGATTTAGCTCCTTCTGATTATTTCTTGTTTAAAAATTAAAAAAATTCTCGGTGGCAAAAAATTTTCGTCCAATAGCGAGGTTATTGCTGAAACTGAGGCATATTTTGAAGGTCTTGAAAAATCTTATTTTTCGGATGGAATTAAAAAACATGAAAAACGTTTGATGAAGTGTATTAAGTTGGAAGGAGATTATGTTGAAAAATAAATAATAATAATTCCAAAAAAACGGTTCTTTTTACGAGGGCGGTTCGGAAAGTTCTTAGCCTATCAATGAAAGAGAATAGTTAGTTTTTCAAAAATATTTTTATTTTTCAATATAATCTCCTGAAACTTCAATACACTTAGTCCAACGCTTATCTAGCAATTCTATCCCTTGATTAAAATAGTTTTCCTCAAGGTCTTCAAAATAGTGGTTTACAACTGTAATTGCATCTTCATTTGAGGTAAAACCCTTGCCAGCAAGGAATTTTTTTATATTTGGGAACAGGTAAAAGTCACTGGGAGCTAACTCAGGAGAATAAGGTGGGTGGTCAAGCAACTCGTACTTTAATTCGTTGATTTTAGCCATTGTTAAAACACTCTTGTGCGCTGGTGCGTTGTCTTGATGAAAAATTATTTTTTTGTGTTGTAAGCCAGGACGTTTTTCTCGAATTTGTACATTTAATTGATCTAAAAGGTCGCAATAGTACTCTGAATTTATTGTTTTACCCTTTTGCAGATAGTCAATCAATAAAATACCTTTGAAGTCCCAAACCGTTGCCATAACCTTACCAGCCGATTAAATTGCTTTTGCCTTCTTTGGGGCACTTCCTCCAGCTTCAGTCCATTTTTTGGATTGTTCTTTTGTCTCTGGAATATAGTGGTGGATCCATGTCTCATCAACGACGCTTAAAATCCATTTTATTTCGCTGAAAACGATCCAAACAAGCTTGAGAAATGTTCATTCTTATGCCTTTTTGGTCGACTGTTAACAAGTCCGGCACCAATCTTGCAGAAAGCTTTTTCATCTGTAGTTCTTCATGCAAAATTAAATGGACTCGATCATTTGAGATGCCCATGATATTAGCTATTTCACGCACATTGATTCGTCGATCATTTAATACCATATCATGCACTTTGGCTACAATTTCTGTTGTTGTTGCTGTTTTTGGACGTCCACTACGTGGTTCATCTTCAATGCTTTTACGACCACGTTTAAATTCAGCAACCCAATTTTTTACTGTTGCATATGAAGGAGCACTAACACATTCACCATATCATTATGAATTTCTTGTCCCGATAAACCTTTTTTATGTAAATATTTAATGACACCACGCATTTCTAATTTTTCCATTGTAAAAAAATCGCGAATGCGTCTTTTGTGAACACCTGTTTCTATATGAAGGAGTCGCCAGATCGAAACAAAATTTAACATGTGTTCATAGCAGAGATGGAAGTTTCCAAAACACTTAACTTTTTTCTGTTTATACCGCGCTTTTTGTGCTAGGCTAAGAAGTTTCCGAACCGCCCTCGTATGTTAGGCCAGTTACGTATGTTTAGCTCGTTTGTTTTATTTCGGTCTGTTGCTTTTACACATTGAACAGGGATTCAACCGGCTCCAGTTACTTTTGCGGTCGCCCTCGTAAGTGGAGTAATTCCTCTTTCAAAAGTAATAACAACAAATCAAAAAACTCAAAATCAACTTTATTTAGTTTCACAGCGAATTTAGACACACAACTTGATTACCCATCATTAGGTTTGTAAGAAACATGAGTTGTTTGCATATCTTTAAGCCATCAACTCTTAGTTAAATGTAATTTCCCATAAAGTCTAAACACCTTATGCAATACAACTCGCTGAAGTGGCATCAAGTTGTAAGCTATAATACTCTTGAAAAAATAAGCTGTCTTTAATGTTTTGCTGCTATAACATTGCTCTTCTTTAAGAAAATTCAAGAATTGTTATGCAATACAACTTGCTTAAAGGTATGCTAGAAACTTTAATGAAATATCTATAGTGCATAATGTTCTAGCTGCTGAAAGGTAATTAAGTTGTATGCTAGAAACTTTGATTCAGTACTTATAAGCGCTAAAGTAAGTGCAAAATGTTCCAGCTGCATTTAGCCAACACTTACCTCGGCGTAAGTTCTGTTATATTTTAAAGTTCTTCCCGAAAAAATTCCGGTTCTTACTAAAATATTTTAAAAAGCCTAACTAAAATATTCTCTATGACTCTCAATAATTCAACTTGACTACTTTTAAAAACAACCGTTTTGTGACCTGCATTTTTTTCGGCTAAGGCTTCCTAATATTCATATATGTATTTTCCTTGCTGCATTTATGTTATTCAAACGTATTCATTTTCTTTCTACATTTTTTCCCCTTCTTGTTTTTGAACAATGTTTTAAAGTATTTCGTTTTTTTTTGATTCTGTTTATTTAGCATTTTTTGCATGTTGTTGTCGTTGTTCTGGTTTGTCTATGAAGGGGATTTACATTTCATACTAAAGTTAAAATATGTACATATAAAAGTTCGCTGATGGGCTTCATTTTTACAGCGAAAAAAGGTGATATTTTGTTCGGATGTGTTTGAGTTTTTTGTTGTTGTTGTTGTTTTGTTTAAATTGTCATGGTGGATTTTTGTTTTATTGTCGCCGTGTCGTGTGAGAATTTCTTTTTTTTGTCGTTTACTCGAAACAACAAAGCTAAGCGGCGCACCGCGTCACTGACATATGATCCTCTTTATAATTTAAATATCGTGTGTTTCGCTTGTTGTTGCTTTTAGGGTCTTCTCGTTTTGTTTTTGAATTTTTTTTGCTGTTCAAAAATTCACAGGCCTCAAAGTCCTATTGAAAGAACCTATTCGAACGGTGTGCGTTAAGTTAAATAATTATCGAAATAGACTATTCAAGTATGCCATAAAAATTAGAAATTGCACCATGGCACAAAATGGAAATTGTTCAATGTTTAAAACACCTTTGTTTTTACAATATATTTTTTTTTAAATTATTAATACGAGTAGTCATGTCAGTTTTGTAAATATCAGCGTAGGATAATTAATACTAAAGGATTGAGCTCACACAGAAACAAAGATTAAAATATAAACAAACTATATTTAAAATAAATAGTTAAGGTGAAAGGGAAATTGTGTGTTTCTGAGATTGAAAAAATAACAATTGAATTTCGAAAAAATAACAAAATTTGAATGGCTGACTTCCTTAACGCATGTTGCTTTGCAGTTATACATTGCAGGATGCTCGCAAATGCAACCTTAAAGTTTTTGACACAGTGAATGCTACACAACACTATGGTGACTTAGGAAGATAAGTAGGCGTTTTTCATCCTTTATTGATATGAATGATACAATGCAAATAAATGTTCCAAAACGATTTCAGTGTTGCAAAGTATTATTAAAAAACGAATTAAAAGAGTAACTACACAATGTACGAGGGCGGTTCGGAAACTTCTTAGCCTAGCACAAAAAGAGCGGTATAAACAGAAAAAAGTTAAGTGTTTTGGAAACTTCCATCTCTGCTATGAACACATCGATCTGGCAACTCCTTCATATAGAAACAGGTGTCCATTGTATTTTTTTAACAATGGAAAAATTAAAATTGAGTGGTGTCATTAAATATTTACATTAAAAAAAAGGTTTATCGGGACAAGAAATTCATAATGATATGGTGAATGTGTTAGGTGAAAGTGCTCCTTCATATGCAACAGTAAAAAATTGGGTTGCTGAATTTTAACGTGGTCGTACCAGCATTGAAGATGAACCACGTAGTGGACGTCCAAAAACAGCAACAAAAACAGAAATTGTAGCCAAAGTGCATGATATGGTATTAAATGATCGACGAATAAAAATGCGTGAAATAGCTAATATCATGGACATCTCAAATGATCGAGTCCATTTAATTATGCATGAAGAACTACAGGTGAAAAAGCTTTCTGCAAGATGGGTGCCGGACTGGTTAACAGTCGACCAAAAACGCATAAGAATGAACATTTCTCAAGCTTGTTTGGATCGTTTTCAGCGAAATAAAATGGATTTTAAGCGTTAACTGTTGATGAGACATGGATCCACCACTATACTCCAGAGACAAAAGAACAATCCAACAATGGACTGAAGCTGGAGGAAGTGCCCCAAAGAAGGCAAAAGCAATTCAATCGGCTGGTAAGGTTATGGCAACGGTTTTTTGGGACTTCAAAGGTATTTTATTGATTGACTATCTTCAAAAGGGTAAAACAATAAATTCAGAGTACTATTGCAACCTTTTAGATCAATTAAATGTACAAATTCGAGAAAAACGTCCTGGCTTACAACACAAAAAAATAATTTTTCATCAAGACAACGCACCAGCGCACAAGAGTGTTTTAACAATGGCTAAAATCAACGAATTAAAGTACGAGTTGCTTGACCTGCCACCTTATTCTCCTGATTTAGCCCCCAGTGACTTTTACCTGTTCCCAAATTTTAAAAAAAATCCTTGCTGGCAAGCGTTTTAGCTCAAATGAAGATGCAATTACAGTTGTAAACCACTATTTTGAAGACCTTGAGGAAAACTATTTTAATCAAGGGATAGAATTGATAGATAAGCGTTGGACTAAGGGTATTGAAGTTTCAGGAGATTATATTAAAAAATAAAAATATTTTTGAAAAACCAACTATTCTTTTTCATTGATAGGCTAAGAACTTTCCGAACCGCCCTCGTATTAACTATTTTTTTTAACGGCATTGATACATTGTAAATATGCGTTTAGGAAGTCAGCCAAAATATAATTTTTAACATTTTTTTTAATTTTAAGGAAACTTTTTTTTTGTGTTTGTATTTGGAATTTATGGAAACTTTATGATTTTTTGTCAGCCGGAAATTATTTTTACTCATATTTAAAGGTTATAAATTATTTTATTTAAAATAAGTATAAACGATGTTTAGTTCCTTATAAGCACTACAGCGTCACTATAAAAAAATTCAAAATGTGGTCGTAGCAAAGTTTGCTTAAATATGTCCATTAGGGCGATGACTTTTTGATTTTTTTTTCTCAAAACTTATTTCCTGTTGCACGTATGAATGAACTTTTGCCCATTAAGGACTAAAATAACGTTTATTCCATTTAAATATTGAAAAAGGTCACGCACAAACCACTTTGAAACGATATTTTTGTCAAAAATTTAATTTTTTTCTCTTTTTTAAATCATATAAATCCAAAACGGAAAAAGTGTCAAGTCTTATAACTTTCCATATACAAAAACCCATACACAAAATGCGACATAGATCATAGAAATCGATGAACGTTTTTTTTTACAATTAAGTGAAGGTATCTCATTTGGAATCGAATGTATCTCTTTGGAAAAAACGACGACTTTTTTTGACTCTCAGAACTAAAAAACAAAATAGTACTCGTAAGAAACAAACGGTCATTTCATTTCTATGATTGCTAAATATAAATTTATGCTCAATTGCTTTTCGTGACTTGCCCAAATGTGCTGATAAATAAAAATTTTAAAATCATTTTGTGCGTGAAGTTTTTTTTTATCGAATCAACTTATATGTAAGATTTTATCTAATCTTAAATAAAAACTCATCAAAATATGATACAGCGAAACGAGGTTGTATAAGAGTCCTCACCCTAATGTCCTTATGTGACAGCGCATAGATAAAGGGACCTAAGGGTAAAAAAATAAATTTTCACTTTTTTTTTTTTTTTTTTTTTTTAATGTGGACAACATCTAAGCATCGAATGAGAACGATCCCATGCCCCAAAAGTGTTCCCTCGTAGAGGTATGCGCGTTTTATGAAAGTGATGGTACACCAAAGATACACGTATTTAAATTTTTAAAATGCCTCTCCTGAACATAACTGGATTTTACCCTTGGGTCCCTTTCTATTTTGCGCGTCACATATTGACTATTAATTACTCATTTTGACCGTGAGGGACGTTTCTTGGGCCACAACAGCCCAAGTTTCATTGGATTTTGGTGATTTCTATAGAGCGCCCCAAAATGAAAGCGAGATTTGAATTTGAGCAAAATGAACTGTAGTTTTTGAAAATACCACATGACAATGAACAGTTCAGCTGCTGTTATCTTAAGTGACGACCGTTCAAAATTCTCATGTGGCGTGAATTTTGGGACACCTTTTCATTTGTATCATAAAGAGAGATACGTCATCCAGCGAATGGAACAATTTACATTGTGCCAACAAGGAACAAAGAATATATTAACATTTCAATTGAATGTGACATATTTTAACAACGCCGAAAAAAACGCAACTGGGAAAAAATAAACGCTTCTGTTGTAGTCTTGTATTTCACAGATCTGTAATCAACGGCTGGCATGGCTGTAGTATAAACTTTGCACTGGAGCCCGCATAAATTTTGTCAGCTTCACATTTCTGTTTTTTTTTTCTTTCGCCCAGCTACCAGTTCAATTCAGGACAGGCTGTCTGTGCGACCAATCAACCAATCTTGTTGTGGAGGCTGTTTTTTCTGGTGTATTTTTGCTCCTTTTTTGTTTTCTTTGCCAGCAGCATCAGATGACTTTATTAGTGTGTGTATTTTACAGATGACCCCCAATGATTGATTGGCAGTTATAAAGTCACATAAATGCGAGAGCGCACACGGGACTTACCGCGCGGTGACATAAAGCGGAAGTGACGGTGACGGTGGTCGTCAAACGGATATACGAGACATAACTTATGGCGCACACACTGACGGGGTAGGTATGATTGCATGCATGTACATGTGAACGAATGTCACTCTGGTTTTAATCCCACAGTGATGTTGATTAAATAAAAATAATTATTTGGTGAAAAACGATTGTAGCAGCAACAGTCGTAGTGGCAACATCCGAAACGAGAAGCGGCATTCAGCAACAACTGAAAATATCCAGCCATGTAAACCGGAAATGTAAGCAAGCTCGTTTATTTATGCTTATCCCCCCACATGGATACACACACACTCACACACTGGCGCACACACGGGGGCATATGTTGCAACAAGAGTGAAAAAAGCAAATAATTGTCCAAAATCTCCCCCAAAGCTTCCTGCTGCTTTTTTTATAGTTGTTGTAATTGTATTAAATGTATTGTGTCAATTTACACTTCACACCCGGATGCCCTTCACACCCCTCACTCGCAACACTGGCTGTTGGGGCACTGGTGGGCTAATATTTTTTTTATTTTTTCTTTTTTTTTTTGTATCGAGAAACATGTGTTTTGTGCAAACTGCTCGTCCTATCTTGCTTTTGGTGCTGTGTTGTTTTATAGTTTTTCACAATTTTGGTGTCATTATGACGCATGACACCGGTGTATTCGTACCCTTATCATTCTCTCGCCCCGTGTGATTTTTTATACAACTGGACGGAGAACTGATAAGGGCTCGTATCACCAATACAACAGAACGAAAGTTTACTAAACTATGCGACGCCAACATCCTTGCCGCTTTGTTGAAGGACCAGCGGGGAGGCGGGGCAAAGGGGTGTCCTTCCCCACCAGGGGTTAATAGTGATGATTTGTTGTGTTAAATAAAGTGAAAATATTCTTTGGTTAAATTTAAAGTCAGCCAACCGGCATGGGAACAAACCAGAGGAGCTAAAGTGGATGACATATGCGAGAAAATCAACTGTTACCTCAGTGACTTAGCAAGCTTCTTCACTGCTAGGAATATCGTATGAAATATGTGCCTCAGCTACGCTGTTTACTAAATGGACCGCAAAGGGTTAATGTGAACGACGATGACGTCAACATCCCGACTAAAAATCCTTGGGCTCACATTGGACAGTATTTTTGGATTCTCCGCACAACACTCTACAACCATCTGCGATAAGCTTAAAAGTACAATCAAGGTCCTCAATTCACCCTGACCTCTTAGCCAAAATTCCTTGCGGTGACATTGGACAGCCTTTTTCGATATCTGCAATAAGCTTAAGAGTAGGAACAAGGTC
Organism: Hydrotaea diabolus; assembly: GCA_963513945.1. Lineage (NCBI taxonomy): Eukaryota > Metazoa > Arthropoda > Insecta > Diptera > Muscidae > Hydrotaea > Hydrotaea diabolus. Next base: position 17,259,070 of record OY740720.1, on the reverse strand, counting down.
CTCAAGTCATCTTGACCTCAGACAAACCGATAGGTCGGTCTGCAGCGCACCACGCGGCGCCGGTGTGGTCGGCGAACGTAGGCACGACATCCGGTTCTATAGACCGGATTGATCCGGAGAGAAATTCTTTGGCCAAGGGATGCCTCCCCGGCACACAGTTGCCGCTACGAAAATAACAACGACGACGTATTAGAAGAAATACCGCCGAATTGGCAGAATGCCGCTCTGAGAACATTAACAGGGTGTCTCCAAATGTCTTCTGATGACCTTCTACATAGTCAGACGACCATCTACATAAGCAGGTCCTTGCCGTGGGCTGGCACAATTCCTTGTTGTCTTAGCAGTATTAAGAAAGGTGACTTCGCAGTTGTCGTCCCAAATATCATCTCATGGACAGGATGCCTTTGCCCAGGCTGATGAGGTCCGATCTTCATGATCTAAAAAGAAAGGTCCAGCGGTACAAGAGAGCCTTAAATATTCGAAACTAGCAGGCAGGTCTCAACGACATGCACTCTGATACAGTCGCAGCAGCATCCAGCCATAGCGCGAATGTAGTGCTAGTAGAAAATTTCACTAGAGGAGAAGACGCTACCTCGGCAGCAATCCTACGACAGCCGGTTCAGTGCACCGGATTGATCTAAAGCAGCAGTCCCCGGTTCTATGTGTGCCACTACAACGACAGACGCCCGGATCTTAGCTGAGATCTGCTTGGTGTAGCCGCCTCAATTCGTATTGGGCGCGAATCGATGCGAACGTTCAGGAATTTTGTCTCACCCTCCGACAGGGACCACATGAAGTGCAGCACCTCTTTAATTGTCCGCCCAGCCCACTAAGTTGACTACCAGGTCTCTTTGAACGCATCCAGTTTTAAAGGCGTGTTTTCTTCACTTGGATGTTGAAGCAGATCCCCTATAGACGAACGGGACTTCAAAACAAAATAAAAAAAATCTTGTTAAAACAACAGCAGCAAACCAAAGTCAAAATCTTGTTAAAAGTTCCCATAGTTTATTACAAAACTAAACCCCTGCAAGGCAAGTGCTTAAGTTCCTGGAAGTGTTAACAGTTTGGGATTTATAAAAAGATCATGTGTTTTTAAGAAATAAAATTAAATCTGAAAAATAAAAAACAATTATTTTCATATAGGGTGCGCGATTAAACGTTTTAAATGTAAATCGGCTAAAAAAAAAGGACTGATAATTTTTTCAAATTTCTGATTTTATTGGAAATGTTGAACATTGTCATTTTATAATGGAACACCATCCGACAAGTTGAAGATTTTTTGGCAGGATATAATAAATTTTACCGAAAAATCGTGTTTTTAGATAAAGCTTCTTATCATCGCGGTTGCTATCAATTGCTGTCAATTTGCAAAATTGCTGCATATGGGGTTCAGAAAACAACACACGTGACTATGGACAAGCCAGTGCACCCAAAACGAGTCACTGTTTGGTGTGAGTGAATTTTGAGTTGGCGCCATCATTGGGTCATTTTTCTTCGTAAATGAGCAGAGAGCCGCCGTTACGTCAACGGTAAGCGTTACCGCGCCATGCTCAATGAATTTTCGTTTACAAAAATTCAAGAGAATGACATGGACGACATTTGATTTGATTTCAACAAGACGGGCCACATGTCACACAGCCAACGCAACCATCTATGTTTAAAGCACTGTTTTTAAAATCAATTAATCTTCCTAAATTGTGATGTCCATTGGCCGCTTCGGAGCTGTGTTTTGAGGCCTTGAGGTATTTTTTTTATTGGGGAGCCATTAAGCATAGATGTGACGCAAAGCATCCAGAGACAATTGAAGCGTTAAAATATAAAATCGAAGTTGCCATTAAATTGATTCGACCCGAAACAATCGAAAATGTAGTGAAAAATTGAGTTGTGGTAGTCGTACTCGTATGAATAATATTGTGTTCCATTATAAAGTGACAAATTTCAACCATTCTAATAAAACCAGAAATCTGAATTAAAAAAATTGTTAGTACTTTTTTTCACAGTCGATTCAAATTTAAAATTTGAAATGGCCCGCCCTGCATAAGCAATTTTCCAAAAATATTCTGACCTATGAATGGGGTATCAAATATCACAGTAAATATTTTACCATGTACAAAAACTTATAAGTAATTATAGCTTAATAGGTCTTACTATGTATGGTACAAAAAATTAAGGATAATTGTCTGAAAACTTTTTGTTTTATTTACAATAACCATTGTGAGTTTTTTTTTTGTACCACCCATTATTTTGAATATGTCAAAAATTATCACATTAAGAAAACCAAATTTAAAGCCGCGAATTGCGGAAAAACCTAGCGTCGAAATCCATGTATTTAATTTTAGTTAAAAAAGTGGGACAACATGGCTCTGTAACGCCCACCGTTCACCGAAGAAAAATGGTCCAAACAATCCACAGGCTGCACCGAACATTTACTCTAAGGATGCATTAGCTTCAAGACAATAACGTGCGGGTTTTCCCACACTTGGCAATTGTTTATTAACGTATTAACGTAGCCAAGAGAAAAATGCACCTCCTCAGAAAAATGGTTTTTCGCCAAAAATCGTTGTCCAATTCAGGCTGCTCTAAGACCCAAAGTGCGAAGCGATAACGACTCATTTCGTTTTCCGGAGGTAAGATACTGACTTTCTGTCAAAATTTCGTGCGAGGAAACGGCTGTCAGTGTCAACATAATCCATGATTTCAAAATAAAAAATGTCTTTTTCCCAACCATAATATGTCCATATTGGCTACATGAACCAAAAAGTTCAGCAACTTTCCCCTTTTTTGAAGTTAACAATGGGTACTGTTAGCTGGGAAGCATTGTCCCTTCACAAAAAATTATGATCTGTTGAGCAAAAACTCGAGGTACCTTTAGTCCCTTCAACGGAAACTTTTACCCTGGGTAGATTTTGTGCGTTTACAATCCAAATAAAAAAGGCCATAAGCCATCATCGTGCAAACTTTCGGGATTTGAGGTGCTTTCAACAGACACACAAATTGTTTTATGATTTTACGACGATCAATATAATATATGTAACGAGCAAAATAGAAAGGGACCTAAGGGTAAAAACCAGTTTTGTTAAAAAGAGCCATTTTAAAGATTTAACTACGTGTATCAGTTTTGTTCAGGAGAGCCGTTTTAAAGATTTAAAAACGTGTATATTTGGTATACGATCACTTTCATAAAACGCGCATATCTCTGGGAGGGAACACTTTTGGGGCATGAGATCGGTCTCATTCCATGCTCAGATGTTGTCCACATCAAAAAAAAAGTGAAAATTGATTGTTTTTTACCCTTAGGTCCCTTTCTCTATGCGCTGTCACATATACTTAATAGGGTCTCCGATCAATATTTCGTGGTGTTGCAAACAGAATGACAAATTAAGTATACCATTCACTCATCGGTGGCAAAACCAGTTTTTGTTGTCCCTTCTTCCGTGGAGGGTATACAAATTATGGCAAAGCAAGTTTTTGTTGTTTGATTCACTTTACAACAATAGCCTCGTACTTCTAAAGACGTGATTTAATTTACTACTGAAAAAATCAGATCCCGCTAGGCGATACTTTAAAATCAAAGCATTTATTTAGTAACAAAAAATTGTATTTCCCCGACGAATTGTTTGTGATTTAATAAAAATGTGTATATGTGACAGCGCATAGAGAAAGGGACCTAAGGGTAAAAAAATCAATTTTCATTTTTTTTTCTTTTTTTTTGATGTAGACAACATCTGAGCATCGAATGAGACCGATCCCATGCCCCAAAAGTGTTCCCTCCAAGAGATATGCGCGTTTTATGAAAATGAAGTCGACGATATTAAGCGCAAATAGAAAGGGACCTAATCTTTAAAATGGCTCTCCTAAACAAAGCTTTTCATCAACTTTTCACATCTTTTTTTGATGTGGACAACATCTGAACACCAAATGAGACCAATTCCATGCCCCAAAAGTGCTCCCTCCCAGAGATATGCGCGATTTATGAAAGTGAAATCGACGATTCTAAGCGCAAATAGAAAGGGACCTAATCTTTAAAATGGCTCTCCTGAACAAAACTGGTTTTTACCCTTAGGTCCCTTTCTATTTTGCGCGTCACATATGCGTATATACTTAGTAGGGACATAAATACTGTTACACACGTTTTATGCTGTAAAATAAAAAGTACTGAATGTTTTTGGACCGAATATTTTTTAATACATTGATGTCTATTGTATCCAAAAAGAATTCGAAATGTCCGCCTTTTGCCTTTACACACGCCTTAAATCGTACTGGCCAATCGTCCATAGCTGCACGAACCTCGTCCATTGGAAAATTGGCTCGAATAGCTCGAACCAAAGCAGCCTTAAGAGATCCAATGTTGGGGTATCTTTTGTGGCATACTTTGTCCTCTAAACCCGTCCACAGTTTGTAATCCAATGGGTTCAAATCTGGACTGCCTGAGGGCCATTCTTCAGAGGAAATGAACGCTGGCAAATTCTTTCGAAGCCAGGCCTGGGACGTTTTAGCCTTATGCACGCAGAGAAAATATATGGTTACTATATGGTCACAGCAACAATAGTATGTTCTCTGCAATAAAAGTATGATCGTCGCAACTATAGTATTTATTTTATAAATTTCATTTTGACAATAGTGTGATTGCGGCAATATTTATATTGCTGAAATGTAACAATAGTATTGTTGCCAAATTTTAAAATGAAAATATGGTTGTAGCAACAATATAAATATGGTTGGTGCGACAAAAATATTGTTTTATTTGAGTTTTATGTTAGCAATAATATGATTACGGCAATCATAGCAACAAAAACGTAATTTTTCTTAATTTAACAATGTTATTGTTACGCAAAACCAGTACTTTTTATATGAAAATTAACTTTAGTCAAAACAAACTACTTTGAATTTGTATAAATAAAACATAAATAATTTTTTTCTACTGCTAAATAAATTACTCCTTTTAATAAGAGTTTAATGCATTTTTAAATAAATTACTTAATTCAAATCTACATTGTTAAATAACAAGTTGACCCAATCCTTACAAAAATTTTGGGGATCATAGTATGGTTACGTGTAAGTCAAACAGTGATTGTGAGGATTATACTATGGTTGTATGTGAAACATTCTATGGTTGGGAGGATAATAATATGGTTGTTGGGATCATAGTATGGTTGAGTTAGAATAATAATATGATTGTGGGAATCATAGTATGATTGTGTATGAATAATTCTATTCTTGTGAGGACCATAATATTGTTGTGGAGATCATAGTATGGTTGTGCGTGAACCATACTATTGTTGTGATGGTCATAATATTGCCGCGCCACAACCATATACCCAACAATAGTATGATGCTCTTCGAGTATTGTTATCCCAACCATACGTTTTTTCTGCGTGTGGGCCAGCGCAGAATCCTGCTAGAAAGTCCATGACTGATTTTGGAACAGGGACTTGTTAAGAGGCTTCAAAACAGCTTCCAAAGCGGTTTCTTGGTAAACTTTGGGCTATGTTTTGATTCCTTGTTCGCAGAAATGCAGGTCAGTGACCCCATCGTAAGAGACACCCCACCAAACCATGACTGAAGCTGGGTGATGACCCTATTCCACCCTAGGGATCAGTTCAGATGCTTCCTTAGATAAAGGCGCATACATTCTGTCATTTTGCTTGTTAAATTTTTTCTGAACGGTAAAAAGTTTTTCATCGGTAAACACAATTTTTCTGTGCAAGTTATCAGCGTGCTTCACCAAAAGATGTTTGCATTTTTCAATCGTATTTTTTTTTAAAGCTGCAGTCAATAAATGTCCGGTACGTCGTTTGAAAGCCCCAAGTGCCAAGTCTTTTTTAATGACTCGACTCATGGACTTTTGCGTGATATTGATCTCATGGGTCATGATTTTCTGTTTTCGGAGTGGATTTCTGTGAATTCTTGATTTAACGGCTTTGATAACATGCGGTTTTCGAACAGAGCGTGGGTCTCCTCAAACAGTTTTATGCATCGATAGACGAACATGCGTCTAATCCCTAGTGGCCGGAGCGTTTTGAAAATATCGCTTTTTTCATTTCACACTTGAAAAGCGCTATTACAGCGATACGGTTCTCATTATCTGACCACTCCATGATGAAAGTTGAAACATTTTAAAATCCCGTTACAGACTAACGCTATTGAGGTTAGCTTTCAAAACCCATATGACATTAACGGGGTATGTTCAGTTCTACTATTGAAATGGGTGTGTTCAATGTTGTAACAGTATTTATGTCCCTACTAAGTATACTAAAGAAATTAGAAATAAAATTGTCAAAACTATTTTTTCAAGGGTACATATAACACATTTAAAAAAAACGGCAGTCGGACAGTCTGTCTGTCAAAACGGTAGGAATGGTCTCTGTAAGTCGATTGTGTCCTCACTCTTCAATAATAATACTTCACATATGTAAAATCAATGCAATGTTTTGTATATGTGACGCGCAAAATAGAAAGGGACCTAAGGTTAAAAACCAGTTTTGTTCAGGAGAGCCATTTTAAAGATAAGGTCCCTTTCTATTTGTGCTTAGAGTCGTCGACTTCACTTTCATAAAACGCGCACATCTCTGGGAGGGAACACTTTTGGGGCATGGGATCTGCCTCATTCGATGCTCAGATGTTGTCCACATCAAAATAAGAAAAAAAATGAAAATTGATATTTTTACTCTTAGGTCCCTTTCTTTCACATATATGGATCGATAAACGAGTAGAGACCTTGCCGGCAGCACACATATATGGTACCGAAGAGCCGTCCTACACCAACGGCGAAACGTGCGAAACAACAACAACAACAAACCTGATCTTATTACGTAGCTTGTGGAGTAATTCACTCTTCCAAAAGTAAATAACTATTAGATTTTTTGATAACGGTTTTAAATTATCGCTTTAGTCCTGTTTAATGCGAATTACTTCGCTTGTCAAAAAATCATCTATTTCGAGGTGTTGAAAACTGGATGACAAATACAGTTTCATTCGTTTGTTTAGGACATTTAAACTTAAAAGACTTGAATTATTAATCATTAACAGACTGACTATACAAAAGGCAGATGACTCAACGGGCGCATTACTACTCTTTCAAATCACAATGAAATTCGATATTTATTTCATGTATACAGAAAAAACAACCGAATTTTTAGCCAACCGACTATTGATGGTTGCACGTACTATCCATGTATTTTAACACTACAACCGAATGTTGATTGGCAATTTTAGTAGTGGGAACCGACAGTATCGGTTGAAGAGAAAAAGTATCGGTAACCCAAACTAATTAGGATGATTATTGGAGCTGAATTTGTACATGTACTGGTTGTTGTTATAGATTATTGGCTATAAGAACTCATAGAATTCATAGAATTTTTAAAAAAGGACAAATTTTTATCTTAAATATATTCTGATTTTACGATCTATTCTAAAATGATAAAAGTTTCAATTTAGTAGTCAATTACGCCCATAAACGACCACTTTTAAAACATTTATACAATTTCATTAAAAAAAGAACACGCCCCAACTTAAAATAATTGGACAACATTTTTTCAGTTTTCTTCACTTTTACGAAAAAAGAAGATACACGCAGAGAAAAAATATGGTTACTATATCGTCACGGCAACAATGGTATGCTCTCTGCAATAAAAGTATGATCGTCGCAACCATAGTATTGTTTTTTGAATTTTTTTTTGACAATAGTATGATTGCCGCAGTATTAATATTGTTGAAATGTAACAATAGTATTGTTGCCAAATTTAAAAATTAAAATATGGTTGTAGCAACAATATTAACATGGTTGGTGCAACAAAAGTGTTGTTTTTTGGGTTTTATGTTAACAATAATATGATTACGGTAATCATACCAGCAAAATCGTATTTTTTTTTAATTTGACAATGTTATTGTGACGAGTCTTACGCAATAATAGCATATTTTATATTTAAATTATTTTGTTTTTAAAACAAACAACATTGGATTAGTAAGAGTATAACTGATATATTTTTAATAAGTAAATATATCAGTTATACTTACTCCTTTTATTTAGTTTAATGTATTTTTACATAATTTACCTAATAAAAAATCTCTATTGTTGAATAGTAACTTAACATAATCCTTACAAAGAATTTTGGGGATCATAGTATGATTGTGTGTGAGTCATACTATGGTTGTGAGGTTCATACTAGTGTTGTATGTAAAACAAACTATAATTATGAGAATCATAATATGGTTGTGGGGATCATAGTATGGTTGAGTGAGAATAATAATATGGTTGTGGGAACCATAGTATGGTTGTGTGTGAATAATATTATTGTTGAGAGGACCATAGTATTATTGTGGGGATCATAGTATGGTTGTGTGTGAACCATACTATTGTTGTGATGATCATTATGTTTATGGCATTTATGTTTGTTTATTTAGGTAAAATAGTTTTCGTTACAGTTCTACTTTATACATATTTTAGAGATGGTTTAAATGAGAAACCTAACAACTATATTATTGATAGTACATTATTGAAATTAAGAAAAAAAAGTGTGAATAGTAAGGAGAAGGAAAGAATTTAAAAACCTTCATTAGAATATATCCTTATGGGATATTAAAAACAAGAATTTTAATATTTGAGATATACATAAATTACATTAGTGATTATTTAGTTGGAGTTGTATAGATTTACGATATAATTGTTTTCGCTGAAGTTACAAGAGTTTTCAAATTTATGGGTAATATTATTAATTCGGATGTGAATATATTCGACACAACTTAAATCATGTAGCCTTTTTGTGCTAAAGTGCCACGGTAAATTCAACATCATTTTTAATATTTTGTTTTGGGAAATTTGAATTTTCCGGATATGAGTCTTGGCGCAATTACCCCACACAGGGCAAGCATATAGAGCAATAGCCTGGAAAACTGTTTTTAGTATGACGATCTTGTTGGAAAAATTTAGCTCAGACTTTCTATTTAGAATAGGATAAAGTAATTTAACAGCTACATTAGTTTTTTTTACAATATGATTGACATGGTCATTAAAAGTCAGACGTTTATTCAGAAATACACCTAGATATCTGACAGAGTCAGACCAGGCAATTTCTCTTCCAAACATACAAAGATTTGAACCGGGAATGTAACAAGCTTTTCTTTTCCTTGTGAAAAAGATGGCTTGTGATTTCTCGGTGTTAATTTTAATTTTCCATTTAAATGAAAATTCAACAACCTTGTCTAGAGAAGCTTGAAGGCAGTTTTGAATGCTTTGGGCGAGCAAACCAGAACATAGCACTGCTGAATCATCTGCAAAGAATGCGTATGAGCAATGGTTCATTTGAGGAAAATCATACATATATAATAAGTAAAGGACTGGGCCTAGAACAGACCCCTGGGGCACACCGGCAGGAACAGGAAGACAATCAGAAATTGAATTATTAATTCCAACACAAAATGAACGCTGACATAAGAACGATTGAACTATTTTAATTTAATAATTTGGGAAAATTTAGTTTCAGCAATTTAAATAAAAGACCGTCATGCCAAACTGTATCGAAAGCCTTCTCAACATCTAACAACACCATAGCCGTTGAATTGCCCTGCTGAAATTGTTGGTTAATACGGTTTGTTATGCGCTTGACTTGATGTGTTGTGCTGTGAAAAGGTCTAAATCCGAATTGTTCATCAGGGATTATTTTCTTGGTAGATGATCATTATATTGTTGTGCCACTACCATATACCCAACAATAGTATGATCCTCTTTGAATATTGTCACCCCAACCATACTTTTTTTCTGCGTGTAGAGATAGGATATTAAAATGCTCTACGAAAATAAACTGTGCCATTTCCCTAAAGATATCTCATTACGAAAATTCGATAAAACGAAGAATATTTACTACTTTTTAACTTATTTCATACAGCATACGAGGGCGGTTCGGAAAGTTCTTAGCCTATCAATGAAAGAGAATAGTTAGTTTTTCAAAAATATTTTTATTTTTCAATATAATCTCCTGAAACTTCAATACACTTAGTCCAACGCTTATCTAGCAATTCTATCCCTTGATTAAATAGTTTTCCTCAAGATCTTCAAAATAGTGGTTAACAACTGTAATTGCATCTTCATTTGAGGTAAAACGCTTGCCAGCAAGGAATTTCTTTAGATTTGGAAACAGGTAAAAGTCATTGGGAGCTAAATCAGGAGAATAAGGTGGGTGGTCAAGCAACTCGTACTTTAATTCGTTGATTTTAGCCATTGTTAAAATACTCTTGTGTGCTGGTGCGTTGTCTTGATGATTTCTCGAATTTGTACATTTAATTGATCTAAGAGGTTCCAATTTATTGTTTTACCCTTTTGCAGATAGTCAATCAATATAATACCTTTGAAGTCCCAAAAAACCGTTGCCATAACCTTACCAGCCGATTGAATTGTTTTTGCCTTCTTTGGGACAATTCCTCCAGCTTCAGTCCATTGTTTGGATTGTTCTTTTGTCTCTGGAGTATAGTGGTGGATCCATGTCTCATCAACAGTTATGAAACGACGCTTAAAATCCATTTTATTTCGCTGAAAACGATCCAAACAAGCTTGAGAAATGTTCATTCTTATGCGTTTTTGGTCGACTGTAAACAAGTGCGGCACCCATCTTGCAGAAAGCTTTTTCATATGTAGTTCTTCATGCAAAATTAAATGGACTCGATCATTTGAGATGCCCATGATATTAGCTATTTCACGCACTTTTATTCGTCGATCATTTAATACCATATCATGCACTTTGGCTACAATTTCTGTTGTTGTTGCTGTTTTTGGACGTCCACTACGTGGTTCATCTCCAATGCTTGTACGACCACGTTTAAATTCAGCAACCCAATTTTTTACTGTTGCATATGAAGGAGCACTTTCACCTAACACATACCACACCATATCATTGTGAATTTCGTGTCCCGATAAACCTTTTTTATGTAAATATTTAATGACACCACGCATTTCTAATTTTTCCATTGTAAAAAAATCGCGGATGCGTCTTTTGTGAACACCTGTTTCTATATGAAGGAGTTGCCAGATCGAAACAAAATTTAACATGTGTTCATAGCAGAGATGGAAGTTTCCAAAACACTTAACTTTTTTCTGTTTATACCGCGCTTTTTGTGCTAGGCTATGAAGTTTCCGAACCGCCCTCGTAGTGTTGCAAAATAAAAATGTCCTATGGCCTATAAAAAATAACTGGAAACCACCACGGCCGTCCTCTTGGGAATCCATTATAATCACCTAAGTCTTTAAGAAATTATTAAGAAATTAGTAGAAATTATTAAGACGAACTTTTGTTGCATAGAGTAATGTGGAATGGTGCTAACCACCAGTTGTGACAATAGTGTTACTCAATTCTGTTGGTATAACCGACTTCTTGGTTGTAAGAATCGTAATATTATTGTAGCTACCATTTCGTGGCAAGTCGAACCATGTTGAAGATTAAAACAGAAAGTATGTTTATCCATCCGAATATTTGTATTTCGAACCGATTTCCAACTAATTTTTTCTCTGTGTGTGTTAATTCTTTTTACTTACTATTGGAAATAACCGCAAATGCTAACAAAGACCGTCTGACCTTTTGATGCATGAAACAAACAAACCTAATGTGACAAAGGAAATTTTAGATTTCTTACATCTTAAAAAATATTAATTTAATAGCAAAAGTAATTTATGATTTTTTTGCGAAGTGCCACAGAAAGTTTTGTTTAAAGAGAAAAGCCACTTCAAAAAAATAAAAAAAAACACCCAATACTGTTTTTTTCCTTACACACCCATACAACAGTTGAAGTTGTTGCCAACCAAGGATAAGAAATCAGGAAATTAATGGATATTGGTGCGTTTTTTGTACATGTGTGTGTGTGTGTTCAAGAAAATATTTAACAGTAATTTGAAAACTTCTACAAAACCAAACATGATTCATGTAAGGATGCCGAGCTGGGCGATGGGTTACGGGCTACAAACTAAAATGGAAGGACATACACGCATATGAGCACATAAATAATAACCCACCGAAAATAAAAAACGTAACCATGAATCATGCAGAATGACAAAACAACCAGAAGATGAAGATGAAAACGACGAAGGAACAGCAGTAACGAAACTATGAGCATGTTTGTATAGCTCGGTGCGTGTGTGTGTGTGAAAAATGTAGGGGTATGTGTTGCAAAAGTATTTCAGTATCTGGAGACCACAACACACCGGGCACACGACGCATACATGAACACTCATACGAACACTCATGTGTGGGCGACTGGGAATGAATGGAACACAAACACGCAGAAAATATATTTCCAATATATGTGACAGCAGAACGACCACAATACCTCCGACACCGCCAACGCCACCATCTCCATCCAGCGCCATCGCTCCAGTGGCACGAGCACTGGCAACCAGCGCCAAAACCGCCAGTGCCGCCACCACTACATACACTACCTCATTCATCTGCGGCACATACAGGTTGACTAAAGCTCTAACACAAACACTGACATGGCCACAATTGCAGCTACGCACACACATCAACTATGATAACCCAGCGAGCGGCGACGGCCACCCCAAAACATTCCCCCCAACGCACAGTGGGCGAATATGGAGTTTCTTGAGAACTCTGTGTTTTGTGTTGGCAAGGGACGATTGATATCTTAAGGGTTTTGAAGCTTGAGACAAGTATTTCTGATCCCAAGTCCGTGGGTTTTTCATTATTGACACTGTGAAAACCTAAACGATGGGGGTAGTGAGAAAAACTATGCCGAATACTTCTTTGACTTAGCCTTGGGTTCATCCAGCGGATACCAATCAATGGTCAACATTTCCCTGATAGTGTAAGTGGTCTAATGCTCAATCTAAAGAGTTTCGCACCCATTTGTAGTAAAATTCTATGCAAAGACTATCGCCTTTTTACATATTTGGCTATAAACTACACTGAAAGAATTATGTTCGTACCATTTCAAAAACATTATTCTTATAATGATTTTCGTACATTCTTCCTTTTATGTGCTTTGTCCATTCTTCATATTATTGAAAGTTTTCGTACATTTTATGTATTTTGTGAAGAAGCTTTTACGAACCGGATTCTTAAAGGTTTCGTAATTTTTCCTTCATAGTTTCATATTTTGTACAAACGGTTATTGTAAAAATGTTATTCATAATTTTTAGGTGTCCCAAGAAGAACGCAATTTTTAAATCTGGCAACATTCGAAGTGTCATTGTTTGACATTTGAACAATTGTTATTGTTTGTTAGTAGAAGGTACGAGGTTAGTAAAAATGGAGCGCTACACGAAAGGGAGTTCGTTAATTGGGTATTGGAGAGACAACATGAAAATGCTGATTTTGCCGATAAAATCATCTTCAGTGACGAGGCCCATTTTCATCTTGATGGCTTCGTCAATAGGCAGAATTGTCGCATTTGGGGTGCGGAAAATCCTCGAGTGATTCACGAGAAGCAAATGCATCCTCAACGTGTCACTGTGTGGTGTGGTTTTTGGGCTGGAGGAATCATTGGACCTTTTTTTATGAAAATGAGGCAGGTCTAGCGCAAACAGTCAATGGTGTTTGGTATCGTGAAATGATAACCAGTTTTTTCTTGCCTAGAATTGAAGAAATGAATGTGGAGGGCATGTGGTTCCAACAAGACGGCGCCACATGTCATACAGCCAGAGAAACAATTCTATTGCTGCATCAGTCATTTCCCGGTCGTGTTATTTCGCGTTTTGGAGATCAGAATTGGCCGTCTAGATCGTGCGATTTAACACCATTAGATTTTTTTCTTTGGGGTTTTTTGAAGTCGATGGTTTACGCGAATAAGCCGACGACGACTCAAGCCTTAATAGACGAAATTGGACGCTGCATTAATGAAATACCGCAGCATTCATGCAAAACGGTCATTGAAAATTTCATTAAAAGATCGCGTGCATGCCAGCTAAGCCGCGGCGGCCATCTGCACGATATATTGTTCCATACATAACCTCATTCTGTCTACTTTACGATATAATAAAGTTTCACGATTTTTTCTTAAATATCTGTGTTTTATTTAAAATTCAAAAATTGCGCTCTTCTTAGGACACCCTTTATAAATTTTGCAATTTTCGTAAAAATTTCGAAATTTTTTCTTCATACGTTTTACGAAAATTTTCTCATTTTGTATGTATGAAATATCTTCAATCACATAAATTTGTGATTGTCCATACGTAAAAGGGCAATTCTCAATCATTTCAATAAGATTACGGTATGAGTTTATTGATTTATGGCCGAGACTGCTTTAGACAAACCATAGACAATATATTTCACTATTTTAAAAAGACGACGAAATTACAAGAGTTGCTATATATATTTCTGGCCTAGGCAACACTAAGTATTGCCTGCTGCCATCTGACATTTGCATTGGAAAGTTTGAAATTTTTTAGCATAAACGTACTCCGAACGTTTTGACGTACGACCATCATTTGTGTTGTTTACAGTGATTTGAAAAAATCCATTTGGCAAAAAAAATGGAATTAACTTGTAAAAATTTTCGTGCGATAATTTTTTACAACTTTCGACGTGGATTATCTCGACAAGAGTGCATCGATGAACTTAAATCTTTGTATGGCGATGAAGCACCATCCTATAGCACTGTGAACAACTGGTTGATTGAATTCAATCGTGGCCAACGCTCGCTCAAAGATGAATGTCGTGAAGATCGTCCCAAAACGGCCGTTGTGCCAGAGAACATTGATGCCATAGGTGAACTGATAATGCAAGATCGGCATACCGTGAGATAGAGGCATCATTGGACATTTCTTCCACCAGCATACATTCGATATAGCATGAACACCTGGCCTTAAAAAAGGTTTGTTCTCGTTGGATCGAGCACAATTTGACAATCGCTCAAAAAAAGGCGACTGGTGCAAAGAAATTTTGCAAAAATGTGATCGTGGTGCTTGAAAACACGTTTATAAGATCATCACAGGTGACGAATCATAGATCTATGCGTATGAGCCCGAAACAAAACAGCAATCGACCGTGTGGGTCTTCGAAGACGAGCCAAATCCAACGAAAGTTGTTCGCGGAAGAAATACTTCGAAGAAATGGATCGCCTGTTTCTTCGGCAAAACTGGTCATGTGGCGACTGTTCCGCTTGAGCAACGTAGGATGGTCAATTCTGAGTGGTACACCACAATTTGTTTGCCTGCCAAAACGTTGAATTGATGGGCCATCCGCCGTACAGTCCTGACTTGGCACTCAATGACTTCTTTTTATTCCCGCAAATCAAGAAAAAAATGCGTGGTAAACGATTTTCGTCGCCAGTTGAAGCGTTTAAAAACCATGTTTTGGAGGTGTCTCAATAAAACCATTGATGAGAAATATTCGCATTTTCATTATTTGGCCAGTATTATATGTGACACGCAAAATAGGAAGAGACCCAAGGGTAAAAAACAGTTTTGTTCAGCAGAGGCATTTTACAGATTTAAATACGTGTATCTTTGATGTACCATTACTTTCATAAAACGCGCATATCTCTGGGAGGGAACACTTTTGGGGCACGGGATCGGTCTCATTCGATGCTCAGACCCTTAGGTCCCTTTCTCTATGCGCTGTCACATATAATAATTTAAACCGATTTTCCCCAATGTCAACAGCGTGCATCCTTGGCACAAAGAACTTGTATCAAATTTCGTCAAGATTGGACGTAAGATCTGGCTTCTAGAGCTAAAAACAACAAATCGATTGAACATATGTGTAGGAGTTTTAGCTAAATCTGAACCGATTTTTTCAATTTTAATAGCGTCTACCCCATGTACTTCCGCTAAGTTTGAATGTTATATGTAATATGTGGATCCTAGGGCTAAAGACATCAAATAGGATAAACATATATGTATAGAATTTATATCTAAATCTGAACTATTTTCGTCAATTTCAGTAACGTCCTTTCTTGGCCCAAAAACCTACTCGTGCTTACTTTAATCAAGATTGGATGGAAGATGTGGCTTCTGGAGCTAAAAACACAAAAATCGGTTGAAAAATTTTTGCGAGAGCTATAGCTAGATCTGAACCAATTTTTATCAATATCAAGAGTTTCTAACCCTTGTCTACAAAAAGATCTTCTGCAAAGTTTCATTAGGATTGGATGTAATATGTGGCTTCTACACGCAGAGAAAAGATATGGTTACTATATGGTCACCGCAACAATAATATGTTCTCTTAAATAAAAGCATGTTCGTGGCAACCATAATTTTGTTATTTGAATTTCATTTTGACAACAGTATGATTGCGGCAATATTAATATTTTTTAAATGTAACAATAGTATTGTTGTTAAAAATTAAAATATGGTTGTAGCAACAATATAAATATGGTTGGTGGGACAAAAGTATTGTTTTATGTTACCAGTAATACGATTACGGCAATCATACCGGCAAAGTCGTATTTTTTTTTTAATTTGACAATGTTATTTTGCAAATGTTACGCAATAATAGAAATAATAATTAAACATTTTCAAAACAAACTACGGATTTGTATAACTAAAATATTTTTAATAAATGATTTTTTTACTGTTAAATCAAACACTCCCATTATTAAGAGTTTAATGTAGTTTTACATAACATACGTAATAAAATCCTCTATCTATTGTTGAATAACAACTTAACCCAAATCTGAATCGATAAAAAAGTATGGTTGTGGTGACAATATTTGAAGAGGATAATACTATTGTTTGGTGTATGGTTGTTGTACAACAATATTATGATCCTCACAACCATACTTTGATCCTCACAACAATAGTATGTATGTATTAAAAGTAGGTTATGTTGTCAACAATAGATTTGAATTATGAAAATTATTTAAAAATACATTTAATTCAAAATAATAGTAGTGATTTATTAACCAGTAGAAAAAATTAGATTAGAAAAACGTAAGCGATTTTATTAAAAATACTTCAGTTAAACAAAGCAAAGCAGTTTGTTTGAAAAATTTTAATTTTCATATAAAAAGTACCATTTATTCATTAGATCCGTAAAAATAACATTGTTCCAAAAGCATATTCAAATGATGAAAAATTACAATCATACAGTATGATTGCCGTAATCATATTATTGTTAACATAAAACCCAAAAAAGAACAGTTTTGTCACACAAACCATATTTATATAGTTGCTACAACCATATTTTCATTTTTAAATCTGGCAATAATACTATTGTTACATTTCAACAATATTAAATTTGCGGCAATCATACTATTAAAAAAAATCAAATTCAGTAAACAATACTATGGTTGCGACGAACATACTTTTATTGCGGAGAACATCTTATTATTGCCGTGACTATATAGTAACCATATTTTTTCTCCGCGTGTAGCTAAAATATTTTTAATTGTTACAAACATTTGACATGGAATTAATTATAGCCTGGCCCGTAGAATGCATATAAAAATAAAAAATTCTCGTAAAGTCGCGATACTTTGTCAAGTAACAAAAACCTCCTCTAACTTATGGTCGGTTCTAGTAATTTTGAATAGTACTCGTATAAGTAAACAACCTTAATCATTTTGTTGGCCAATAATTCGGTTGAAAAGGAATCAGCTGCTCTTGTGCTCTTTATGCTTCTCTTATAGTCAAAGTCTACGAAGAGTGTTTCCCCGTCTTCCAAACTGAAGATTCTTGGCATTAAAACCCAATTAAAATTTTGCAAAAATCTAAAAATTTTAAATTAAAAATCTAAAAATTTTAAATTAAAAATTAAAAAAATTAAATTAAAAATGTTAAATGGTCAACCATTTATTAATCCAGGTTATTTGCGCACGCAGGCCGCCGTGGTGTTAGTTTGCACAATTATTATACAATTGAACCCTGTTTCAACTCCGGGTAGGAAAATTTAACAAGTTTTCTACCAGAGTTTCCACCTTGCAAACATCTGCGTCTTTGCGAGTAAGAAATTAATCTTTAAGCCATAGAAAAACCTGCCTATAAAATTCATTTGCCGTTCGGAAGCGGCATTAAATGAAAGGTCCCGATCAGTAAGCCCAAATAAGACTGAAGTGTTAAAAATATTGCACCCTTTTAGATGTACAGTTTGATGCGGCATTATGGTTGATAAAGTTGTCTGTCTATATGTTCTGGAAAATGAGGAGGGTCAACTAGTAACCATTAAAGGGCTGTAGAGACTATGTTCGAAAAAGTTTTGCGTCCGCAATTTAAAAAGAATTCTAACGTATGGTTTCAGCAATATAAAGCCACTACGCATACAGCAAGAGCCACAATAGAACTCCTTCTTAACCTTTTATATGAACCTTTCAGTCTAATTTGGGCCACCCAATATGAGAATTGGACTTATTTGAGAAAACGCTTCCTCTTGTTCCTTAATGGGATGTTGAGGGACTTAAGTACGTTTCTGTGCACTATTTTCAATTGTCCAACCCACTGTGCTACATTCATATCGTTTACCGACTTGGAGTGTGTGTTGAGCCAAACGTTTTGGGACGTATCATGTGTCACCATCCTAAGAGAAACAACACACAGCGACAGAGGAAAACAGCAACAACTAGCGCCATAGTTGCAAGGAACTGCCAAGGATAAAGACGACAACGAAAAAGAAGGAACAACAACAAAAAAACAAGCGAGCAAGCAAAACATATCAGCATCTCCGGCAATCGCTGTTGTAATTTAACGTTAAATGACGTCAGGCACTACACACACACGCACACACACAGATAGACAGACACACATACACGCACAACCTTCCACCCGCATCCCGAGGCTAAGTCGCTGTCGTTCTGTAGTTCTTTTGTAACATTATCCAGCCACCTTGAACTCGCTATCCCCGTGTGTTCTTAACGTCCCCTTCAGTTTGCTGCCATCAAGCGTACCGACGCCCCGACCGTTCCACCACCATCCCTCCCCCTAAAGCAATGCGTGCAAATGTTCGATATGTTGTGCCACAAATTGAAATTTTATTTTTCAACACAAAATGTTGGAGGTTGCCCATGTAAAGAAACAAGCGGTGGCAGGCAGCTACAACAGCAGGGGCGCTTAGAAGGCGGCAAGAACAACAACAACAACAACAACATCAGGCAGTTTGGTTTGAAGTTTACGTTTATGCGTTCCGTTGTTCTTTTCTTTTTGCCCCATTTTGTTCTCATACTTCTTTCATTTGTGCGGCGTGAAAACATAATAGTCGTTGTTTCCTCTACCCATCTCTTCGCTTCTCTATGAGAAGCGAAGTTTCCGTTTCCATTTGGAGTTGTTGACTGCGGCTGTCGGTGTTGTTTTTCCTAGAGCTGGGAAATTTTTACTTGATTTGCCCACGTTGGAAAGGTGAGTGTGGGGAATTGAAAATGATTAGATGGGAAAATAATGAAATTAGATTTTATAAATTATTACTATGAATTACAAAAATATGTACGTAGACGGCTTCCTTCGAGTCCGCCCGCTTTGCCAGTTCCTCTTCGTCCAGTCGACGACGAGTTGGACGGTCCGCAAAGGAAATAGAAATGTTACATTTTAATTAGGACCCAGCAAACATACCTGCACCCTCATGTTTGCTGGCCATGGCAGGAGACGTTATCACACTTATTGCGTTTAATCTTTCTTGGAAGCGAGAAATAAAGGTCGAAGTGGTATGAGAAAAGACGGGAAGCATAAAGCGGTTTACAGGTTATAATCTTTGACTTCGGATAAGTAAATTACTTGAGCTCACTTGGGTTAAAATGTAATATGGGCCTTATCGTGTTAGCGGCAGATTAAATGATAATACCGGGGTATGTATCCTGCGCTTCTGGTTGAGGGTAGGAAAGGGAAATCTGCGGCGGCGACCATTGAGCAGGCAAAGGTAATGTGGGATAGCAAACACTATTTCCATAGAACGAAAGCGACTGCTAAAATAATGCTGCCCATAACACAACGCTGTAGGTCATAGTAACAAGAGATGCATAGGACAGATAGAGGATGTTAAAACAAGTTAAAAAGTAAGTCGGAAGGGGTCGGCTATGATATACCATAGAACGAAAGCGACTGCTAAAATAATGCTGCCCATAACACAACGCTGTAGGTCATAGTAACAAGAGATGCATAGGACAGATAGAGGATGTTAAAACAAGTTAAAAAGTAAGTCGGAAGGGGTCGGCTATGATATACCAATGATTTAGAAGATTTCGCTCCTCTATTTGGAGTTTGACCTATAGTCCTGTAAGCCGAGAAGAGTCGACTATAAGATACCGACTCCACTCTATGATTAAGAAGATTTCGCTTCTCTATCTGTAGTTTGACCGTCAAGTCCCTTATTGTATTGGGGCTATACGAAAACATAGATCGATATGACTAGCTTGCTAGGAAAGGGTCAGCTTAATAGATAGTTTATATGAACAATGCCATGCCTTCTCAAACAAAAAGAACTGAAATAAAATCTTGGGCCCGTCTAAAATGCTTAGGGAGACTGTGAAGACTGTAATAAGCGAAATGATGGGAGTTCTAACCGGCCACTCACTACTTAAGGCACATCTTTTCCGTATTGGAAGTGTGGGAGGACATCGAAACGATTCAGTTCTTTCAATGCCAATGCTTAGGCGAGATCGAGACTAGAGCATCTATTTAGCAGTTTGGCAAGTCTAGAGCACTTAAGGGGGCGGTGCTGGAGGAGCTTCGAAATTCTTGTAGACAATGCAGAACTTGTAGACTATAAGAAAAGAAAAATTGACAAACTAACCTACAAGAGCACACAACAAGACGAGTACTTGCTGAGGAGTATTTCCTAAGGGAATTGGTCCTTCCTTTGGATGGATCTCTCTATTTCAAACCAACCAACCATGACACAATTTTACCAGGGATAGTTAAACGAATCATTTAAATCGCTATGATTTATTTGAGTTAGATCGAGTTTAAAGTGTATCTTGCATAGTGGCAGGACTTCAGGACATAGAAAGATAATTTTATGGGGGGCTATATCACAAGATGGACCAATATGTTCGAGCTTCAGTAGGAATGGCTAGAGGTCGCCTTAACGTTCTAGACAAATTTGGTTGACATCTGATGTCATTTATGACTTTTAAAGCTGGAGGTGGGAGGTCCTTTTTGGGAGCATTTTGAAAACATAGACCGATATCGTGCAATAATATCAAAACCGGGCATTGGTCGCTCTGTACTCTTTATGCCAAGTTTGTTTGGCGTTGGATGTAATATGCAGCTTTAGAAGCTGAATTTTCTGAAATCGGAAAGGACCTTTATAGGACGGCTAAATTAAAAACTAAAAACCGATATGGTATACTATCGCTAAGACTAATTATTTATTGCTCATAACGTAGTATGCAAAAGTTGAGCGCGATCGGATTTTATTTGTTGTTTCTAGAGCTGAAGGCCTTCAAATCAAAAGATATGGTCCTTTCCACCATAGTTAAATACTAATTAATTGTTGCTTATAACGTAGTATGCGAAAGTGGAGCGCGATCAGATTTAATTTGTGTTTTCTAGAGCTGAAGGACTTCAAATCAAAAAGGAACCATTGTGTGGAAGATATTCGATAGCATGGACTTATAAAATCTAATTGCACCAGAGATGGGTGTTCCTCTTTCTTTAAGCTATTTGGTTAGAATCGGATGTAATATGAGGCTTAAAAGGCTGAAGGATCTTATACTTGTATCAGGAAGGACCTGTGTATCGGGGCTTTGTAAAAATATGGACTGATATGGCCCAGTTTCACTAAAACAAATTGTTTTCTTGAGCTTGAAAACTTCAAAGCAGGAGAGACCATAAGAGCTTCTCTAAAACATGGACCATATGGTTGAAGTTCATCAGAGATATGTATTAGTTACTGATAAGGTTTTATGCGAAGCTTGGTCGGAATCGGGTGTAAAATGTGGAGCTGTAGGTTCTGAAATCGGGAAGGAATTTTGTATGGGAGATAAAAGAAAGTATGGATCGATATGGTCCCTTTCACCATAGTTAATGCTTGGTCTCTCATAACGTACCACCACGTAAAATTTGAGCGTGATCGGGTTTAATTTATGGCTTCTAGAGCTGCATGACCTCAAATCATGATGGACCTTTGAGTGGGAGCTATGGGCCGATACATGGTTAACATGGGCCAAAATGGTTAAGTCTACCCATGTGTAGGTCGCTTGTAATGCTCTTTGCGAAATTAGTCCGAAATCGGATTAATAAGTGTCTTTTAGAGCTGTAGGTTCTGAAATCCGGACAAACCTACACACAGAGAAAAATCAGTTGGATGTCGGTCCGAACTACAAAAATGCAGTTGGATAAACATACATTCTTGTGCCATAACCAACATTCAGTGGTAAAGGTGGTAGCATGGTACCAATTATAATTGGTACCATGCTTCCACCATATTAATGTTGCTACCATCTTCTAATAATTATTAGAAGATGGTAGCAACATTAATACTACGATTGGTTTACACAACTGGTTAAACCAAATTGGTTAAACCAACTGAATCCAGTAAAACTATTGGCTCACAAAACTGGTGTTTATGGCAACTAACCCACTATGAAGTATATGTTACTTAAGTACCAATAATTGGTGGTGATAACCGAAAAGTTATTTGTAGTAACCAAATCCCATTTAGTTTACTGTCATTCGTTGTACCAATCATTTTATCGGTTCCTGTCGCTTCCTGAAACACCTTAAGTAAAACCTAAAAAAACGGAATAGATGTAAGTATTGAATCATTATCGTAAATATTGTACGGTTCAACATTTTAGTTTATTTTTTCCAAATAGATTTAAAAGTTTCTAAAACAAAAAATATTTTTTTACTCTCCTCCAAAGGATGGAGAAAGAAACTTGAGTCCTTGATCCATGGGTCTAAGGGCACCAGCATTCCGAAAAATTAGTCTTTTCGAACATGGAAATCGTGGTAATTATGAAGAATCTGAATATAAAATTGATTTAACGATTTGGCTGAATTGGAGGCCTTAACCTATGGGCGTGGTCTATGTATTCTGGGATTCAAAAACGATGCCGTAATGCTCGAAGACATAAGGATACCCAGAAACAGTGGCATTTTTTCAGATATTAAACTATGTACCAAGAATAAGAGCTTATGCCACTTTTGCATGGACTTGTCCAGAAGGGTCCTTAAACTATTATAGACATGTGAGTATTTAAATTCATCAAAAAATTTCGTCACAAATCCAAATATAACATTATATAACGTTAGTCGTTGGTCCATGTTTGACAGAACTTCAATTATGGGTCTTATCATCAATTGTCCTATTTAGGTAAGAGAAATAAACATTATTGTTTTTGAGAACCCATAGAGCTTTGGGTTTTAAATTTA
This sequence comes from Hydrotaea diabolus, assembly GCA_963513945.1. NCBI lineage: Eukaryota > Metazoa > Arthropoda > Insecta > Diptera > Muscidae > Hydrotaea > Hydrotaea diabolus. Next base: position 17,235,828 of record OY740720.1, on the reverse strand, counting down.
GACAAATCATTGATGTTAAAGCATACGAGTATTATAAGTTAGGAAATTCCACTGTTTTTCAGTAAACATGGACCTATGTGGCCCAATTTCAATATGATTTGTCCTTGGGCCAAACTTGCAGAATGTATCAAGTTTTATCTACACCGGGTTCAGTATTTCGATTTGAACTAAAGAACGATATATTCACGATGCTATTTCCTCTAGTTCCTGCTAATAATTTAATACGAAGAGGAATTCAATTGGAAACTTTGCTTTCTTAATAATGACGTAATTGCTGCGGCTGAAATGATCCAAAATATAATTTTATCTGGAATAAAGACGTTTGTTCCAAATAAAGTTATGCCGGCTAAACCAGCCAAAATCAGTTGGTTTAAACAGGCATGCAAAAATGCTGTCAGATCAGGAGGAAGCGTTGAGAAATTGGCGTTTGAACAAAAACTCCATTACTAAACAGGCAATAACTTCGTGTGCTAAAGTGCTTAGGCGTGAAAAATGTCTGCACGAACAACATCAACGTACAAAGGTTCTAAGTTCTTCCAGGGGAACTAAGAGCTTTTGGTCGTTTGTAAGAGGAGTAAATGATAGTTTTTCTTTTATCCCAACTCTTGTTAAAGACGACCAGGCATTCACTGAACCGGTTGATAAAGCGAAATAAAAAATAAAATATTTGCAGGAAATTCTTCCTTGCCGGAAAGCAATCGACCACTCCCCGCGATCGAAAACGTACCAAGTTCCATGCCTCAGATATTTTTTCGAACACGTGGAGTTAAAGGGTTCTTGCGAACCTCGGCACTTGTCCTATGTAAGTGCACTTTGACGCTAGCCCGTCCTTTTCAACCTTACTTTCCGTGCGGGAGTCTTCCCAGCGTGTTGGAAGGTTGCGCACGTCCAGTCGATACCTAAAAAGAGTGAAGCCAATAATCCTGCGAATAATCGGCCAATTGCGATTTGCTCTGCGCTCTCCAAGGTAATGGAGAGCATGGTGAACCACCATCTTGTGAGGTATTTAGAAAGTGATCGACAGCATGGCTTCCGTAGAAATCGCTCTACCGGAGACCTGATGGCGTTCTAGTCGAAGCGTTGGAGTCAGTCTATCCACCAGTTTGGTGAGAGTAAGGTCGTGGCTTTGGATGTCTCCAAGGCCTTTGAATGAGTCTGGTACGGTGCACTTATATCAAAGCTGATCGCTTTTGGTGTCGCTAACACGTTTGCTCGATTTATATCAAGCTTTTTAGAGATCGCACTATTAGAGTTGTTGTAGATGGGTTCTTATCCAACACACATAGGCTGACCGCAGGTGTACCACAGGGCTCTGTCCTTTCTCCCGCTTTTTTTCTTATTTTCATTGATGATCTTTTGGGTCAGACCGTGAATCCAATCTGCCCTTTCGCAGATGACAGCAACCTCTGTCAGTCATATTCATTCGACCGTAGGACGAGTCTTCAAGATATTGAAGACAAAATGCCAATTATAGATGAGGCACTTGGCCGGGATCTACTGACTATTTCCGAATGGGGTCGAGTGAATAGAGTAGATTGTAATGCACGTAAGACACAGTGCTGCTTGTTGCCTCACAAGCGATTCGCTGACCCAACAATATCGTCAATTTCTATCGATGGTACGGATATTGAACAATCAGAAGCTCTTGATGTTCTGCGCATGAAAATACAATGTGACGCTTGTTGGGCGAGTAAGTGGGCGAAGTGTCGAAAAATGCACTCAAGTGCATAGGCTTTTAAAAGCGGAGCAGGAAATATTTCACTTCTTCCGATCTTTTCAATAACTTTACAACTTACATCAGGCCGAAGATGGAATACAACTCCTATATATGGGCAGGTGCTCAAAAATCATCCTTGGAGCTACTTGACCGTGTTCAAAGGTGCTGATAGGTGACAGTAGGTTATCCAACTCTATTGTTCCCCTTGAGCATCGTCGAAATGTGAGTTGCGTGACGCTGTTCTATCGTTACTTTCATGCTGTGTGTGTGTGTTCATCAGACATCCGTCGCCTTATTCCTGACGTGAGGATGTTCGGCAGGGATACGCGACTTTCTAGGAATTCATACCCGATTGTTATCGATTCTCCAGTTGATCGCACTATACACTACAGATCAAATTCGTTTTTAGCTCGTACAGTCCGTATGTGCAATCGACTTCCGGCAAATGTATTTCCCACTTATTGCGACATCCAGAAGTTCAAGGCAAGCGTCAATAATCATTACTCCCTCTTTCACCCCCTCCGATCCTTTACTTTCCATTCGGCAACGCAAAAAAAAAATGGACGAGCATGCACAGTTTTTTTCACATTCCCTACAGACCCGGTTTGCTGAAATTTGTTCACAATCCTCCTGATTGTGCACACATTTGGCCGATTACGCTGTCCAAAAAAATCACGAGGTGCACGAAATGCATTTTGATTTAAAAGCTCATTTTTGTAAAAGACTTCAACAATCTTAACGCGCCGCTCAATTGCGTACCTCTCCATGATTGAATTTGTCAAACTCAAAAACCATAGATACGTCTTGTTAAGCACAATTAACATCGTGCATTTTGGTTGGACCACTCTTTGAAAAATATTAAAAAACATGTATAGGGGACGCATGTATAGGGGGCACCCCTGAGTGTTGGTCATTAAAAAAAATATACCCAGAGAATAGATTCGTTATCTCAACCAGGTTTTTTGCAAGTCGAATAAATTTTAAGTAGCCATCATTAATAGATTACGACAAAAACATATTGTATAACTTTCGGTTGCCTTAACCACCAGCTGAGGCAACTAAATACCCACTCCCCGTTTTATTGACATTGACCACTCAATTAGTTGTGTCTATAATATGATAATCATACTTAACATATTATGGTATGGCGAACCGAATATGTACGAGTATTACGATTCACGGATTTTCTTTTTTTGACACGAATTTTTTATAGTTCCAACCGATATCCAACACATTTTTTCTGTGCGAATACAAAGTGTCGTGGGCCCTTAAAAGTAACAAAATTTTTACTTTTTATGGTATTTTCAGAGATCACCTTCATGGCGTTTTCAGAGGTCAAACTTCAAATTTTAGTCAACATTTTTTTTAAACTTTTATAAATAAAATTACTAATTTACGTTTGATAAAAATTTTGACTCAAATTTGAAGTTTGAGCTCTGAAAACACCATGAAGGGTCATAGCTAGTTCAAAAACTGTGTAAGAGAAAAATGTTTGCCTGTATATTTACAACACAAATACTTAAGGTGTATTTTCCGAAAGTCGTCTGGCCAACGAGTTATAGCTCATCAAAGCATGCAACTAGTTTTACTCCATTTTTAGGGCCAAAAGTCGTGACGGACAAGCCGGTTTTCATCCGATTGAAACATTTTTGCAGCGGGGAGCGGAAAAAATAACAATTTTTGTTTTATGGACCCTCTACTGTCTAGCATTCACAACCCGCCCCAAACGGAAAATTAAGGTTTTTTGACCTTTAGGCTTTTTCCAATTCTCTTAAGTCATGGTTAGAAGAACCACTCCTAATTCGTACTCGTATAACTTCATTATCTAGTTAATGATATTACCCTAAAATGTACCCCCCTTTAGGTCACGTTACCTGCTACCACTGTTCACTGGGTTTCTGTAACAGTTTTCAGTACTCCTATGGTCCTTCGCTGTTCACAGAGATCTCCAAGGATTTACTCATTGTTTATTGCCAACAAGATGCACTTGTGTGATTGCTGCCATTGATATGTAAGTAAGTAAGTAGCAGCAAGTGGCACCGTAGCAAGAGCAAAAAAACAGAAGCACACCAGAACCTAAAGCACCACCTTAAAGCAACAGACATAGAAACAAACACAAGCCAAACAACGATGGTAACAGCCGAAGGAGCAGCAACAGCGACAGGGCACAAATGGTTTAATTCCTGCTGCAAACAAGGTAAGAAATTGAAAAACTACAACTCCCCTGATGGCCAGATAGCATCAAAGACACATTCACCCACAGCCACACAGACGCAGTGCTGTTGTTGTTGCTGTTGTCCCTTATTATTACAACTCAACTCCTAACTGGTGTTCCCGGTCACCTCCCTCTCGCACGCCGTCGTCTGCAAGAGGCAAATGGTCGGTGCTGTTGTATATGCCGTTGTGTGTGGTTCGACATCCTGCTTAAAATGAATTAAACTTCTAAAAACTCATGACTATTCGCTTTGCGCCTTAGCTGGATTTCTTTGCAGTTTTTTCTTCTTCTGTTTTGGTTCTCTTTTTTTTGGAAGCTTCCGTCCTTCTGTAAGCAATTGAAACGGAAGTGAAAAGTTAGTTGCTAGTTTCTTATTTCGTTTCGTTTTGGGCCATGCACTTTTTTGCGTCTATCAGACTCGGGTGTTTTTTTTTCTTCTTCTCCTCTTATATTTTTTGGCTTAAACTCTTTACGGCATTAGCAACTCTTTCAGCCCTGAATTTTATCGAATTTCTAAGATTACAGGGACACACGCTGTCACACTCCCTCTGCAAACGCGACAAAAAAGAGTCCAAAGGAGTCTTAACCAAAATCACTCTTTTCACAACAACACATTGGAGGACGTTGGTGGTGCAACCACTATCATTTGCAATGGCCGCTGTTCAGGTGCAAGGTACGAACGCCAAGTATTGCGCTTTCCATTTAGAAAAGGTGTTTGTGCCACTTGGCTGCTCAAGACCGAAGTTTGATTTAAGTTTATGAACTCAACTCGGGCTGCTCTCTTGAAAATGCACAGTGGGGCATTTGTCCAACTGAGGACGGCAAAAAGATGTGGTCAGTGAAGGCTAAAGACTGGTTGAGAAAATTTAAAGGAATCGAAATATTGGGATAAATAAAAATTAAACAGCACATAGAACAACGAGCTTAAATAAATGACCTCAAGCCGAAAAATAACTTCATAAAATAAAAACACTAAAGGTCAACTATTCACTTACAGCGGACCCTGAATATTTGAAAGTCCTGAGGTCTGTCCTGTCTACCCTATCTGTCCTGTCTAACCCCTTTGTCTTGCCTAATATGGATGTCTTGCATAACATGTCTGTCTTGCCTAACCGGCGTTATATTGCGTAGCCTACCTGTCTTGCCTAACCTGTCTGCCCTGCCTTTTCTGCTGACATGTCTTTTCTGGCTGCCTAGCTCATCTGTCTTGCCTAATCTGTCTGTCTTGCATAACCTGTCTGTCTGCCTTCCCTATCTGTCCGGCCTAACCTGTCTGTCTGCCTTGCACAAAGTGCTGGAAAGGATAATGGTGAACCGACTTCAGGAGAACGGCGAGGCAGCGCTTTCTGACTTTCAGTATGGCTTTAGGGAGGGTAGAAGCACAGTAGATGCATGGCTTCATGTCCGTCGAAGTGTTGCGGAGTCATCCGCTAAGTATGTCTTGGGCATCTTTGTAGATTTTAAGGGTGCGTTTGACCACCTCTCCTGGGGTAGCGTCATGCGGAGACTAAGTGCAGTTGGCTGCCGCGAGATGCGACTTTGGGAGAGTTACTTTAGTGACAGAAATGTTTGTGTGGAGGGTGCCAATGACACGGTATGGAAGACTGCTGAGCGTGGTTGTCCGCAAGGTTCCATCTGTGGTCCATTTATTTGGAACCTTATGATGGATCCCTTGTTGAGGCAGCTTGGTCAGTCATACAAGGTGTGCGCATACGCGGATGACTTACTCATCCTGATTGAAGGACAGTCTCGTGCTGTTCTGGAGACTCAGGGTGAGGGGGCCATACGTGTGGTGTCTGAATGGGGTGCGAGTGTCGGAGTCGCTGTTGCGATGGACAAGACTGTGATGATGCTGCTGAAAGGCAGGTTGTCACAGGCTCGCCCGCCTCTTGTAAGCGTTGGAAACGTTAGTCTTAGGTATGCGACTGAGGTCAAATACCTAGGAATAATGATGAGTGAGAGGATGAACTTTTTGGTTCATCTCACTCACGTGAAAGATAAGCTTTCTGTCACTGTAGCGAAAGTCAGGCGTATACTTAGGAGTGACTGGGGCCTCAGCAGGCGTGCCACTCGTACCATATATGCTGGCCTATTTGTTGCTTGCGCAACATATGGCGCGCCTATATGGTACGAGACGGTTATGTCTGTTGCAGGCAGAAACAAGGTCTTGTCGTGCCAGCGAGTAGCCATGCTGGCTTGCATGCCAGTGTGCAGGACGGTTTCGACGGACGCGTTGCAGGTATTGCTGAGTGTAGTGCCTCTTGACCTTGAAGTGATCCGCCGAGCGATTGCTTTCAAGGCCAAGAAGGGGCTACCACTTCTGGAAAGAGATTGGCTTTCGGCGCCCGTGCCCGATATGCGAGAGGTGAAGGCACGCTTAGAGGAGTGCGTGATTTCGAGGTGGAGGCAGCGATGGACAGGAAGTGACAAGGGCCGGGTGACGTATGAATTCATACGGGACGCGGACTTTGTCAAGGGACGCCCTGACTTCGGCTTCGGCCTAAGTCTGGGGTTCTTACTGACTGGCCATGGCTCTCTCAATGAGTTCCTTCATCGGAGGGGTCTCTCTGAGACTTCCGATTGTCGATGTGGTGGTGGTCCGGAGCACTGGAAGCACGTCCTGTTGGTATGTCCGTTGTACAGCGACATAAGGGACTTGGACGGGATGGGCATTGTCCAGACCGTCGACAGGTTCGACTTCAGTCGCTGTTTGGGGGATGATCGGGCTTTTAGGAGGTTGGGGGAGTTTGCTCGTGTAGCCTTCAATAGGAGAAGACTCGCAGGAGCCTAACGGGGGTTTTTCTGATGAGACCATTCGCGGATAAGGCGTGGCATTGTCGTTGCCTCACACTATCGTCGTTGGATTGCTGTCGCCGTTGGATCCTTGTCGCCGTTGGATCGTCGTTGTTGTTCCTCTACCGTCTGTATCCCGTGAGGGAGGCAAAGTCTTTTGTTGTTGTTCGTGATGTCCATGCTGGCGCCAGTTCCTGGCCATCGAATTGCCCGTGAGGGCGACTGTTAATTGTTTGTGTAATGTTTGTGTTTTTGGTCGATATGTCGCTGTGGGTGACCAGTCCCGTGTTATATGGAACAGAAACTGGAAGTAGCCTTTTGGTTACGAGGTCTGACCGGAGACTTTAATCTGGTACCACGGGTAGTCAGGAGCCCCCAGAACTTGTTCTGGCCTGACTATATGGTGCGGCCCTTCGGGGAGTATCGTGGTGGCTGTGGTTTAAACCCAAATCGCGGGAAGAACTTCGGTTCGATGTGGAGTTGCATTGCGACCGGGTGCTGTGACCCATAGAACAGCAGAGGTTTAGATAGTCCTCGACCCCTAACCAAGAGGGAAGCCATGACCCATAACTGTCATGCTTCGAATTGGTACCGGCGGAGTTAATCCAATGGGGCGCTGGCCGTCGCATCGTTATGGCCCCAGTGTGATGGCACACCGTGGTTCAGGCCGTCGTGGCGATAATCACGTAAAACCCGGCGACTCTGTCTGCCTTGCACAACCTGTCTGTCTTGCCTTACCCGTCTGACTTGCCTAACCTGCCTGTCCTGTCTGACTTGCTTAACCTGTATGTCCTGGTTCCTGTCTTCCCCGACTATCTGTCCTGTCTGTCTTGCCTTACCCGCCTGGCTTGCCTAACCTGCCTGTCCTGTCTGTCTTGCTTAACCTGTATATCCTGTCTGCCCTGTCTGTCCTGTCTCTCCTGTCCCTCCTGTCTCTCCTGTCTGTCCTGCCTACACTATCTGTCCTGCCTAAACTATCTGTCCTGTCTAAACTGTCTGTCTTGTCTAACCTGTCTGTCCTGTCGAACTTTTCTGTTCTTTTACTTAATTCCTACAGCTTTTAATCGCCTCCTCGGATAATACCACAAATTGTGGAACCACTGTCCTATGTTGCAATTGTTAATGATGCCTGCAACTTGCAAGTGTATGAGTGAGTCTCAACTCTGTGTGCCCGACAGTTGGTGTGTCTGTATTTGTGCTACTTCTTGCCATCCTGCCACAACTTTATCGTCCTGCAAGAACAACAACAACGAATGTTGTTGTTGTTGCCTTTATAATATTAATTGTTGTTCATTCTCCGGATATTTTGTTAACTATTGTTCCCCCCATCAACTCCTTGTCCTTTTGCACGCCGTCATGCTGGCTTTCGCTGGCATCAACTGTAACTTCATCTTGGCATTCACAGTCAACTGGAAAATAAACAAAAGTTTCTTTGGCCAAACTTTTGCTCGACTTTTATCAATTTGACCTGAATTGCATTGCACACTAAAACGTTTTCGTCTTTTGCGTCGCGTTCGCATTCTCGTACTTGCTCTTCTCGCTCATGTCCTTGTCAACGTCATCAGCTCGAGCATCAGAGAGTAGCTGTACGAGCACTTCATTTGTCCGTGAATTGTGCTAATTTGTGGCTGGCTTTTTCTGCTGGTTCATTTTTCGTGGGTCCTTGCGCCATCCGGGAGAGTCCTTACGATTTATTATGCACGTATGAACAGTAACTTTGTGGTGCGATGGAGGTAAATACTGTAAGACTGATTTACCGCAAGTGGAGAGGGGTATTGGTGAAAAGCAGTGTAACTTCCTTCGCCAGGATTGCTGCTCAGACCGACGGAGTGGTGAAAGCAAGGACTTTTTGTGAAAACGAAACAATGCGAATGCGAGCGAACAATGGGGAAGGCCAGCAACGCGATGCATTAAAGCCATCAATGGGGTTATGAAGATGATATGATAGAGGCAGTGTATCACTTTGATTTGTGGTCGCTGGCTGATCCATTGCGGCAATGGCCTCCATAATCTTTTGTCACAATTTGTGCGCCCCGCAGTCTAGGCAGTCGTGCAACGGTGTTTAATGGCATCGGGGTTTTCTCAGAGTTGTTTTAATCATTCGCAGGATATATTTGTCAAGGAGTCTACTTTATACCATAATTGCAGATTCATTTGTCTGAATGGTTAAGTTTACCAGTATTTTTTATTGAAGCTATGATTCCATATTATAGAGCGACTATATTATATAAAAGAAAGTGTAAAGTATCAACAGCCTGGCGGGAAAAAGAAAGTGCTCAACAAGGCTTCTTAGGGAGCTCTAAGATACGCTTGCTGCATTCTCTTCTCATTTGAAATTAACACAGTATATAGTGCAGAGCAAGGCCTTCTACGCTACCTTCTGTTGAAAGGTCTTATTAAAAACCTGTAAAAATAAATAAACAGAGAGAACAGATACGTTGTCACAACCGAATGATTGTGGTTGGGTCTACTCTAGGTATTTCAACTGCACAATCGAATATCAGTTCGTACGCTGGCATTTTGGGTACATGCGTCGTCAGATATTGAAGAAATTCTTTTTAACATTACTTTAGGGTCAAATCAGCAGTCTTAAAAAATTGTAGTTAAATCAAGGGAATATTGAATTGACCAATTCCAGAATTTGGTCAACTTGTGTCTACTTTTTGTTTAGTTGTTGATATTTCAATTGTCTTTTCGACACATATTTTTTATTACTCGTACGTTCCAATTGGCAGTAAGAATGTAAATCATTTAGCGTATGTCCCTAATTGATTTTCTATTTCAGGTTTTTTATGTTGGGGCCAGCAATACGAGGGCTGCTATACAGATATATTTCTGGCCTAGGCAACACTAAGTGTTGCCTGGCGCTATCTGACATTTCCATTGGAATGTTTGAAATTTGTTAGCATAAACGTACTGAGACGTTTTGACGTACGACCATCATTTGTGTTGTTCTGACCATCATTTGTTGACTTGAAAAAATCAATTTGGCAAAAAAAATGGAATTAAATCGTGAACATTTTCGTGCGATCACTTTTTACAACTTTCGACGTGGATTATCACGACAAGAGTGCATCGCTGAACTTAGATCTTTGTATGGAGATGAAGCACCATCCTATAGCACTGTGAACAACTGGTTGCTTGAATTCAATCGTGGCCGACGCTCGCTCAAAGATCGTGAAAGTCGTCCAAAAACGGCCGTTGTGCCAGAGAACATTGATGCCGTGCGTGAACTGATAATGCACGATCATCATGTGACATACCGTGAGATAGAGGCATCCTAGGGCATTTCTTCCACCAGCATACATTCGATATTGCATAAACACCTGGCCGCAAAAAAGTTTTGTTCTCGTTGGATCTCGCACAATTCGACAATCGCTCAAAAAAGGCTTGTGTCAATTAGTGCAAATAAATTTTGAAAAAATACGATCGCGGTGCTTTAAAAGTCTTTTATAAGATCGTCACAGGTGACGAATCATGCATCTATGCGTATGATCACGAAACAAAACAGCAATCGACCGTGCGGGTCTTCGGAGACGAGCCAAATCCAACGAAAGTTGTTCGTGGAAGTAGCACTTCGAAGCAAATGGTCGTCTGTTTCTTCGGCAAAACTGGTCATGTGGCGACTGTTCCGCTTGAGCAACGTAGGACGGTCAATTCTGAGTGGTACACCACAATTTGTTTGCCTGAAGTCTTCGGAGAAATTCGAAAAACGAACAAGAGAAGACGAACCATTGTGGACCATGACAATGCGAGCTCTCACACATCGGCTTAAAACAGCGCCTTTTTGAATTGATGGGTCATCCGCCGTACAGCCCTGACTTGGCACCCAGTGCTTTGGCACCCAGTGCTTTGACAATTGGTTTGAGCGCATGCAAGAGAATACTATACTCATGCTAGAGAATACTTTGAAAAACAATAAAACCATATTTGATGATAAATATTCGCATTCTCATTATTAGGCCAGAAATATATTAGTAGATGGTCTTAAGAACAAAATTATTTGTTTGCACTACCAATTGTTAGTACCAAGGAACAATTGTACTTATATACAAATATATTGTTTGCCGCAACAGGCGGTAGTAGCAACCGATTATTTGCATTTCATTTCAATAGAACTAACGACAAGTTGTTAATATGTTTCATAATAATATCATAGGTACCATCGAATGAAACGTCGACCAAATATCCATCAAGACTGTTAACATTTGGTTATTGCAACAGAAAGTGTTTCCGTCGGACACAATTTTTGTAGTCCAAACCGATTGTCAACCTATTTATTCTCTGTGTGTATCAATCTTTATAAATCATAGAGCTCAAAGTCAACAGATTTTTTCAACAGATCAAAACCATATTTTCTTTTGATATTTACAGGGTGGGCCAAAAGTTGACAACTTTTTCGAAAAGTTTTTTTTCCCGCCAGATTATACTAAGTATGAAAAATAATATCAATTAAACGAGAACATTTTTCAGCTTCGCAATGATAGGCTCGTTTTAGAGCATTTTCCATAACATCATTCAAAATTATTGGCTGGAGGGTTCGAATTTCTGCAACAATGTTGACCTTGTCTCAGGCTTGTTCACATATACTCGCTCCTTTAAATAATACCAAAGAAAATAGTCGGGTGCTGACAAATCTGACGATCTCGCTGGCCAAATAATTTCCGAATTTCTGGAAATTATTCGCTCTCCAAAAATTTGACTTAAAAGTGTCATTGTGTGTCGGGCAGTGACTCCGTCCTGCTGACTCCGTCCTGCTGAAACCACATCTCAGGTCTGTTTTTAAGAGCAGGACTTAAAAAATGTTCTATCATAAACCGATGCCGCTCTTCATTTACGGTTTCAGCTCTTTCATCTTCATTCTCGAAGAAGTAAGGCCCATCGATATTTGCAGATGTGATCAGGTCTGTTTTCAAGAGCAGGACTTAAAAAATGTTCAATCATAAACCGATACCGCTCTCCATTTACGGTTACAACACTTCCCCTTTCATTCTCGAAGAAGTAAGGCCCAACGATATTTGTAGATGTGATCCCACACCATGCTGTGCACCTCGGTGGCGATGATGAATGGCTCTTGGATTTTCAGAACCCCAGAACCTACAGTTCTGCTTATTAACAAAACCATTCAAATGAACATGAGCTTCATCGCTCATGCGTTGGCGTTAAAATAATTGATCGCTGATTTTAATAATAAAATTCTATTATTGTGGTTCTTTGTTCAGTTGTGAATCTCTCCATTATTTATTCTCCAAGTGTTATTTATATGATCTATTAAATAAAAATAAAAAATATACAAACAAAAAAGTTATTAAATTTTTAAACCCCATGGCATCTTTTGGCCCACCTTGTATATAAAAGCAAAAACCGTACTGAAGAAAAAATTCACGCTTAAAGTTCTTAAAATTGGTCCAAACTATTTTGGAATCACTCTGAAATGTAATTTTATGAGGCACTTCTGTGTGAAGGGTGGTCCAACCATAAAACACGATGTTATTTGTGAGTCATATCTTAACGTCAAGTTTTTTGCCCAACTTCATTTGACATTTTTTGTTTCAGTGTTTGACAAATTCAACCATAAAGAGGTACGCAATTGAGCAGCGGGTTAAGATTTGTGACAAAAATGGGCGTTCAAACCAAAATGAATTTCATTCACTTTGAGATTTTTTTGGTCAGCACAATCGATCAAATATGTCGACAGTGGATACGTTAACAAGCAGAATTGCCACATTAGGGCAAATGAGAATACATGATAATAAATAAATATCATAAATAATAAAAATATAAAATATTAAGAAAATTCTCTGAAAACTTATTGTTTAATTTACAATTAACATCGTGCGTTTTAGTTGGACCACCCTTCATATACATGTTTTTACCTTGTGTCTTGTGTAATTTGAAATGTAATATATTGTATGCAGAAACTCGGTTTAATCGGTTTCTTAAGAATTGTAAATATTAAAACCGTTTTCCATTTTTCGGTTGATACGAATATTGGTTTTGAAACAGGTTGTTCACTCTAAAAAATATAAGGCCTGTTCTCTTGGTACTCGCTTATTAAACAAGTTAGTGGTCGCTAAGGCGATAACTTCAAAGGTTCACGAGCAATTTTTAAAATTTCTGAACTGATTGGCCCTATGCATCACAAACAGTTTCATTTAAAAATTTGTAATTTGTAGAAAAAAAATTATTTAAGAAATAAGCGATTAATAACCGAGCTCGCTTAAACTCGCTAACGTTATTCTTGAATTACTTTCTTCCCAAAAAATTTTGATTATTTTAAACGAACGATTTTTAACGGAAATTGTCTGTAGTTTTTTGTTAAAAAAAATATTTTTTTATTCTTAAATGATGGCGTAAAGTTATCGCGTTAGCGACCTCCTAAGCGGGTTGCCAATAGAACACGGCCATAATAATTGGTTTTTCGACATTTGAGTTGCGAATCAACGGTCGAGGGCATATACGATTTGACCTGGCCCACTTAAAGAAGCTTATAAAGCATAAAAATTCAAATCAAGTGTGGAATCTTTATTGGTAATTTGAAAGGACATTTTATGGCATTTATTTTTTGAATATAATTTCCTTCAAATATTGGCAACTGTATTATGGAAATGAGCGTTCGGTGAGAAACGGGAAGATCCGCTGTTTTCGACAAAAATGTTGTTCAGTGATAAGGCCCATTTCTGGCTCAACGGCAAAGTCAATAAACAAAATTGCCGCATTTGGGCTGAAGAGCAACAAGAAGAGGTTGAAGAGGTGCCATTAAACCCAGAGAAAACCACGGTTTGGTGCGGTTTATAAGCTGGTGGAATCATCGCTGCATTTTTTGTCAAAAATGATGATGGCCGGAACGTAACCGTGAATGGTGCTCGCTATCGCGCCATGATATCGATCTTTATGCTACCTGAAATTGAAGCCCGTAATTTTGACGATACTTGGTTTTAACAGGACGGCGCCACTTGCCATACAGCTGCTCAAACAATGGATCTAATGAGAGGTCATTTCGAAAAGCAGCTAATTTCACGTTTTGGACAGGTGAGTTGGCCGCCTAGATCGAGTGATATCACACTTTTAGACATTTGTCTTTGGGGTTAGGTAAAGTCCAAAGTCTATGCTGACAAGCTAGCTACGATTCAGGTTTTGGAAGCCAACATTAAGCGTGTCATTAAAGCCATACCGGTCGAAATGCTCGAACGAGTCATCCAAAATTGGACCGTCAGAATGGAAACCCTGAAGCATAGTTGCGGCCAACATTCGAAGGAAATTATATTCAAAAAATATATGCCATAAAATGTCCTTTCAAATTACCAATAAAGATTCCACACTAGATTTGAATTTTAAATAGCCCAATATTTCGAACTCTGTTGAATATTAGAAGTACAACAGGACAGAAGTAAAACAATTATTTAAATTGATTACCCCTGATGATGAACGACGAAGTCAGTTAAAATTAAATAAATTATAAAAACACCATCACATCTGTTTTTTGCTTATGACCTCAAGCCTAACAATAACTGAAAAATAAACAACAAAAGGTCAACTATACAAATACAAACTTGATTTGAATTTTTATATTTATTTTTTGGTCTGAAAAAATACCTCTAGATGGATCACCCTATATTAAACGGTATGACCATGTCCGTCCATCTGTCTGTTGACATCACAATAGCGGCCGAACGAATTAAGCTAGGCTCTGAGTACTGTTTGGAATTGTACTATCGTATATGGGCGAAATAGGTCCTACGGAAAAGAAATATTTGCTTAACTGAGAAGTGTTTATAAGATTCGGCCGGCCTACGCTACTCTTTCTTTGTTTTCTATCGACATTTCGAGGAAAATATGTTTTCACTGAGTCGTTACAGAACAAAGGCACATGATCATGTTTCCCAAATTAAAATCCTACACATCAACACAACTAAATTAAGCAGTAAATATTTGTATAATATATTTGTAGACTAAATACAGCGCCCTCTAGATGTAGATGATAGCTAACAGTTACTTTATAGAAAAACAAGGAGAGTGGGTATGTTAGAATGGGATAACTTTTAACGAAATTTATACACACATACGCACTCATACATTGTCAGCTTTAATTTATTATCAATAAATTTTCATTAGCATCGTAACCCCTTTTACGACACCTGCAGGACAAATGTGAATAGGAATTTTTCACCCAACACATTACAGGACGAAAATTATAGCAGCCAACAACAACAACCACATTGAACAAATGCTTGCAAAACACACACACACACACACCCACCCAAAGGTAAACTTAGTCCTTTACACACAAACATACATACACACAGCCAAACCTCCTAAGGTTATAAAGAGACAGTGTTATGAGGACGGGCGGGGCGAAATATGTATGTCTGTGTGTCGAGGTGTGGGCTCGAATGCCACTAGAGTAGTAGTCAGCGTTGCTTGTGCTGTTGTGTCTGTGTGTGTCTGCGTGTGTGTGGCATAATTTACAATTTCTGCTGGCGGTTATCGACATCACCATCGTCGTCATCATCATCATCATCATCAGCTCCAATAAGAACAGCGGCAACAACAACTCGAACAGCAGCTTAAAGTTGGCAGTTAGTCATGTGAGCAACAAACTGTTTTTCATTTGTGACGAATTAACGGCAACGGGAACCTTGCGACAGCGGAGGAAAGTGTGGCAGGAGCAGTCGAAGGATTTTATGCTGATGGAATGGGACACAAAAAAGTAAGACATCAATGTGAATAGCTTCTATTACACCAGTCTTTACGTATGTTGTCCCTCTTTGGCAGTGGAGTACACTTAGAGCAATCAATGGGTTGGTGTTAATTGTAGATTTCAGAAAAAAATAAAATAGAACTTTGCTGACATTCCGACATCCTCAGTTTGTTCAGTTTTAAAATTTGTTATAATTAGTGGTGGCTTCTTTTGAACATAAGGATACTTATTTTTGGTTCGTGTGTCCGATCCGAATCTCAACCAAATGTTCAAAAAAATTCCATATTGGAATTTGTAGTTAAAATTTGATTTAATTTAAGGACCCTTTTCCCAATGATATGAAACCTTTTCAAATAAAATGAAACTATTTTCAAAATGAATTGAAGTTTTTGCAAATGGAATGAAAACTTTTCAAGTTGAATTAAAACTTTTGGAAAATATAATGCAGATCAACGCCATTATTTTACCTATTTATGGCAACCCCAAAATCGAATTAATGTTTTGGATTTAAATGTTCATATGTGAAGCGCAAAATAGAAACGGACCTAAGGTTAAAAACCAGTTTTGTTCAGGAGAGCCATTTTAAAGATTAGGTCCCTTTCTATTTGCGCTTAGAATCGTCGACTTCACTTTCATAAAACGCGCATATCTCTGGGAGGGAACACTTTTGGGGCATGGGTGAAAAGTTGATAAAAAGTTTTGTTCAGGAGAGCCATTTAAAATATTAGGTTCCTTTCTATTTGCGCTTAGAATCGTCGACTTCACTTTCATAAAACGCACATATCTCTGGGAGGGAACACTTTTGGGGCATGGGATCGGTCTCATTCGATGCTCAGATGCTGTCCACATCAAAAAAAAGAAGAAGAAAAAATGAAAATTGATTTTTGTAACCTTAGGTCCCTTTCTCTATGCGCTGTCACATATGTAAATGTTCAACAATTGAAAAAAAAATTTAGTGAAACAAAAACTATTCAGAGAATTATCCTATTTTTTTTATTATGATAGAAGGATCTATGACTCTCTATGATTGAATTTGTCAAACACTGCATCAAAGAAGTATCAAATTAAGTTGGGCAAAAAACTTGACGTTAAAGTGTGATTCACAATTAGTTATGTTGCACTACCCTTTAGTTAGTAGTATTCTCTTTTACATGTCGTAAAAATATGTCAATCCGTTCCAGAACAGAACGATCCATTGTAAATTGTTCAACAAACCAACAAAAAAGAAACAGCCATTCATACGAATACGAGTATAAAGCAGTTTTTTAAAATTTTGAGCAAAAAAAGAACGTTTAAATACTGACTTTTTTGTTGTTAGCGATAAATTAGTTAATCTAGAAACTTTGCTAGATAATGGCTTATCGCAATACGCTGTTTGTAGTTGCAAATGGGCGGTATAAATCAAGTTTTCCTTTCAGGGACTAAAGTTACCTCGGAAAATATAACCTTTTAGGCACTTAACGAATAGTTTTATAAAATTTAAAGCAAACAAACAATGTTTAATAACGTTTTAAATATTATGTTTTATTTGTTGTTAGCCGAAAAATTTGTTAATCTAGCAAGAAGTTCTTAACAAATAAAAAAATCTACGGACTTCCCAAAATCCACAAAGAGGGTACACCACTACGAGCGATTTGTTCCTCCATAAACTCACCGGCGTATGGACTTAGTAAATATGAGGGCGACCGCAAAACTAACTGGCCTGCCACATTTTCTGTTTTACTAGCAACTTTTTTTTGTTTTGTTTTTTAAAAGCAATCTTTTATAAGCCATCTGTCAAAATTTCCGAAATATTTAATGATTATTTTCTTTGTTACAGGTGATTGAAGTAAACAAGTTTTATAATTTTTGAAAAATGGGAAATAAAGAGTTTCGTGCGGTAATTAAACACTTTTATATGAAAGGTTATACGCCACAAAGATGAATTGGATTCTGTTCATGGTGATAATGCACCATCATACTCCACCGTGAAATCCTGGGTTCAACAATTTAAAATGGGTCGTTCAAGTACGGAAGATGAACAACGCTCTGGAAGACCGAAAACTGCTACTACTATTGAAAACATTAGAAAAATATTTAATGAAGTGACTAAAGATAGACGAATAAAGCTCAGAGAACTTGCTGATATTGTTAAAATACACGAAAAACAAGTTTGGAATATTTTACATGATGAACTCTACATGAAAAAGCTATCCGCAAGATATGTGCCGCGTTTGTTGACTTTGCCCCAAAAAATCGTCCGTTGGACCAATTCCGAGGAGCTTTTAGCGATTTATCAGCGTAATCCAATAGAGTTCTTGCGCCGATTCATAACTGTTGATGAAACATGGATCCATCACTACATCTCAGAATGCAAAAAAAAAACAGTCAAAACAATGGATAGAAGCTGGTAAAAGTGGTCCCAAGAAGGCGAAAACTGTTAAGTCAGCAGGAAAAGTAATGGCCACAGTATTTTGGGATGCAAGGGGTATAATATTTATAGATTATCTTGAGAAAGGAAAAACTATAAATAGTGAATATTATTGTGCATTATTGGATCGGTTGAGTGAAAAAATCAAGATAAAACGAATGCATTTAGAAAAAAATTTATTTTTCGTCAAGATAATGCTCCTTCACACACTGCATTTTTAACTCCACACTGCATTTTTAACAAAAAATGGCCGAATTACGATTTAAAATTGCTCCGCCAAATAGTACAGATTTAGCTCCTTCTGATTATTTCTTGTTTCCAAATTTAAAAAAAATTCTCGGTGGCAAAAAATTTTCGTCCAATAGCGAGGTTATTGCTGAAACTGAGGCATATTTTGAAAGTCTTGAAAAATCTTATTTTTCGGATGGAGTTAAAAAACTTGATGAAGTGTATTGAGTTGGAAGGAGATTATGTTGAAAAATAAATAATAATAATTCCAAAAAAACGGTTCTTTTTATGTTAGGCCACTTACTTTTGCGGTCGCCCTCGTATATTGATAATAGTTTTATTTAATGTCGGCAATTATGTATGGAATACAATATCAGAAAAATGTTTGCCTCTGTTAGCCCAACAAATGGGAGCTCTTTTGAGCACATTTTTCATTACATTCTCACACATTTCACGCGGCATTTCATTAATTTCATCACGGATATTTTGTTTGAGTTGCTTAAGCGTTTCCCACAAAAAGGAGTCAGGAGCAGACAACTCAGGCGACCGTGGAGGCCAATCGACATCACCATTTCTTGGAATAACTTGTTGTGGAAAGAGGTCTCGCAGTGCTTCCATTGTAATCCTGGCTGTATGCAATGTGGCACCGTCTTGTTTATACCAATCATGGCCAAAGCGTGCAGTTCTGGCGTTAAAAAGTTTTTAATCATATCAAGATTTCGCTCCCAATTGACAGTTACCGTTACGCCGGTTTCATTTTCATAGAAGTAGGGTCCAATGATTCCTCCCGACTAAATTGCACACCAGACTGGACTGTCACTTTTAATGGATGCAAAGGTGACTGATAAATAATATGTGGGTTTTCCATTGCACAGAACCGACTATTCTGTTTATTCACATATCCAATCAAATAAAAATGTGCCTCGTCACTTCTTATGAGTTTTCATGAAAATCGGAGTTGTCATGGGCGAGCTGTAACATCCTATTGCCATATGTTTGGCGGCGCAAATGGTCTTGTGGAAGAAGCTCTTGTATCAACTGAATCAATCTTAAATGGAAACAAATGCACATCCTTGTGCAAAATTGTGGCAAAAGTTGTTCTTCGAAGACCCAGCTCCTGAGTACGGCGTCGAATTAAGTTGAGGGATTGTTTTGAACACTTTCTTGAGCAGCAGCAATGTTTTTAGCCGATCTCGCAGTACGTTGTGGTAAATGCTTGGGCCTATCAGCTACAGATCCTCTTTCTTCGAAATCATTCACTACACGATTAATAGTGCGTTTGGTTGGCACGTTATTTCTCCCAAAAATTTCACGTAACTTTCTCTCTCATCGTCACAGTAATCAATGATTGATTTTAATAAAATGTTTTAACGATTAAAACACGTTGGTTTATCGAATATTTGTCCATAATAAATTTTCCACGTCTCTACTTCACGACTGCCAAATATGAACTGTCAAGACTAATGTTTACCAAAATGGCGGCAAAACAAAGTAGTATACCCTCACGGCGCACACCCTGTATATGAATGTTTCTTTGGCGGAAAAACTAAAATAAATTTCGTAATTTATAAGAAATATGT
Organism: Hydrotaea diabolus; assembly: GCA_963513945.1. NCBI lineage: Eukaryota > Metazoa > Arthropoda > Insecta > Diptera > Muscidae > Hydrotaea > Hydrotaea diabolus. The sequence continues at coordinate 17,216,184 of OY740720.1, read as the reverse complement.
CGTCATATCCACGAACATAATTTTTTCAAGTGTATGGTGGAAGGTATAATAACGATTAAGGCAAGCCTTAAGTCAAACATGACCTGTACCATACTTTTAAGACCCCATTAACTTAGTAAATCGTACCTTGTTTAACAAACGAAAATTAACTCAACATTCTAAAATTTAAAAAAAAAAAACCGCATTTCATCTTCTTCACCCAATGTTAAAAGTGTGCATCGTTTTCTCCCCTTTCTTTAGCCAAAAAAAAAACACTTTCCTCTCTATATTTCAAAACAACCTAAGTAAAAAAACGTGTTCTAACGCTGGAAAACCAATTGCTTTAAAATCTATTCAAACTTGCAAATTTTCGCTCGATCAAACCACCAATCTCGGTAAATAAATTTGTGTTCCTCACTTTTTGCTTTATTTAATAGCAACGAAACTCACAGACTTTAAGCAAAACTTTTCGCTTTAACGTTTGCGGAATGAAATCGCAACAAATTATACAACGCTGGGTACAAAGCAAAATTATAAATGTAAACAAAGTACCGTTATTTTTCATTTACCACATGTTTTGTGATATTGCTATTTGATTTTTGCTGAAGTTGATCATTTATTTTGTTTGCAATGTCGTCAAAAGAAGAACAACGTCGAAAAACCATTTGTAATTTTTTCGACCATCATCCTGATTGAAAGAAATCCGATATCGTTTCTCATTTTGTAGAGCAAGGAGAAAATCGAAGTTCTTTATATAGAACACTGGCGTTATATGAGAAAAGACAAACAACAGAAAGAAAACGTGGTTCTGGAAAAAAGTTTAGTTTGAACGACTCTTCTATGAGAAGCCGACTTCGAAAAATTACCGATGGTAAAGTCGCTAAATCCTATAGGGAGCTTGGGAAAAAGTTCCAATGTGACGGAAAAACAGTGAAAAAATATCTGAGTGATATGGTAATTCAGAGAAAGTCCAGAAAAAACAAGGCAAAAGCGTCAGAAGCTCAAGAAGTTACCCAAAAGTCTCGACTTAGAAAAATACATTCAAAGCCAAGAGCGACATTGTATGCATCATGGACGATGAGTCATATTTCACATTGGATGGAAACGAATGGCAAGGAAAACATTTTTTTGAAGGAAAAAAATACGTAGACGATAAAATAAAGTATGTGGAGCATTCAGAATTTCTTAAAAAAGTTTTATTGTGGCTTGCAATTAGTCAGCATGGAATGTCAGAACCAGTTTTTTTTAACCCGGTTTGGCCGTCAATTCTGAAAGATATATAAATTTCTGCTTACCAAAAGTTAAAGAATTTATGAACAAGAAGCATTGAAAAGTAAATGTAGTATTCTGGCCCGACTTAGCATCAAGTCATTACGCCAAGAAGACATTGGAAGCCATGGATGGACACCCTTCAAATTCCATATCTATGTAAAGAAGAAAATCCACCCAATTACGCCCAATTGAGGATTTTTGGGCAAATTTAAAACGAAAAGTATATGCAAATAACTTCAGACCCAAAACTACCAAAAACTTGATTCAAAAAATTCGAAAGGAGCTTCAAAACATGCCAACATCGATATTTTCAACAGCCATGTAAAAAGTTCCTCAAAATTGCCGCAAAGCAGCTCGAATGGGACCAAATATTTTTTTACATTAAACTAGTACAATGTATTATCTTAAAAAAATAATTGAAATAAAATTTTTGTTTTTGTTTAAAAGAAAAAAAAATTTTTTTTTGCGATTTCATTCCGCATACGTTATTAAGAAACAATTTAAGCATTTACACAGCGTGATTTCTTTCAGTGTTCTTATCATCTTGTAATCAGATCTACACTTTAACCCCCCTGCCACCGCAGGGGGGTTAAAGACCATTACACTGTTTGATAGTTTCGGTTTGACAGATTCGACACTGACACAAGGGCGTGGTGGGCGGTTGGCATCAAATTTTCGCAACACATTTTGTTCTTTTAGTAATAGAACGAGGTCCCCTCGCAGCGAAATGATAATTGGAATTACACTAAGAGTGGTTTGACACTAAACTTTTGCCTGATGCCCTTGTGCCTCGGTGATGCTGGTAAAACTGGCGGTGTTTTTGCTGTTGTTGGCTCATCTGGTGTAACATCGGTTGGCTGTGACCAAATGAAGTTAAACATTTTTATTGAGTAAAATTGTAAACTGTAACTTGAGCGTTTCCACTAACCAACCCACCAACCGCACACACACACACACACCCTGGCAACAGAGGGATTCTTTAAAGAGGTATTGCTCCCCCGCCCTGTACTTTATCATAATCGCCATTATATACATCTCATTTGAAATATATCTGGTTACCCTTTCGGGGCTGACATCCTTGTACAATGTTGGGCTATGGCTTTTTGTTCTGCGATGCCCTTTGTTTTGGGCAAAACAAAAAAGAGTCACCGAGCGGAACAGTTAAGCAGGCAGGCAGGCCATGCCATTCCGTCAGCCAGCGAGTGAGCCTTGTGTAAGCACGGAAGTGACCTGTTTTTATGCTAAACATAACTGACAGAACCGGCAGCAGTAACAGCATCAACAGCAGGCATCAGCATGAGCAGCATCAGGCATCAGCAGCATCCGTAGTTTATATGAAGAAGTGATGAATGTAAGTTTAATACACGATGACATCAGATATCATGCCATGATAAAAAACCATTAGAAAGGACACAAAACGTTGTAGCAAACCCCCTTGAGTAAGCGATAGAGGACCTAGCAGAGGGGAGTAAGGCGTGAGCAACATGAAAGAATTATGATAAAAAAATAAAATGCTTTCACTTTAGGTTATGACTGAGTGACTATCACCATCATCGTCAGCGTCGTCATCATCATAGTCAGCATCGCCATAGTCATCTCAGTCGGAGCCAGGTTATGTGTTGTTTCGTTTTTCCGCCGTTTCCTCTTGTTTTCTAGTTTTCTTTTGGCATGTCTTGCTCTTGTCGTAGTTGTAACTTCATGGCACATTAATAGTATTAATGAAATTTTAATTGAATAAACTTCTTGTTGCTCCCTTTTTCTATTAAACGGGGTTAAATAAACTTTAACATCCGTGCATGGAACCCCCACTCCTATTAAAGGCTTCTTTCTTGACTGTCCTAGTATTTCATGTTGTTGTACTGGCCGAGTTTAGTGGCTTTTTATACGATTTGTCTTAAACGTTAGTGTTATCCTTAACACACCATAGAGGATCGAACGGCAAGACTTTCTCAATCAATTTAGCTTAAATGAGTTTATGCAAAGGAGTTTATTTTTTGTTAATAAAGACTGTAACGTCTGCAGGTGCAGGAATACTTTTGCTTAGGGCTTACACAAAGAACAGATTCGTGTACTCCAAGTATTTTATGAGTGCAACTAAATTTTAGTTCGTGCAATGGAATATTCAGCACACGGAAAGACGTTATAAAATAAATTTTCTTAAATAAGTTTTGACCTCGCTAAGTCTTTGAGTGTAGTTGGCGAATTAAAAACAGATTTGAGTACTCCAAGTATTTCATAAGTGCAACTAAGTTTTAGCTCGTGCATTACGTCCTCAATACATGGAACGTCCTATTAAAATAAATTCTCTTAAGTAAACTTAAAACAATAATTTTGTAGTCAAATCATGACAAAAAATGGGAGACGAATTGAGTTTGGCCGGGCCGAAGCTTATATACCTTCCAACATGGATTCCAGTCCAACATTGAACTTTTTTTTAAGCCGGCGGGGCGCTCATTTTTCCATTAGATCGTGTTTCTATAGGGTGATCCATTTATAGGTATTTTTTTCAGAACAACAAAAATATAAAAATTTAAATCAAGTGTGGAATCTGTATTAGTAATTTGAAAGGTCATTTTATGGCATTTATTTTTTTAAAATAATTTCCTTCAAATGTTGGCAACTGTATTATGGAAATGAGCGTTCGGTGAGAAACGGGAAGATCCGCTGTTTTCGACCAAAATTTTGTTCAGTGATGAGGCCTATTTCTGGCTCAACGGCAAAGTCAATAAACAAAATTGCCGCATTAGGGATGAAGAGCAAGAAGAAGAGGTTCAAGAGGTGCCATTATACCCAGACAAAACCACGGTTTGGTGCGATTTATAACCTGGTGGAATCATCAGTGAATGGTGTTCGCTATCGCGCCATGATATCGATATTTATGCTACCTGAAATCAACAGGACGGTGCCACTTGCCATACAACTGCTCAAACAATGGATCTATTGAGAGGTCATTTCGAAAAGCAGCTAATTTCACGTTTTGGACAGGTGAGTTGGCCGCCTGATCGATTCTATTCTAAAAAAAATAGCTCTAGATGGATCACCCTATATTAATATCAACGTCATACATGCTATCTACAATTGTAAAACTGGTATTAGTTTACGAGATATGGCCTTTCGAAGTTCAGAATCGAGTGGGCGGTGCCACGCCCTCTTGTGTACATTTAACCCAACATCTTCTTTAATTCCGCTTAGCTCCCTGTGGAGCATAGGGCCCAACGTAGTTTATAATAATTTGCTAATTTCATTCTGGCAAAATTGTATTCATATCAGTACATAGCTTAAGTCATAAGTGATATTTTTTAAAGGGGGCGTGGCACCGCCCACTTCTCAACCAGTCTGTGTTTCATACGTTTCAAATATCATCGTAATATCTCCAAAACATTTAATAAGATAAGGTGTGTCTATATCAGGGTTGTATGGGCGGTTACACGGCCCTTAGGAAGTGGTTTTTAAATAAATTCTTTTAAATAAGTTTTCACATCATCATACTTTTTAAATATCATCGTAATATCTGCAATACTTTATAAGATATGGTCTTTCTAAGTTCAGGGTTGTATGGGCGGTAACACGCCCCCTTTTCCAATCACATTTGAATGTATCTTATTATTATTAACTAGGCAGACGTAAAATAATGTGAAAATTTCGTAACGATCGCAGATAATATTAGTGGTATATTAGCAAAACAACGCCCAAAATTACAAAAATTGCAAATATAGGGGCTCCCAGAGGTTGACATAGTCCTTGAGTTGGTAAAATTTCCCCCTCTTGACCAAAGGGGCTCATTTATAAAGCCAACCATTTCAGAGCAAAAACACATATTTCTGCATAACAGAAGCCGCTTAGCTTCAATAGGGCTACCTGTTGTTTGCTTTCAACAGACAAACAGACGGTCGTGGCTAGACTGCCTAACATTTTCACGACGATTAAGAATATATATAAAAATATATATGTATAATATGTATAAGTATATATAAATATATACTATAAAGTCTCTGACCAGTATTTCGATCTGTTGCAAACGGAATGATAAAGTGAATGTCCCCTTCCTCTTATTACATAGCTTAAAAAAAGACCAATGTTTGACATTATTTAAACTGTGGACAGCGAATGTTCAAAAAACTCATATTTTCTCCATTATTATCGGTTTTATTTCAAAGCAATTAAAAAAGGTAAATAGTAACAAAAAAATCAAAGCCTTGTAAAGTTTAAATTTGATGTTTCCGGTTTGAACCAGGGGGTAAATTAAAATACGGAATCAAACCCAAACGGACCAAAATAAAAGCCGAAATGATTGAATTTTCCCAGGGCTGGTTATGGCTCCATAAAACACTACGGAATGATATTAACTTCACACCATATAAAGGGTGGTCCAACCATAATGCACGGTGTTAATTGTGAGTCAAGCCTTAACATCAAGTTTTTTGCCCAACATAATTTCGCATTTCTATGTTTCAGTGTATGAAAAATTTAACCATGGAGAGGTACACAATTGTTAAGATTGTAAAAGACTTTTACTAAAATGGGCACAAAGTTCATTTTGCGCACTTATTTTAATCATTATCGACCGAATGGGTCCACAATCGGGACAATTATGCGCAAATTTCAGCAAAACAAGTCTGCAGGAAATGAGAAAACACCATAACATGCTCGCCCAGTTCGTTTTTGACATCGTTCTGTCATCGTGGCGTACTTCTTCTTCGGAAATGATGTGGGCCAAGCAGTTACCGTGAATCTGTTCAGATACATTTCTAATGTACAAATACTGAAACAAAAATTTCAGTGTTCCCTTTATTGTCATCCCAGTGCTTGCCACTGGGATTTCTTGTGGCCTATATGTGGTTCCATGGTATGTGGTTAATGGACGATATGTGGTTCCCACAGGATTGTGTAACTTGCCACACAGTCAACGTAACAATGGCTCGTTAACACGACAAATTCAATGGCCGGTTTATCTTATGTCGTGGCGATGTTAATTGTCCGCTTCGATCATGTAAGTTGACAACGTTGGACTTCTTTGGAGATACTAAAAAGAAAAAGTGCACGTCAATAGGCCAAGAACAATTCAAGTGTTAAAGGATCAGATAATTCGATACATTACCGACATTAAACCTCCGTTATGTCTAAGAGTCATTGAAATTATGGGCCATCGGAAAAAGGTATGCCACCGAAGACGCATCGAGCATTTGGCCAATATTTTGTTTCACATAAAATTGTCATACATAGATCCTTCTATCGTAATAAAAGATATGAAGATAATTTTCTAAAAACTTTTTGTTTTATTAACAATTAACATTGTGCGTTTAAGTTGGACCACCCTTTGTGTTTAAATCAGAAAGGTCCATAGTATAGAGGCTTAAACACGGACCAACCTGGCGCAACGTCACATGGTTGGCATCTGGTCCCTAATAATAAAAGTTGCTGAGTCAAACGAATCGGGCTTTTTATTTAAAAAAAAAATTAAATAAAAAAGTAACCTTTGTACCGGGTTAATATCAAAAAAAATCCATATTGATAAGAATCGAGGGGGTTGGTCCCTGGGACCAAATATATGATGGGCCATTTAAAACCATAAATTTAAATCGGCTGTAAAAAAAATGGAACTCAACATTATTCATAAGACTACCACAACTCATATGACCACCACAACTGGCTCGGTATTACCTCATTCGATCAACCTAATTTTTGAATACATTTTCAATTGTTGCGGGTCGCATCTCTTCAATGACAACTTCGATGTCATGTTTCAACGCTTCAATTCGCTGGATGCTTTGCGAAACATTTATTCTTAATGGATCCACATAGAAAATAATCCAGATGGCTCCAATCACAGCTCCGAGGCGGCCAATTGACATCACAATTTCGACTGGTTCGATTTTCAAAAACAGTGCCTAAAATATCGATTGTTTCGTTGGCTGTGTGATGTGTGGCCCCATCTTGTTGAAACCAAATGTCGTCCATGTCATTCTCTTGAATTTTTAGAAACAAAATTTCGTTGAGCATGGCGCGGTAGCGCTCACCATTGGCGGTAAAGGCGACTACTTGCTTATTTTCAAAGAAATATGGCTCAATGATGAGGCTAGCCCAAAATTCACAGCAAACAGTGACTCGTTATGGATGCCTTGGCTTCTCAATGGTCATGTGTGGGTTCTCTGAACACCATATGCGGCAATTTTACTTATTGACATAGATACCGAGATGGAAATGAGTTTCATCTGATAACACGATTTTTCGCTAAAATTCTTCATCTCCTGCCAAACATCTTTAGGCCATTGGGCGAAGCGAAAACGCTTCGGATGGTGTTCCCTTTTTCAATGACAAAGTTCAACCTTTCCAATAAAATCTGAAATTAAAAAAAAAAGATCAGTACTTATTCTTTACAGCCGATTTAAATTTAAAATTTTAGATCGCCCACCTTATATAACAACAAGCAAAGTTTTGCCAAATATTGCTTTTTGCGTTTCTGGTGTGCAACAAAATTGTAATCGCTAGTGTGCACATACAAGTGAAGTAAATATTTCAGGGGTGCTTTTTTGACCCTCTATAAGCCGGCGATTTTACAAGAGACCAATTTGGAAGCTAAGAAAATCTTGCGTAGCTGGCTTCTAAGATTAGGTCTTGGGCAGTGAGTATACTAATTCTAGCTCGACGAATTGAGAAAGGATCACCCGTTTGTCCCTGAATGAGATTCTGAGGTAAAAGATTTGTCTGTACTCGTATTTAACAAATCTAATAAAGCTATGTAAATAAAGAAGGTTTCTTAAAAATGCATCAGAAAAGAGGTCACAAAGTACTAATAGTTAGTATCAGACTAAAAAAGTGGTATTAAAGTAGGAATGCAGAAAAAAGTGACAACATGGACAATTTAGTGTCAGAACAGCAACACTGTGAGGCAGTCACATAAATGCAATTGCGTTCCATTAATAATGGATATGATTGCTTTCTCCAATAATTCGATAATGTGACTAAAGAACTTAATTGATGTACATGTTTTAAAGTTTTATAAAGGGACTTTGTTCTGGGCCACCCAGTCATTGGACTTGTACATTTTAGAAGAGGAAATTACATCCAGTTAATCGAACTGGACCGATCTAATCTAATTTTATTAGGCATCTGGCACCATGTTAGTAACCATACCAGCTACCTGCTGTAAAATCTAGTTAGATAAGGCTAAGTAAATTGTTTCTATTAAAAAAAATAAGAGTTGCCAAGTGGGATTATAAGATCCCATAATCCGATCTGGCATAAACACTCAATAGACAATTTTCTTTTGACGTTTAAGGTTAGCCACCAGCTGAGGTTTACATTAAATAAGCAAATCAAAGCATAGCTAGGCGGAGGCGTAAGGGCATAAAGGCATTGTCTTGTGAGACAATTCCAATAGGAGCGAAACTGGGAATAAACATGAAAAGCCGATAGAAACAAACTGAATTTTTTTACTTATTTAATTTCCAGAACATCCCATTAAAGAACTAGGGGAATTCTCTCAAATTAGTAAGCTATGCTCGATTTAATTCTTATACTCACAGGCCTACTGTTTAACGCCAACTCCGAACGGCTTTAACATTTTAGAGAGAGGTTTCTACATGGCTTACAGATAAATCTCTTACTCGTAGTCTCCGGCATTTACGAGGTGGGCCCCCGCCGCTGGAAATTGTTCAACTCAAGATAATATGTTGTATCTACATATGTGACGCGCAAAATAGAAAGGGACCTAAGGTTAAAACCCAGTTTTGTTCAGGAGAGCAATTTTAAAGATTAGGTCCCTTTCTATTTGCGCTTAGAATCGTCGACTTCACTTTCATAAAACGCGCATATCTCTGGGAGGGAACACTTTTGGGGCATGGGATCGGTCTCATTCGATGCTCAGATGTTGTCCACATCAAAAAAAGAAAAAATAAAAATTGACTTTTTTTACCCTTAGGTCCGTTTCTCTATGCGCTGTCACATATGTTGACAAATTAAAGCCAGTATATATAGTCGGGGCACTTAAATAGATTTACCATTATACTTATTGAATTGAACAGAAATAATTGAATGCACTTACCTGAAAAGTAGCGTAGCGCTATAAGGTATTGTCTTCAAATGTCTTCCAGAACATTCGTTTATCGGCAACCCTCCGGTATTTATTTCAGAAGTAGTGATGTCGTCTTCATAAATCATTAATTGCAATATATGCACCGGATCGACCCGAAGGAGGATTTTTTTGGCCAATGGCTGACACCCTGGCTCTATGAGGCGCTACAACAACATTAATTGCAGACGCTTTCCGGAAGGGTACACCAGTATACAGATGGACATGTAACTAGTTCCACCGGCAGGGGTGGCGTTCCAAGAGATTCTTAAGACTTTTTCAATATTTTCCGGAAGAAGAAATGTGTTTCTATATGGTATTGAGCTTAATCCAACGATGACATTGCCGTCTTCCTCTTTAAGGAGGTGCTTTTTCAACTTTTTCCATCATTAATTTGCCGTCTTATTCTTTGAGAAGGCGCTTTATCAACTTTTTAGCAGCTTTAATTTGCCTTTTTAATAAAAACGCAAAATAGATATAAATACTAGATGCATTTCCACGAATTGACCTTTTAAATTTACAAAATTCAAACAATCTTAAGTTGAGCCTTGCGCAAATTATTTCTATAATGGTTCTTCTTCTTTTTCTCGAATATTTTGTTGTTGTGTTTAATGACATATGCAAAAGCTGGTGGCGCTGACAACACTTGCTCTACCTAATCGGAATGCGTGCCGCGAGCATCGCCTGTCAAAATGTAAATATGATTTTGACGTCGATCTTAACGTTTGTATATAATGTATATAATGTGTATTATGTATATAATGTATATAATACCCAATGCTTCCTCTTCTTTTTTTTCTACACCATTTCCAATTGCTATTTAGAAAATAAAAATTAAAATTGATAAAATACATACTGAAATTGAGAAACGTAAATTGAAATTGAGAAAATACAAATTGAAACTAAACATCGCAAATTACAAATTGAAAAAATGCAAATTGAAATTAAGAACGTTAATTGAAGTTGAGATAATAAAAAGTCCCCCTTTACACGGGGCAACTTTACTTACCGCAGCTCTCAGTTGGTTGGAGAGAGAGGTAAGGGGAATGGAAAGGGAAAAAACTTGACCGTACTTTCAATTACTTCTGTGTTTTTCGTAGTGTGAAGTTGGCTGCAGATCTTTTTAGTATTTTTCGCACACAAAATTGTTTAAAAAAAAGCCAATTTCGTTCGTGTTTAAAAAAAAGATGAGATTTACTTATTTCATAAAAAATTAAGAATTAAATATTTTTTGCCGTTTTAGTACATTGCCTATCAACTACTAGCTTCTATCTAGGCTGTGGACTTAAGCTTTTACAACAAACTATTTTTCGATAAATTTTTTTATCGAGCTGGACTTATTTTTATAGATGTGATCAAAATAGGCACTTTTTGTTATCAAATGGTCAATAAAGTTGGCGTGTTTGTTAGTTTTTCGTTTACATTAACTTCAAAACAAAATATATGTATATAGTTTTTACGATCTTGGCTTGGATGCCTTATTAAAGGCACTTTAAGTTTCTTTACATATTGGTAATCCAATAATATACTGTAGCTGTCATTGGTCTCTAATATTTAATAAATATCTCTAGATCTATTATGTACTGGTTGAATCCTTTAATGCAAGCAGTGACATACACCTTCGAGGATGACATTCATCGAGAGCTTAACATCGTTCAACAGTGATATTCTGCCATAAATGTTGAACTTTATGTAATAATTCTTTATGTTGCTATTGAGTCAAACATATACAAAAACTGATAATATTTTATTCGGCATTAAGCGTAACATTTATGAAAAGTAAAAGAAAAACAATTTTTAATCTACGAGATTTTTAGTGATACTTAACCTAAAACTTAATTTTTGAGGTCACATATGAATTTCCACTCTTAGATTAAACAGAATTTTAGAATAAAACAGCTTTTAGATAAAACAGCTTCTAAGCGCCTTATCATAAATTCCATTTAATACGGTACGTTTTGACAGTTATTTTTCCCCATTCTACTTGCTAAGAACTATTTATCGTATCTCTTTACGAAGTATGGTGTCCTCTTAACTTTTCCGCCAAGTAGGACCACAAATTGTCTTTGGATTCGTCTTGGCATATCATTTTTTTGTTTTCTTAAAAGCGAACATATACATACCATCAATGAACACACGATTGCCGGCTCCCGAGGCACACAAAAATCCCTATACCAATACCGAACCACCTCCATGTTTAACTGTCGCTTTCAAGATTTAACGATTAAGGGCTTCATTTGGCTTAACACTCAACAATTGCCATCCATCGGAGCCGAACATATTGAAGGCGCTTACAAGCTGTACCATTACTATACTAAATAAATTATGAATTATATTATGTCAAAATCTAATATTATTGTACTTTTGTTTTTAGATATATGAAGTTTCTTGGAGGCAAAATACTTTTGAGACTCACTTTAATATTAAAGGAACTTCTTATGAGGCCTCCACTGAATAGATGCTCGTGAGAAAAATGTTTCCAGAAGCTCGTTTCTGTAAATAAATCAGTAAGTTACCGATTTATGTGACGTCACACCGATTAGATTGACTGTTACCGATTTCATGATAACTGCTGTTTCTGTACGTTAAAATCGGTAAAAGTTTGATCTGTGATGGAAAAAAACACAAATCGGAAAGAAACGGTAGAAATTGAAACAGATGACAAGCAGCTTTTTATTTGCATTTGTTTTCGTGTACAAATATTTTGTATTAAAACACTGCTAACAAATTAAAAGTTATATTAAAAACTTTTAATTTGTTAAATATATGCAAACAAATAAAAAACGAGGAATTAAAAAAGCTGACAGTTGGTGATGTACATTGCAAGTAAACATACATTTGCACTAGGTTATTTTGCATTACCATACCGATTTCGTTGAAACCGGTTCATAAATTGTCGTAAATTGCAACACACTGCCATCTTAAATGTTTATGTTTTGCTACCTATTTTCAAACACAATAAAACCGCGGTAACACATTTAAAATATATTTTTTTAAAAATATATTTATTTGTATGAAATAAAACAATAACATTGCATACTGTTTAAAAAGTCATATTTGGTTACTTGTTTTCTTATAATTGCAACAACACTATAGCAATCGGCAGAGTTTTCACATGGCTTAAAGTCAGTAAGAAAGTTACCGAATTCAAGTTGAATCAATTTTTTTACAGAAACACTTTTTTAAGCGATTCCAATTGAAGTAGATTCGGAACAAATGTCTTATTACCGATTTGAAACGAGTGAATGGAATAGGAATCAGCAATTTTTTTATACAGAAACAGTGATGGTAAGAATGACGTCAGAGTGACGTCAAATCGGTAATTTCAGACGGTAACCGCGATCGGTACGAGTTACAGAAACGTGCTACAGGTTTAAAATACTGCCGTTTGCCCGATGTGAAAAAATGTTGCCGCTAACAATCCAGTATCGGCTTGAAAGTCATGTTGAGTCTTGTCAGCGCAATTAGCTTATGTATATGTATCGATGACAACAACAAAATATTTGAGAAAAAGAAGAAGAATCATTCTAGAAATATGTTGCACAAGGCAAAACTTAAAATTCTTCGTATTTTGTAAAATTAAAAAATTAATGAATATGCATACGTTGTGGCTATAAAATATATATGAAGCTGCAAGAATCGAGTCAAAGTGCCAATTAATGTTGTAAAAATGTGGAAATACACCCTCCCAAAGAAGAAGACGGCACAACCATCGTTGGAATTACTACATACATAATCATCTGCCAACACAAGTGTTCTTCTGGAAACCATTGGAAAATCCTTATGAGTGATTGGAACGCCACCCCGGTCGTTCGAACGAGCCACATGGCTATTTATATACGCACGAAGGCTTCCGGAAAGCATTTGTAATAAATGTTGATGTTGTAGTGCACCCTAAGTGCCGGAGTGACAACCCTTGGCCGAAGATCAATCCGGTGCAAAGACTCGGCTGTCGTGGCATTGATGTGGTTAATAATTTATTGTGACGACACCTCTAACGTTAGAAATATGAAGATACTGGAGGATCATCTACAAAACCCATATTCCAGAAACCATTTGAAGATCATGCGTTATTGCATTGCATTACATTTTCGGTAAGTTCATTCAGCTTTTATTATTTAGTCTCAGCTGTAAATTGGTACAAATCTACTTGCAAACCGCTTTTATAATGATTTTAAATTGTCAACATGGCCACATTTTACCTATCTTGAGTTTAATTTTCATTTTGTTTCTGCCGGTTTTTCTTGCTTAAGAGACATCCAAATTTGTAAAACTCCATAAATCTTAAGTCCCACCTAAAGGCTTAATATGTTTTCTCAAACGACAACGTCTTCATGTCCCTTAGCCTCCTAGCTAGGCTTTAATTTAAGCATAGAACTAACACCGCTGGCATTGGCCTCCAGAACTGGAATCTTTGGAATTATAAGCTCCCCGACCCCTTGGATTTTGTATATATAATTCACCCAGCCGTATCCAATTAGATTAGACTGCAGGTGTGCTTACATCAGACCAGATTTCTAATTCTGTTAGATTAGATAAATCTAATTAGAAGAGATTAACTGGATACAATCCGGTATGTCCATTTAACCGGTCCATTTAAATAGAATTCGATTTGATATTACGATTTTAAATAAATCCTGATATGTGACAGCGCATAGAGAAAGGGACCTAAGGGTAAAAAAAATCAATTTTCATTTTTTTTTTGATGTGGACAACATCTTAGCATCGAATGAGACCGATCCCATGCCTCAAAAGTGTTGCGTCCAGAGATTTGCGCATATTATGAAAGTGAAGTCGACGATTCTAAGCGCAAATAGAAAGAGACCTAATCTTTAAAATGGCTCTCCTGAACAAAACTTTTCATCAACTTTCACTTTTTTTTTTGTGATGTGGACAACATCTGAGCATCGAATGAGACCGATCCCATGCCCCAAAAGTGTTCCCTCCCAGAGATATGCGCGTTTTATGAAAGTAAAGTCGATGATTCTAAGCGCAAATAGAAAGGGTCCTAATCTTTAAAATGGCTCTCCTGAACAAAACTGGTTTTTAACCTTAGGTTAAAAACCAGTATTACGTGATTTCAGATCTTTTAATGTAAAGCAATTTGGATGTTTTAAAAAAAGTTCAGGTTTTTCAAGTCATATTTAATTAAAATTTGTTTGAAATCTCCAATCGAGAGCAAAACTATTTCAATCAATTTCCATCACATACCAGAATGCCCTTTACTAAAAACTCCAAAGAAATGCCATTTACAAGGTAGACCAAGTCTATGTTTCATTGAAAAACTCAAAACAACAAAAATTAAGTTTTTTTTTCATTTTATAAACGGTGGTCCAACTAATACGCACGATGCTAACTGTAAATAAAGCAAAAAGTTTTGAGAGAATTATTTTTATATTTTTTATTATGGTAGAAGGATTTATGACAATTATGAGTGAAACAAAATATCAGTCAATTGCTCGCCACGGCTTCGATGGCATACCTCTGTCCTATGGTCCATATTTTTATAGACTCTGAAATATAATGGAGGTTGGATATCGTTAATATGCCAAATTATGTCATTCTTTAGCTCTTAAATTGTTCTTGGCTTATTTATTGACTTACACTTTTTCTTTTAAATGTCCCCAAAGAAAGAAGTTCAACGGCGTAAAATCACATGATCGTGGCGGCCAGTTTATATCGCCATGAGTGTGAGATAACACGGCCATTGCATTTCTCGGACAAAATAGCCATAATATCGTAGGCTGTGTAGCACCATCCTGTTCGATGGTCTTCCAGGTCCATATCCACAATTTCTGGCTACAATAAATCCATTTACGGTTACTGCTCTACGGGAAATTGTATTGTTGATACAGAACCAGTCATGTGATAGGTCCCTTATGGATAGGGACCAGTCCTAGTCCCGACCCAACTATATGAAATAAACCTGTAACTTTTACATGGCTTTTTCAGTGGAGGGAGTCAATGGACACTGCTCACATACCATGTGACTGATTAAAAATAACAGGTATAGTACGTGTCATTATACTTTTAGTTCCCATCATAAAACACCTCTCAGTTGTACTAATAAACCAGTATCAAAGCTCCGTAGTTTGTAAACCGTACAAACCATTTAAATACAATGAGGCAATTAAAATACACAGTAAGAGGAAATATTTAAAATTTCAAATTTGGAGATCAACGTTTTTATATGTAAAAAAAAGCGAAAACTTAAACCAAGAAATTCTCTGTTGTAACTCGTAATTCTGGTTGTAATATAGCTTTGAGATCAAATTTAATTTAAAGTAAAAAGTATGTTGAGCATCATCTAAATCTATCAGTAAAATGAAATAAATAAAAAGAAATGCGGTTTTATGTGCGAAATTATTCCGCGAATTTGACGACTTTGAATATTTCAAGTAATTGAGACCATTCTTTCCATACTGAACCTGTTCTGTAATAGGTTCTGTTTTCACCCCTCGGTACATTCAGGGTAATTGACTCTTTATTTCCCGTAGGATGCTTGGCCGACCTCATTTTTGGAGAATTACTGCTCGATGGCCGAATGAACTGGGCGAGCTTGCACTTGTGTTTTACATTTCTTACAGATCCGGTTTGATGAAATTTACGTACAATTCTCCCGATTGTGGACACATTTGGTCGATTATGCCGACCGAAAAAATCCCGAGTTGAACGCCTATTTTCGAAAAAGGCTTCAACAATCTTAATGCGCTGCTCAATGTTGTACCTTTCCATGGTTGAATTTGTTAAACACTAAAACAAAGAAATGTAAAATTATGTTGGGCAAAAAAACTTGACGTTAAGGTGTGACTCACAATTCACATCATGCATTATGGTTGGACCGCCCTCTAGGTTTATAAGAAAATGCAATCATGGGTTTACTTATGGACTGCCTTGCTGTGTTGGCGTTGTGCCACTAAAATGTAAATTTTGTCTGATTTTCTGTATTAATACGTTAAGGCCACTGTTTAATTTTGATACTAAATGAGCAATTTTTTATGCTAACTTGTTAGCTATTTATGCAACATTTAAACATTTTTTAACTTTTTTTTATCAAATTATTAAGCAGAGACGTGCCTGTTTCTTTACACTTTTCAATTAGAAAAAAATGGGACCTTTCTTAATTTGGCGATCGTTGCACAATCTAATTTTTTAACTGACGTTCTGTTAAAGTCTGGCTCCGCAAGATTTTATACGGCTTAGAGATAAATCTCTTATTCGTAGTCACCGGTGCTAACAGGGTGAAAAATGACCCCTGAAATATTTTTTATGTTTTCATCACAATTTTGTTGCACTCCAGAAAAACTGCATCATGCGCCGCAATAATGAATATTCAGCGATGTTATAAAACCGTTGACTGTTGTGTTTTTGTATACACTATCGAGACGAAACTTCGCTTATTGTTTTATTTTGAACCAATTACCAACCCCTCCTATTTCATCCGTATCGGTAAATGTTTTAATATTACCTAGATAGAAAGATTTCTTTCGAATTTCAGTCTTTCCTCTCTAGAAGCCACTTATGTAGCCTGATCTTAATCAAGATCACCAACTTTTATTATCAGGGGCCTTAATTAATTCAAGCCTTAATACTTAGTCTTTTCTACATTGTAGAATTATTGCTCGAGAAACTGTTTATAGGTTGCTCCTTAATAACACTTGGCATAGTTTGTCAAAATGTAGGAGATACAAGCCCATGCACAACTGGGCAACAAATTTAACGTTAAATTGTGACTCACAATTAATATCGTTCATTACAGTTGGATAACTTTTTATATTTTAAATTGTTCGTATTGTAAAAAAGTCGGATCGGTGCAGAGGTTAAAATCCACACAAAAACTAAAAGTAATCGGAATACTTATCTGCGTCCCTATAATGTTATATTATTGATCGTCGTACAAATATAAGACGGTATAGCCATGTTCGAAGTGATAAGACAAGGCGTCGTGGCACCACCCATACATTACTGATCAGAAAAAGACCATATCTTATGAACTATTAGAGATATGACGATGCTATTTGGAACATATAATACTGGCATGGAACGAAATATACATTAGAGGAGAAGGGGGCCACGGCACTTTTAAAAAATCGTATTTATGGCCAAAGTAATGGACCGACCGTTACAACATATGACAAAATGAAATCAATGACTAGCAAATTCGTTGGGTAAAAATTGGACAAGGGGACTAAGTATTTTTAAAATAAAGCTTGGCACCGCTCTTTCAACTCTGAACTGTGAAAGTCCATATCTCGTGGACTTATATCGAAATGACGTTAGATGTTGGTGTGTTAAACAACAATACTGATGGAGAAGTGCGCGCTGTCTCGCCCGCTTAAAAAAATCATATTGCTCTAGAATTCATAAAGAAGGGCATATCAGCTTGGCACGGCCAAATGTAATTTGTCGGATTATTTAAGATCACGACGATTCTTTTTTGCAAATTTCTACCAAGCTAATGTCATTTGAAAGATCACCGTGATCTAGAAGATTTTGCGATTTCGTGTTAAAGAATTTTAATATTCATTTTTATTTAAGGTAAATATTCCTTTATCATCTTACATTTTCTTAAAATCATTTCTGTATAAGTTGATCTTCCCTAGTTTATGTAAGATTCACCTAAGTGAGCTATATTTCCGTTCCTTTGTCAAAATGTTGAGGTTTTATTTTTCTTGTGGCCTTTATCAACGCCCATGATTTGTTTCCCTATTAATGCATTCCTTTGCCGTTCGCTTTCCCTTAACCCCCTTCACACAAATATGGCATCGTTGGTGCTGGTATTCATTGCTCCAGCCATCCATTCATCCATTCATACGCTCATTTATTCATTTTGCTTTTATTCATGTCACCGGCAGCAGCATGAAAGGTCTTTCTAGCTGTCACCGGTAACCTGTGCTGAATGCCGTAGAATCTGTTGACATTTTTGATAAGCTAAGAACAGCAATCGGCACGTTTGGAGTACTTTCACACACACACACATACACACAAGAAAAGGCAGGGGTCCTTTACAAAATATCCTTAGCTTTCTTAACAGGAGTTAAAACACGATGTGCTGCTCATTTGTTAAGCAACTGAAATTGGCATTACACCGCCACCGGTGGCGCGTACAAGGGGGTTCTTCGTTCTCCAGGGCGTCCGTCTTGCAATAATTATGAATGGGACACCGGCTTTATAGTGGCCAAGCAGAGAAAGTACGACCGACACATAAAAGCCGGGGCATAAAGAGTTGCATCCATTGAAGGCAGTTTTAAAATCGAATAATGTTGCGAAGACAAAGTAGCAGCAATCGTGCGAGGATAAATGTTTGCACACAACTTGCAGATGTCGGATAATTCAGGATATGTTTTTGTGAAATACAAGCAAATATTGAAAGATGGATGTGGTACTAGGATGCGATTTATGTTAAGATTGCTGTATGGTGGTATGGATGTATGAGTTGTTTATAGCTCGGCATAAGTTGCATATGTGTTGACTGTTAGAATTGAGTTTTTCTCATTGCCACAACAACGACTTTCTCACGGTGGTACAGATTCTAGAAAGTGTAAGTGTAAAAATCTTAATTTCAACAAATATTTGCTTCAAGAAGTTGATGTTGTTGTAGCGGCAACTGTGGGCCGGGGTGACTGCCCTTGGCCGAAGAATTGCTCTGTCCATAGAACCGGCTGTCCTGGGCTTTACTTGCTGTCATGTGGCTGCGCCCGTTTTCAAAACGCAAGTCATTACTCCACATCCCATTCACTTGGCAAAGAAAATTGTGTCAATAAGGGCTTGATAGCGCTAATCGTAAGCAACAACGTCTTCGCTGTTATTACTATACCCTCTCTTATTGGATAGTTGGTATCTTGACTTTGTCATGCTGTTTGCATGACTTTGAAATACTGGTCACAGACCCCATTAATCTAATTCTTCGTAATATACAAGATGATCTAGTCATGTCCGTCTGTGTGTCTGGCCGTCTGTCTCTATGTGGGTAGCAAATTACAAGTATCACTATTTAAAAGCTAGGTGGCTACAGAATAATGTGCTAATGAACTTAAACGATTAATGTTGAAAATGGGGCCAGATCGGTCAAGAGCTAGAATTTTTCCCGACACATGGAATTAGTCAACCTCTGAAAATCAACAAAATCTCATAAACTATTAGATATATAAGATTGCACATTTGAAACATATTATGTTCGCATGAATCGAAACACATGCTGCAGTAAATGAGGGCCTTGTCACGCACCGCATTTACGGCCAAAGTATAAACCGATCGTTTTAAAATTTTTACAGAATGAAATAAATGATGAAGAAATTTTTAAAAACAATTTTTAAAATGTTAAAACAAGTAAAAATTGCTAAGCTTAGCTGTGCCGAACTTTGGATACCCTCCACCAGATTCCTAAATAAAACCAAATTTGGTGCGGAAATGTGTTCTATATAGAAATCTTTATGTGCAAAATTTCATTTCGATAGGTCAAGCTTGTGGTGAGTTATCGTCATATTATTTCTCAAAGCCCATGAGACCGTTTGTGTGGGAGGTACCAGTAGGTCTTTTCCGATCTCAACAGCATTTGGCGCAGAAGTGTGTTCTATATAAAAATCTTTATGTAGAAAATTTCATCTCGATAGGTCAAGTGTGTGGTGAGTTATTGTCATATTATTTTTCAAGGCCCATGAGACCGTTAGTGTGGGAGGTACCAGTAGGACTTTTCCGATCTCAACTGAAGGTGTGTTGTATATAGAAATCTTGATGTGTAACATTTCATTTCAATAGGTTAAGTTTGTGGCGAGTTATAGTCATATTATTTCTCAAGGCCCATAAGACCGTTTGTATGGAAGGTACAAGAAATGGTGGCCCAATCTAAACCATTTTTACACAGACGATTGCGCCTATATAGAGATTATTATTTGCAAAATTTCAGTGATTTTGCTTAAGAAACTGGAAGGATATTTCCAAATAAAAAACTAATTTTTATGAGGTAGTGTCGATTGAGGGTCTCCAACACCAACATCCCGTAGAGCTATATAGCCCATTTTCAATACCAACCATGCTAGGTTAACTACACATGTTTGTGCCAAATTTCAGCTCCCTAGCTGTTTTCATGCAGGCTCTATCTTGTTTCCAACAGACGGGCAACATGGCTAGATCGTCTTAGAATTTTACGAGGATCAAGAATATTTATACTTTGTTGGGTCTCCGCTGATTATTTCAAGGTGTTACAGACAGAATGACAAAACTAATATACCCTCCATTGTATGGTGGAGGGTATAATTAAATAAAGGGCGCTGCATCGCCCACGCAACCCTGAACTTAATGAGAAAATATCGTGAACTACTCGTATTGTGGGCCTGGATCGAAACACTTACTGGAGACAAAAAAATGGATGGATCCCATAAAACGAAAGTTACAAAATTTTTACAGAATGAAATATATGAAAGCATATTAATAAAGACTATGTTGTATTAAAAGTGGACAAAAAGGCGTGGCACTGCCCATATAACGCTGGAACTTGAAAGGTCATGCTGCGTGAACTATTATCTCTTTGACGATTGCAGTTGGTATATAAAGGGTGTCCCAAGAAGAACGCAATTTTTAAATCTGGCAACATTCGAAGTGTCATTCTTTGACATTTGAACAATTGTTATTGTTTGTTAGTAGAAGGTACGAGGTTAGTAAAAATGGAGCGCTACACGAAAGGGAGTTCGTTAATTGGGTATTGGAGAGACAACATGAAAATGCTGATTTTGCCGATAAAATCATCTTCAGTGACGAGGCCCATTTTCATCTTGATGGCTTCGTCAATAGGCAGAATTGTCGCATTTGGGGTGCGGAAAATCCTCGAGTGATTCACGAGAAGCAAATGCATCCTCAACGTGTCACTGTGTGGTGTGGTTTTTGGGCTGGAGGAATCATTGGACCTTTTTTTATGAAAATGAGGCAGGTCAAGCGCAAACAGTCAATGGTGTTTTGTATCGTGAAATGATAACCAGTTTTTTCTTGCCTAGAATTGAAGAAATGAATGTGGAGGGCATGTGGTTCCAACAAGACGGCGCCACATGTCATACAGCCAGAGAAACAATTCAATTGCTGCATCAGTCATTTCCCGGTCGTGTTATTTCGCGTTTTGGAGATCAGAATTGGCCGTCTAGATCGTGCGATTTAACACCATTAGATTTTTTTCTTTGGGGTTTTTTGAAGTCGATGGTTTACGCGAATAAGCCGACGACGACTCAAGCCTTAAAAGACGAAATTGGACGCTGCATTAATGAAATAGCGCAGCATTCATGCAAAACGGTCATTGAAAATTTCATTAAAAGATCGCGTGCATGCCAGCAAAGCCGCGGCGGCCATCTGCACGATATATTGTTCCATACATAACCTCATTCTGTCTACTTTACGATATAATAAAGTTTCACGATTTTTTCTTAAATATCTGTGTTTTATTTAAAATTTAAAAATTGCGCTCTTCTTAGGACACCCTTTATAATGTTGGTCTGGAAAGAATCGCACCCTGGTGGTAAAGAAGCCGGTGCCACACTCTATTGACAAAATGTAATGCTGCACGCAGAGAAAAAACATGGTTACTACATGGTCACGGCAATAGTAATATGTTCTTCGCAATAAAACTATGTTCGTCGCAACCATAGCATTGATAACTGAATTTATTTTTGACAATAGTATAATTGCAGCAATATTAATATTGTTGAAATGTAACAATAGTATTATTGCCAAATTTAAAAATGAAAATATGGTTATAGCAACAATATAAATATGGTTGGTGCGACAAAAGTATTGTGTTTTGCGTTTTATGTTAACAATAATTTGATTACGGCAATCATACGGTATGATTGTAATTTTTCTTCATTTAAATATGTTTTTTAGAACAAATGTAATTGGTACGGATCTAATGCAATAATAGTACTTTTTTTTTATCGAAATTAAAATTTTTTAAACAAGCTGCTTTGGCTTTGTTTAACTGAAATATTTTTAATAAAAACGCTCACGTTTATTTAAACTTATTTTTTCTACTGTAAATAAATCACTCATGTTATTTTGAATTTAATGTATTTTTGAATAATTTTTAATAATTCAAATCTATTTTTGACAACTTAAACCAATTATAACACTAGCCAACAGCCGTTTTGTTATTTGGTTCTAGCATAATTTTTCTCATTGATTTTGACCTACTAAACACGAAAATGAGTTTTAAAAATTTTTCTGTCGATTGGTTTTCTAGATACAAATTTTTGAACTTTTTTTTTTAAATTTTTGGAGGTACACTTACAATTTTGAGCATATCTTTCGTCTTCTTTGACCTATTTGATCCTACTACTACTTAAAGAAAATTGAGTCGTCTACAACTCATTCTCAGAAAATTTTCAAATCGGGTAAGTAGTTTTGATGTTGGCGGCTTAAAAAGGTTAAAAAACGGCGTTTTTTTAGTAAAAATGTGGCAGAAAAAAACATATAAAAATTCATATAAAATATAAAACACGATGCTAACAGCAATTTTGTATAGCTGGCATTTTTACAAAGAAAATAAGCCCTTACTTAACAAAATCTGACAACAAATGGCGGACTTATAATTTTTTTGGTAAAACTCATTTTCGTGTTTAGTAGGTCAAAATCAATGGGAACAAGTATGCTAGAAACAAATAACAGAGAAAATTTTGTTATTTGTGACCTAGTGTAATAAATAATATTTGAGATCAAATCTATTGTCGACAACTTAAACAAATTCTAATAAATTATATTGTGGATCATAGTATAATTGTGTGTGATCATACTATGGATGTAGGGATCATAACATGGTTGCGTCTGAATCATAGTATGGTTGTGAGGATCATACTATGGTTGTATATGAAACATACAATGGTTGTGAGGATCATGCTATGGTTGTGGAGATCATAGTATGGTTGAGTGTGAATCATACTATGGTTGTGGGGATCATAAACGGTGTTTTTTATTGAGGTATAGAACTTCGAATTGAAATAAAACACAAGAAAATCGTTTTATTGTCCATCAATTTGGCTTTATTGGAAGGATAATTTTATGCCATTAATGTTTAAATATGATTTCGGGCATGTGGCCGCCGCGGCTGGCTCGAATAAAGCCAATTCTACAGGTCCAATTTTCAACCACTTTTTCGAGCATATGTTGGCAATAACGCCACGAATGTTGGCTTCCAAGTCCCCTAACGTGTTTCTGGTTTGTTGGCGTAGACGAGCGACTTCACATATCCCCAAAGAAAATAATCCAATGGTCCATGTTAACCGATCCATGGTTAACCGAATTAATTGCTCTGATTAATTGCTCCGTCCATTTTATGTCGACCACGAACTGAACCATTACTTTCGAAATAAATTTGCACGATTTGCAAGCGTTGTTCTTTTGTCAACCTGTTCATGATGAAATGGCAAACCAAACTAAATATTAATCACTTGACAGCTGACAAAATGGCCGCCAGTTAAAAAAGTGATGCCAACTTAAAGTTCTATACCCCAATAAAAAACACCCTATAGTATGGCTATGTGTGAATCATATTATTGTTGTGAGGATCATAGTATTGTTGTTTTTGAATCATACTATTGTTGTGAGGATTATAATATTGTTGCAGCACAACCATATACCCAACAATAGTATTATCCTCTTCGAATACTGTCACCACAACCATACTTTTTTCTGCGCGTGGACTGAACTCCAGAATGAATAAGCTTCGATCCGGCCGAACTTAATTTGTTCATTTGTTTTGTTTGGGTTAGCGTGTAATTTTGCATTATGAGCTTTTGTATACAGCTATGCTATCCACTGTAATTTTCCGGCAAACATTTTTGTAGAAATTTAGACCCTTGAATTTAAATTTCCTACAAAAAGGGGCAAAATTGACCCACGAGGAGGGTTAAGAACTTTTACAAACAGTTTTGTCCTCTTATAATTCCGCAATATACAATTTTTTTTCATATATATTCAGTAAAATGCTCCCTTCGACAAAAAAAATTAAGCTTTGACCAACTGTTAACAAAAGTTTAGACCACCTAAATTTAATGTTTATTCTACTCAAATGATCTTCTTAGCATGTTCTTTCAAATTGTAAGGCCTTCTGTTCCAAAAATGTTGATGGACAGTGTCATTGATTGTCACAATTTGCTGGGTTCAATCGATTTTATGGTTCTAAAAGCAGTATTTTTGTTCTATGCTATTGTATAGAACACAGAACAATGTACTTAATCTTAAAGCCCGTAAAAACCTATTGGTGATTGCAACAGTCTTCTTGTATGTAAAATTAAACACTGTTTTAATATTGAATTATAATATTTCAATTCCATTCTTTTTACGGCCAATATTAATCGTACAAGTAATACAATATTCTTATCATTTTTTTAGAGATTCGCCCACTCAGACTTAACTACGAAAACATACAAAAAAGCAGTATTATAAATATCTTAATATTAATATATTGATAAATTCAAGGAAAATTTTCAAAAAAAAAACCTTGTATAGGGTGATCCATCTAGAGGTATTTTTCAAACCAAAAAAAATATAATAATTCAATCAAGTGTGAAATCTTTATTGGAAGTTTGAATTTTATGGCATTAATTTTTTGAAAATAATTACCTTCAATTTTTTACAACTGTATTATGGAAATGAGCGTTCGGTGAGAAACGGGAAGATCCGCTGTTTTCGACCCAAAATTTTGTTCAGTGATGAGGCCTATTTCTGGCTCGACGGCAAAGTCAATAAACAAAATTGCCGCATTTGGGCTGAAAAGCAAAAATAAGAGGTTCAAGAGGTGTCATTATAAACAGAGAAAACAACGATTTGGTGCGGTTTATAAGCTGGTGGAATCATCGGTGCATATTTTTTCAAAAATGATGATGGCCTTGGGACTTGGGGCTTTCAAACGACGTACCGGACATTTATAGACTGCAGCTTTAAAAAAAATAGGATTGAAAAATGCAAACGGCTTTAGGTGAAGCACGCCGATAACTTACACAGAAAAATTTTGTTCACCGATGAACAAATTTTTACCGTTCAGGAAAAATTTAACAAGCAAAATGAAAGAGTGTATGCGCGGTCATCTAAGGAAGTATCTGAACTGATGCCAAGGGTGGAAAAGGGTCATCACCCAGCTTCAGTCATGGTTTAGTGGGGTGTCTCTTACGATGGAGTCACTGACCTGCATTTCTGCGAACAAAGAGTCAAAACATCGGCCAAAGTTTATCAAAAAACCGTTTTGGACGCTGTTGTGAAGCCTCTTAACAATTCCCTGTTCCAAAACCAGCCATGGACTTACCAGCAGGATTCTGCGCCGGCCCATAATGCTAAAACGTCCCAGGCCTGGCTTCGAAATAATTTGCCAGCGTTCATTTCCTCTGAAGAATGGCCCTCAGGCAGTAGAGATTTGAAGCCATTGGATTACAAATTGTGAACGGTTTTAGAGGACAAGGTTTATCACAAAAGATACCCCAACATTGTATATCTTAAGACTGCTTTGGTTCGAGCTGTGGCCAATTTTCCAATGGACGAGGTTCTTGCAGCTACTGACGATTGGCCAGTGCGACTTAAGGCGCGTGTAAAGGCAAAAGGCGGACATTTCAAACAAGTGGATTCTTTTTGGATACAATCAATATTCATCAATAAATGTATTAAAAAATATTTGGTCCAAAAACATTCAGTACTTTTTACTTTACAGCATAAAACGTGTGTAACAGTATTTATGTCCCTACTAAGTACTCGTATATCAGCTGATAGAGGCCCGGAGCTCAAAATTGCCGTATTATCTGCGAAAATTTATGACTCACAACTCCGCCGGAAAGTCATGTGTAAAATATTTTACAATATTGGTGACAAACACGAACCCTGAGGATAGGAATAGCATATTTATTAGATAGCTGATCTTCAATAAAAACTCTAGATGAACTGTTGCTTAAAAACACTTAATGACTCTTACAAAGATCGGTTTAATCCTACATGTATCAACTTGTGAATTAATGCATCATGTAAATGAGTGTAGGGTCGGTCGACGTAAAACCTCACTTTCGCCAACGACGAAAGTCGCATAACAAGTGGCGTTGTGGGTATTCAAATTCCTAGCTGACTAAAGTCAATTATTGGCAAGCAGCAAAAATCAGGCAGTATTAACTCCTAAAATAAATATGGGTCATTTCATGTCAAGTGACCCAACTTTTAGAATCGATGTCTTCCGGACAGATCGAACCTTGCACCAAGGTAAGTCCTATTGGATAGTAGTTTAGACACAAATTTTGAACAAGATCGGCCAAGGACTCTCTGAGTAAGAGGGGGTCGAATTTTGACATGATGGCCTAACAGTTGTTTCTTCGCAGCTATGTAATTTATTTCCCGTCTCTTCCTGCCTAAATTTGTCCCAATTATAAACTCTAATAAAATATTTTAACTTGTGATGACAATTTCTCAAAAATGTACCACAGTGCAAGGAGCAAAACTACTACTGCTGTTTTTGATGTTAAATTGTTTCTTCTCCATGTTAATTTATGTGCTAAACTTTTCGTCGTGTTGCTCTGTCTGTCTGTTTGCTTTGAGCTTCGCAAATATATGTATGTTAACGAGCAGAAATAGAACACAAATACTGACACACACACACGCACGCATACTCTCGCTTAGCCACACATAAAGTCGCAACATACTTATGTGCATACCAACACATACGATGGCAACACAATCTTTGGCTGTCAACAGTATTGTCAAGTAGCGAATACCAATAAGTTTATGCAACAAACATTTAAACTCTCGGGCACATACACACACACATACATACAGACACGCATATAACCAAGTATCCATACTTACACAAGTGGAATTGTTTAAACACCCATAGATAGAGAGTCGCTATGTTGGGGAAACGCATACACAGGCACGCCTAATGAAATATGCACATACATAGACGTTTATTTGCATTTAATCCTCTAAATACATGGTAGATGCAAACGCATACAAACACGAGTATTCACACACTCACACACACACGCATACACTCGCATGCACATGTTTCAGCAAACAAACACAATTTCTAGGCAACACTGCCAAATATACACGCACACAGAGATCTGTGTAAGG
The DNA here is from genome assembly GCA_963513945.1 of Hydrotaea diabolus. Classification (NCBI taxonomy): domain Eukaryota; kingdom Metazoa; phylum Arthropoda; class Insecta; order Diptera; family Muscidae; genus Hydrotaea; species Hydrotaea diabolus. Next base: position 17,188,781 of record OY740720.1, on the reverse strand, counting down.
TCCTGTGTAAGCTTGTGTATGTTCGTCTCAAATTTACACACTCATACGCATTCGCATAGTTCCGTGGGAGTGCATGTGTAAATATGCGTATGTGTGAGTGTGTATGCAATAGTGTATGTTTGCCTTTTAACATGGCATATTGTTCACTGTCAATTACAGTTGAGCTGGTAATTAAGAGCTATTAAATAAAGTAGTAGCATTCGTAGTAGTCGTAGCTGTACTTGCAATAGTCGATGTTGTAGCTGTAGTGGTAGTGGCAGCAGCAGCAATTCTATGCTAACCTTAGTAATAGGAGCTGCAGTCATCATCGTCGTCGTCGTCATCAACATTCTGGTCCTGGTCCTGGTGGCAGCGTCTGTGGCAGTAGCTTCTAAAGCATTTAGCAATTGTTATAAACTTAATACCCCTGCCCGAGAGGGTGAAGCTCTGAATTTAAGCGTAGCGAACCTTTTCTACTCGTGGTTTGGGAGATTCGGTAACGTTTAGTTTTCGGTTAAAGTTAATCGATGCCACAATAAATGCCACGAATAATTGCTTGAACTGTTCATGGGCAAAGAAACATGAGCCAAAGTCAAATGTGATAATTACCCCACCTTTTTGGCTCAATTGGCCGAAGGGGGGTAAGGATGAAATGTTAGCTGCGGATACAAAATTGAAGTGAAGACTGTTTGGCCAACGTGATGGCATCTTGTATCGGGTGATCAATTTAGAGGTATTGCTTTCAAATAAAAAAGTACAAAAATTCAAATCAAGTGTGGAATCTTTCGAATGGAAATTGTATGCCATTTATTTTTTGAATATAATTTCCTTTAAATGTTGGCCGCAACTACGTCTCAAGGTGTCCATTCTGAGTGTTCAATTTTGGATGACTCGTTCAAACATTCGACCGGTACGGCGTTAAAGACACGCGTAATGTTGGATTCGTAGCTCCAGCTTAAAAAGTCTTAAGGTGTGTTATAATAACACGATCTAGGCGGCCAACTCACCAGTATAAAACGTGAAATTAGCTGCTCTTTGAAACGACCTCTCAATAGATCCATTGTATGAGCAGTTGTATAGCAAGTGGCACCGTCCTGTTGAAACCAAGTGTCGTCAAGATTACGGGCTTCAATTTCAGGTAGCATATAGATCGAAATCATGGCGCGATAGCGAGCACCATTCAGGGTTACGTTCCGGGCATACTTAATTTTAAAAAAATATAGACCGATGATTTCTTCAGCTCATAAGCCGCACCAAAACGTAGTTTTCTCTGGGTATGATGGCACCTCTTGAATCTCTTCTGGTTGGTCTTCAGCCCAATTTTGTTTATTGACTTGCCGTTAAGCCAGAAATGGGCCTCACCACTGAACAAAATTTTGGTCGAAATCAGCGAATCTTTTTCGAGCTTTAAGGTACGGTCACACTGGGCAAATATTTGAAGAAAAACGACCACGAAATATTTCATAGTGGCAAACAACAAAACCGCTGATTTCGGGGAAACAAAAATATTTGGCAGCTAGTAAAAAATTGCCAATGTGAACACAGTGTGACCACCCGAGAACAAATATTTTGCTCTATTTACGGCAAATATCTATTTGATCTTCAGAAATTAGTATAAGAGTAAACAATAAGAAATAGCAGCTGGTAAAATCAGTGATGTCAGTGTAACAGCTAAACGTTCGAAGGCTGAAATTGGCCCACGAAGTTGTGTCGCTTTCTTTGTAATTAGCGGGGCAACAAATTTCAGCTACACTATTTATTACAAATTTAAATGGTCTACATCTCATTTAAGTGCTTCCAAATAGACAAACTCTGCTGCGTTCATGCGCAAACAGTTTTTATAGAGAGCTGTTGTTGCTGTGCGCAGTTCTTTTAACAACTTTGCGCAGCATCCTTCGGTATTCCGACTACGTACCCACTCCCGAACCTATGGCCTTTTTTGCGTTTTCCCCTTCCAAGACTATCAAAGATGCTGCTCCACAGCACAAAATCAGTAAATCTTCTTCCTGCATTATTGGTTTCAAAAGGTTGACAGAAAATGAATTTCTATTTTTTGACAGTTTGATCAAATATGTTTTTTAGTCAAATATTTATTTAAATGTAAACACACGTCAAACATGTTTCCCAAACTTCTATTTGACATTACTTGACATCTGTTTGAACCAACAAAAACTGTCAAATATTTGTCGGTAGTGCGAACACAAAATCAACCCTGTTTTATTTTGACAGAAATTGAGCAAATATGATTAAATACATTTTCGTCAAATATTTGTCCAATGTGGCAAACAATACCAAATGGCAAACAATTCTGAAAAGAAAAAACAATAAAGTTTAACACAACACAAAGTTACAAAAAGATATTATCTAGTTTTTTATTCCTTTATGATGACTCTGGACTGGATTACTCGCATAATGTAAAATTTAGATTTCTTTGGATTGAGAGTTGACAGAACCTGTGCGCCAATTGATTACTCTGGCTGTTGACGAATAAAACCCCACATTTATTGATAGGCAGTTCACCTAGGTAATCCAAAAAAACTACCTTCAATTTTAAAAAAAATATTGCCATGTTAAAATTTTTGGTATTATCATTAAAATCCGATGACGCTTGCAAAAGTCAGTCTTATGACATGAGTTCATATTACTTATAACTATATATTTATATATTTAGGCCTTTAAAGTAAGTTAAAGGGTGGTCCAACTAAAATGCACGATGCTAATTGTAAATTAAACATAAAGTTTTCAGAGAATTATCTTAATATTTGATAAAAGGTTCTATGGCAATAATGTGCGAAACAAAGTATCGGTCAAATGCTCGCCGAGGCTTCGGTGACATAGCTCTATTCGATGGTGCATATTTTCAATGACTCTGAGACAAAATGGTGGTTTAATGTCGTTAATGTGCAGAGTTATCTCATCATTTAGCTCTTGGAGTGATCTTGGCTTATTGACGTACCCACTTTTTTTTAAATATTCCCAAAGAAAAAGAAGTCCAACGGTGTCAAATCACATTATCGTGGCGATCAATAACACAGTACAACAGCCAATCTGGGGGGTGAGAAATTCCAAGTCAGGGTGATGGTACCTATGACCTTTTACATTTTTTCCTTATCTTGATGTTTTTTCGCTTAGTTGTAAAATGTTGGCAAAAACGTAGTTTGACATAACTCGAGAACGACTAGTTCGATTTTGCTGAAATAAATTGAGAAAAATTAATAATTACATTTTCTTTAATCCATTAATATACTGTTTCTCTACCAAATCAACATTTTTGCAATTAGAAATAAATTTATGAAGAAAATTTTGCCAAAAAAAATTTTTTTTTTTTAAAACATTTAAATCCCAAACGGAAAAACGTGTAAACAAAATGTAAACAAAATGCGACATAGATCATAGAAATCGATTAACGCGTTCTGCTTTTATTTACAATTAAGTGAAGGTATCCCATTTTGACAAGAATATTGATATATGTTTTTATTCAAAAAAGTGTCATTTATCGCCTTTTTTATAAATTTTCCCCAATAACTCCAGACTTCTGGCCATAAACTACTAAAAAAATAAAGTACAAATTTTTATAATTTTTTATTTTTATTTTATTTATTTATTTTTATTTTATTTATTTATTTTTATTTATTTTAATAAATATTGCCTAGACTTTTTCGATGGTGGTTGTTCGGGACTAGTGGCATCGCATTCATCGCTGTCATCAGTTTCTGAACCACACATAATGTCAATGTGTGACTCCACTGCTGGCCCTTCTGCACCTCCTGAAAATTCTTTATCATCAGGATCATCCTTGTCTTGGCACACAAGCTTACTCCACCAGCAAATTTCCGCAAGTATTGCACTCGGCTACTTTTTCCCTCTATATCTCATTTCAAATGGCATAGCAAATTGATGATAGCGTTCGCCTTGTTCATCAGATTCGGTAGCCAATTGTTTGCTGAAGTAGTCCAGATGATGATGTAAATAATGGATTTTCAAGGACATGTGGACACCAATTTCCGAGAACGATCTTGACATCCTTGCGACAGAAACATCGTAGTTGGTAGAACGATGCTTTCCCAACAATCCTTCTATTACTTCTTTGATTGCCTTTGGTGTTGCGGCACTTGCAACACCAACGTAATTATACGATATTCTTATCCTTTTTGCGGCTCCTTTATTCGCACATGCATAGCAATTCAATGGATTGTGACCTTCGCCAGGATTAGTCCAAGTCATTGGGATACCGAATGGCATAGTTTCACGAATTCTATTTCTCCAATCCATTAGACGGTTGTAGCAGCTTTTACACACCACATTTGGTACCCAATTTTTGTTCAGTATAACATTTTGGTTGAAGTACATCTCGTATATTTGAACAAAAGCAGTACTGAAATTTCCCATTTTTTATGTGTTGAGACATATTGACCACAGCAGTAGCAGAAGCTATTTATATCTGGCTTGCACAGTTCCATTTTCTATTCACTTTTGTTCACTTTTAAAAAACTGGAGGGAAAATACTTGTTCTCTTCGCGTTCGTCGGTCGGCACTTGTTTAATGACAAAAAACGAACAATGAACACCTATTTATACTATTTCATTTTCATATTTTTCAATATTTTACCGACAGGTACTTATGAATTGGCGCATCTTGCAACGTTCTAAAACATGACCACTCATGAATGTGGGTGGAATTCGTGTAAAAAAAATCATGCAGGTAGCCAACAGAAAAACCCAAATAATTACAAAAGTGCCCTTGCTTTTTTCCTTTTAATTGTTCACGCACATTTATGACCGTTTTTTAGTTTGTTACAGCAACCATAAAAATGTAATTACCTTTTGTTTATTACTATTTTTTTTAATTCTGAGAATCATAAAAAAGTCATCAACCTTTTTTCCAAGGAATTTTGAGCATATCTCGAGCAAATTTTTGAAATTCATACCTTTACTTAATTTTGAATAAAAGCAGAACGCGTTAATCGATTTCTATGATCTATGTCGCATTTTGTTTATAGGTTATGTGACTTTACGTGAAAGTTATAAGACTCTACACGTTTTTCCGTTTGGGATTTATATGTTTTAAAAAAAAAAATTTGTTTTTTTGGCAAAATTTTCTTCATAAATTTATTTCTAATTGCAAAAATGTTGATTTGGTAGAGAAGCAGTATATTAATGGATTAAAGAAAATGTAATTATTAATTTTTCTCAATTTATTTCAGCAAAATCCAACTAGTCGTTCTCGAGTTATGTCAAACTACGTTTTTGCCAACATTTTACAACTAAGCGAAAAACATCAAGATAAGAAAAAAATGTAAAAGGTCATACAAAAACTGGCACATACGAACGCAAAACCCTTTGAGGGTTTTAATATACTGACCTAGTACCATCACCCTGACTTGGAATTTCTCACCCCCCAGACAATAACCCCAAAAATGTTCCACTGTGTAACCTTAACAACGACTATGGTTATTGTTTTGTTAGCTGTGTGGCAAGTGACAAAATCCTGTTGGTACCACATATTGTCCAGGTCCATATGCTCTATTTTTGGCCACTAAAGTCCGTTATCATCTCCCGATTTAAACGCCCCATTTTCATTAAAGGCTTTTAAAAGCTTAACTCGCTGCTTAATTGTGTACCACTCCGTGGTTGAATTTGTCAAACACTGAAACAAAGAAATGTCACATTTAGTTGGTCAAAAAATGTGACGTTTAGGTTTGACTTACAATTAACATCGAGCATTATGGTTGGACCACCGTTTATAAGATAATTCATATCTCGTTTGAACTTGTGGACATACCAAGCTAAAGTTTAAAAAGGGTGTTTTTTTAGACGTGGGTTTTTTTATTCTAGCCACACTTCGTAAGGAATAGATTTACTCCGGAACAACGTTAGCAAATGGACCCAAAACGAGATTACTACCGTCCTGATTTTTACAAGAACATTTTTACAGATTTTTATAGATTAGATTAGATTTAGATTTTTACAAGAACATTTTGTTCAGCAATAAAGCTCACTTTTCGTTGAATGGGTGCGTTAATAACCAAAATTGTCGCATTTGGAGTAAAATCCACAAGCCATTGTTGAGACGCCGTTACATCCTCAAAAAAAGTCACTGTTTGGTGTGCTCTATGGACAGAGGGAATCATTGGTACACATTTCTTCAAAAATGAAGCCGGTCATAATGTAACTGTCAACGGGGAACGCTATAGAGCCACGATTGTTTGTTTTTCAGTATTTTGAAGGATCAAAACTTAGTATTTTGGACGAAGGAAGATGGTTATTAAAATTGAAAAATTCGATACCGATTAAGATATAAATCCCACACACTTACATATGTTTATCAGATTTGATTTTTTTAGTATATTCAATTTCATCTTCATGATATTCGGAACATGTCAGTTTTGGATTTAGATACAGCTCCCACACACATTTGTACATCTCATTTAATGTTTTTAACTCTGAAAGCCAACTTCAATTTTGATTAAATTTGGCTCTAGTACCTTGTGCCAAGGAACGGATGCTGTTTAAATTGGAAAAAATCGGTTCCAATTTATATATAGCTTCCACATATAATTTCAAACGATTTTACCAAAAGAAATAACATTTTCTCACAAATTCAAATATGACATTACCTTAAAAATCTCGGTAAATTTAGAGCCCGCCCAAAGGCCTTTAGGAACATATTTTCAGCTGCCCCTTCTGAGCATTGAGAAGTGCAGGGTAAAATATAGTCGTTCACGCTCGACTTTACCTTTCTTTACTAGTTTATTCTTAAATAAACTTATAGTTAAGCCATTTAAAATGGCCCTGACTTTATATCGATGTTGTTGAAGGGCTGGGCAAAAAATCGGGATATGTATTTTTATGGAACGTTTGACGTTCCATAGAAAAAGTCGTTAAGTGCGCTCGGTGAATCGTAAGGGGTGTTTTTTATTGGGGTATAGAACTTTAAGTTGGCATCACTTTTTTAACTGGCGGCCATTTTGTCAGCTGTCAAGTGATTAATATTTAGTTTGGTTTGCCATTTCACCATGAACAGGTTGACAAAAGAACAACGCTTGCAAATCGTGCAAATTTATTTCGAAAGTAATGGTTCAGTTCGCGAAGTTCACCGCAAGCTCCGTCCATTTTATGGTCGACATAATCGTCCATCAGAGCAAATAATTCGGTTAACCATGGATCGGTTAACATGGACCATTGGATTATTTTCTTTGGGGATATGTGAAGTCGCTCGTCTACGCCAACAAACCAGAAACACGTTAGGGGACTTGGAAGCCAACATTCGTGGCGTTATTGCCAACATACGGCCCCATATGCTCGAAAAAGTGGTTGAAAATTGGACCTGTATAATTGGCTTTATTCGAGCCAGCCGCGGCGGCCACATGCCCGAAATCATATTTAAACATTAATGGCATAAAATTATCCTTCCAATAAAGCCAAATTGATGGACATTAAAACGATTTTCTTGTGTTTTATTTCAATTCGAAGTTCTATACCTCAATAAAATACACCCTTTATATACTCTCCACGGTGGGTTCCCTATTGGCAAATATGTAAAACTCCATCCTTCACTGAAGGGGATAAAAAGCTTTACAGTGTTCGAAATTTTATGATATTTCTAGTTGCATAAATAGGTAAAGTCGGAAGGGCCTTAAGTTTCATCAAGTTTTGCAAATTTAAAAAGTAAAAAATTATTTTATTTCTGACAAAATTTCATTGATTTCCTTTTCCATATATTTGTCTTTATAGAGATACGGCTTTGGGACCCAAATAGGTTAGTGAATTACAATTAATCCAGATCTTAAAAATTATGCCATATTCTAATTAAAGGAAATTTCATTGTTTTTTTTCGGCAGGCATATTTTTATTTAAATGTAATCCAACTTAAGCCAATCGTAAGCACATTTCACATTTTTGCCTTTGTGAGCAAATTTCGTTGTTATATGTACCATCACTTTCATAAAACGAGCATATCTCTGGGGCATGGGATCGGTCTCATTCGATGCTCAGATGTTGTCCACATCAAAAAAAAGTGAAAATTGATTTTTTTTACCCTTAGGTTCCTTTCTCTATCCGCTGTCACATTTGGAGAATGAATAATGGAGAGATTCACAACTGAACAAAGAACCAGACTAATATAAGTAGAATTTAATTAATAAAATCAGCGATCAATTATTTTAACGCAAACGCATGAGCGATAAAGCTCATTTTCATTGGAATGGCTTTGTTAATAAGCGGAACTGTAGGTTCTTGTTGCTGAAATTCGAATGCTACTGCTACAAATTTTGAAAGATGTAATGGAAAATGCTCTAAAACGAGCGAGCGAAGCTAAAAACGGGGGTCTTTTAAGTGACACTATTTTTCATACTTAGTGTAAACAAAATTCCACTTTGTATATTATATAATCTGGAAAACAAAAGTTAGTAAAGTTTTTAACGTCCATGGTATATGGTTTTAACCCTTTCGGGTAAAAGGCAAATTTGTTCTGTATCAGTTTAAATCGTTGTCGACTTTATGTCAAAAACGGCAAAAATTAACTGATCAAAGCTCTTGGAAGTTCCTTATTCCTCCTCTAATGAAACTGCAAGATAAACATGTGTGCAGCCAGTATGGTAAAGGTTAACAATTTTCAATCCAATCTAAATTAACTTTAAAATTAATTAACTTCCCAAACAAAAACTCTTTTTCACAACCATCATTCAAACATTGGATCAAAATAATTTACAATGTTATATGTTGCGTTTTTATGCCCCAAAATTGTTCTCTGGAAATTAATTTTAGAATATAATGGCAGTAGTTGAAAGTAGTTGACAATTCCAAGTAACAACTTTAATTATGCATTATTATCTCTCAAGTTTTTGCGTTTATCTGGTGTCTATTGCACACATATGTATATGCCGTACACACACACACATATGTGTGTGACAACATTCCCGGGCGTGTGTGTGTGTTAGTCGGTTTACATGTTTCCAAACTAATCCCGGAAATCCACTTTAAACCTCAAGCGTTGTAGTAGTTTGGAGCTAAAAACTTTACTAACCAATCAGTTTAACTTTGAAACGTTTTGGAATTTGTCCTTATTGTCTTGCCAATGTATATGTGTGGGTGTGTGTGTGTCTTCGTTTGCTCCCCCTACTCAGTGGATCAATGATGAGAGAAAAATCAAGTGGTAAATGTGTGAAAACTCCCTAGAATAAAAAAAGAAACTTTTTCTTATCCACCCACAAAGTGGCTTATGATGAAATTCACAGACAATAATATTAACTTTAAAACAAACAGCAGCGGCAGCAGCAACACCGATGCCGACAACAATACCAGCATTAGCAGCAACACCGATAACAATATTTTCTTCGCCAAGTGAAACTGATGCCGCACAGTGGGACATTTTTATTTTTATACCGTCTTTTGTGAAACAGGTGTTCACAAAAGACGCATCCACGATTTTTTTTCAATAGAAAAATTAGAAATGCGTGGTGTCATTAAATATTTACATAAAAAAGGTTTATCGGGACATCCTTCATATGCAACAGTAAAAAATTGGGTTGCTGAATTTAAACGTGGTCGTACAAGCATTGAAGATGAACCACGTAGTGGACGTCCAAAAACAGCACCAACAACAGAAATTGTAGCCAAAGTGCATGATATGGTATTAGATGATCGACGAATAAAAGTGCGTGAAATAGCTAATATCATGGGCATCTGAAATGATCGAGTCCATTTAATTTTGCATGAAGAACTACAGATGAAAAAGCTTTCTGCAAGATGGGTGCCGCACTTGTTAACAGTCGACCAAAAACGCATAAGAATGAACATTTCTCAAGCTTGTTTGGATCGTTTTCAGCGAAATAAAATAAATTTTAAGCGTCGTTTCATAACTGTTGATGAGACATGGATCCACCACAATACTCCAGAGACAAAAGAACAATTCAAACAATGGACTGAAGCTGGAGGAAGTGTCCCAAAGAAGGCAAAAACAATTCAATCGGCTGGTAAGGTTATGGCAACGGTTTTTTGGGACTTCAAAGGTATTTTATTGATTGACTATCTGTAAAAGGGTAAAACAATAAATTCAGAGTACTATTGCAACCTTTTAGATCAATTAAATGTACAAATTCGAGAAACACGTCCTGGCTTACAACACAAAAAAATAATTTTTCATCAAGACAACGCACCAGCGCACAAGAGTGTTTTAACAATGGCTAAAATCAACGAATTAAAGTACGAGTTGCTTGACCACCACCTTATTCTCCTGATTTAGCTCCCAGTGACTTTTACCTGTTCCCAAATCTAAAAAAATTCCTTGCTGGCAAGCGTTTTACCTCAAATGAAGATGCAATTACAGTTGTAAACCACTATTTTGAAGACCTTGAGGAAAACTATTTTAATCAAGGGATAGAATTGCTAGATAAGCGTTGGACTAAGTGTATTGAAGTTTCAGGAGATTATATTGAAAAATAAAAATATTTTTGAAAAACTAACTATTCTCTTTCATTGATAGGCTAAGAACTTTCCGAGCCGCCCTCGTATCTATCGTTACTCGTAGGTATTACTTAACAAGGGCTGGCTAGCATTTACTCTATCATATCATCTTGTCTTGCTTCGAGATTTGGAAGACGTTGTACTCTCCGCAGCTCCTTTTAGCACTGCCACTATAAGCGTTTCCATCTTACCCCAGTTTTCTATACCAAACATGTTCGGGCCCAAAATATTCATAAGGGATATCCTGAATCTGGGGCAGTTAAGAAACGTGTTCTACATATTCCTCCTCTTCCACACAGTTTGGCCATACAGGCGAGCTGTCATGTTTAAATCTGCGTAGCTATTTCCTAAAACATCCCTGACCTGTCTAGAATTGTGTTGGGCATTAGTTTACCTCTTCTTGGTACCTACTCGTATGTATTTGTCCAGTCGGATATAGTTTGAATAAACAGCTGCGTTCAGCTATCTTTCGCACTGCTGTCCCACTTAGTTTGCCACATTTCTATAGAGACCTCTCTTCCTCCCGGCCTTTAATCTGCCTCGTCGTTCAGCAGGATCTTGTCTCGAGTCATATATCCGCCGCATATCAATCCCTAGTATATCAATTGGCATCATTCCTGTTATTACAGAAGCTGCTTCAACCGTTATGGTGCGGAATTTGCTTATTGTTCGCTCCTTCCTTGATCTCTCGCCTGTCCATACGGAAGCCGCGTATCGGATTACGGAGTTAACGACTTCGTTTGTAATCTCCTTTTCTCCCTGTCACTACGATAGCCGCTTCATCCGATATGGTGCCCAATCCGCTTATTATTCGTAGGACAATCAGGCGATAAGTTGATGTTAGCTTCCTTTTGGCCTTCTTTCTTGACATCGCGTCTGCCCATACTGGAGCCGCATAAAGGATCACGGAATTAACGACTGTCGCTGGTAATCTTCCTGTAGCCTGCATCGGTGCTCCGATGTTGGGGCTGCCTTTTCGCTCGTGTAGTTGATATGCTCCTTACAGTTGAGTCTGTTATCTAGCGTAACCTCAAGGTACTTAAGGGCTTGCAAAGAGCAAGAGAAAAGGTATTCAACTCTTATGCTCATATATTCGATCTTTTGTCTGCTAGTACTCAGTGCCGCTTCTGATTTCTCATCAGCCAGCTCTAGATCGTTTCTAACCACATGCGCACCTGGTGAATATCTTCGTTTGTCATATATTCTAGTTGGTGAATATGCTTGGATACAGTAACAATTGCAAAATGACCGGCGAAGTCCATTAATTTGATACTACGAGGGCGGTTCGGAAAGTTCTTAGCCTATCAATGAAAGAGAATAGCTAGTTTTTCAAAAATATTTTTATTTTTCAATATAATCTCTTGAAACTTCAATACACTTAGTCCAACGCTTATCTAGCAATTCTATCCCTTGATTAAAATAGTTTTCCTCAAGGTCTTCAAAATAGTGGTTTACAACTGTAATAGCATCTTCATTTGAGGTAAAACGCTTGCCAGCAAGGATTTTTTTTAGATTTGGGAACAGGTAAAAGTCACTGGGAGCTAAATCAGGAGAATAAGGTGGGTGGTCAAGCAATTCGTTTAATTCGTTGATTTTAGCCATTGTTAAAACACTCTTGTGCGCTGGTGCGTTGTCTTGATGAAAAATTATTTTTTTGTGTTGTAAGCCAGGACGTTTTTCTCGAATTTGTACATTTAATTGATCTAAAAGGTTGCAATAGTACTCTAAATTTATTGTTTTACCCTTTTGCAGATAGTCAATCAATAAAATACCTTTGAAGTCCCAAAAACCCGTTGCCATAACCTTACCAACCGATTGAATTGTTTTTGCCTTCTTTGGGACACTTCCTCCAGCTTCAGTCCATTGTTTGGATTGTTCTTTTGTCTCTGGAGTATTGTGGTGGATCCATGTCTCATCAACAGTTATGAAACGACGCTTAAAATACATTTTATTTCGCTGAAAACGATCCAAACAAGCTTGAGAAATGTTCATTCTTATGCGTTTTTGGTTGACTGTTAACAAGTGCGGCACCCATCTTGCAAAAAGCTTTTTCATCTGTAGTTCTTCATGCAAAATTAAATGGACTCGATCATTTGAGATGCCCATGATATTAGCTATTTCACGAACTTTTATTCGTCGATCATTTAATACCATATCATGCACTTTGGCTACAATTTCTGTTGTTGTTGCTGTTTTTGGACGTCCACTACGTGGTTCATCTTCAATGCTTGTACGACCACGTTTAAGTTCAGCAACCCAATTTTTTACTGTTGCATATGAAGGAGCACTTTCACCTTACACATTCACCATATCATTATGAATTTCTTGTTCCGATAAACCTTTTTTATGTAAATATTTAAAGACAAAACGCATTTCTAATTTTTCCATTGTAAAAAATCGCGGATTCGTCTTTTGTGAACACCTGTTTCTATATGAAGGAGTTGCCAGATCGAAACAAAATTTAACATGTGTTCATAGCAGAGATGGAAGTTTCCAAAACACTTTTTTTTGTGTTTATACCGCGCTTTCTGTGCTAGGCTAAGAAGTTTCCGAACCGCCCTCGTATGTTGGAGTGGTAGTCCTAGGACTCCGTCGTAAATGATGTTCCACAACAGTGGGCCGAGCACTGATCCCTGTGGAACAGCAGCTGTCACGTGGTAGATAGCTTCCCCTTCGTCGTTGTCATATATCAGACTTCGATTCAAAAAGTAGTTGGTGATCGCGTAAAGAACGGCCATAGGTGCCTGTATTCCTGGAAAAGCGTTTTTTAATTTGCCCCAATCAGGCGAGTTAAATGCGTTCTTCACGTCTAGTGTTCCTACTGAACAATACTCCTTGGGACCTCCCTTCCAGAAATTCCCAGATATCGCCTCCACTGCGACCTTGACTACTGACTTGACTGAGTCTATGGTGGAACAATACTTCCTGAAACCAAACTTTCGTTCAGATGCCAACTTTCTATCCTCCAATATTCTCAGTAGGTGGTATGCGCTCCAGTATTTTCTCGATTGTATCTAGCAGACACCCTCTTACCCTCACCCTCATTGAAAGGACAAAACGTGTAACCCACCAAAAGAAGCCTTGTAGACCCGACATATATGTTTTGACCAAATACATTTCATGACTTGTTGAGTCTTTTGAGCCATGTCCGTCAGTAAGGCGGTTCGCACGATAACTCGCGAAACGAGAAAAATAGTTTTTTGGTTTTACTTGTAACCTCCCACACAAATGTAGGATTACGCCTACTTTAAATTTCTTTAAAAACCTCAAATCCTAAATATACAATCAAACTCAAAATCAACATTAAAGAACAGGTTAATAAGCTTTACTTAAGTGCGAATAATTGGATTGAATTGGAAGCAACGTCCGATTTGGTACCTCTCACACAAATGATTAGAACCATTTCGCGTCATTGCACCATTTCGCGCACTTTCATTATTAAAATATATTTAATGATACTTTTCCGATCTAACTCTAAATCATTCCTTAAGACCACAATTATAAGCTTAACTTAGTGACAAATAATTGGATTCCTAGCCACGCCCCTTCTAGTAACTCTCACGCGGATGGCGCTTGGTCAGTGAAGATTAAACCCACATAACTTGTCACCCAGTGCGTAAAATTCGCTTAAATTGTAAACATCGTAATATTTCAATAACGGCTTCATATCACAAAAAGGGGTTAACACGCTCCATTCTGGTACCTCTCAAATAAATGCACCCTCCCGCCCACTTTTTTATTCTTGAAATATCTTTTACGATACTTATACGATCAAATTTAAATTCAATACTTAAAACCAACTTTATAAGATGAATTGGTGACAAAGAATTGGCTTCCTAGCCACGCCCCTTTTAGTTCATCTAACACAAATGACACTGTTTCAGTACCGATAAGAACCTAAATAGCTTATCACCCAGTGCGTAAAATTCGCTTAATTTGTAAACACCGTAATATTAAAATAACGGCACCATATCAAAAAGCGGTTGGCACGTCCCATTCTGGTACCTCCCACTTAAGTGCAACATCCCGCCCACTTTTTATTCCTGAAATATATTTAATGATACTTTTACGTTCTAATTTAAAATTAATACTTAATACCAACTTTATAAGGTGAATTGCTGACAAAGAATTGGATTCCTAGCCACGCCCCTTTTAGTTCATCTCACACAAATGAAACTGTTTCAGTACCGATTAGAACCCAAATAGCTTGTCACTCATTGCGTAAAATTCGCTTAAATTGTAAACACCGTAATATTAAAATAACGGCTTCATATCAAAAAGGGGGTTCACACGCCCCATTCTGGTACCTCTCAAATAAATGCACCCTCCCGCCCACTTTTTTATTCTTGAAATATCTTTAATGCTACTTATACGATCTAACTTAAAATACTTAAAACCAACTTTATAAGGTGAATTGGTGACAGAGAATTGGCTTCCTAGCCACGCCCCTTTTAGTTCATCTCACACAAATGACACTGTTTCAGTACCGATTAGAACCCAAATAGCTTGTGGCCCATTGCGTAAAATTCGCATAAATTGTAAACACCGCAATATTAAAATAACGGCACCATATCAAAAAGCGGTTGGCACGCCCCATTCTGTTACCTCCCACTTAAATGCACATCCCGCCCACTTTTTTATTCTTGAAATATATTTAATGATACTTTTACGTTCTAATTTAAAATCAATACCTAAGACCACAATTATAAGGTTAACTTGGTGATAAATAATTGGATTCCTAGCCACGCCCTTTTTAGTACATCTCACACAAATGACACTGTTTTAGTGCAGATCCAGAACCCACATTTCTTCTCTCCCTGTGTGTGAAATTCTCTTAAACTGTGAACGTCATAATATTTAAATAACGGTTTTGTACTTGCATATGAAAATAGGGGCGTTGACACGCCCCATCCGATTAAAATTACGAGGTGTTGCATACGTATTGTTCATTTGCCGCCTTCTCTCTAAATGACCCACTGTGTGCCGCAGCAGGGTGGGGCGGTGGTAGGAGTGCTCTACATATCCTGTAAGCAATTGTTGTAAGTTGGGGTAGTTGGCTTATCTCCTTTCTTTTCTTTACTTTGTGTTCCTCCTTTTGCAGAGTGGTACGCAATGTGAGTGTGTGTGTGTGTGTGCCTATGAGTGTGTCGGCGTGCTTATGTGTGTGTGTGTGTACATTTAACAAAGAAACTTGCAATTATCAAAAACTTTTAGCAGTATTTGGCCCAAATTTTATTAAACGAATACTTGTTCGCTGCTCGATGAATGTGAACTACGGTTGCCGCTCTTCCGGTGGCTGCTGCCGTTGAACACTTTATCCACCACACTCAGGCGGGCAACTTACACACACATATACCCGCACATACGCTTACACGCAGTGCGAGCTGAACACTTAATAGTTTTTCCCTTTATTTAATAGTAAACATATCATATTTTCCTTACACTCATGCATACACACTAATATTCATTACACACACCGACATATCCTTGCATACATATATTTACACGCATCAACACACACACACATACTCATATGTCTACATCTCTGTTGTATATAAGTTGTTTATACATAAATAACCCCTTTTTTGTTGTTTTCCTTCGTCTTATAAATGCTTTGAGTGCTTAGTGGGTGAGCGCTGGCGGAGGTGGGGGAAGGGTTGTTACAGTGGGTGGTTGTTTGACTGGTGTGAGTGGCGTATTTTCTCTCTCCATGATGCTCTCTATGATGATGTTTTCCACTTAATATCCTTTTAACATGAATCCAAAAGGCTCATGTAGTGTTGTAAGTAGTTGATGTTGTTGGGCATGTGAATGTAAATTTGTTGCTGTTGCTGGCGCTGATGTTGTTGCCATTGCTGCTGCTGCTCTTGTTGTTGCCTATGTTGCTTTATAAAACAAAGAATTCATGGGGTTTTTTTGTGCACGTTTTTCTCTTATTTTCTCTTTTTTTTTTTGTTGGTCCTGTAAGAAGATAATTGTTGTTGATAATTATGATGATGACGTTGCCGATAATTACGATGTTGACGACAATGACTACGTCGACGACGATGACGATGCAAATGAAAATAACGCTGATGACGTTGGTGAGAGCAACTCAATACGCATTGTCAACAAAGTTAAAGTAAGTTTTTTCAGGATTTAAATACACTTTGTACCCTTTAACATGGGCAACTCATGAAACTAGAGGCAGTAAATATTCACTTATAATCTGGACTTAGTCTAGTTTTGGAAATATCTAAAAAAAGGCATAATAGAAATCATTTATTCTTCAAAAGTTTTATTTTATTTGATTAGTTGGCCTGAAATGGATTTTGCACTCCTGGGAACAACGGGCTCACAATTTACAAATTATGATACGCTCAAAAGAAAAGAGAAACAGGGGACGTGAAAATTAGAAAATAGGTTAAATAGGTAAGTTAAGGAATTATATAGGGTGATCCATCTAGAGGTATTTTTTCAGAACAGAAAAATATTAAAATTCAAATCAAGTGTGGAATCTTTATTGGTAATTCGAAAGGACATTTTATGGCATTTGTTTTTTGAAAATAATAACCTTCAAATGTTGGCAACTGTATTATGGAAATGAACGTTCGGTGAAGATCAGCTGTTTTCGACCAAAATTGTGTTCAGTAATGAGACCCATTTCTGGCTCAACGGCAAAGTCAATAAACAAAATTGCCGCATTTTGGGCTGAAGAGCAACAAAAAGAGGTGCCATTATACCCAGACAAAACCGCGGTTTGGTGCGGTTTAAAAGCTGGTGGAATCATCGGTGCATATTTTTTTCAAAAATGATGATGACCGGAACGTAAACGTGAATGGTGCTTGCTATCGCGTGATGATATCGATCTTAATGCTATCTGAAATTTAAGCCCGTAATCTTGACGGTACTTGGTTTCAACAGGACGGTGCCACTTGTCATAATGCTGCTCAAACAATGGATCTATTGAGAGGTCATTTCGAAAAACAACTAATTTCACGTTTTGGACCGGTAGTTGGCCGCCTAGATCAAGTGATATAACACCTTCAGACATTTTTCTTTGGGGTTACGTAAAGTCCAAACTCTATGCTGACAAACCAGCTACGATTAAGGTTTTGGAAGCCAACATTGCGCGTGTCATTAAAGCCACACCGGTCGAAATGCTCGAACGAGTCATGCGAAATTGGACCCTCAGAACGGAAACCCTGAGGCGTAGTTGCGGCCAACATTTGAAAGAAATTATTTTCAAAATATAATGCCTTAAAATGTCCTTTCAAATTACCAATAAAGATTCCACACTTGATTTGAATTTTTATATATTTTTTTTGCTCTGAAAAATACCTCTAAATGGATCATCCTTTATTACTCAATTCTACGCCGCGCTGTTGCTCAGGATTTAATTCTGTTGGACAAAACATCAATCCTTTGCGGCCACCGATTTCCAAAATTTGTACTAAATATTTAATCATATAAAAAATATTTCTGAACTAAAATAGTCTCAAAATCAAGTCAAAATGTTAGCATTTGTAGGCGAGGCATGCTGTTACATGCAAGGGTTTTTTTGTTATAGGTTAAGAAAAAAGGTGATGTTCTTTTGTATTTTCAAGAAAACTGAACCACCGGGTGTCCGCAGGGTGTCCGCCGAGAAGATATACTACTTTATTTTGCTGCCATATTGTTAAACATTAGTCTTAACAGTTCATATTTAAAAGTCGTGAAGTAGAGACGTGGCAAATTTATTTTGGAAAGATATTTGATAAATCGTTAAAGATTTTTGTTGTAAGTGAATAGTTGACCTTTGTTGTTGTTATTTTATAAAATTATTTTTCGGCTTGAGGTCATTTATTTAAACTCGTTGTTCTATGTGTTGTTTAATTTTTATTTATCCCAATATTTCGATTGACTTCGTCAATCATCTTCAGGGGTTGTCACTGACAAAATATACAAAACATGATTACATTTAATAAACAAAACATTAACACAATATTTGAAAAATAATTACATTAACAAAACAATGTCGTCCGTCTGATTATCGCTGTCAACTGATATTAGTGTTACTCTTCAGCTTGCGTCTGTGCTTATGCACCACATTTCTATATATGTGTGCGATCCCATCTGTGTCCGTTTTGTAATTAATTCTCTTCTCATTAGGTACGTCAATAATGTTAAGCATTTCGAGAGTGTATCTTCTTCTATAATTTCTCTCTTGCGCTACAATTTTTACGTCGGTAAAGTCAGGCTTATGTCCAGTCAATGTACAGTGGGCCGCAAGTGCGGTCTTTTGTTCTATGGGCCTATTTACGGCTTTTAGGTCAGATTTGTGGGACGAAATTCTTGTCTTAAGTTTGGTTTTAGTAGTGCCGACATATACCTTTTGGCATATGTCGGACTTGTCACCATTGCACCTAATTTGGTATACAACGTCTGATTTATCTTCGTTATTTATTCGAGATTTTGTCCTGCTAAATAAACTGTTTACTGTACTGTGTGTCTTTAGTGCAAGTTGATATTTGTCTTTGTTATAAATGTTGGAATGGCTAAGCCTTTCTGAAAAACCCGGTATATATGTTGTTGGTTTGTATATTTTTGTTACAGGTTCTGCGATGACAGCTGAGGAATTGGATTTTGATTTCCATTTGTTTAGTAGGTCTGTGATAGTCTTGTGTGGGAAGTCATTTTGCCTTAAAATGGTTCTAATTTTTACTAAATTGTGTTTGTTAAACTCTATGTCGCTAATATCTAAAATTCTATTGATGAAGTTAGTCGCTGTATTAATAATTACTCGTCTCGGATGCTTTGAACTAAAGTTAATAAGTCTGCCAGAAGCTGTAGGTTTTTGGTACCAATCTAATTTTAGTAACTGACCTTGTCGACAAACTATTGAATCTAAATATGGTAATTTTCCGTCCTGTTCCATCTCCATTGTAAGCTGTATTTGTCTGTTAAATGAGTTGAGAACATCCAGAGTGTTCTTAATTTCTTTTTTCTTAAAAATTCCAAAGAGATCGTCCACATATTTTGTTAATAATTTGGGTTTGTATGTCATCTTGTCTAGTGAGGTGTCTAGAAGCTCTTCCATAACTATGTCGGCTATTACTGGGGATGCTGGAGAACCCATTGGCATCCCTTTTCGCTGCTCGTATATCTTTTCATCATATTTAAAATACCTAGTCTCCTTAATGCAAAATGTCACCAATTCTAAAAAAAGTTCCTTTGTAATATTTGTAAAATCCCTTATAGTGTCCCATTTCTGTTCAATTGTTTTGATTGCGAAATTTACTGGAAAGATTTTTATCAAAATCAATCATCGTTAACTGTGACCATGAGAAAGTTATGTGAAATTTTTGGGAGAAACAACGTGCCAACAAAACGCTATATTTATTGTGTAGTGAATGATTAATTAGAAAGAGGTTTGTAGCTGATAGATTTAAGCATGGGCCGTACTGCAAGATCGACTGAAAACATTACCATCAACCTCAATTCGACGCCGTGCTGAATGCAATGAAATATGTGCTCTAAGGGGCTCGAATTTGTGAGGCGGACGTTTATCTGATATATTATCCCATACATAATTGCCGACATTAACTAAAACATTTATCAATATACGATCCATCTTCTTGCATTTAATCAAAAATTATAAACAAACAAAGTAGAATACCTTTCAAACGGACATCCTGTAGTATACCTTCCCGGCAAACACCCTGTATATACACTGCGCGTCATCAGTTAGCACATACCCTCGTGTAAGTGGTTTAGGATCGAAACTTAAAACACTAATGGTTTTAAAATTAATTTAAATTATTTTCGTTTATGACCGATTCAATTCTGAGTTAAATAAAACAAAAAATACTCGTTTTTTTGTTTTTAAAATATATTTTTTGGATCGAAAAATAACTCAAAAAATTCAAATTTGGTCATCAGGTTAGCACAGATCACTTTTTTCATTGTTAAAAAGGTTTTTAGCCATGAAATTATTTATGAACTTTTATAATTTAATAATGTGTCGATCCTCCTTTGTTGCGAATGACCTCAAAGATTGGATTGGGAAGCGACTCATACAATTTTCCAATATAATTTAGCGAAATACTGGACCAAGCGTCATTGATGCCTTCAATTAGTTCCTCTTTGTTGGAATACTATTTCCCAGACTCGTAAACTTTACGAGACAACCATCCCCATACGTTTTCTATTGTATTAATCTCCGGTGAATAAGGTGGCCACTGCATTAAACGGACATTTTGGTCCTCAATCCATGACTTAACCACCCGGGCAGTGTGGATCGGGGCATTATCATGTTGGAAAGTCCATGGCAGATTTCCGAACAAGTTTTGAAAATGGGGAAAAGCTATTTCAAGTAGGTGTTTGCATTCATATTTGTAGTTAAAAACTGTAACTCGCACGTACCATAATAGGAGATGGCTCCCACACCATCACACCCCCAACCCTACTATGAAGGCGATCCAACTGGTGTTCCTCTTTGCATAGATCATGGAAGTAGTAGTTGTATCCATCTGGACCTTCCAAACTAAATTTTTTTTCATCCGAGAAGTCAACGTATTTTAGTTCAATCAGAATTCCATGTCATGTGCTACCGCGCAAAATCCAAGCGCATTTCCTTTCGAGCAACGTTCAGTGGGTTTTTTTTTCTTCAATTTGAGTCTTTTTAAATGGGGTGCACTACGTATCACTCTTTGAATTGTAGATAAGCTCGCTTTTACATTAACATTTGCCCTGATCTTTGCGGTCGAGGCGTGGGAGTTCGAAGCTTCTCTCAAAATTGCTCTCTTATCAGCAGCGGAAATCACTCTACTCGTATTATTCCCTCCTTTATTATTTTTGCCATATTTCAACTTATTGCTCGGGAATGATGATATAACTTTACGACTTCTGCCCACTTTTTTGGATATTGAACTTATTGACAGCCCTGCTTCCATGTAAGCTTCAATTTTGGATTTCTACTCTACGGATAGGGTTTTTCCTTTACTCATATTAAAGCTAACAGGCTACTTGAGCAGTACACAAAATTTGGATGCAATACGCGTTCAACTGTTAAAGATAAACAAAAAAGAATTAACATGTGCTAACCTGATGACGCAAAAATAGAGCACACTTTTCCATCAAAAATAATAGAAAGTAGCAAAAACCAGATAACGGGATCTTTCCTTCGCATGTTCACTTTGCCAATGATGGAGTATACGAAGATTAGAAATATAGAGTAACAAAATTTTGCTGCATCTTAACAACAACAACTACAAGAGCAATTATATTAAGCTTATGGGGGTGTGCTAACCTGATGACGCTCAGTGTATGTATATTGTCATTAAAGCCCAACACAGCTTATTGTACACTTTTTTATTTTAATAAAAATATATACTCGTACATTTTAATACAAATACAAATAGATAGCCTTTTTTACTTTTGTCCAAATTAGTGCCACTTAGCTCTATCTTAGTCAATTTTGCACGAATTTTAAATCTGTAAACTTATTTTGATAGGAAATCATACCGGTGATGTGTTTGCTTTAACTTCTCTGACTTACTTTTCCTTCCTTCTATGACAAAAAAAAAACCTGATCCTATTAGCTTGTGCAGTAATTCCTCTTTCAAAAAGTCATACGAGGGCGGTTCGGTAAGTTCTTAGCCTATCAATGAAAGAGAATAGTTAGTTTTTCAAAAATATTTTTATTTTTCAATATAATCTCCTGAAACTTCAATACACTTAGTCCAACGCTTATCTAGCAACTCTATCCCTTGATTAAAATAGTTTTCCTCAAGGTCTTCAAAATAGTGGTTTACAACTGTAATTGCATCTTCATTTGAGGTAAAACGCTTGCCAGCAAGGATTTTTTTTAGATTTGGGAACAGGTAAAAGTCACTGGGAGCTAAATCAGGAGAATAAGGTGGGTGGTCAAGCAACTCGTACTTTAATTCGTTGATTTTAGTCATTGTTAAAACACTCTTGTGCGCTGGTGCGTTGTCTTGATGAAATGTTTTTTTTTGTTGTAAGCCAAGACGTTTTTCTCGAATTTGTACATTAAATTGATCTAAAAGGTTGCAATAGTACTCTGAATTTATTGTTTTACCCTTTAGCAGATAGTCAATCAATAAAATACATTTGAAGTCCCAAAAAACCGTTGCCATAACCTTACCAGCCGATTGAATTGTTTTTGCCTTCTTTGGGGCACTTCCTCCTGCTTCAGTCCATTGTTTGGATTGTTCTTTTGTCTCTGGAGTATAGTGGTGGATCCATGTCTCATCAACAGTTATGAAACTACGCTTAAAATTTATTTTATTTCGCTGAAAACGATCCAAACAAGCTTGAGAAATGTTCATTCGTATGCGTTTTGGTCGACTGTTAACAAGTGCGGCACCCATCTTGCAGAAAGCTTTTTCATCTGTAGTTCTTCATGCAAAATTAAATGGACTCGATCATTTGAGATGCCCATGATATTAGCTATTTGACGCACTTTTATTCGTCGATCATTTAATACCATATCATGCACTTTGGCTACAATTGTTGTTGTTGTTGCTGTTTTTGGACGTCCACTACGTGGTTCATCTTCAATGCTTGTACGACCACGTTTAAATTCAGCAACCCCAATTTTTTACTGTTGCATATGAAGGAGCACACATTCACCATATCATTATGAATTTCTTGTCCCGATAAACCTTTTTTATGTAAATATTTAAAGACAACACGCATTTCTAATTTTTCCATTGTAAAAAAATCTCGGATGCGTCTTTTGTGAACACCTGTTTCTATATGAAGGAGTTGCCAGATCAAAACAAAATTTAACATGTGTTCATAGCAGAGATGGAAGTTTCCAAAACACTTAACTTTTTTCTGTTTATACCGCGCTTTTTGTGCTAGGCTAAGAAGTTTCCGAACCGCCCTCGTAAATGATTTAATTTAAATTCTGCAAAAAATGCGGTAGATTTTTATGAATTTTTGTCTGAAGTCGATTTCTCCGACATTTCTTGTTCAAATGAGAAACGGTGAAATGCATGGTGGTCAGACCTATTTTCACTATCGCTTGAAAGTATTATTAATTTTATTTTTTTGAAATAAAAAGAATTTTTTTGAATTAATTTTTTTTTCAAATTTGTTGTTAATATGCTTTATTTAACTACATTTGACCTTATCTAAAAAAATGAAGAAGATTCAAAATACATACACCAAATTGTTATGTTAAATAGTAATATTAGCCCAAGGTTGAAGTTTGTCCTTGGATTCCTCAGTTTAAAAATATCTCAATTGGCTCAAAAGTTACAAAGTTTTCGCCAACCAAAAACCATTCTAAGCCACTGTGCGCCGCAAAGGCTTAAACCGGGGTGATAAATAGCACAGAAGTGCTATCCAGGATTTTTTTGCCTGAGGAATACCGAGTCAAGACTTTCTTTAGGCGTTTACTCCTTCCGTTAGGTGAGGTATTAAGGTCCATTTTGATATGAATGGCCGAAACTTCCCCTTCGACTTCTGGTATCAATCACAGACACTCTTAAAATCCCCGAGGGACCGTTCTCCAATATACCAGGCCATGACAACAGTTGTAGGAGCTCAAAAAAATCACGTGTTAACAGATTATAGACTTCAATTAGCCTTCAGATTAAAATTGAAATAAGTATGACTAGAACTTAATTCAATTTTAATCCCACACCCTTTGCTAACGCATGCCAGCAAAGACTCGCTCTATGTCACCATGAAGTCACATAGAATGATGTGAACCATCGGAGAGGTACTTAAAACCTGCAGATGCTTGTATGTTTTTATTTGTGGGAAATCGAAGCATAAAAAAGTTCTTAACAGAATTTTAAAGCATTTGGAGCTTTTTATGAATTTTCCTAGAGGGTCCTAGAGTGTTTAAGGAGTATTGCTGTAGTACAGGGTGGAGCGCGCTAATTTGCTTATCTGGAAATGAAATAAAAAAATGATGAACCTTAGAAAAATTAATTTTATATTTTAATTATATTGAACAGTAAGGGAATTTTGAAATTACATGGTTTTAATTAGTGTATCTGGCAAATGTCGACACCTTCGCTATCCACACACTGCTGCATACGTTTTCTGAAGTTTTCATAAACTCTAACAAGCTACTCGACTGGTATTTTGCCAATTTCTGCCTCAATATTGTTAATTAGGTCTTCCAAGGTGTTGGGACGGTTGATATAGATACACCTTCGACTTCGGGTAACCCCAAAGGAAAAAATCGCTTGGGGCTAAGTCTGGTGAGCGTATTGGCCAGTTCACATCACCCCTCAAAGAGATAAGCCGTCCAGGAAACATTTGCCTCTAATAACACTACTCAACAAAATGAAAAAAATTTCATGTACTCCGGATGCGATAATTTTTTCTGTTTAGATAACCTTGACATGAGCTCGAAAAACGCAATAAAATTTTTTTTTTTCGTTTGGTTTTTGTTTTATTTTTTTTTTTTTAAATTTTAAAAATTTTTTTTTGGTTAATTTGTTTCGTCCGGCATAACTCGGGAACCACTAGCCCGATTTAATTGAATTAAATTTTAAAAAATTCCCTTAATCTGTTCATATATTGTTTTCCTATACATACAAGCAACAGTTTCCAAGTTAAAAATGAATATATAAAGGAAAAAACTTATTTTTTGCCTAAAGATTAAAATTTTTTAAAATTTAATTCAATTAAATCGGGCTAGTGGTTCCCGAGTTATGCCGGACGAAACAAATTAACCAAAAAAAAATTTTTAAAATTTAAAAAAAAAAATAAAACAAAAACCAAACGAAAAAAAAAATTTTTATTGCGTTTTTCGAGCTCATGTCAAGGTTATCTACACAGAAAAAATTATCGCATCCCGAGTACATTTTGACTGTTGACTAGTGTAATTGATGGTAACCCTCGCTGTGTGTGCGGTGGCACCAACCTGTTGGAACCATGTATCCTCTAATTGCATTGCCTCAAGAGTTGGCTGAAAAAAATCTCTGCGGCTCTAATTCTCTCGATGTATTGTGGTTTTGTAATGCTTCTCTCAGGTCCCCTTCGTACACATGACTCAATTAAGTTACCCAATTTACAATTGATTGCCGTCCAGAAACACGTCCGCGTGAGGGAACGGCAAATCGTAAACGAAAAGCACGCTGCACTGCAAGGATTGAGTGCGCATTTGAAAATTACGCTTTAACACAAAATAATCTCTCCTCACGTGTCCAATACATGATGGCAACTGAAGGCAGACGAATACAAATCTTCCGTCTGTCACTATAAACCAGGCTCACTCTCAACTCTCTCCGACTAAAAGTGCCGCCACAGCCGTCAGTGCTAAAAAGCAAATTAACGCGCTCCATCCTGTATGTTGGATAGTGTGCGTGACTACGAGAGTTGACATTTCCTTTGGAAAGTTTGACATGTATTAGCGTAAACGTGACGTACGACCATCATTTGTGTTGTTTTCAGTGACTTGAAAAAATCAATTTGACAACAAAATAGAATTAACTCGTGAACATTTTCGTGCGATCTTTTTCGCAACTTTTGACGTGGATTTTTACGACAAGAGTGCACCAATGAACTAAAATCTTTGTATGGCGATGAAGCACCACCCTATAGCACTGTGAAATACTGGTTTAATGAATTCAATCGTGGCCGACGCTCGCTCAAAGACGAACGTCGTGAAGGTCGTCCAAAAACGGCCGTTGTGCCAGAGAACATTGATGCCGTGCGTGAACTGATAATGCAGGTTCGTCATGTGACATATCGTGAGATAGAGGCATCCTTGGGCATTTCTTCCACCAGCATACATTCGATGTTGCATGAACACCTGGCTTTAAAAAAGGTTTGTTCTAGTTGGATCCCGCACAATTTGACAATCGCTCAAAAAAGGCTCGTGTTAATTGGTGCAGAGAAATTTTGAAAAAATACGATCGCAGTGCTTTAAAAGACGTTTATAAGATCGTCACAGGTGACGAATCATGGAGCTATGCGTATGAGGCCGAAACAAAACAATAATCGACCGCGTGGGTCTTCGAAGACGAGCCAAATCCAACGAAAGTTGTTCGTGGAAGAAGCACTTCAAAGCAAATGGTCGCCTGTTTCTTCGGCAACTGGTCATGTGACGACTGTTCCGCTTGAGCACTTTAGGACGGTTAATTCTGAGTGGTACACCACAATTTGTTTGCCTGAAGTCTTCGGAGAAATTAAAAAAAAATAGAACAAGAGAAGACGAATCATTGTGCACCAATGCGAGCTTTCACACATCGGCTCAAATAAGCGCATTTTTGACAGTCCAAAACATTGTATTGATGGGTCATCCGCCGTACAGCCCTGACTTGGCACCCAATGACTTCTTTTCATTCCCGCACATCAAGAATAAAATGCGTGGTCAACGATTTTCGTCGCCAGAAGATACTGTTGAAGCGTTCAAATACCATGTTTTAGAGTTTCTGGCTACAAAAAGTCCGTTATCAGCTCCATTACGGTACTTGCTTGGTCGACCTGTTGTTCGAAGACGTAAGGCCTCGCCAAACTGCCATTTTTTGTGGATGCATCGGCTTTTCAACAATCACTCGTGCCCAAATGCGGCAGATCTGCTTTATATCGAATCTTCTGAGGTGAAAGTGTGTGAACAAAAAAAAAATCACAACGTGTACGAAGTGTATTTTGATTTGAATGCCCATTTTCGTAAAAGGTTTCAACAATCTTAACGCGCTGCTTAATTGTGTACCTCTTCATGAAAGAGATGCCAAATTAAGTTGGGCAAAAAAACATGACGTTAAGGTGTGACTCACAATTAAAGTCGTACATTATGGTTGGACCACCCTTTATTAGCTTATTAAGATGTAGTATAGAAGAATTTTATAAAAAAAAATACTCTCTGAAATTTTAAAAAAGTTAGAAGAACGTTTGTCCTTATATTGTTTTTTTTTGGGAAGGACTCGAAAAAATTGAGATACCATTCCAAGAGGACATAGGATTTAATTTCTACTCCATTTTTACAAAATTATTAGGACGCATTGTAAACGTTTCGGATTGAAAACTTGTCGGCTGACTCCGAAATTACAATGCTATAACTTTTGACTTTTGAGAAATGCCGGAATATCATTTGAAAATTACATCAATACCTTTGTTTTTTTTCAGTTTATACTAAGTAGGGACATAAATACTGTTACAACATTGAACACACCCATTTCAATAATAGAACTGAACATACCCCGTTAATGTCATATGGGCTTAAAAAGCTAACCTTAATAGCGTTAGTCTGTAATGGGATTTTAAAATTGTTTCAACTTTCATCAAAGAGTGGTCAGATAATGAGAGCGCTTGTGAAATGAAAACAGGTAAAAAATGTTAAGTTTGGGTATGCCGAACTTCGAATACCCTCCACCAAATTTTGGGCGGAAGTGTGTTCTATATAGAAATCTTTATGTGCTAAATTTCATTTCGATAGGTCAAGCTTGTGGTGAGTTACCGTCATATTATTTCTCAAAGCCCATGAGACCGTTTGTGTGGGAGGTACTAGTAGGACTTTTCCGATCTCAACAGAATTTGGCGCAGAGGTGTGTTCTATATAAAAATCTTTAATTTCATCTCGATAGGTCAAGTTTGTAGTGAGTTATTGTCATATTATTTTTCAAGGCCCATGAGACCGTTAGTGTGGGAGGTACTAGTAGCACTTTTCCGATCTCAACAGAATTTGGCGCAGAGGTGTGTTCTATATAAAAATCTTTATGTAGAAAATTTCATCTCGATAGGTCAAGTTTGTAGTGAGTTATTGTCATATTATTTTTCAAGGCCCATGAGACCGTTTGTGTGGGAGGTACCAGTAGGGCCTTTCCGATCTTAGCCAAATTTAGCGCAAAAGTCTGTTCTATATATTAATCTTTATGCCAAAAATGTTTTCTCGATACGGACAGCCGGACAACATGGCTAGATCGTCTTAGAATTTTACCAGGATCAAGAATATATATACTTTGTTGGGTCTCCGATGATTATTTCAATGTGTTACAAACAGAATGACAAAACTAATATACCCTCAATTGTATG
Organism: Hydrotaea diabolus; assembly: GCA_963513945.1. Lineage (NCBI taxonomy): Eukaryota > Metazoa > Arthropoda > Insecta > Diptera > Muscidae > Hydrotaea > Hydrotaea diabolus. The sequence goes on along the minus strand of OY740720.1, from coordinate 17,160,354 downwards.
GTGGAGGGTATAAGAAGCGATATTTTCAAAACGCTCCGGCCGCTAGGGATTACCCGCATGTTCGTCTACCGATGCATAAAACTGTTTGAGGAGACGAGATGTAAAAAACCGGTCGGGCCGCCCACGCTCTTTCCGAACACCACATGTCATCAAAGCCATTAAATCAAGAATTCACAGAAATCCGCTCCGAAAACAGAAAATTATTGCCCGTGAGATGAATATCACGCAAAAGTCCATGAGTCGAAGCATAAAAAAAGACTTAGGACTTGGGACTTTCAAACGACTTACCGGACATTTGTTGACTGCAGCTTTAAAAAAAAAGAGGATTGAAAAATGCAAACGTCTTTTAGTGAAGCACGTTGATAACTTGCACAGAAAAATGTTGTTCACCGATGAAAAAAATTTTATCGCTCAGGAAAAATTTAACAAGCAAAATGACAGAGTGTATGCGCGGTCATCTAAGGAAGCATCTGAACTGATCCCAAGGGTGGAAGAGGGTCATCACCCATCTTCTGTCATGGTTTGGTGGGGTGTCTCTTACGATGCGGTTACTGACTGTATTTCTGCAAACAAGGAGACAAAACATCGGCCAAAGTTTAACAAGAAACCGTTTTGGAAGCTGTTGTGAAGCCTCTTTACAATTCCCTGTTCCAAAACCAACCATGGACTTTCAAGCAGGATTCTGCGCCGGCCCAAAGGCTAAAACATCCGAGGCCTAGCTTCGAAACAATTTTCCTGCTTTCATTTCCTCTGAAGAATGGCCCTCAGGCAGTAGAGATTTGAACCCATTGGATTACAAATTGCAGACGCTTTTAGAGGACAAGGTTTGTCACAAAAGATACCCCAACATTGGATCTCTTAAAAGTGCTTTGGTTCGAGCTGTGGCCAATTTTCCAATGGACGAGGTTCGTGCAGCTATTGACGATTGGCATGTGCGACTTAAGGCGTGTGTAAAGGCAAAAGGCGGACTTTTCGAATAAGTAGATTCTTTTTGGATACAATCAATACATCAATAAATATATTAAAAAATATTTGGTCCAAAAACATTCAGTGCTTTTTATTTTACAGCATAAAACGTGTGTAACAGTATTTATGTCCCTACTAAGTAGACCATATAGATTCAGGTAATACAATGAGTTGTGGCATAACTATTCCCGATTTACAACTACAGCTCCCTTTTGTGTATCCGCAATAATGGCGTCTGCTTAAACTTAACAACCACGGCCTCAACGAACTCCAAGTCCTTGTACTGAAAGTCCGTGGAAAATTTGTAATTTCTAAGCAATTTCGCCAAGGTCACTTTCGTTGACAACAGCCCATATTTCCATCCTGAAACGAGTGAGAGGATTTCTGTAAATGCCATCAAAACTAGAATCGACACACCAAGCATACCAATACAGTTGCGTATTCCCTTTGTGAATGGAATGAATGCGTATGGATGCTTGCCGTTCAAGTTGGCTGGTAGGAAATTATCCGGGTTAAAAAGATGGGCCTCGGGGCCCCAGATATCTACCCGCCGATGTAGGCGAAATATGTCGACCACTAATTGCACGCCCGCTGGCAAGACAATGCCATTCGAAAGCAACACCTCTTGCGAGTTCTCCCTGCCGACAAAGGGCACGGGTGCTATGGCACGCATTGATTCATTCAGCACCATATCCATGTAAACCATGTCCTGGGTGTTGGCGTAACTTACTTCGAACTCGCCCCCGTTGGGAAAAATGGATACAAGTTCATCGAAGACTCTCTGCTGGTACTCGGGAAACATGGCAAGCAAGATGAGCACATGGCCAATCGTAGTGGCCGTAGTTTCAAAGGCCTGTCACATGGAGTGGATTAGTTGATTGTGGTCCTTTTGTGGACTGATGAAATGCTTACCCCCACAACAATAGCGTTAGCCTCCTCTTCTACATCCTGCCCGCTGAAGATACCGCGTCGCATGAGGTCAATTGCGTGATCAATAAATGTGTTCTTAGCACCATCAACTGCCGTCGGCGATCTGAAGTCGAGATTGCCTAGCTTCTCATCTATGAGCTGTTGGTAAAAGTTAAATTTTTGGCTTAGCACTTGCAAACGCATACTCACACTCCGTATGAACTGGCGAATTTCCGCCTTGGCGCTGTTAAAAGGCTCATAAATTCCAATCAGCTTGCGCAGCAAGACAATCCGATACCATGGGAAAAATGCCATCTCTGTCACAGATTCTATAGCACTAATGTCAAAGTCAATTAGGTGGGTTGGCCAATTGCAATTCAGTCTTACCAGTGATAGCTACGTAGCAGATTCCGTCTGGATTCACGGGCGTCTTGAGTAGCACTTTTGTCCATCGTGGTCTCTGTTTAAAACAATTTTGTTTAACCTATTAATTACCAGGGAAAGCCCTGCAACACTTACTTGTTGCTATATCCAGTGTAAAGTGCTGCAAGATGGTAATTACATCAATGGCTTCCGATTTATCCGCCAAATCCTCAAACGTCTTTACCAGATTGTTGACCTCCTCATTAAATACGGGGAAGAAACTTAGCAATACTTTGTGACTGAAGGCTCGGTTTAGGTGTCTTCTATGCACACTCCAATGCGGATCTATAAAAGGACAAAGTAGGCTAAGACGAATCACAACTTCCGATTACACTTTTCCTCTTCCAGCATACCATTGGATGAAAACAGTCCATTGCCGATGGTATCGTTAATGGCTGCATAAACAAAGCTTTTGTTCACACAATGTGGGGATGTGAATATGTCTTCGATAATATTGGGATCGCAGGTAAGCAGAGTAGGATATGGACCCAGCCACGTGAGTCCTGTATGGACATCTCCATTTGGGCTGAACTCGTCACAGTACGTTTCTATTCTCTTCAAAAGATCTGGTGATAAGATGATATAGGTCATAAATATGCACTTTGTATATGTATAATCACGGCAACTATAACATGGTTCCTACAACAAGTAAATAATGTTCCCTATAATGCGATTTTAACACAGATCTTAAATCGGCAATCTTCCAAAAGATTTTAACACTGATCTTTAACCTTATCGAAGATTGGCATTATTGAGATGGTTGGAAGAAAAAAAATATAGTTACCAACGTTTCGTACGCGATCAGGTATAAAACTTAGCAATAAATGAACGATTTGGTAATCCTGAATGGTCACGATGAACACAATATATCGGGTGAACAATATAGAGGTTTTTTTTTAAAATAAAAAAGTTCAAATGGAGTGTGGAATCTTTATTGTTCATTCGAAGGGATATTTTAAGCAATTTATTTTTAATATAAATTCCTTCAAATGTTGGCCACAACTACGCCCTAGGGTGTTCATTTTGAGGGTCCAATTTTGGATGACTCGTTCAAGCAATTCGACCGGTATGGCGTTAATGATACACGCTAATATTGGCTTCCAAAACCTTAATCGTAGCTGGTTTGTCAGCATGGACTTTGGACTTTCAATAGTCCTAAAGAAAAAAATCCTGAGGTGTGATATCACACGATCCAGGCGATCAAATGGGTAAAATCATTCCAGTAGGAAGAAGTGTCCCTTTAAAGAACTAAATTTACCTCGGTAAAAATTACACTTTTTTGAGTATTTGCTTAACAATCGTAACAAATCGTCGGGACGCACTAAATACCTCAAAAAGCAAAGTTGCTGGACTTTTTGGCTCATGTGGCCCAACAAAACGACCTGCATGGTAAAAACGAGCAATTAATACATCCTGCCCGGAGTTAGTATGGGCATATACGCAATTTTGCGCATATACCCATATTGATCTGTTACCAGATCAGAAAGGTTCATTTCCTTTCATGTTTTTCCATAGCCCCTGACAAAGGTCCGTCCCGGCATCGCATACAATCGCTCTAGAACACTCAGTTTAATTCTGATTTTGATTAAATTTGGTTAAGCACATCGCGATGGACAAACAACAATTTTTGGTCCAATTTGGATCGTCCATATGTATACCCTACACCACACTGCGATAAAGGTATTATGTCTTAGTGCTGATGTTGGCAACACCTTAAAGGATCGGAGACAGATCCTATGTTATACTTAGTACACGCAGAGAAAAAATATGGTTACTATATGGTCACGGCAACAATAGTATGTTATCTGTAATAATAGTATGGTTGTCGCAACCATAGCATTGTTTTTTGAATTTCAATTTGACAATAGTATGATTGCGGCAATATTAATATTGTTGATATGTAGCAATAGTATTGTTGCCAAATTTAAAAATGAAAATATGGTTGTAGCAACAATATGAATATGGTTGGTGGAACAAAAGTATTGTTTTCATGGCTTTTATGTTAACAATAACATGATTACGGCAATCATACGAGTACCGGCAAAATTTTATTTTTTTTTTAATTTGACAATGTTATTTTTACGAATCTTACGCAATAAAAGTAAATATAATTAAATTTTTTCGAAACAAACTACGAATTATATAACTGAAATATTTTAAATTACAGTTTAATAATTCGCTCCTATTATTACATAACTTACTTAATAAAATTCTCTATTGTTAAATAACAACTTAACCCAATTTTTACAAAAAAATTTGGGAACCATAGTATGATTGTCTGTAAGTCATACAATGGTTGTGAGGATCATACTATGGTTGTACGTTAAATATACTATGGTTATGAGGATAATAATACGGTTGTGGGGATCATATTATGGTTGAATGTGAATAATAGTATGGTTGTGCGGATCATAGTATGGTTGTGTGTGAATAATTCTATTGTTGTGAGGGCCATAATATTGTTGTGGGGATCATAGTATGGTTGTGTGTGAACCATACTATTGTTGTGATGATCAGCTCTTCGAATATTGTTATCCCAACCATACCTTTTTTCTGCGTGTAGGGACATAAATACTGTTCCAACATTGAACACACCCAATTCAATAGTAGAACTGAACATACCCCGTTAATGTCATATGGGTTTTGAAAGCTAACCTCAATAGCGTTAGTCTGTAACGGGATTTTAAAATTGTTTCAACTTTCATCATGGAGTGGTCAGATAATGAGAACCGTATCGCTGTAATAGCGCTTTTCAAGTGTGAAATGAAAAAAGGGATATTTTCAAAACGCTCCGGCCACTAGGGATGAGTTCGTCTACCGATGCATTAAACTGTTTGAGGAGACTGCAGATGTAAAAAACCGACACAGGTCGGGCCGCCCACGTACTGTTCGAACACCGCATTAATTAAGCCGTTAAATCAAGAATTCACAGAAATCCGCTCCGAAAACAGAAAATCATGGCCCGTTAGATGAATATTACTCAAAAGTCCATGAGTCGAATCATTAAAAAAGACTAGGGACTTGTTGCTTTCAAACGACGTACCATACATTTATTGACAGCAGCTTTAAAAAAAGTAGGATTGAAAAATGCAAACGTCTTTTGGTGAAGCACGCTGATAACTTGCAGAGAAAAGTTTTGTTCACCGATGAAAAAATTTTTACCGTTCAGGAAAAAAAATTTAACAAGCAAAATGATAGAGTGTATGCGCGGTCATCTAAGGAAGCATCTGAACTGATCCCAAGGGTGGAAAAGGGTCATCACCCAGCTTCAGTCATGGTTTGGTGGGGTGTCTCTTACGATGGGGTCACTAACCTGCATTTCTGCGAACAAGGAGTCAAAACATCGGCCAAAGTTTACCAAGAAACCGTTTTGGAAGCTGTTGTGAAGCCTCTTTACAATTCCCTGTTCCAAAACGAGCCATGGATTTTCCAGCAGGATTCTGCGCCGGCCCATAAGACTAAAACCTCCCAGGCCTGGCTTCGAAACAATTTGCCAGCGTTCATTTCCTCTAAAGAATGGCCCTCAGGCAGTCCAGATCTGAACCCATTGGATTACAAATTGTGGACGGTTTTAGAGGACAAGGTTTATCACAAAAGATACCCCAACATTGGATCTCTTAACCCTTTCAGACCTAGCCATATCAATTGTGAGATCTTCTAATTTTTGCGTATAAAAGAATTAAAAACACTTTTGTCGTCTGTTGACCGATAAGCAATGATTGTGAGTTCTAATTTTCTTTATGTATGTATAAAAAGAAGAACGAAAAAGCAAAACAAAAATCAGAAAAACGAAATTAGTTTACTCCACAAAAGAAGACATGCGGCCACGTGGTAAGTATTTTAATAGTTTTTCCAAGAAATATTGAGTTTTTAATATTGATTGACGAGCACAAACTATTTCTAAGTAAAAATATAAATAACATTTATAAATATGTATATAGGTGCCGTCTATATATGTTATCAAAATGCAGATATCACAATTGTGCGCTTCAGGCATAACAAGTGTTTTTGATTTTGGCTCACATTTGTGTTATCTCTATGTTTTCTAGGTAAATTTTTTGATTTGAACAACAACCAGGATTTAGAAGAAGTACTAGATTTATTAAATGAATCTGATGTCGACTTCGATGATGATGGTGATTTAATTGATGAAAATTTCGTTCCTTCCAATGCAATTGCGGATGCTCAAGACGACAGTGATAGTGATATAAGTTCGCATGACGGCAACATCTCTTCATCTAGGAATGAACATTCAAACTCCCTTACACAAACAAGAAGAAGATCTACGCAACCAACAAGACAAGAAATTTGGAAAAGTGTGCCGTTCCCAAACGCCGATCTACCAATAATATCAGGTTGTCCAAATCTCAGAACGATAAAAACTCCATTGGAATATTTTAAAAATTATTTTTCGGAATCGCACTACACTGATGTTCTTAAATTCACTAAAATGTATGTCCTAGCCAAACGTGGCCAGGAAGTGCGCTATAATGTAGCCGATATAAAACGGTTTTATGGTTGTTCGATCATAATGGGATGTCTTGGGTACCCAACTGTCCGAATGTACTGGTCCCAAGATTGCATGGTTTCTGCCATTTTCAATTCTATGTCCCGTGACAAATTTTTCCAACTGCGATCGGACATTCATTTTGTAGACTTTTCTTCGCCAGAGTCGTCGAATAAATTCTGGCGAGTGCAGCCAGTAATTGATATGGTGAGAAAACGGTGCAATGAATTGGCGACAGAAATAACTCATTATTCAATAGATGAACAGATGATACCCTTTATGGGTAGATGCCCAGCACGCCAAGTTATCCGATCAAAACCACGTCCTGTTGGACTAAAAAACCTTGTTTGTGCTACCTCTTCTGGTTTGGTGGTAGACTTCGAAATTTTTCAAGGAGCTGGGACGTTTGAAGATTGTGGTCTCGGACACGGGCCATCTATTGTCATTAGACTTACTAAAAACATACCAAAAGGCAGCCACCTATATTTTGACCGGGTTTTTACTACAATTCCATTAATTAAGACGCTCCAAATGGGATACCTGGCAACAGGGACAATTATGAATCTATTAAATTTCCCCTGGATAAGGAAATGAAAAGAAGCGACATATGACAGTATACAAATGGAGAAAACGTAGCCGTGGTATAGTGGATGGACACCAAAGGTGTCATAATCGCTTCAAATGCGTGCGGCAAAGATCCGGTGGGAGAAATCGAAAGATGGAACAAGAACCTTAAACGCCGTGCAAATGTTCAAGTACCAGCAGTTGTAGAAAACTACAATAATTTTATGGGTGGCGTAGATGTCTGCGACCAAATGATGGAATACTACCGGATAAAAATGAAAACAAAGAAATGGACTGTCAAAGTGTTCTTTCATTTTCTTGACCTAGCTATTTTCAATTCATGGATGGAATACCGACAAGATGCTCAATTTGTCGGAATGCCCAAGGCAAAATTGAAATCATTTCTAGCTTTCAAAATGGAGCTAGGAAATGTTTTGGTACGTTATTTTGAAGCTCCAGAAGCTGTTGACAAATTTCAATTGCCTGAAGATTTTTATGGCTCAAAATATCGGCCACATGATGCACCAGATGACATCAGATTAGATCGGTACGATCATTGGCCGGAATTTACTGATGATCCGCCACGAGTTTGCAGAAATAGTTGCGGTAGTCGCTCGAGAGGACGGTGCCAAAAGTGTAAGGTGACACTCTGTTTGGCAAAAGGAAAAGACTGCTTCCAAAAGTACCATACAAAATGTTAAGTTTAAATTTTTTTTTATTCACATATATTTTATAAGACTGCTATGTAAAGAGTGATTTTTTTGAGGTTAGGATTTTCATGCATTAGTATTTGACAGATCACGTGGGATTTCAGACATGGTGTCAAAGAGAAAGATGCTCAGTATGCTTTGACATTTCATCATGAATAGACTTACTAACGAGCAACGCTTGCAAATCATTGAATTTTATTACCAAAATCAGTGTTCGGTTCGAAATGTGTTTATCGACAAATTTTGTTCAGCGATGAGGCTCATTTCTGGTTGAATGGCTACGTAAATAAACAAAATTGCCGCATTTGGAGTGAAGAGCAACCAGAAGCCGTTCAAGAACTGCCCATGCATCCCGAAAAATGCACTGTTTGGTGTGGTTTGTACGCTGGTGGAATCATTGGACCGTATTTTTTCAAAGATGCTGTTGGACGCAACGTTACGGTGAATGGCGATCGCTATCGTTCGATGCTAACAAACTTTTTGTTGCCAAAAATGGAAGAACTGAACTTGGTTGACATGTGGTTTCAACAAGATGGCGCTACATGCCACACAGCTCGCGATTCTATGGCCATTTTGAGGGAAAACTTCGGAGAACAATTCATCTCAAGAAATGGACCGGTAAGTTGGCCACCAAGATCATGCGATTTGACGCCTTTAGACTATTTTTTGTGGGGCTACGTCAAGTCTAAAGTCTACAGAAATAAGCCAGCAACTATTCCAGCTTTGGAAGACAACATTTCCGAAGAAATTCGGGCTATTCCGGCCGAAATGCTCGAAAAAGTTGCCCAAAATTGGACTTTCCGAGTGGACCACCTAAGACGCAGCCGCGGTCAACATTTAAATGAAATTATCTTCAAAAAGTAAATGTCATGGACCAATCTAACGTTTCAAATAAAGAACCGATGAGATTTTGCAAATTTTATGCGTTTTTTTTAAAAAAAAAGTTATCAAGCTCTTAAAAAATCACCCGTTATATGATAACCAAAAAAAAACCTGAATTTATGAATACATTTTTGGTTAATTTTTTATATACATTATGAAAAGAAAAAGAACTGAATTGTGATTAATTTTTGTTTATTATTATTACTTTTTACTTTTAATAAAACAAAAAACATTGAAAAAATTGTTTGAAATTTTTAGAATCACTTTTGAGCTAAACACCCAGACCACACAATTGTGCGATGTCCCTTTTTGAGCTAAACACCCAGACCACACAATTGTGCGATGTCCTTTTTTTCAAAAAAGACCTAAGATCAGTGTTTAATGGCTATAACTAAGTGCAAAAAAATTAAAAAAAATCTGAATTTCAATTGAATAGACATAAATATATCCAAGTAAAGGCTCAGGTCTGAAAGGGTTAAGACTGCTTTGGTTCGAGCTGTGGCCAATTTTCCAATGGGCGAGGTTCGTTTAGCTATTGACGATTGGCCAGTGCGACTTAAGGCGTGTGTAAAGGCAAAAGGCGGACATTTCGAATAAGTGGATACTTTTTGGATACAATATACATCAATAAATATATTAAAAAATAGTTGGTCCAAAAACATTCAGTACTTTTGTTTTTACAGCATAAAACGTGTGTTACAGTATTTATGTCCCTACTAAGTATACCGATAGGCTCATAATCGCCCTGTGATTGCATAGAGCGAGGTTCGTCTGTCCCTCCATTCGTCCGTATGTCTGTCTATCGGTCGTTGTAATCAAATTACAGGTCGCAGTTATGAACTAATTTGGACGAAACTTGGATTAATTCTTCAAGGACGTACGTTATTAAAATTAATCCACATCGGTCACTATTCATACATCATACATAGGTATTTCTGATTTCAGAGAACCTACAGCTGTAAAAGCCTCATATCATATCCGATTTTGACCAAATTTTGCACAGAGATTTGCGACCAACACATCCACATCGGTCCATGTTTCCGAATGACCCCACACACAAAGATCCTTTTCGAGTTGAGGTCCTGTAGCTCAAGAATCCGCAAATTATATCCGATCATACTCCTAAATGCCAGCGACTTTACGAGTAGGATTTTTATCTCTTAGCGATGTCAAAAAACTTCTCTATAAAAAGCATTAGCCGTTCGGAGCCGCGTTAAACAGTAGGTCCCAGTCATTGAGTATATGAATTAAACCGTGCGCTCACTGATTTAAGAAAAGTTTCCCCTTGTTCCTTAATGGGATGTTGCGGGACTTAAGTAAGAATTTATTTTTGTTGAAAATAGTCCTCTTATAAATGGTTTGGTGGCCCGTTAAGTGACATGATTATTTTTGCAACTTGGCTAAATTTAGTGATGGACCCTGGGGCCAAATATTCGGCCCATTTAATAACGGGCATATGGGTACCTAAACAATGAAGTTTTTTTTACAAATTCAGATGTGACATCATTTAATAAAATCTCGGTAAATTTAGAGCCCGCCTAAGGGGTACAACAACCTCTTTCAATTGGCTTTCTGCGCATCCGAAAATTTAGGGTATAATATAGTCGGACTCGCCCGAATTCGGCGTTGATTAATATTATTAATATAATTCAGTTTTTGTTGAGAAGTTATTTTATGTTTTGTTTTTCTTTTGAACACACACTTTAAGACTGCGGTCTATAAGTCTTTATCGTTTTAAGGATAAGGCATTTTTAAAATGCCCTACGAAAAAACTAGAGATTAACGACAACCGTTCATGTCTCAAATCTAAGATTTCAGACAAAAGCTGGTTTAAGTTTTGGTGCAAATTTGTTGTCAATATTTGTCAATTATTGTGATTGAATTACAGTTATATTAAAAGTTATAAACAATTTTGTGGCGATAAGTGCCAGGTATTCTTTCTGAAATGCTGCTCCATTTTATATGTATTTTTTTGAGCTTTTCTCAAACACGCGCTTTTGACAAAGTTTCACCTGCAGTTTTTTAATTTATTTATTTTTTGTTATTTGCTTTGTTAACTAATGTTGGTTTTGTAATTTTAATATTTATATTTGTGAACTTTTCGTTAGTTTCATTCGTTTGTTACGTTTCTGTTGGCAAATTTTTAATTTCACTTTTACATGCACTTGTTTTTTTTGAACACACCTTCTCTGCGTAGTAGAATATGACCTATTCCCAGAAGCGGAAAACCCCGAGCTCCAGGTATTTTTAAGGCCAAAGCGTAAAATTTTCGGCGAGTCCACAGCCAGTAGATCCATACAACTAGGACCAACCAAAGCAGCAAATGAAACAAAGACATAATCCGTTCAATCAATCGTAGAAATCGTCGTAATTACAAAGAACTTCTCTCGTACAATTACAAGCTGGGCTTTTATAGGCTCTTGAAATATGTGAACGCATGCCTTTCATTAAGTTTTAATGTGTTATACCTTAACGTTCGACCAATGTCTAATGCAGTGCTAAATATATCTTGGGGCAGGTAAAATCGATGTTTATTTAGGCCTCACCGAATTGTATATGCTCTCTAAGATGGATTGCGTTTCGTAGTATCATAGGCGGTAAACCTACAAGTCCCCTGTATACTCATGACTCTTTTTTTCTTTAAAGGGACACTGCACCGCCAACTTCCATGGATGTTTCTTTCTTGCCAAATCACCTTTACTTACTTAAGTCCCTCAACATCCCATTAAGGAACAAGGGAGTACTTCTCTTAAATCAGTGAGCCCTGCATGATTCAATTCTTGTACTCTCTGACCGGGACCTACTGGTTTACACCGGCTCCGAACGGAAATTTAAAGAGATGTATTTACATAGCTTAGAGTTAAATCTCTTACTAGTAAAATCGTCAGCGTTTACAAGGTAAAAACCCGCCGCTCAAAAATTGTTAGATATTTTTATCCGGGTTTGAACTAGGGTTAACTGGCATTGATAGACGTGCACACTTCTATTACACCAACATTAGAAAAAAAAGCTCGTGTCCGACGTGGCCAAATATAAAACGAGTTTTTTAACACGTGTGGTTTTTAAGAAGAAACAAGACGCATATAATTTAATGTTTTGACCAAGAATTTAGCTTTATTATAAGGGTTTGCCGTTCTGTTTTAAAAATCGGACAAGTGGCCGCCCCAGCTGAGAACCAATTCGCAGCATTTGAGGCCGTGTATCAGCAATAACGCGCCGAATATTCTCTTCCAACGTGACAATTGTGTCGGGCTTATCTGCGTAGACAAGCTACTTCACATAACCCCATAAAAAATTTTCCAGCTGTGTTAAATCTCACGATCTTGGATAATGCGCTCACCAAAAGTTTCCTTCTATAAATTAAATGTGTTTCGTTGGCTGTACGTCTTGTTGGAACCAAAGATCATCCACATCTTGTTGGAACCAAAGGTCATCATTCAGGCACGAAAAAGTCATTAATCATGGCTCTATAGCGTTCCCCATTGACTGAAATATTATGGCCGGCATTATTTTTGAAGAAATATGGACTAATGATGCCTCCTGTCCATAGAGCACACTAACTTTTGAGAATGTAACGGCGTCTCAACAATGGCTTGTGGATTTTTATTACTCTAAATGCGACAATTTTGGTTATTAACGTGCCCATCCAGCCAAAAGTGAGCTTCATCGCTGAACAAAGTGTTCTTGTAAAAATCAGGATCGATGGTCATCTTGGCCGGAATAAGTCAGTTGTTTCGGAGTAAGTCTATTCATTATGAAATGGCATTATTCAAGTGACAGCTGTCAAATATACCAACTCTGAAAAAAGTGTAGCCAGATTAAAATCATACGTCTAAAAAACAGCCTTTATTATACTTAGTAGGGACTTAAATACTGTTACACACGTTTTATGCTGTAAAATAAAAAGTACTGAATGTTTTTGGACCAAATATTTTTTAATATATTTATTGATGTATATTGTATCCAAAAAGAATCTACTTATTTGAAATGTCCGCCTTTTAAGTCGCCCTGGCCAATCGTCAATAGCTGCACGAACCTCGTCCATTGGAGAATTGGCCACAGCTCGAACCAAAGCAGTCTTAAGAGATCCAATGTGGGGGTATCTTTTGTGACAAACCTTGTCCTCTAAAACCGTCCACAATTTGTAATCCAATGGGTTCAAATCTGGACTGCCTGAGGGCCATTCTTCAGAGGAAATCAACGCTGGCAAATTGTTTCGAAGCCAGGCCCGAGACGTTTTAGCCTTATGGGCCGTAGCAGAATCCTGCTGGAAAGTCCATGGCTGGTTTTGGAACAGGGAGTTGTTAAGAGGCTTCACAACAGCTCCCCAAACGGTTTCTTGGTAAACTTCGGCCGATGTTTTGACTCCTTGTTCGCAGAAATGCAGGTCAGTGACCCCATCGTAAGAGACACCCCACCAAACCATGACTGAAGCTGGGTGATGAACCTTTTCCACCCTTGGAATCAGTTCAGATGCTTCCTTAGATTACCGCGCATACACTCTATCATTTTGTTTGTTAAATTTTTCCTGAATGGTAAAATTTTTTCATTGGTGAACAAAATTTTTCTGTGCAAGTTATCAGCGTGCTTCACCGAAAGACGTTTGCATTTTTCAATCCTATTTTTTTTTTAAAGCTGTAGTCAATAAATGTCGTTTGAAAGCCTCAAGTCCCAAGTCTTTTTTAATGATTCGACTCATGGACTTTTGCGTGATATTCATCTCACGGGCCAGGATTTTCTGTTTTTGGAGCGGATTTCAGTGAATTCTTGATTTAACGGCTTTGATGACATGCGGTGTTCGAATAAAGCGTTGGCCGCCCACCGTTGGCGGTCTTTTACATCTCCAGTCTCCTCAAGAGTTTTATGCATCGGTAGACGAACATGCTCCTAATCCCTAGTGGCCGGAGCGTTTTGAAATGTCGCTTTTTTCATTTCACACTTGAAAAGCGCTACGGTTCTCATTATCTGACCTCTCCATGTTGTATGTTGAAACAATTTTAAAATCCCGTTACAGACTAAAGCTATTGAGGTTAGCTTTCTAAACCCATATGACATTAACGGGGTATGTTCAGTTCTACTATTGAAATGGGTGTGTTCAATGTATTTACTAAGTATATACCCTGCACTTCTGGGTGTACAGGAAGCCAAATTGAAAACAGGTTTTTGTACCCCTTGGAAGGGTTTAAAATTTACCAAGGTTTTATATAAATTGAAATTGTAAGTATAGTTATGTGGGGTCCATTAGTCCATGTATACTGATATATTGGGTTTACATATCAAAAAATATATTAAACTGTCCTTCGTTATACTAAACTTGATCAAAATCGAAAATAAAATGGGTGTTCTAGAAATGTTGTATGTAAAATCGGGATGGACCTTTTTACTGGGGTTATATTAAAATGTGGACCGATATTACCCATTTTTATCTCAGATGCCAACTGATCGATCGTTATAAACTGTGCCAAAAGTCAGTCAGATTAAATGTGATATGTATCTGCTCGAGCTTGACATTAACTCGACTGAACATGTGTATGAAATCTATATCCAAATCTGAACCGATAACCTTTAATTCAAAAGCGTCCCTCCTTGGCTCAAAAAGCTTACTTGGGGGAAATTTTTTTTCAAGATGCTATGTGTGGTTTTTAAAGCTAACAACATAAAATCGGTTTAACCTCCGTTGTTGGTATAAAAAAACTTACTTCTGCCAAATTTCATGAAGATCGGACAACAATTGCGACCTGTAGTTTGATTACTATGTTTATATAGACAGCAGACGGACAGATGGATGGAATGACATACATCGTTGAATAGAATCACCTAGTGATTCTAAGTCGATCGGTACACTTATAGAACATGCACTATAGATGTTACAAACGGTATGGCAGACTTAGTATACCACACACAAGGTGGTTATCCAAATTATTATTAAGCCTTTATTCCTTTTGTTGGGGTGAATTGCACCCCTTACATTTAATGCATTTAAATTCAGCATTGAAATTATTGTTGCATTGCCTCTCCGTGTAGAAATAAAAGAAACCAAAAATCCAAATTGTCAACAAGGGGCACCAATGTAAACAACTTCTAAAGAATTAATTTTGTATACCCTACATCACACTGTGTTACAGGGTATTATGAATTAGTGCTGATGTTTGTAACGCCTTAAAAGAATGGAAAAAAAACCCAACTTTAGGTATACCGATCGATTAAGAATCACTATGTGATTTCATTGAACGATATCCGTCGATATCGTTGTAATCAAGGTACTGGTCGCAGTTATGAACCGATATTAATGAAATTTAAAAGATTCTTTAAGTTAACGCCAAAGAATCGTTAACGCCAAAACTAGTCTTTACTGGTTCACATCGCTCTCTATTTTGGTATCGTACATAGGTTTTTCCCGATTTCACAACCTCAGCTGCAAAAGCCACATTTTATATATGGTTTCAACCAAATTTCACATGGAGCGTTACGAGCGGCCAGCATCCATCTCTGGTGAAAATTGAACATATTGATCCATAATTGGAAACAGGAAACGAAAATTCTCCAGGCAAAGGCGCGGAATCTTCTGAACAACAGAGTGGTGCAGGGTATTTAATAGTCGACCCCGCCCGACTTGAACTATTTTTACCTGTTGTTGCATTGCCTATCTGTGTAGAAATAAAATAGACCCGAAAATCCAACTTGTCCCTTGTTGCGCAAATGTAAATAACTTTGCCGACACAAATAAATAATTTATTTTGTTTGTTGAATTATTTTTTTTATAAAATACTGACCTACACATGTTTTACCCTAGCTCGTTTTGTGACTGACATGTTTCTTTTTATTTTTTTATAACCTGCAAGACTCAGTGGAACAGGGTTTTATATTTTAATTTCAGGGCAAATGTTTGTGATTACCCAAAATATATGAGCAAAACCCACTTTTAAGAGGACTCGGAATCAGCAGCTGACCGTATGTCTGTCCGTTCTGCTTGTAATCACCCTTCAGGCCGTAATTATTGTCCGATCTTCATGAAATTTGGCAGAAGTAAGTAAAAGACATCATTGAAATTGAAGAAACTCGATTCAGAATTAGATTTAGGTCAAGCCATCTGAGGAGATCCAATGTTGGGGTATCTTTTGTGACAAATCTTGTCCTCTAAAACCGTCCACAATTTGTAATCCAATGGGTTCAAATATGGACTGACTGAGGGCCATTCTTCAGAGGAAATGAACGCTGGCAAATTGTTTCGAAGCCCAGTCCATGGCTGGTTTTGGAACAGGGAATTGTTAAGAGGCTTCACAACAGCCTCAAAAATGGTTTCTTGGTAAACTTTTGACTCCTTGTTCGCAGAAATGCAGGTCAGTGACCCCATCGTAAAAGACAACCCACCAAACCATGACTGAAGCTGGGTGATGATCCTTTTCCACCCTTGGGATCAGTTCAGATGCTTCCTTAGATGACCGCGCATACACTCTGTCATTTTTCTTGTTAAATTTTTCCTGAACGGTAAAATTTTTTTCATCGATGAACAAAATTTGTCTGTGCAAGTTATCAGCGTGCTTCGCCAAAAGACGTTTGCATTTATTAATCCTGCAGTCAATAAATGTCCGGTTCGTCGTTTGAAAGGCCCAAGACCCAAGTCTTTTTTAATGATTCGACTCATGGACTTTTGCGTGATATTCATCTCACGGGCCATGATTTTCTGTTTTCGGAGTGGATTTCTGTGAATTCTTGATTTAACGGCTTTGATGACATGCGGTGTTCGAACAGAGCGTGGGCGGCCCGACCTGTGGCGGTCTTTTACATTTCCAGTCTCCTCAAACAGTTTTATGCTTCGGTAGACGAACATGCGGCTAATCCTTAGTGGCCGGAGCGTTTTGAAAATATCGCTTTTTCATTTCACACTTGAAAAGCGCTATTACAGCGATACGGTTCTCATTATCTGACCACTCCATGATGAAAGTAGAAACAATTTTAAATCCCGTTACAGACTAACGCTATTGAAGTTAGCTTTCAAAACCCATATGACGTTAACGGGGTATGTTCAGTTCTACTATTGAAATGGGTGTGTTCAATGTTGTGACAGTATTTACTAAGTATATACCCTGCACTTCTGGGTGTACAGGAAGCCAAATTGAAAACAGGTTTATGTACCCCTTGTAAGGGTTTAAAATTTACCAAGGTTTTATATAAATTGCAATTGTAAGTATAGTTATGTGGTGTCCATTAGTCCATGTATACTGATATATTGGGTTTACATATCAACAAATATATTAAACCTATGGTCCAAATCGGTCCAAAATTGGTTTATTGTCCTTTTTTATATGTGACGCGTAAAATAGAAAGGGACCTAAGCTTAAAAACCAGTTTTGTTCAGGAGAGTCTTTTAAAAGATTAGGTCCCTTTCTATTTGCGCTTAAAATCGTTGACTTCACTTTCATAAAACACGCATATCTCTGGGAGGGAACACTTTTGGGGCATGGGATCGGTCTCATTCGATGCTCAGATGTTGTCCACATCAAAATAAAAGTGAAAAGTTGATGAAAAGTTTTGTTCAGGAGAGCCATTTAAAAGATTAGGTCCCTTTCTATTTTCGCTTAGAATCGTCGACTTCACTTTCATAAAACGCGCATATCTCTGGGAGGGAACACTTTTGGGACATGGGATCGGTTTCATTCGATGCTCAGATGTTGTCTACATTAAAAAATGAAAATTGATTTTTTTTTACCCTTAGGTCCCTTTCTCTATACGCTGTCACATATATGTCCCTATTAAGTAGAAGTGTAGGCTCTGATATATTTGTCTCCTCAGCGTTTTTTATTAGAATACTAATTTAATAAACTTTTAAGCCAGCCCTTCTACACAACCTAGTCGAGCTTTTGAAAACTAATCTAGAGATCAGCTTAAGCATCTCAAACTATGTGAACATACAAACTTTTAAACTAACTGGGCGTGTTTTTTCCTTCAAAGCTGTCCTACAATATTAACTAGAGCGCAAGAGGTCGTAGGAGAAAACAACGAACCACAAAGAAGCATAGCTTATCAATTCGCATAAAAACTAGTCAAAAACACTATGCCCTGTTTACAATTGCTTACAAACCCAAACCTTTATCATCCCAAAAACAAAACTATGAAATATCCCCTTGCTTTATACTCTTCTTGATTACGTCTGCTGGCTTTTGACTTCTTGCACTGACCTGGAAATCTAACGAATCGACAGCGACAATCGCAGCGACAGCAACAAACGGAATTAAATAAGTCGCCATTCAAGCCTTTCTATAGAAAGGCAAACAACACAGAACTCACTCAGAATCATCACCACAAAAATACGAATTAACCAAGTCGAACGGTTTTGAAGAGACTCATTAATAAACAATGACTGGGCGGGGGAAAGGGGTCAAAACCACTTGGAAAGACGGGGGAGAAGGCCCACTTGGAAAGACTTCAAACTGCCGACGACGAAAAAAGAAGCAAAACAAACGACAGACCTTTGATGAGTTTAAAATAAGCAGTTAACTCTTGTGGCCAAATGGAAAAGTGGGAGCACAATAAACAGTGGCAGCAGCAGCAGCAGCAGCAGCAAGAAAAATGGAAGAAAAACAACAACGAGGACGGGACCTAAAATAATCATGGCTCAAACAGTGCACAAAACGAAATTGAAAACATCAAAATCATAACAACTCGTTTTTTAACTGTTTTCATTTCGTTTGGCGTGTTTTTCCGCCCCTCATCTGCGCCTGAAAACCCTGAACTGGGCTGGGGGCTCTCCTTATCGTCGGCGGCGTTGGTTGTTCTCATATTTCGTGCTTTGTGGAGGGAAACATCCTTCGGTAGTTACAGTTTCCGTTTCCGTGCTATGGGCGACTTTTCGTTTCGTTTCGTTTCGTTCAAGGCTCATCAGTTTGTCGTAGGGGGCAAGAGTTCGGCCAAAGTAAAACCAACTGCAACTGTTACTTATAAATGCCACTTAAGTGCAGTTGCCACTACATTTTTTAAGTTTTTCTTTTTTCTCCACTTTTCCCTCTGCCGTTTCGGTTTCTGTTCATTCGTTAGTTGCATTTTCTTTGCGATTTTTTTCTGTTGTTGTCCAGGTACGGCTGCATAAGGAGGCGAAGAAGTTCATCTGCTCTTCAGCCATGCGACACAATCTTTTTCGAGGATTGAAAAGTTCTTCAAGTGTTTTGGAGCCTTATGTTTTTCACATTTCGCTTTTTTTTGAGGAGGGGAAACAGGTTGGAAACTGCTGTTGTAGCTCGCTTGGTGCTTTTCAATTGTCGCTGTCGCAGTTGTTGTATTTGAGATTTTCGTTTACTTTTCCCACGATTTCGTATGTATTCGTACGTATGTTTGTACAAGGGTATGTGCATATTTATTATCGGATTTAGTGTTTTTTTTTTGAATTTTCAGTTGTTTTGGTTTTGTTAAAGGTTTCCGAAAACCTGAGATTTCCATGTTTGTCGTTTGCAGTAACTGTAGGCACACGTCAGTACTTATATATGGGTAGCTTGGACTATGGAAATGGATGGGTGTGTATTTGTACGTAGTAGGTTAGCCAATATTGGGCACCAGATTCACGAGCTTAAATCAGCATCGATTATCCCGTTGAAAACAAAAAAACAAAATACAAAAGTTCAAATCAATTGTGGAATCTTTATTATTAATTCGAAAGGACATTTTATGTCATTAATTTTTTGAATACAATTACCTTTAAATGTTGGCCGCAACTACGCCACAGGGTGTCCATTCTGATGGTCCAATTTTGGATGACTCGTTCGAGTATTTCGACCGGTTGGCGTTTGTAGCTGGTTTGCCAGCATAGGCTTTGGACTTTACGTAGCCCCAAAGAAAAAAGTCTAAAGGTGCGATCTAGGCGGCCAACTTACCGGTTCAAAACGTGAAGTTAGCTGCTCCTCGACATGACCTCTCAATAGATCCATTGTTTGAGCAGCTGTATGGCAAGTGGCACCGTCCTGTTGAGACCAAATGTCGTCAAGATTTCAGGTAGAAAAAACTACGATATCATGGCGCGATAGCGAGCACCATTCACGGTTATGTTTCGGGCCATCATAGTTTTTGAAAAAAATATGCACTGATGATTCTACCAGTCCATAATCCGCACCAAACCGTGGTTTTCTGCGGGTATAACAGCACCTCATGAACCTCTACTGGTCGAAGTTCAGACCAAATGCGGCAATTTGGTTTATTGGCGTTGCCATAGAGCCAGAAATTGCCCACATCAATATACAAAATTTTGGAAAAAGCGGAACTTCTCATTCTCATTTCCATAATTTAGAGACGTTGTTGCAGTGTAAGTCTTTCCATGATGAAATGGCAAACAATACTGAGAAGAAAAAAAAATTTAACACAACTCAAGGGTAATCTGTGAAAAAATGCCCTATGGAAAGTAATACCACTAGATTGATCACCCGTTAATTGCAACCTACGCAGAGGGGATTTTTAGATTTTTTTCTAGATTTATCTATAGTATAATAAATTAGCTGACCCGGCCCGCGTTGCTACTCCTAAAAACTAACGTCACGCATTTATTTATAAAAATCATTAAAAGTCATTGTTTGTGCAAGTTGAATCGATGACTGTAGCAACATTAAATGGAATGGAAAGTCGGCTGGCATCAGAGCATCCGCGTGTTTAAACATTATCGATATCGATGGTGGTCCAACTAAAACGCACGATGTTAGTTGTAAATAAAACAAAAAGTTTTCAGAGAATTATCTTAATATTTTTTTTAATTATTGAAGGATCTAGGATCTTTACGTGTGAGACAAAATATCGGCCAAATGCTCGCCATGGCTTCGGTGTTATACCTCTATTCGATGGTCCATATTTTCAATAACTCTTAGACATAATGGAGGTTCAATGTCTTTAATGTGCTGAATTATCTCATCATTAAGCTCTTGAATTGTTTCTGGCTTATTGACGTAAACTTCTTTTTTTAAATATCCCCAAAGAAAGAAGTCCAACGGTGTCAAATCACAAAATGTGGCGGCCAATTTACATCACCACGACGTGATATAACACGGCCATTAAATTTCTTGCGAAAATGAACCATTGTTTGATGGCTATGTGGCAAGTGGCATCATCCTGTTGGAACCACATATCGTCCAAGTCTCTATTCTCAATTGGATGGCCACAAAAAGTCCCTTTTAATCTCGCAATAGGGAAAACCATTCATGTTATCTGCTTGGTGGACCTCAGTTTCCAAGAAGTATGGCCCGATGACGCCGCTAGCACATGAACCGCTCCAAACAGTCACTCTTTGTGGATTCATTGACATTTCAACAATCACTCGTGGATTCTCATTTGCCCAAATGCATCAATTCTGCTTGTTAAAGAATCCACTTTGGACACATTTGGTCGAGTTTGCTGACCAACAAAATCACGAGGTGCACGAAATGCAACGCCCTTTTTTGTGAAGGCTTTAACAACTCAATTGCGTACCTCTCCATGGTTGTATTTGTTGAACCACCCTTTACTACTGGGTGATTCAACAAATACAACATAATCTTCTGACGTCTTAATGTTTATAATGTGTTCTTTTCTTCTATTCAATGCGTTTAATAAGGACCCAGATGTTTTGGTCTGACGTTAAATTTGTTACTTGAAGGTAAAACATCACTCAGGTATGATATATACGAGTATTCCTGTTATCTCAATATTTTTATACTCTAATTTTTATTCCAATTTTTGGTTTCTTCCATTGAAAAATGTACTTTCTGCTTTTCAAACTCCCAATACTTCTTCCATGCATAGCATGTGAGCGACATCCTGCAGCGTAGTGTTATGGGCAGAATTGCTTACTGCCGAATCGTATTAATCAGGTTTTGAGCAGCCGTTGTCGTCTTACAATCTGTGCTGAAATCACCTCAATATTCAACCCGACACCTTATTAAAAATGATGAAAACATCAATGATTAAATCACTCTGTTACTGTTTACTTTGCTTATATTGAAAGGAAGTAGTCGAAAGTGTGATAGAGAGCGAACATCACGGGAAGAACAAAATAATATGTGACGCGAAAAAAAGAAAGGGACCTAAGGGTAAAAACCAGTTTTGTTCAGGAGAGCCATATTAAAAATTTAAATACGTGTATCTTTGGTGTACCATCACTTTCATAAAACGCGCATATCTCTAGGAGGGAACACTTTTGGGGCATGCGATAGGTCTCATTCGATGCTCAGATGTGGTCCACATCAAAAAAAAGTGAAAATTGATTTTTTTACCCTTAGGTTCCTTTCTCTGTGCGCTGTCACATATGTGACTGAAAATTAAAGAGAACAAGACAAAGCTCGAGTACTAGTTACATCTACGAAATTTGTGTGGAGGAAAATCCCACGATTAAAATAAAGTAGTAGTAAAGGGTGTTTTTTATTGAGGTATAGAACTTCGAATTGAAATAAAACACAAGAAAATCGTTTTAATGTCCATCAATTTGGCTTTATTGGAAGGATAATTTTATGCCATTAATGTTTAAATATGATTTCGGGCATGTGGCCGCCGCGGCTGGCTCGAATAAAGCCAATTCTACAGGTCCAATTTTCAACCACTTTTTCGAGCATATGGGGCCGTATGTTGGCAATAACGCCACGAATGTTGGCTTCCAAGTCCCCTAACGTTTCTGGTTTGTTGGCGTAGACGAGCGACTTCACATATCCCCAAAGAAAATAATCCAATGGTGTCAAATCACACGATCTTGGTGGCCAATTGACAGGTCCATTCCGCGAAATTATGCGCTCATCGAATGTTTCCTTCAATAATTCGATTGTGACGTGCGCTGTGTGGCATGTAGCGCCGTCTTGTTGGAACCACAACTCATCCACATTCATGCCATCCAATTCGGGAACAAAATAGTCGGTTATCATGGCTCTATACCGGTCTCCATTAACGGTAACTGACTCTCCAGCATTATTTCGGAAGAAGTATGGCCCAATGACTCCACCAGCCCATAGAGCACACCAAACAGTCAGTTTTTGTGGATGTAATGGCGTCTCAAGGGTCTCATGTGGATTCTCTTCACTCCAAATGCGGCAATTTTGCTTGATGACGTAGCCATTCAACCAAAAATGAGCCTCATCACTGAACAAAATTTTGTGATGAAAATCAGCATCGAGATGAATCTCATTTTCGGCCCATTTTGCAAGCGTTGTTCTTTTGTCAACCTGTTCATGATAAAATGGCAAACCAAACTAAATATTAATCACTTGACAGCTGACAAAATGGCCGCCAGTTAAAAAAGTGATACCAACTTAAAGTTCTATACCCCAATAAAAAACACCCTTTAGTAGCAATCTTAACAAAAGTTGTCGAACTCGCCCGTTAAAACAGAGATTAAATTAAAAACAAGTAAAAAATGTTAAGTTTGGCTGTGCCGAACTTTGGATACCCTCCACCAGATTCCCAAATAAAACCAAATTTGGTGCGGAAGTGTGTTCTACGAGGGCGACCGCAAAACTAACTGGCCTGGCACATTTTCTATTTTACTAGCAACTTTTTTTTTGTTTTTTAAAAGCAATCTTTTCTAAGCCATCTGTCAAAATTTCCGAAATATTTAATGATTATTTTCCTTGTTACAGGTGATTGAAGTAAACAAGTTTTATACTTTTTGAAAAATGGAAAATAAAGAGTTTCGTGCGGTAATTAAACACTTTTATATGAAAGGTTATACGCCACAATTAATCAAAGATGAATTGGATTCTGTTCATGGTGATAATGCACCATCATACTCCACCGTGAAATCCTGGGTTCAACAACTTCAAATGGGTCGTTCAAGTACGGAAGATGAACAACGCTCTGGAAGACCGAAAACTGCTACTACTATTGAAAACATTAGAATAATATTTAATGAAGTGTCTAAAGATAGACGAATAAAGCTCAGAGAACTTGCTGATATTGTTGAAATGCACGAAAAAGAAGTTTGGAGTATTTTACATGATGAACTCCACATGAAAAAGCTATCCGCAAGATGGGTGCAGCGTTTGTTGACTTTGCCCCAAAAAATCGTCCGTTGGACCAATTCCGAGGAGCTTTAAGCGATTTATCAGCGTAATCCAATAGAGTTCTTGCGCCGATTCATAACTGTTGATGAAACATGGATCCACCACTACATCCCAGAATGCAAAGAACAGTCAAAACAATGGATAGAAGCTGGTAAAAGTGGTCCCAAGAAGGCGAAAACTGTTAAGTCAGCAGGAACAGTAATGGCCACAGTATTTTGGGATGCAAGGGGTATAATATTTATAGATTATCTTGAGAAAGGAAAACTATATAAAGTGAATATTATTGTGCATTATTGGATCGGTTGAGTGAAGAAATCAAGATAAAACGAACGCATTTAGAAAAAAAAGTTCTTTTTCATCAAGATAATGCTCCTTCACACACTGAATTTTTAACTCAACAAAAACTGGCCGAATTACGAATTGAAATTGCTCCGCATCCACCATATAGTCCAGATTTAGCTCCTTCTGATTATTTCTTGTTTCCAAATTTAAAAAAAAATTCTCGGTGGCAAAAAATTGTCGTCCAATAGCGAGGTTATTGCTGAAACTGAGGCATATTTTGAAGGTCTTGAAAAATCTTATTTTTCGGATGGAATTAAAAAACTTGAAAAACGTTTGATGAAGTGTATTGAGTTGGAAGGAGATTATGTTGAAAAATAAATAATAATAATTCCAAAAAACGGTTCTTTTTATGTTAGGACAGTTACTTTTGCGGCCGCCCTCGTATATAGAAATCTTTATGTGCAAAATTTTATTTCGATAGGTCTAGCTTGTGGTGAGTTATCGTCATATTATTTCTCAAAGGCCATGAGACCGTTTGTGTGGGAGGTACCAGTAGGACTTTTCCGATCTCAACATAATTTGATGTGTTCTATATAAAAATCTTTATGTAGAAAATTTCATCTCGATAGGTTAAGTTTGTAGTGAGTTATTGTCATATTAGTTTTCAATGCCCATGAGACCGTTATTGTGGGAGGTACCAGTAGGACTTTTACGATCTCAACCGAATTCAGCTTAAAAGTGTGTTGTATATAGAAATCTCGATGTGTAAAATTTCATTTCGATAGGACAAGTTTGTGGTGAGTTGTAGTCATATTATTTCTCAAGGCCCATAAGGCCGTTTGTTTGGGAGGTACAAGAAATGGTGGCCCAATCTAAACCATTTTTACATAGATGACTGCGCCTTTATAGATATTATTATTTGCAAAATTTCAGTGATTTTGCTCAAGAAACTGGACGGATATTTCCAAATAAAAAACTAATTTTTATGAGGTAGTGTCGGCTGAGGGTCTCCAACACCAACTTCCCGTAGAGCTATATAGCCCATTTTCAATACCAACCATGCTAGGTTAACTACACATGTTTGTGCCAAATTTCAGCTCCCTAGCTGTTTTCATGTAGGCTCTATTTTGTTTTCAACGGAGACGGACAGCCGGACAACATGGCTAGATCGTCTTAGACGAGAATCGAGAATCAAGAATATATATACTTTGTTGGGTCTCCGATGATTATTTCAAGGTGTTACAGACAGAATAACAAAACTTATATACCCTCCATTGTATGGTGGAGGGTATAATAAAACAAAAAATAATATTAGCAAAAATGTTTTACTTGGGGTGAAAAATCAACTTCTTTTTTTAAAGCCCACTCTAGGTTTCGATCCTCAAAAAATATTTTTTATTCAGTCTTTAGATTTAATTTAAGTAAAGTTTAAAAAAAATCGCGGGTAGGTATTAAAATATTTAAAATTCTGACTGTTGTTTATCTTACCTAGGTCCAGTATTACCTTTTTCTTGTTTTTTTTACTTTCCTTTCTATTTAATAGTAAATTTATAAACCCATGCCAAAGTTTGGTCACCTCAGTAAACCACACTTATTTTTCGGAATGAATTCAACCTGACTTTCCATTTTCTCTCTATTTCGGTGTATGTGTACATGAGACTATGACCTTTTACCAGTTATAGAAACTTAATTTTACGCTAAATTTGTTTTTGGTACGTATTTTCATAATTTTCCATTAGCTATTGTTTACAAACAACAACACGTAGCAGAGAACTGCAGCAGTAATAACAACATACGAGTTTATTTAGGTACTAACTTCCCCCCTTTATGAATGACTTTCAAGGAGGGGGAATTGTGGTGGCTGCTTGACGGCATTGAATCAAATCTACCCAAACTTTGTACTTGACGATGTATGTGGATGAATGAATGTTGCAAAAATACACAGGGAAAAAGCTAAGGTGAAATTTTCGACTACAAAATTTGGCAAAAATATTAGAAAGGATCAATTTCTTACTAAATGTTAAATTTAAAAATTAGTTTTAATATTCCTTAGTTTTATTATTGTAAGGCGTCGCTTTATGTTAGGTTCAGGTCGTAGCTTATTAACAAAACATGTGCTTTCGGGCGCCAGTTTGATAAAGCACACGGAGATGAAACGGGGCAGCTACTCGTATCAAGCTGATAGTAAAACTTACTTTAGTTTACAATAAAATGTTTTGTAATTAAAAAATTCTACTCGTAAATACTCAGGCTGTATTTGTATAACTAGACTTACTACAAGGTGGGACAAAATTACCCACCCAATCTTCTTTTGGTGTATTTTTTTTAAATGAAAACCTTTGGTTATGCTTATGAAATTTGTTTATTTAATACTTTAGAATTTATTATATCAAGTTGAGAAAATAATAAGTGGCCTCTGCAAGAGTTTATGACTACACGCAGAAAAAAAGTATGGTTGGGGTGACAATATTCGAAGGGCATCATACTTTTGTTGGGTATATGGTTGTGGCACAACAATATTATGATCCTCACAACAATAGTATGATTCACACAGAACCATACTATGATCCTTACAACCATAGTATGATTCACACTCAACCATACTATGATCCTAACAACCTTAGTATGATTCACACAAAACCATACTATGATCCTTATAACCATAGTATGATTCACACTCAACCATACTATGATCCTCACAACCATAGTATAATGACCATGCTATAATGACCACAACCATAGTATGATCCCACTTAACCATACTATGATCCCCACAGCCATATTATGATCCTCACAACAATAGCATGTTTGGCATACAACCATATTATGATCCTCACAACAATAGCATGTTTGACATACAACCATATTATGATCCTAACAATCATAGTATGGTTCACACGCAACCATAGTATGATCCCACTCAACCATACTATGGTCCTCAAAATTATTAATTAGGATTGTTTTATGTTGTCAACAATAGAAATTCTTATTTAGTAAATAAATTATAAATACATTAAATTTCAAATAATAGGTGTGTTTATTAAACAGTAGAGAAAATTCATTTAAAAAAAAGTAAGCTTTTTTATTAAAAAAAATTCAATTAAACAATCAAAATTACAAATTAAGAAAAAGAAATACCTGAACGAATTCGGCCCGTATTCTGTTAGACTTGTCTGTGGGATTTTTTTTTAATTTTTTGTTCAGACTTCTCTTATCGAACTCGCAACGAATTCTGAACTATTTATCTAAGGTAGTCTTTTGGTTTAAAATTTTTGTTATTTGCTTCATATTTTACAGTTGTTGTTCTTGTGTTCAGACATGTCGGAACTAATTCTGAACGAATTCTTAGCTGTTTGTCTGAGGTATTTTTATATTTCATATTCAAATTCTGAACGTTTGGTTAGCTTAGCTGTGCGAGGGATTTTTATTGTGTTCGGAGGAAAACTCTACTGTCGGCAGTTCTCGTTCAATGCAAAACTGGTTGCCCTTAAGTGTATAGCCACTAAACATAGTTACAGCACAGTTATTGCTTGCGAAACTGCAGACACCCCTGCTTGTAACTTAAAGTCTTTCCGAACGCTTTTTGAAAATGTTTTACAACTTTTATTCGTAGAACAAAAATATGTTCTTTTGATTGTTTACATTCAGAATTTATCATGACATAAGCTTAGAATTCGTTTAGAATTCGGTTCGTAATGTCGGTAAAAACATCAGAATTTAATAAGACTTAATGCCAGAATTCTGACCGAAGTCGTTCAGAATTCGATACGACGAAATTTCGAAATCGAAATTTCTTTTCGAATTTCCCAAGACTACAGTTCGGAATTCGGTCAGAAATCGGTTCGAAATGTTTGCAAAAAAATCAGAATTTCCTCAGAGAAGTAGTTCAGCATTCGTGTCAACCCTCTCATATGATTTTCGTTGCGAACTCGCTAAGAATTCTGATCCGAAATCGGAACATTTTGCCGATTGTCGTACAGAATTCTGACCGAATTCTGAAGGTTTGGTTTGCTGGGAGTTGACTCAAATGTATTTTTGCCTGTGTATAAACACACACCCATACGCATCCATACATTCAACCTGAAGTGCTCTGTTTGCCATGAAACTACTGGAAGCAGGACAATTATTGATTTCTTGCGTTGAAAAAGAATGGTGCGGTGCGGTGTGGTTCGGTTCGATGCGGTGGCACTTGCCTGGTGAAGGGGACGAACGTTTGGTGGCCATAAATCAATACCGTTGACAATGTTCATAAAAATGACAAGAACACATCTCGATGGCGCAGCCAGCCGAGCAGGAGCAATAACTTTAAGATGACTTGACCTGTTCACAAATTCGTGCGGTTTGAAGAATGTTTTTCGCCGAAAATTGTGCTTTTCGTTTGCACGTACACGTTTTCTTATGTAGGCAGGGGAAAAAGAGTTCAGGGTTTTCACATCACAAGAACAACAGCGGCAATAACCAACCACCCACAGCCACCCGCCAGCACCACCTCCTCCATCGCAATAGTAAAAATGGTTATTATGATGTGTTTGTTGTAGTCGCTGTTGTTGTTATTGTTGCTGTTGTTGAAATAAGCTCTCTTTAGTAGTTCATAACACAGTGAGTGAAAAGCCGCATTTCCACTTGTTCGTCAATATGAGGCCATCAGAGCAAGTGGGGCTTAACCTAGCTTGAAATAATACTTTTTCCTTTCATATATTCCATTGCAATGGGCTACTTCTGCGACTTACTGGCAAAAGAGTCCTTCGGTTCATTTGGCTAGATGCTAACGCCATCCTCTAGCTGTATACCTGAGTATTCAAAGTAACTCCTTTCGCAAATACAAAAGATTGCAATTGGGCCAGGTCACACTTACTTCGATGGCCTCATATTGTAAAAAAGGATACTTGTACTCGTCTCCTACCCATGGGCGGGTGTGGATGTGATGCACTAGCGTTTCCTCATAATGATAAGCACTTTAAACTCAAGCCTCGGCTTGGCTTCGCGGAAAACATTGTTATATGAAAAATATATTATATGTGTTTTTTTTTGTTTTTCTCACACTTACTCAAAATACACATGTATATAAGTATGTATGTATGTGTGCAAATGAAAAACTTTATTAATAAAAGTCGATGTAGCAAACCAACTCATCTTCTCTCTTTTTCGGCTGGAAAACAGAAAGCAATGACACACTTGAAAAGCCGCCAAACAAACTCATAACCGAAACTGAACGAATGAATGAATTACGGGTTGTCCCTTATGCATGATGAACTATTTCAAGCATCGATTTCTCTCAAGAAGTCACACTCTTGGCAGAACGGGTCGATGGCAAAGTCATTGTCTTTAAAGGGAAAATGTTGTTTCACAAAGAACTAAACTGCTCATTTGATAGCCCCATCTATACACAGAGAACCGGTCTGTTGCCACACGCAGAGAAAAAACATGGTTACTACATGGTCACGGCAATAATAATATGTTCTCCGCAATAAAAGTATGTTCGTCGCAACCATAGCATTGTTAACTGAATTTATTTTTGACAATAGTATAATTGCTGCAATATTAATATTGTTGAAATGTATTATTGCCAAATTTAAAAATGAAAATATGGTTATAGCAACAATATAAATATGGTTGGTGCGACAAAAGTATTGTGTTTTGGGTTTTATGTTAACAATAATTTGATTACGGCAATCATACTGTATGCTTGTAATTTTTCTTCATGAAAAATGCTTTTAAGAACAAATGTTATTGGTACGGATCTAATGCAATAATAGTACTTTTTTATCGAAATTAAAAATTTTTAAACAAGGTGCTTTGGCTTTGTTTATCTGAAATATTTTTAATAAAAACGCTTACGTTTATTTAAACTTATATTTTTTGCAGTGAAATAAATCACTCCTATTATTTTGAATATAATGTATTTTTGAATAATTTTCATAGTTCAAATCTATTGTCGACAACTTAAACAAATTCTAATAAATTATATTGCGGATCATAGTATAATTGTGTGTGATCATACTATGGTTGTAGGGATCATAACATGGTTGCGTGTGAATCATACTATGGTTGTGAGGATCATACTATGGTTGTATATAAAACATACAATGGTTGTGAGGATCATACTATGGTTGTGGAGATCATAGTATGGTTGAGTGTGAATCATACTATGGTTGTGGGGATCATAGTATGGCTATGTGTGAATCATATTATTGTTGTGAGGAGCATAGTATTGTTGTTTTTGAATCATACTATTGTTGTGAGGATCATAATATTGTTGTAGCACAACCATACACCCAACAATAGTATTATCCTCTTCGAATATTGTCACCACAGCCATACTTTTTTTCTGCGTGCAGAACCTGATTTTTTATCTAACCGAATGATTGAGGTTGCATGAACTTAAAAGTTTCCATATGTGACAGCGCATAGAGAAAGGGACCTAAGGGTAAATTCACTTTTTTTTGATGTGGACAACATCTGAGCATCGAATGAGACCGATCCCATGCCCCAAAAGTGTTCCCTTCCAGAGTTATGCGCGTTTTATGAAAGTGAAGTCGACGATTCTACACCAAAGATACACGTATTTAAATCTTTAAAATGCCTCTCCTGAACAAAACTGGTTTTTACCCTTAGGTCCTTTTTTTGCGCGTCACATATGTTCAGCAAATTTTATGTCTTAAGAAGAAATTACCATTTAATTCCAATCCAATGTTGATGAAATTTGGTACATACCGAAAAAAATTCAGTGAGAATTCGATCCGAACTACAAACATTCGTTTAGATAAACATAATTTCGGTTGCAAACACCAACTTTCCATGGTATTGATAGTTACATAGTTTGGCATACCAACCAACAGACGGTAGCTGCTATAATAATACGGTACTCCCAACCAATAAGTTGGTTATACCAACCGAATTCAGTAAAACTATTAGTTGCCACAACTGGTGGTAATAGAAACCAACCAATTATAAAGTACTTGCACTTCATTACCAATAATTGGTGGTGACAACAGATATTTTTTGTACTTACCAAACCCCGTTTTTTGATTATCCCAACATTAGAATATAATCTATATAATAATTTATCGATTCTTGTTAATAAAGAATTTAAAATTAAGAAACAAATAAAAATATTGAATCATTGTTTTATATTATTTGTTTATGTCGTTTTTGACTGTGCTGATTGGTCAGTCTTCCTTCATGAATTAAATAAAGCTTCTTCAGGGGATGTTTATTTGAAAATCCTGTCGACAAAAAGTGTTGTTATTTATAATTTCCTATGATATGTTAGCTTTACTTACAATTAGTTTTACATTTCATTCGTCATAATTTCGTATTACTATTAAAAAACTGGACATCACGAAACAATTTAATAATAAAAAATAAATAAATGTAAAAATCACAGCTAAACTTAACCCTTATATCACAGTAACACACTTCTGTTTAGTTCAACCTATTGCAGCGGAGTATTGGAGCTTTGTGTTGTCTTTGTCTTCTTTGGTGTTTATTGATTTTGATATTCTCTGTTGAATTCTTTATTTTAAATATTTAAGAATTTACCCTATTGGATTTAAAAGTTTCTAGACTTAGAGATTATCCAGATAAACAGAATACTTAAAATTTAACCTTTAATTGGTTCAGTAAACAAAGGCAACTTAAAACCAACAATCTATAACAACCACTACTTAGTAGGGGCATAAATACTGTTACAACACTGAACACATCCATTTCAATAGTAGAACTGAACATAGCCCGTTAATGTCATATGGGTTTTGAAAGCTAACCTCAATAGCGTTAGTCTGTAACGGGATTTTAAAATTGTTTCAACTTTCATCATGGAGTGGTCAGGTAATGAGAACCGTATCGGTGTAATAGCGCTTTTCAAGTGTGAAATGAAAAAAGCGATATTTTCAAAACGCTTCGGTCACTAGGGATTAGCCGCATGTTCGTCTACCGCTGCATAAAACTGTTTGAGGAGACTGGAGATGTGAAAGGCCGCCACCGGTCGGGCCGCCCACGCTCTGTTCGAACACCGCATGTCATCAGAGCCGTTAAATCAAGAATTCACAGAAATCCGCTCCGAAAACAAAAAGAAAAAAATCATGGCCCGTGAGATGAATATCACGCAAAAGTCCATGAGTCGAATCATTAAAAAAGACTTGGGACTTGGGGCTTTCAAACGACGTACAGGACATTTATTATTCAATTCAGTTTAAAAAAAAATAGGATTGAAAAATGCAAACGTCTTTTGGTGAAGCACTCTGACAACTTGCACAGAAAATTTTTGTTCACCGATGAAAAAATTATTACCTTTCAGAAAAAATCTAACAAGCAAAATGATAGTCTATGCGCGGTCATCTAAGGAAGCATCTGAACTGATCCAAAGGGTGGAAAATGTTCATCACCCAGCTTCAGTCATGGTTTGGTGGGGTGTCTCTTACGATGGCGTCACTGACCTGCATTTCTGCGAACAAGGAGTCAAAACATCGGCCAACGTTTACCAAGAAACCGTTTTGGAAGCTGCTGTGAAGCCTCTCTACAATTCCCTGTCCTAAACCAGCCATGGACTTTCCAGCAGGATTCTGCGCCGGCCCATAAAGCTAAAACGTCCCAGGCCTGGCTTCCAAACAATTTGCCAGCGTTCATTTCCTCTGAAGAATGCCCCTCAGGCAGAACAGATTTGAACCCATTGGAGTACAAATTGTGGACGTTTTTAGAGGACAAGGTTTGTCACAAAAGATACCCCAACATTGGATCTCTTAAGACCGATTTGGTTCGAGCTGTGGCCAATTTTCCAATGGACGAGGTTCGTGCAGCTATTGACGATTGGCCAGTGCGAGTTAAGGCGTGTATAAAGGCAAAAGGCGGACATTTCGAATAAGTAGATTCCTTTTGGATACAATATACATCAATAAATATATTAAAAAATATTTGCTCCAAAAACATTCAGTACTTTTTTATTTTACAGCATAAAACGTGTGTAACAGTATTTATGTCCCTACTAAGTATAATCTATATGTGACGCGCAAAATAGAAAGGGACCTTAGGGTAAAAACCAGTTTTGTTCAGGAGAGCCATTTTAAAGATTTAAATACGTGTATCTTTGGTGTACCATCACTTTCATAAAACGCGCATAAATCTGTGAGGGAACACTTTTGGGGCATGGGATCGGTCTCATTCGATGCTCAGATGTTGTCCACATCAAAAAAAAGTGAAAGTTGATTTTTTTACCTTTAGGTCCCTTTCTCTATGCGCTGTCACATATAATAATTTATCGGTTTTAGTTACTAAAGAATTGGAAGTTAAAAAACAAATAAAAATAAACTCTTTTTACAACACACACACACACGTTGTAGAAGAAATCTATTGATGGCTCTCGATGTGGAGTCTCTTTAGAGGTGGCAAGAGTGAGTTGTATTTTCGTGGGCAATTGTGTGAGAAAAACTTGAAAAGTAAGGTTTACAACAGTAGTTCTCATTCAATTGGGGAGAGCCTGGCCTTATAGAGTTCGGTTTTACTTTCAACAATTGCAGCAAGGCTTTCTAAAGAGGGTTGGCACGGAACCGAAATCATGATAAAAGTAGTGTGCAGCCACGAAAATCAATGTCACTTTGCCATTTTGTTAAAAACTTGTCTTCTATTTAAATATAGAAGCAAGGGGTCCGAGCCGGTTAATCCCTGTTCAAAACATTTTATTGTAAACTTAAGTAAGTTTTACTATCAGCTTGATACGAGTAGCTGCCCCGTTTCATCTCCGTGTGCTTTATCAACCTAACATAAAGCGATGCCTTACGATAATAAAACTCTTAAGGAATATTAAAACTAATTTTTAAATTTTAAAAATCCCTGTTCAATGTGAAAAAAAACAATATTCAATCATTTCATTTAAGAATTTAGTAATTTTTTCCTCTATTGAATTTAAAAGTTTCTCAACTTTAAACTTAGAGATTATTAAAAATTTATTTTTCCAATATTTCTCCAATTTTTGTATACCTGCCAAAAAATAGGATTTTCGAGGTCCATAAAAAAGGCATTTGTTTGATCAATTATTCAACGTTGGAGCTAAATCTCTTTCCAGCGTACCATTTCTTTAGGTTTGGAAATGGCTGTGGGCTAAATCCGGAGAATAAAACAGATGAGGTACCAATTCGTAACCCAATTCATGCAATTTTGCTATTGAGACTGTACACGAGTGCACCCGTACATTATCTTGATGAAATGGTAATTACCATTTACCACAGCTTTCTTAAATCCAACTGATCATGTAAAATCGAAATCACACTGCCGTATGAAATGCGTTTGTCATCAAAAATCTTACGCATTTTTACTCTTCGATCTGCCAACGGGTATTTTTTACATTTCGGGTGTATTGACCTCACTTAGCCGTGCAGAACGTTCAGCGTCATTCAGTAGTTGTACGGCCACAACGAAAATAAGTAAACAACTTTTTTACCATTAAAATTCATGGTGCAGAGTCCCCATAGTATTACCAAGCTTTTCCTTGGTTTCATTGACGTTTTTTTTCCGCAAAAAATAATGTTTAATGAGCACTCGAAATTTACATTTTTTCCATTTTTAAAAAAATCCACGAGGTTGTATGTTTTGAACAGCTGTTAAACACAAACTAAATGACGGAACAGTGACGGACAGTAGTCTCTTAACAGATGGTACTTGATGGAAGCAGTGTTGTATTTCATATAACTACTAGGGAAGTGTGTAAAGTCACAGTATTATTATTGATTACCGCAAATGCTCAGTAATTAAACATCTGAATTTCGAGATTTTTTTTAAATCAATAAATTGTTAAAGTTTATTGCACAAGGATTGAAAATATCACGGTTGCTGTTCTAAGATTTTTTTGGATATCCCCCTAAATAAAAAGCTGAAAAGAACACACCGAAAACACATACGCAATTTAACAAAGAGGAAAAAAAGCAAAGCAAATAGCAGAACAGAAGGAAAAATCATTGAGTGAAAAAGAACATGAATGAAATACGCTTTTGGCTAGAATGCGACAAATGACAGTGTCGGATGGTTGGCTGGCTCGTGTTGTTGTTCCCGTTGTTGTTTTTGATTTCGTAGAATTCTCGATTTGTTTTGGTGTGTGTGTGCAAATACGTTAAGTTGCGATACGTGTCAGTCATGTTTGTAGGTACAATTACACTGTGCGGCGGAATAGGAGAAAGACAGACAACACTAAATTCGCACATTTTTAACAGAAAACAGCATTTTCAAAATGTTTGTGTTTTTTAACTTCACGTAAAAGCTTATTCGGACATCTTCTACAGTGTATCGTCTTTGGTGACAACCTTCAATATCCACTAACAAAGCGTCAATTTGTAATTATAAAATATGAGGCACACGACAACGGAGTTGTTAATAAACCTTTAGCACACTTATTGTTTTAAAATAATTATTTCGCATTTGTCTTTAATTAGTTAAAAATGTATTTGGGAAAAGTTTATTTTATTCTGAAAGAACAATGCCAGTTTGCTGAACTTTTGATTTGATTGCTTGGCATTTCGTTTGAAGCCTTCTGAATGGCTATTGACTATCGAAAAAAATTAGTTATTATTATCCGGATATTAACAAATAAATTTGAAAATACGAAAAAAGGGCCTGCACTTAAATTTTTCGGGAAAAAGAGTTATGCTGGACAAGTACGTGCTTGTTCGAATGTCTATAAAAATTATTTGACCTTTTTCCCAATAACTGCGAAAATGCTAATTGAAAAATCTTTTTATTTTGTCTTTATCTTTTTAAAATTGTGCTAAGCTACTAAAACTTTTTCTCCATTTATCAAAAAACGCAAACTTTTTAAAATTTGGAAAATGAAAGAGGTATTAATATTTGTAGCGGTTTTTAGGAATTTCTTTGCGAAAAATTAATTTTTTTTTTTAAAACTGCACGCAGAAAAAAGTTTGGTTGTGGTGACAATCACACTCAACCCTACTATGATCTCCACAACCATATTAAGATCCTCACAACCATAGTATGTTTCACATACAACCATAGTATGATCCTCACAACCATAGTATGATTATTGTCACAAACCATAGTATGATCCTCACAATTGTAGTATGATTCAAACGCAACCATGGTATGATCCCTACCACCATAGCATGATTACACACAAATATATTATAGTATATTTATTAGAATATTATTTATGAGAATTGGGCTAAGTTGTCAACAATAGATTTGAATTATGAAAGTTATTTTAAAATACATTAAATTCAAAATAATAGGAGTGATTAAGTTAACAGTAGAAAAAATCATTTAAAAAAACGTAAACATATTTCAGTTAAACAAAGCCCAAGCAGTTTGTTTACAAATTTTTAATTTCCATTTAAAAAGTACTATTATTGCTAGATCCGTAACAATAATATTGTTCTTAAAAGCATATGTAACGCGCAAACTAGAAAGGGACCTAAGGGTAAAAACCAGTTTTGTTCAGGAGAGCCATTTTAAAGATTTAAATAGTGTATCTTTGGTGTACCATCACTTTAATAAAACGCGCATATCACTGCGAGGGAACACTTTTGGGGCATGGGATCGGTCTCATTCGATGCTCAGATGTTGTCCAAATCAAAAAAAAGTGAAAATTGTTTTATTTTACCCTTAGGTCCCTTTCTCTACGCGCTGTCACATATGGAAAGAAAAATGGCAATCATACAGTATGATTGCCGTCATCATATTATTGTTAACATAAAACCCAAACAACAATACTTTTGACGCACCAACCATATATATATTGTTGCTACGACAATATTTTCATTATTAAATTTGGCAATAATGCTATTGTTACTTTTCAACAATATTTATATTGCGACAATCATACTATTGTCAAAATTAAATTCATTACACAATACTGTGGTTGCTACGAACATACTTCTATTATTGCCGTGACCATATAGTAAACACGTTTTTTCTCTGCGTGTGTAGTTGTACATTTATTGTCACCTTTAGAAAAACTCCTAATTTATATTTAAGTATTCAGTAAAAGTTGCGTTTTTTTATACTTTTGTTTTGGCGAATTTTATTTGTAACTGCAAGTAAATGCATACATTTATTGTCACCCCTACAAAACTATTATTTTTTATTTAAGATTTTTTTTAAGTTCTTAGTAAAAATTGTGTTTTTTATTTTACGCTTCCTTTTTATTTGTAACTGCGAAATCCAAAACATTTCAAATCCTTAACTTTCCTATACAAAATCAAACGCAAACTTGTGATTTTAAAAATAATCGAGTTTTTTTTAAAGGGACAGGTTGACCAGATAATAGCGATGGGAGAAGATATAAAACAAAAACAATAACGCCGCGAGAAATTAAAAGTATTTTGGCTTTATTTTCAAGCTAAATTTATCGCATCATTAAAAAGGCCACTTCGGTTGCGATGGCACTGCTTCAAGTAGTATATCACACATTTTGATATCTCAGCTCGATATGTGGTGTAATTCCATTAAAAGCTACTCAAGTGAGCGTATAAAGTAAAGACCTGACGGATCCCCAGATAAAATAATTGGGGAGTATTTTTGATTGCAACAGCCAATTGATGAACGCTCTCTTAGAGCTTAATATTTTGCCAAACTTTGTCTTTACAACTTCGGGAGTTGGGCCTTTTCAAGGACTAATGACGGCTAAGAAGTCTGTTTCGTAACTTTAGAGAAAATATGGTTCGATGATTCAGCCTTGCCATAAACTGCAATCTATGCGGATGAATTAAGCTTTGCTTAAAAACTTTATGTCTTGAACAGTTTTTATTCTGGTTCGACCCCTTTTTATTGATTCTTTTTCAGAAAAACTTTTGAATTTGAATTTGGTCCGCTCTTAGAAGGCACATTTTGCTTGGTGACATTGCCGCCAAGTTAAAAATGGGCCTCGCACGAGATGATGATTTCTTGGCTTAAAAATCAGGATAGCAGGTTGCAGCTTCCAAATAGCCGTCAGTGTTTTATTCTTGCGTTTGCTCTTTCTTATATGAATTTAGGCTCAAATCCTACCGCAAAATAAACCGTGTTGATAGTCATTTGAGCTGATTTTTCAACCCTCATGGCTTATATGTGTTTTTTTTTTTATTTTTCTTGTGGCTGGTTTTAGGTCCAATAGTGTGTAGTCACGCATGAATTTTTCAATGGAGCTTCAGATTGCCTTAGCAATGAAGCCCCAATGACAACAGAAGTTAAAACGAAATTTACTTTGATTAATAACTACCTTAACCGAATATTGATAATATTTTTTTTTATTGATTTGCTCTCATTCAGCAAGCGTGAAATTGTAAACTATAAAACGGCAAACCTTACTTAATATGTTGACAGCTGTATGACGTAGGAAACTTTGACAGTTTTAAAAATAATACAATTATAAATAGTATAACTATCTAGTCAACATAAAAGTATTAAAAAAGATTTTTCTATACTTGCTTTTAAAGTCGTTGCATACTTTTAGAGTATGTATTTTAAAAAAATCAATGCATACTTTTTAGAGTATTTAAAAGAAATCGGTGCATACTTTTTAGAGTATTTTTTCAACGAAGACCCATGCGAAACGGAATTGGTGGAAATGATATTGCGCATTTCAGTTCGAAGACTATACGCAAAGGGTAATTCTCATTTATAAAAATGAATCTCCCGTATAAGTCATTTGATTTGTGGCCGAAGTACTCGTTGCCAAAGACTGCTGAAGAAAAACCTTGGCGGGTTTAGAAACAGCTGTACAGTCTGCCTGGCAACCGTAGCAAATACATTTTACCAATTTCTTCTTTTTAGGTTGATTCTGAAAAAGAAACAACATAAAGGTCTCGAACCAGAATAAAAAACTGCTCAAGTCATGAAATCGGTGCATACTTTTTAGAGTATTGAAAAAATTGGTGGGTAATTTTCAGAGTATTTAAAAAAATCGTTGCATAATTTTCAGAGAATTTTGGAAAAAAAATCAAAGACAAAATTATTAAAAATGTGCTAGACGGGTATCTTTTTTGTTTAAATTTTTTTTTAAATCTGAATTTTGTCATCACTGTCTCGAAATTCGACCTTTTGCTCATATTCATTTGGGGGTCCATCTTTAAAGAGCTTTTCTTTTTCTTGTCGCCCAGTGTAATTTGTTGTAGAGGGGCATAGTCGCAATTTTATGATGTGCTGGCTAGCATTGTTTCGTTGTTGCTGTTGTTTTTTCTACAATCCAATTTTTTTCTATTTTTTTTGGATACAAATCTTTTTTTATTGTAGCCAAAAAAAAACAAAGTAAATGGCAAACGGAGATTAATGTTGCGGCATGATGGCCGTGCTGTAAAACAAGTGGTAAGGGGAAGCAGGTGATCTACACGGCATCTCCCCCCACATCCACTTTCCTTCGGGAGAAACAAGGAAAACAATTGAATTTCTTTTTTTCTGAAATTATTTTACGTTACTATAGGGTACAATAATAAAAAAAAACAATAAAAGAGAGAGAGGGGGCGACAGAATATTAAATTCAGGAATACAAAATCAAGAAATGTTTAAAGAAGGTAAATAAAAAACACTTTAAAAAGAAATATTTAAGGAAAGCCAATTTAAGGAACCAACGAATTTTTGTATACCTTTAATACAAAGTCCTTCGTGCAACGACACCGATTTCCAATTAGCCACCTAATGAAGTTTGTAGGTCTGTAGCAATATTAGTGCATGTCCTTAAAATCATAAACGTCTATCGATGTCCTTTATGTTATTCAAAACTGACAGTTTAATTGTAGTGTCTGTTACGAGACGAAGTCCAGCTTCTCCCGGGCTAGGAGATGGGGCATGACTTGTCCACTTCGGGGGTGGTTAGTATCAACTTGCGACATTTTTCTATGTTAAAGTATCCGGTACGAGTATGCATGTGTCCGTTGGTAAACTAATTGAAATATAGAGCTAAAATTAATTATCCCTCAATTTGTGGCAAAAAGAAGTAGATCCATGTTCACCCTGACCACGTCCTTGTTGACACATACACAGACTTACCAGTACGCTGGTATTAGTAAGCCTGTGCAATCTCTGGTAGTGCCCGTGATAGCTGGGAGGGGGCATCGGTGACGACGACAAACATAACTGACAAAGTAGAGACATTTCTCAAAATCACAATGATTCATTTAACGCCCACCACTGCCACTGCACGCACAGTGTTTGGTGGACAGTAACTTTTCTCCAGAATCAGGCTTAGGTCATCGATTCTGCTTAACCGAGTGCAATTGTTCATGGCGAACCCCTGTTTATTGTTCGGTTTATTTCGATGGGATAGAAGTGACTGTTCCATTATGTTTGTCAGTTAGTCACACATGTGAGTCTATCGGTCTAAGGTATACGAGGGTATGGTGCTAAGTTTACTGTAACAGAAATAAGGATATGCTTCGAATCCAGAAGAGTGCCATAATTTGATAAACCAAATACTCTACCAAAATACGAGGAAATGATTTCGAGATACGAGGGCATTGTTTCCAGATAGAGCACGCAGAGAAAAAGTAAATGGTCACTGCAATAATAATATGTTCTTCGCATTAAAATTATGTTTGTCGCAACCATAGTATTGTTATTTGAATTTAATTTTGAAAAGAGTACGATTGCCGCAATATTAATATTGTTCAAATGTTACAATATTATTATTGCAAAATTTAAAAATGAAAATATGGTTGTAGCATCAATATAAATATGGTTGGTGCGATAAAAGTATTCCGTTTTTGGTTTTATGTTAACAATAACATGGTTACGGCAATCTTACTGTATTTTCATAATTTTTCTTCATTTGTATGTGCTTTTAGAACAATGTTACTATACCGGATTAAATGCAACAATAGTAATTTTTATTTGAAAATTTTCGGACAAACTGTTTTGGCTTTGTTTAACTGAAATATTTTAAACGAAAACGCTTACGATATTTAAGCTGATTTTTTCTACTGTAATCTCTCGTATTATTTTGAATTAAATGTGTTTTTAAATATTTTTCATAATTCAAATCTTTTGTTGACAACTTGACCCAATTCTAATAAATAAATTTTGGGGATCATAGTATAATTGTGTGTGACCGTGGAGATCATAGTATAATTTTGTGCGATCATATTATGGTTGTGGAGATCGTAATATGGTTATATGTGAATAATACTATTGTTTTGAGGATCATAGTATGGTTGTGAGGGTCATAGTATGGTTGTATTTGAATCATGCTATTGTTGTGAGGATCATAATATTGTTCATATACCCAACAATAGTATGATGTTCTTCGAATACTGTTATCCCAACCAAACTTTTTTTCCTTATCAGCTCACCCGCTCCGTTTTTATACAGCTCCGACCGTTTTCCGTCGGCTCCTGCGGCTTTGGTGTTCTTAAGCCGAGTTATTGCTGATTTCAACTCTTCTG
This sequence comes from Hydrotaea diabolus, assembly GCA_963513945.1. Classification (NCBI taxonomy): domain Eukaryota; kingdom Metazoa; phylum Arthropoda; class Insecta; order Diptera; family Muscidae; genus Hydrotaea; species Hydrotaea diabolus. Next base: position 17,118,761 of record OY740720.1, on the reverse strand, counting down.
CTAAAAAGTTGGAAAAATGTTCTTTCCAAACCCCCAGCCCACTCGACGTATCGGTAACCGGATTCCCATTTCCACCTTTACACGAAGCTATGTCAGTATACAAGTCTTTTGTCTGATATTTGACTGGTTGATAACATATTCTGGCTTCTTTCTATTTGTCTCTTATATCCTCGGAATTCCCAATATCGATCCAAAACTGTTCGCGTCGCAATTTGCGCCAGGATTTCCTTGTTGGCTGTGTTCTTTGTTTTTGTCTGGTGTTTAATTCGTTGATAACATTTTCTGGTGTCTTTCCATTTGTCTCTAATTTCCTCGGAACAGACAATTAGCCTCCAATCTTTACTTCCGATATCGCACTGTTCGCGTCGCAATTAGCGTTAGCGTTGGGAAAAGTTTGAATTGTTTTTTTTTCTTGAAAATAAAAATTATTTAAAAAAATTAAAAAAAACCTAACCCAAAGAAAAACATTGAAAACTCACTTTTATTTTTTAAAAATGCTTTGAATCTTTAAAGTTTTTCCTAACTTTTTAAATATTAGAAATTCCACAATTAGCGCTAGGGTTTTCTTGTAAGCTTTGGTCTTTGCTGCTATCGCGGCCAAACACTCCTCACTTATGGGACGGTTCCCTTCTTGCCAAAAATTCGAGCCACTGAGCGCTAATGTCATCGAAAGTTGGGGTTTTTCCAAGAAACAGTTAAAATAGCTTTTCTTTTCTTTTATTTTCAAAATATAAATGCCATAAAATGTCCTTTCAAATTACCAATAAAGATTCCACACTTGTTTGAATTTTTATATTTTTTTTGTTCTGAAAAATACCTCTAAATGGATCACCCTATTTTTATTTGTTCTGTTGAAAAACTGTCTGCAAATATTCAATATTTAGTTCCGTATTGTTTCTGTCCTCTAGGCGGTGCCTTAAGGCATCTATCTTTACTTTATATGTATTGTCATAAAAAGCATGTCCTGGTCAGAGAGAAGTTCCTTGATGGGATTTCGTTCCTTGATGGGATTTCGCAGGGAAATATGAGCATTGTCCAGAAAACCCTTTGAAATGTGTCACAAACTTTCTACCCTGTCCACCCGTTAAACAAACGATTGATTTTTCATTTTGTAGGAAAGTAAATGTGAACATTAAGCAAGCATTGCTAGCATCCGCTTGTGGAGGCTGTAGCTTCCGTTTCCGTTAACAACTGCAACAGAAGCCAATAACAACAGCAACAACAACACAATGTCAATGACAACAAACAGATACGTATTTCAAAATTCTCCTCCCACCGCAACAACATAAACATAAACAACAATGCCGCAATGGACAGGCAACGTGCTCATCCACGCACACACACACACACTTCCACACACACATAGCAGATAACACTCATACGAGAACACCCGAGTGCCAGCGGTTTACAATTGTCCAAATTTTCGGTTTATGTGTGTGCGTTTTGTTTTCATTTTTTGTTTTTGCTGTTCCCCAGCCAGCCTACGTACATAGAGGTATGGTCAAAATGTAAGACATTTCCGTCATACATGCGATATAACCCACATTGAGCTGTCCATACAGCCTGACCAGGCACCGGGCACCGAAGGACGAACGTATCGCCGCTTCCCGGTTTGATAGACAACTCTGTTGTTGGACAAACATATTAACGCACTTTAGTCGATGTCGTCTGTGCTGGCCGGACAGACGTTTACATGTGACCGTGGACTCTGCGCTCAACCGCAAGCTGGACAATTTACAGCAGTAGCTACTGCCGCTGCTGCTGTTCGGACACCGAAACAAAGTGAAAGGCCGCTGTGGGCTGCTCTGTATGTGGGGCGATGTGATGTGTCGTTGCTGATATGATCATCATGCTAAAGCTACATGGGCAGCAGCAACACCAAGGCCAACAAGGACGAACAGCAAGTGGCAGTTGTAGTGGCAACAACTCGAAATGTTGTTACACATGAAACAGATCAAATTCTTTATGCCTAATTCGTGTTTGTTTTTCGGAATGCCAATCCAGTTTTCAATCGATGGAGTAGTTGACACACGCTCCGGCACTCACTCTCACACTGGCATACATGAAAATGTGTATGTGTTGGAGTAAAAGTATGTTTGCATGTGATGGGATTTTGCATTCGTGTCCTTGCGTATGTTTATATCAATTTTTCGATTATTATTACCACGGAAGTGTCCACTGAGCATTCCTTTATAAAAAAGTAAATAGTAGGGTTTATGTTTCCTTGCAGGCGATGAAACTCTTGTAGGACAGCCTTAAATATTTTAATTCAATTCGCCATTGCTCTCAAATACGATGTATACTTTAAGTTAATAAATACGAGTTTACTCTTAAATTATAGGGTGAACCACCTAGAGATATTTTTTCAGAACAAAAAAAATATAAAAATTCAAATCAAGTGTGAAATCTTTATTGGTAATTTGAAAGGCCATTTTATGGCATTTATTTTTTAAATATAATTTCCTTCAAATATTGGCAGCAACTACGCCCCAGGGTTTCCATACTGAGGGTCCAAATTTGGATGACTCGTTCAAGAATTACGACCGGTATGGCTTTCAAAACCTAAATCGTAGCTGGTTTGTCAGCATAGACTTTGTACTTTACGTAACCCCAAAGGAAAATATCTAAAGGTGTGATTTCACTCGATCTTGGCGGCCAACTCACCTGTCCAAAACGTGAAATTAGCTGCTTTTCGAAATGGCCTCTCAATAGATCCATCGTTTGAGCAGCTGAATGGCAAGTGGCACGGTCTGGTTAAAACCAAATGTGTAGCCAAGATTACGGGCTTCAATTTCAGGTAGCATAAAGATCGATATCATGGCGTGATAGCGAGCACCACGGTTACGTTCCGGCTATCATCATTTTTGAAAAAATATGCACCGATGATTCCACCAGCTTATAAACCGCAGCAAATCGTGTTTTTCTCTGGCTATAATGGCACTCTTAAACCTCTTCTTGTTACTCTTCGGCCCAAATGCAGCAATTTTGTTTATTGACTTTGCCGTTGAGACAGAAATGGGCCTTATCACTGAACAAAATCTTGGTCGAAAACAGCGGATCTTCCCGTTTCTCAACGAACGCTCATTTCCATAATACAGGTTGCCTACATTTGAAGGAAATTATTTTCAAAAAATAAACGCCATTAAATGTCCTTTCAAATTACAAATAAATATTCCACACTTGATTTGAATTTTTATATTTTTTTTGTTCTGAAAAAATACCTCTAGATGAATCACCCTTTATAACTTATTAATTAAGCTGGCTTTACAACCTCTTGTTGGTCCTGACATGCTCAAGAATTGATTTATAAGCACATTATTTTCGGGGCGGCTTCCTTAAGTTTCTCTTCTCTTGATCCCTCCACAGGTGTTTTGGTCCTCCATTTCTGTGAGTTCAGTGGTTGATTTCATCTTATGATTTTCTGGCAAGAGCATTGGTTTTCTTTCGACGCTTTTTACGACATTAATATCAGAATACATCGTATACAGCTTACTTTTTCTTTGACGTCTGTACTCCCCGCTATTGTAGATGGGACCGTACATTTCTTTTAGGATTTCTATTACGAAAAACTACCGCTACACCTTTAGCCGCTTTTGATATGCTTTGGCGCAATATAAAAGCATGGGTATTATCCATGTAAAGTGTAGTCTTTGACTTTCGAAAGAGGGTTATGTTTACCGAGCCCAAAATAACACCTAATTGCCAATACGTTCCTTTATTTTTTGTTCATAAGTGACGTCGTTCTTTTGGTTTATGCCTTCATAAATTCTTCTGCTACCTCAATGTTGCAACTGCCGACCGAAAGACTTTCGCATTTAATAAATTTGGTGTTGTCCTCATTAATTTCCAGACATTTTTTTTATCGACTCTAACTCAATTTTTGGAAAAAAAATTTCTCCAAAAAATCTAAATTTTTTATGAAAATCAAAGATTCTACAAAAATTTTTAATAAATAACAAAATTCTACAATTTTTTCTTTAGGATTTAAATTTTTAAGAAATTTAAAATATTTACAAGTTTCGGTAAATACAAGGGGTGCTTTATATATATTTGTGGCCTAATAATGAAAATGCGAATATTTATCATCAAAAATGTTTTTATTGTTTTTCAAAGTATTCTCCAGCATGATTTATATACCAAACCAATTGTCGAACCACTTTTTCCACTTCGATTGAGACACCTCCAGAACATGGTTTTTGAACGCTTCATCAGCATCTTCTGGCGACGAAAATTGTTGACCACGCATTTTTTTCTTGATGTGCGGGAATAAAAAGAAGTCATTGGGTGCCGGCGGATGACCCATCAATTCGACGTTTTGGTCGGTCAAAAAGGCGCTAGTTTGAGCCGATGTTTGAGAGCTCGCATTGTCATGGTGCACAACGATTCGCCTTCTCCTTTTTCGTTTTTGAATTACTCCGAAGACTTCAGGGAAACAAATTGTGGAGTACCACTCAGCGGAACAGTCGCCTCATGACCAGTTTTGCCAAAGAAACCTGCGACCATTTGCTTCGAAGTGCTTCTTCCACGAACAACTGTCGTTAGATTTGGCTCGTCTTCGAAGACCCACACGGTCGATTGCTGTTTTGTTTCGGACTCATACGCATAGATCCATGAATCGTCACCTGTGACGATCTTATAAACGTCTTTTAAAGCGCCGCCATCGCTTTTTTTTCAAAAATTTTTTGCACCAATCGACACGAGTCTATTTTGAGCGATTGTCAAATAGTGCGGCATCTTACGAGAACAAACCTTTGTTACGGTCAGGTGTTCATGCAATATCGAATGTATGCTGGTGGAAGAAATACCCAAGGATGCTCTATCTCACGGTATGTCACATGACGATCTTGTATTATCAGTTCACGCACGGCATTAAAGTTCTCTGGAACAACGGACGTTTTTGGACTACCTTCACGACCTTCGTCTTTGAGCGAGCGACGGCCACGATTTAATTCTTTAAACCAGTTTTTCACAGTGCTTTAGGATGGTGCTTCATCGCCATACAAAGATTTAAGTTCATCTATACACTCTTGTCGTGATAATACACGTCCAAAGTTGTGAAAAGTTATCGCACGAAAATGTTTACGAGTTAATTCTATTATTTTGCCAAATTGATTTTTTCAAGTCAACAACTCATATGATGGTCGTACGTCAAAATGTTCTGAGTACGTTTCTGTCAAACTTTCCAATGGAAATGTCAGATGGCGCCTTAGTGTTGCCTTGGCCAGAAATATATATAACAACCCTCGTATTATCCCTTGGCGGTCGATGATTCAAGTAGCTCCCACACAAAGATCCATCTAAATTAAACCCGATCGTGCTTAAATCTCACATAGTACAATTTGAGCCACCTATAATAAACTTCTACAAAACTGGACCTTATCGGTCCACACTTTCACATTACCACCACATAAAAGCCTTTCTTGAGTTGAGGTTCAGCAGCTCTAGATGTTTTAAATTAAATTCTATAGTGATTAAAGTAATCTACCAAATGCCCTACAATAGTATGCTCCTCTTTAAATATTGTCATCCAACCAAACATCTTTTCTTTTGTTATGAACCATGCTTCGACCAAATTGCTCCATCTTCTGATAAAGATATTACCTTTCGGACTGTAACGCGAATTTAGAAAACATTTTAAATCCGATCTATCTCAAATGAAGAAATTGTCTCATATCGGCCTTTGTTTTTTCTTTAAGTCACATATTAAGTCCGACCTAAGCTCCTCATTGAGTTTAAGTGGGTCAAGCTTGTATATTTCTAAGTACTTCTAGCGAGAGCCTAAACACATAAACTGGTTTAATGTAGCGTTAAGATTAAAAACAAATTCAACCAAAAATGCTACGACTATAAACTTAAACTAAGAAATCCTTATTCAAACTTTAGTTTGGGAATCCTTAAAAGCGACAACAGCACCTTTTTGGCCTGAAAACCTGATTATGTAGCAGATACACACACACACTCGCATAGACACACACCGTCATATAATCCAGACAATAGAGATACATCCGTCGTGGTCGAGGCCATTACAAGGTTAAATCACTAAACAAAGAACACAAAAAATAATAACCAAACAAACAAAATGTTATGATGGCTTTAAAGTTTTATGCTCGAACGAACGACGGAAGGAAGTTCGTTCCATGGCTAGCGCGGCGAAGGGTGGTTGCTGACAAAGGGAGGGCCGTTGCGGCTCCATAAAGCGTCAGAGTCGAAGGGGTGTGGGATAGAGGGTATGAATTACACAGAAAGCCGCAGCAATGGCAAAGCCAACACCACCGACACCGACACCAACAGAAATGTAAATAGCTTTTCTTAATTTTAAGGCTTATTAATAATGCAACAGCATCAATTCAATGAATTTTTGACTTTTCTGCTGACTTTGAATACGTGCTGAAGCATTACCTGATGAGCTTTACGAGTGTGGAAAGTGGTTGTTGTGTTGTTGCCTTTTTTTCTCCCTCCCCCCTTTTCATTTCATTTTGTTCGTTTACATTTACGTACCGTACGGTATGGACAACAACACATGCAAAAGGTATTCGGTCGTCATCGTAGCCGGTACATATTGAGGGATGGCAATGGCAACGATTGGTAGTTCTAGTGGCTGGGCTTCGGCCGCTGGTGCTGGAGCTAGAACTGAGCTGAGCTGGAGGATGCAGACACAACCCTTACGTGCGACAAATTTACGACTTTAAATGCGGACAGGAAAAGTGCTTACCGCAATTTGTCTGGGCATTTATGAGGTTCTCATGTGAATTACATGTGTGCAAGTGTGTGCGACTGGGCAGATTCTCATGCACACCAACTACACACACACTAACGTACATATGTTGGCATATGTAAGTTCAACATGGCATACACAGTTTATCACAATTTGTGTGTTTTGTATTATAAGCTTAAAAATGCACAAACACTATTACAGCAGAGTGGGCAATACCCAGAGAGAGAGAGAGTCACTCTCAGAGTATGTGCGTGTGTGTGAAAGAGCATCAAAAAAAGTTAAGAAATCAAGTGGCTTGCAAAGGCTACTCGTACATACAGGATACCTACCAACACACATGCACACACCTAATCTTACACACACAAAAGGGTAAACTGTTAACAACATCGAGTGGCACTGACTCACTCATCTACATAATTATGCATGTGTAGAAGTGTAAGACGATGCCTTCTTGGAAGTTAAGCTAAGCGCCGAGTTGAGATGTCAAGCTACTGCTCAGGTATCCAGTGGTTGATTGTGGTTTCGCTATTCTGGTATTCCTGCTCCATTCGCCGTTATGTAAAATAATCTTCAAAGCGTGCTTTGGCATAGTTCGCCTTTATCTCTGCATGCATACAATAACTGGCCAACAACACGCACAACTACACTTACAATTATAAAGTCAATCAGGTTTTCGGACAAAACGTAGTGCTTTTATTGTCGGCTAGGAATCGAGCAGGCCATCATATCTGCTTTCACTCAATAACCCAGTAGTCCATTTCAAGTCATCTCCAGTCGGTGAGCTGTACACGATGTAATCCTCTTACTCACTAGCCGGAACTTTCCCACTGAAAACCTCCTGCTTAAAGCAGGCTGCAAATGATTGATGCCTTTTAAAGGGAAGCATGTAGCAGGCTTATACTTTATTTGTCCTGCCTGGATGCCAGGATTCCAACCATAAGCAAAATACTGTGGTAAAGTAATTGATACCTTTTTCAGCTAGAATTCTATGAGCACAACTCATTGCTATTTGCTTTACCAAGTAATGACACCTTAAGGTAATTAGTAATTACTTATAGGGTGGTTTAACTTTAAGGGCCGATGTTGATTTGTTGCGCAAAAGAGCCATTGTTTCGTTAGCTGTGAGGCAAGTGACACCTTTTCAGCTAGAATTCTATAAGCACAACTCATTACTATTAGCTTTACCAAGTAATGACACCTTAACGTAATTAGTAATTACTTAAAGGGTGGTTAAATTTAAAGGGCCGATGTTGATTTGTTGCGCAAAAGAGCCATTGTTTCGTTAGCTGTGAGGCAAGTGACACCTTTTCATCTAGAATTCTATAAGCACAACTCATTACTATTAGCTTTACCAAGTAATGACACCTTAACGTAATTAGTAATTACTTAAAGGGTGGTTAAATTTAAAGGGCCGATGTCGATTTGTCGCGCAAAAGAGCCATTGTTTCGTTAGCTGTGAGGCAAGTGTCAACGTCCTGTTGAAACCACATATCGTCCCCATCCATATCTCATATCATATCATAAAAAGGTACGATAGCGAACACTATTCACACTAACTGCCTGACCGGCCTCATTTTGGAAAAAATACGGCCCGATGATGCCGCCAGCCCATGAACCGCACCACACAGTCACTCTTTGTCGATGCATTGTTTTTTCGACAATCACTCTTGAATTATAATTTGCCCAAATGCAGCAATTCTGCTTATTGACAAATCTACTGAGGTGAAAATATGCCTCTGAAGATGATTTTCTTCAAAAATTGATTTTCATAATAAGCCTGAATAACTTTAACGCGTTGCTGTATCTTCAAATTGAGTTAGTCTGAAATTGAGAAATTTCAAATGAAATGCAGAAAAAAACTTGACGTTTAGGTGTGGTTCACATACAACATCGGCCCTTAAAATTTAACCACCCTTTATTTAGGCCGTCTTACCACCGATTTTCCATCATTACCAATTAAATTTATTTTAAACTTTCTCTTTATTTATTTCAGATTACACATGTCTCGCTATATTTTTCAAGTAAGTATACATCTTAACTCTGGCATTTTTCGACACGATCACCGTACGAGGATTGCTATATATATTTCTGGCCTATCTGACATTTCCATTGGAGAGTTTGACATTTTTAGCATAAACGTTTTCAGAACTTTTTTGACGTACGACCATCATTTGTGTGGTTTACATTAACTTGAAGAAAATCAATTTGGCAAAAAAAAATGGAATTAACTCGTGAACATTTTCGTGCGATCATTTTTCACAACTTTCGACGTGGACTATCACGACAAGAGTGCATCGATGAACTTAAATCATTGTATGGCGATAAAGAACCATCCTCTAGCACTGTGGAAAACTGGTTTAGTGAAATCAATCGTGGTCGCGCCCACTCAAAGACGAAGGTCGTGAAGGTCGTCCAAAAACGGCCGTTGTGCCAGAGAACATTAATGCAGTGCGTGAGCTGATTATACAAGATCGTTATGTGACATACTGTGAGATAGAGGCATCCTTGGGTATTTCTTCCACCGGCATACATTCGATATTGCATTAACACCTGGCCGCAAAAAATGTTTGTTCTCGTTGGATCCCGCACAATTTGACAATCGCTCAAAAAAAAGGCTCGTGTCGATTGGTACAAAGAAATTTTGAAAAAACGCGATCTCGGTGCTTAGGAAGACGTTTATAAGATCGTCACAGGTAACGAATCATGGACCTATGTGTATGAGCCCTAAACCAAACATCAATCGGCCGTGTGGGTCTTCGAAGACGAAGACCCACCGAAAGTTGTTCGTGGAAGAAGCACTTCGAAGCAATTGGTCGCCTGTTTCTTTCGCAAAACTGGTCATGTGGCGACTGTTCCGCTTGGGCAACGTGGGTCGGTCAATTCTGAGGTGGTACACCACAATTTGTTTGCCTGTAGTCTTCGGAGAAATTCGAAAAGCGAACAAGAGAAAACGAATCATTATGCACCATGACAATGGGAGCTCTCACAAATCGGCTCAAACCAGCGCCTATTTGACCGGCCAAAACGTCGAAAATGATGGGTCATCCGCCGTACAGCCCTGACTTGACAACCAATGACTTCTTTTTATTCCCGCACATCAAGCAAAAAATGCGTGGTCAACGATTTTCGTCGCCAGAAGATGCTGTTGAAGCGTTCAAAAACCATGTTTAGAGGTGTCTCAATCGAAGTGGAAAAAGCTCTTCGACAATTGGTTTGAGCGCATGAAAAAGTGTATAAATCATGCTGGAGAATACTTTGAAATGCAATAACACCATTTTTGATGATAAATATTCGCATTTTCATTATTAGGCCAGAAATATATATAGCACCCCTTGTATTTACCGAAACTTGTTAATATTTTAAATTTCTTAAAAATTTAAATCCTAAAGAAAAATTTGTAGAATTTTGATATTTATTAAAAATGTTGTCGAACTTTTGATTTTCATAAAAAATTTAGTTTTTTTTTAGAGAATTTTTTTCAATGCAGTGTGATTCATTTACGACTGGACAAATTTCACCAGCTACGGCTATTTGACTAAATATCAAAAAAAAATTGTTTTAGTTTATAAAAAAAAATAGTGCTGTTATTTCACTACCAAAAAACAAAAATTTTGCATTTCAGTCAAAAAGTCATAACTTTGGAACGGTAGGACCTCTTCGTTTAGGTAATTTTGAAAAGGTAAAGGGTAGAGGGCTATCTTTTAAGAGAAAAAAAAAACAAAAAAATCCGACCACTAGTTCAAAACTTAGCAATTTTACTCTAGCACCCTCCGACCAATCCGAAATTTTATAAACCGCTGCCATTTCGCCCCTTGCATTTTCAGGCATGGTCGTAGATGGACATATTTTTATGAAATGAGCCAAGAAATACGATGGTGTAATTGGTTCAGTCGTGAATGAATCACCCTGTATAACGTTTTTACGAAGCTTTTATTTAAATCAAATTTTAAATAATTTTTCTATTAAAATCAAATTTCGACAAATTTTTCATTAAAAATCTAATTTTGATGAAATTTTCCATATACGAGTAAATAAAATTTAAACGAAATATTTTTCTATCAAAATCAAATTTCAAGCTAAGCATGGCTAGACATCTATAGACATAGAAATTTCAACAAAATTTTCTATAGACATAGACATTTTTACAAAACTTTCGATAGTCATAGAAATTTTGACAAAATTTTCTATAGACATAGAAATTTTGACAAAATTTTCTATAAACATAGAAGTCTGGCAAAATTTTCTATAAACATAGAAATTTTGGACAAAATTTTCTATAGACATAGAAATTTTGGACAAAATTTTCTATAGACATAGAAATTTTGGACAAAATTTTCTATAGACATAGAAATTTTGGACAAAATTTTCTATAGACATAGAAATTTTGGACAAAATTTTCTATAGACATAGAAATTTTGGACAAAATTTTCTTTAGACATTTGGGACAAAATTTTCTATAGACATAGAAATTTTGGACAAAATTTTCTATAGACATAGAAATTTTGGACAAAATTTTCTATAGGCATAGAAATTTTGACATAATTTAGACTTCTCGAATTTTAGCAATAGGCACTTAAAAAAAGAAATGGCAGCAAAAAAAGATACAAGATCTTTATGCTACCTGAAATTGAAGACCGGTATTTTGACGACACTTGGTTTCAACAGGACGGTGCCACTTGCCATACAGCTAGTCAAACAATGGATCTATTGAGAGGTCATTTCGAAAAGCAGCTAATTTCACGTTTTGGACAGGTGAGTTGGCCGTCTACATCGAGTGATATCACACCTTTAGACATATTTCTTTGGGGTTACGTAAAGTCCAAAGTCTATGCTGGCAAACCAGCTACGATTCAGGTTTTGGAAGCCAACATTACGCGTGTCATTAAAGCCATACTGGTCGAAATGCTCGAACGACTCATCTAAAATTGGACCCTCAGAATGGAAACCATGAGGCATAGTTGCGGCCAACATTTCAAGGAAATTATAATCAAAAAATAAATGTCATAAAATGTCCTTTCAAATTACCAATAAAGATTCCACACTTGATTTGATTTTTATATTTGCTTTTTGTTCAGAAAAAATACCTCCAGATGGATCACCCTATAATAGTGTGGGTACTCAAATGAGAGGAAATTGCTCATGGATTCCAAATATGACAAAAAATATTGACATAGCCCTAGGTTTAAGTTTCTTTTGTTAGCGTTACCCAGGGATTACCGCGTGGGGGTGCTAGTACAAATTTTAATCCCTGCGTTGGCAGCTTTTTGGGAAAATTTCAGGATTTTCGTTAAGATAGCTTAAGAGGCTTGTTTAATTAAATACCAGAACAGGCACCACAGGAAATTATTTTTTAAAAAGGTAGGCAGCCTTATGCAATTTTTCAAGTGAAATTAACCCACGTCCTATTATTGTATATGTGACAGCGCATAGTAAAAGGGACCTAAGGGTAAAAAAATCAATTTTCACTTTTTTTTTGATGTGGACAACATCTGAGCATCGATAAGACCGATCCCGTGCCCCAAAAGTGTCCCCTCCCAGAGATATGCGCGTTTTATGAAAGTGATGGTACACCAAAGATACACGTATTTAAATCTTTAAAGCGGCTCTCCTGAACAAAACTGGTTTTTACCCTTAGGTCCTTTTCTATTTTACTCGTCACATATGTCGGTATTATAAGCGTATGAGATAATTTTTAGGGCCCTTAGGACCTCACGATCCTCTAAGCTTTCGACAAAATATTCTTTTAAAGTAAAATTTTAATAACATTTTAGTTTACACCGAAAGTATACTTTACAGTCAAACTTTCTGGTGCCTTCGTTAGAGTGACCAGTCTTCTGTCTATACAAATTACAAAAATCTATCCAGAAATATATGCTATCATCCTTGTGTATGTATGTCGGTATGCATATCTGATCAAAATTCATACACAAATATACAGACATACATAGTATGTTCTAGGCATGAAACTCGGTCGCTGTATCCGTATCCTTAATCGGCACTCTATACATGTAACCGTGTATGTGTCCCTTTGTGGGCGTGGGTGTGTGTGGCTGTGTGAATGGCATACAGTCGTAAATGCAAATGTAAACATGTGTTCACACGTGAGTAACTACTATTCCAGAGCATGTTGTTGTTGTTGCTACCTTCTTGGTGAAGGTATTCAAAGGACATGCAGAGCGAGTCAGAGCGACAGGCAACAAAAAAAAGGCATTTCAGTCGACTGACTACAACTACTACTACGTCCGCACACAAAGAGACGCACGCACTCGGGGATAAAACCACATGTACGAGCTAACCACCACCACCACTCCACTGAATGTGTATGTAAATGTACCACTTTATGTCTCTGTGTCTTTGTGTGTGTGTGTAAGTGTATCGTCGTTTGGTCATTAAATTAATATTTTATTTCAATAAAACGTGAGCAGAGTATATGAATATCTTATTTGCACACACACACTCTCATCTTGAAATTTGCATTTTTTCGAATTGAATTGAATGGAATTGAAAGGTGACACACAAGGATGCGAGGACACGACGAATAGAGCAGCGCTACAACAACGAACAAACACAAAATCAAAAAGATACAATCCACAGTCGTCCTGCGGAAAACTTTCATGTGTCTCGGCGTATCTGTGTGTGTGTGTGTGGGCATAGACATGAATAACTTAACTGAAACATAATACTTTTTTTATTGCTGCACACCGACACACGCTCTCTCTCTCACACACACTCGCACGTTCGGTTCAGTTGAGTGTATTGTAATAAATTACATTATTGATTGCTACTAAACATATTGAATGTTATTAGAATAATAACCACTTACGGCTATTATCGTATGTATCCTGCACGCATACATATGAACATACATGCAGGTGTATGTGTGCAGGTATAAAACACACAAACATATCGACATAAGTATTCATACATTTATGAATTGAATAGAACAGAAACACACACACAGTGACGCATAGTGGGTAAATTTAGCCAAAGGCAAACGTTGAAAAAAAGTATGGTTGTGGCAACAATATTCGAAGAGGACAATACTATTGCTGGGTGTATGGTTGTGGAACAACAATATTATGATTCTCACAATAATAGTATGGTTCAAATACAACCATACTATAATCCTCACAACCATACTTTGATCCTTACAACAATAATATGATTCACACGTAACCATACTATGGTCCCCACAACCATAGCATGATTCACACTCAACCGTACTATGATCTTCGCAACCATATTATGATCCCCATAACCATAGTATGTTTCACATACAACCATAGTATGATCCCTACAACCATAGTAGGATCTCATACAATTATACTATGATCCCCAAATTATTTAATAGAATTGGGTTAAATTGTCAACAACAGATTTGAATTATGAAAGTATTTAAAAATACTTTAAATTCAAAATAATAGAAATGATTTATTTAGCAGTAGAAAAAAACAGTTTAAAAAAACGTAAGCCTTTTTATTAAAAATATTTTAGTTGAACAAACCCAAAGCAGTTTCATTGAAATATTTTAAAATATAAAAAGTACTACTTGTATTTTTGCGTTAGATCCGTAACAAAAACATTGTTCAACAAAGCATTTTTAAATGACAAAATATTGCAATCATACAGTATGATTGCCGTAATCATACTATTGTTAACATAAAACCCAAAAAACAATACATTTGTCGCACCAACCATATTTATATTGTTGCTACAACCATATTTTCATTATAAAATTTGGCAATAATACTCTTGTTACATTTCAACAATATTAATATTGCGGCAATCATACTTTTGTAATAATTAAATTCAGTAAACAATACTATGGTTGCGACGAACATACTTTTAATGCGGAGAACATATTATTATTGCCGTGACCATATAGTAACCATGTTTTTTTCTCTGCGTGCAGTTCAAAGTCTATAACTTTATGATTCTTTCCAAAATAGAGCCATCAACTCGTCTGAACACACTAAGCTATAAATAAATTGAAAACAGTATGCTACCAAAGGGAATCAAACCACATAAACTTTGTAGATATCGTACCCGTAAATCCTACAAATCTGTCTTTGAATTTGCCATAAAAACAAACCATGTCCCGAAAGAAATTTTAGCAGTAAGTCATAAATTAATATCAGCTTTAAAGGCGCTTTGTTCCCCAGCAATATATCGAAGTTCCTAAAGCAGGGAAAAAAAGGTTTCAAAGATTGGCTTTTTTCAAAAGATCGGTATTTATTGCAGGGAAGAGATAATATAAATTTTTGATTGGAAGTCCAGTTATAGGGTTAAAAATATAAAAATCACACTGAACCGAAAATACATTGAATTTTTTAACCATACATTTTTCATGGCAAATATTTGATAACGAAGACAAAATAACGTTATATAAGGTCAAACGTTCATACAAAATAGTTGACTGAACATTATATAAGGTTGGTTTTTTCAAGAGAGAGAATTGTGGGACTGAAACAAAACTTTAAACATCATTCGGCTCTGTTGTATCGAAGTTTTTGATCTGCTTTGTGTTATACGAAGTGCAGAATTAAGTTACACGAAGTTGCAACGATTGCGACTGTCTTAGCCCCGCCACTCTTTTTCCTTTCTTACTCTGCTCTGAACGTGTGTGTTATTGTGAGAGAGACAAAAGATAAGACAATTTATCTCGCTCTCTTAAAAAAAACACCACCAAATGCAAATGCTAACTGTACAATCTTCATAGAGCAATGATAAGATTGCCTTTCGCACAGTTCGAATACTATACGCAAAGGGTAATTCTCATTAAGCATAATGGGACTGCCGTATAAGTTATTTGATTTGTAGCCGAAGTAATCGTTGCCAGAGACTGCTAAAGAAGAACCTTTGAGATTTTAGAAACAGCTGTACAGTCTGCCTTACAACCGTAGCTTATACATTTTACCAGTTTTTTAGTTGACTCTGAAAAAGAAACAACAAAAAGGTCTCGAACCAGGATAAAAACTGTTCAAGTCATACTAATGATAAATGATCGAGTAAATGTAAACAAAACAAAAACATAATTACTATGAGGGCGACCGCAAAAGTAACTGGCCTGGCACATTTTCTGTTTTACTAGCAACTTTTTTTTTGTTTGTTTTTTAAAAGCAATCTTTTATAAGCCATCTGTCAAAATTTCCGAAATATTTAATGATTATTTTCTTTGTTACAGGTGATTGAAGTAAACAAGTTTTATAATTTTTGAAAAATGGAAAATAAAGAGTTTCGTGCGGTAATTAAACACTTTTATATGAAAGGTTATACGCCACAATTAATCAAAGATGAATTGGATTCTGTTCATGGTGATAATGCAGCATCATACTCCACCGTGAAATCCTGGGTTCAACAATTTAAAATGGGTCGTTCAAGTACGGAAGATGAACAACGCTCTGGAAGACCGAAAACTGCTACTACTATTGAAAACATTAGAAAAATATTTAATGAAGTGACTGAAGATAGGCGAATAAAGCTCAGAGAACTTGCTGATATTGTTAAAATACACGAAAAACAGGTTTGGAGTATTTTACATGATGAACTCCACATGAAAAAGCAATCCGCAAGATGGGTATCGCGTTTGTTGACTTTGCCCCAAAAAATCGTCCGTTGGACCAATTCCGAGGAGCTTTTAGCGATTTATCAGCGTAATCCAATAGAGTTCTTGCGCCGATTCATAACTGTTGATGAAACATGGCTCCATCACTACATCCCAGAATGCAAAGAACAGTCAAATGGCCACAATTTTTTGGGATGCAAGGGGTATAATATTTATTGATTATCTTGAGAAAGGAAAAACTATAAATAGTGAATATTATTGTGCATTATTGGATCGGTTGAGTGAAGAAATCAAGATAAAACGTCCGCATTTAGAAAAAAAAGTTCTTTTTCATCAAGATAATGCTCCTTCACACACTGCATTTTTAACTCAACAAAAACTGGCTGAATTAAGATTTGAAATTGCTCCGCATCCACCATATAGTCCAGATTTAGCTCCTTCTGATTATTTCTTGTTTCCAAATTTAAAAAAATTTCTCGGTGGCAAACAATTTTCGTCCAATAGCGAGGTTATTGCTGAAACTGAGGCATATTTTGAAGGTCTTGAAAAATCTTATTTTTCGTATGGAATTTAAAAACTTGAAAAACGTTTGATGAAGTGTATTGAGTTGGAGGGAGATTATGTTGAAAAATAAATAATAATAATTCCAAAAAAAACGGTTCTTTTTATGTTAGGCCAGTTACTTTTGCGGTCGCCCTCGTAGGTTAATTTAATAATATTAAAAATTGTAACTGTAACAAAATTTCTGGTTAAAAGAGGTAACCAATAATTAGTTAACTTAACAAAAAAATGATTTATATAACAATTTTCGTACGTAATAATATTAACAATTTCATTGTTAAATTGAACATGCATTGACTATGAATTTTTAATATTAACAAGTTTCATGGTTAAAAACAATGCATTGTTAAAACAACAATAATTAATTCAATTCGAGTAATAACAATTTTAATGGTTAAAAACTCAACAATGCTTTGTTAAAACAACAACCATAGTATAGTTAAATTAACTATTAGTATTGTTAAATACCACTCAACAACAAAATCTTCAAATTTTCCTTATAAAACGTAGACTCTAAATCATGTTTATTTATGGTTGAGTTAACCTTATATATGGTTATTTTTTTTCTCAGTGCAGTTGACAACGATAATCAGACAGACGACAGTGTTTTCTTAATTGACAATCCCTGAATATGGTTGACAAAGTCAATCGAAATATTGGGAAAATAAAACTTAAACTAAAAATATAACATCGAGTTTAAATACATGACCTCAAGCCGATAAATAATTTTAAAAGATAATTACATCAAAGGTCAACTTTTCACTTACAACAGCATCAACTTTCTATTTGGTGATTTGGTTTTGGAAATTTCAGAAAGTCCCTGACCAGAATAATTCATTGAGGTTTTTCAACTAATCTACATTTGAATAATAGTCAAACTCGCACAGCGAAAAAATATTCTTACAGAGAAAAAATCAGTTGGAAATTGTTCCGAACTACCAAATTTGGTAGGATAAGCTGACTTACTGATTGCAATCACCAACGTTCCATGGCGTTAATGGTACATGCTTCGATATATCGTCAGATGGTAGCTATATATCAGTTATAACCACCGATATTAGTTATACCGACCGATATCAGTTATACCCACTGATATCTGTTATACCCACTGATAACAGTTATACCCACCAGAACAGTTATACCTATGCGACTAGTACAAAAGAAACGTATGATGTTATGAACCAAATAATGCGATTCGTCAACTATGACTTGCATATATGGAAAGTCCTCGCTGATTTAAAAGTTTTGACAATTTTATTTGGTATGCAAGGTGGTTACACAAAATATCCATGTTATCTCTGTAATGGGAGAGTCGTGCACCAAATCGCTACGATCGCAAGGTATGGCCATCTCGGGACACATATCTAATAGGCAGGAAAATCGTTTTAAACGCCCCATTAGTTACAGCTAATCAGGTTGTTCTGCCACCACTGCATGATGTAAACGGTAAAGCTTTTTGATATCTTAGAGCGGTGTTCCCAAAATTAAGCGAAGCCAAAATTAAAGAAGGTATTAATTCCTTCACAGATCTAATATTTGATATCGCATTTATCAGTTTTGATGAATATCAGGTATATTCTTTGGTCCTCAAATTCGTTAAGTTATGAGAGAAGATAATTTTGTCCACAAGCTCAGTTCCGTGGAAAACGCGCTTGGAAGAGTTTTGTTCCACTATGTGATAACTTTCTTGGTAATCACAGAAGCGACAACTACGAGGGCGACCTCAAAAGTAACTGGCCTAACATAAAAAGATCCGTTTTTTTTGGAATTTTTATTATTTATTTTTCAACACAATCTCCTCCAACTCAATACACTTTATCAAACGTTATTCAAGTTTTTTAATTCCATCCGAAAAATAAGATTTTTCAAGACCTTCAAAATATGCCTCAGTTTCAGCAATAACCTCGCTATTGGACGAACATTTTTTGCTACCGAGAATTTTTTTTAAATTTGCAACAAGAAATAAACGGTAGGAGCTAAATCTGGACTATATGGTGGATGCGGAGCAATTATAAATCGTAATTCGGCCAGTTTTTGTTGAGTTAAAAATGCAGTGTGTGAAGGAGCATTATCTTGATGTAAAAGAACTTTTTTTTCTAAATGCGGTCGTTTTATCTTGATTTCTTCACTCAACCGATCCAATAATGCACAATAATATTCACTATTTATAGTTTTTCCTTTCTCAGGATAATCAATAAATATTATACCCCTTGCATCCCAAAATACTGTGGCCATTACTTTTCCTGCTGACTTAACATTTTTCGCCTTCTTGGGACCACTTTTACCAGCTTCTTTCCATTGTTTTGACTGTTCGGTCCAAAGAATATACCCGAAATTCAACAAAACTGTTAAATGCGATAACAAATACGAGGGCGACCGCAAAACTAACTGGCCTGGCACATTTTCTGTTTTACTAGCAACTTTTTTTTTTGTTTTTTAAAAGCAATCTTTTCTAAGCCATCTGTTAAAATAGCCGAAATATTTAATGATTATTTTCCTTGTTACAGGTGATTGAAGTAAACAAGTTTTATAATTTTTGAAAAATGGAAAATAAAGAGTTTCGTGCGGTAATTAATCACTTTTATATAAAAAGTTATACGCCACAATTAATCAAAGATGAATTGGATTCTGCTCATGGTGATAATGTACCATCATACTCCACCGTGAAATCCTGGGTTCAACAATTTAAAATGGGTCGTTCAAGTACGGAAGACCGAAAACTGCTACTACTATTGAAAACATTAGAAAAATATTTAGTAAAGTGACTAAAGATAGACGAATAAAGCTCAGAGAAAACGAAAAACAAGTTTGGAGTTTTTTACATGATGAACTCCACATGAAAAAGCTATCCGCTTTTCATGTGCCGCGTTTGTTGACTTTGCCCCGAAAAATCGTCCGCTGGACCAATTCCGAGGAGCTTTTAGCGATTTATCAGCGTTATCCAATAGAGTTCTTGCGACGATTCGTAACTGTTGATGAAACATGGATCCATCACTACATCCCAGAATGAAAAGAACAGTCAAAACAATGGATAGAAGCTGGTAAAAGTGGTCCCAAGAAGGCGAAAACTGTTAAGTCAGCAGGAAAAGTAATGGCCACAGTATTTTGGGATGCAAGGGGTAAAATATTTATTGATTATATTGAGAAAGAAAAACTATAAATAGTGAATATTATTGTGCATTATTGGATCGGTTGAGTGATGAAATCAAGATAAAACGACCGCATTTAGAAAAAAAAGTTATTTTTCATCAAGATAATGCTCCTTCATACACTGCATTTTTAGCTCAACAAAAACTGGCCGAATTACGATTTGAAATTGCTCCGCATCCACCATATAGTCCAGATTTAGCTCCTTCTGATTATTTATTGTTTCCAAATTTAAAAAAAAATTCAATAGCGAGGTTATTGCTGAAACTGAGGCATATTTTAAAGGTCTTGAAAAATCTTATTTTTCGGATGGAATTAAAAAACTTGAAAAACGTTTGATGAAGTGTATTGAGTCGGAAGGAGATTATGTTGAAAAATAAATAATAATAATTCCAAAAAAACGGTTCTTTTTATGTTAGGCCAGTTACTTTTGCGGTCGCCCTCGTACTTGAAAAACTTACATAATATGTATGAAATGTTTAGTATACTACTACAACAAACGATTAACACTCGAAATGCTGCACATTAGAAGTACTCCAACTGAGTAGAGAATGAATTTTAAAACTGACGTTGATAATTCTGCTTATAAGAAAAACAAATAAAGAAAGAACAAAAAAGTGCAACAAAGCAACGACGGTCAGTACATTTCTTAACAACAAGAAACTGAGGTACTCGCTACGGAGTTATTTTGTTTAATTTAGTTGTAAGTGTGGGCACAAATGTTTTTGTTTTTACGTAATTTACATGTTCATTTGTTTTTGTATTTCCAATGAAATATCTTGTAGATTCCTGATGATGTTCTTCAAAGAGGAACGAAATATCGAATATAGAGAAAAATATAACAAAAAATAATAACCTTGGCCTCGAGCTCGATATAATAATTATTTAGTAAAATTTAATATAAAGGACGAATACAAAAATTAAAATTACATAATGTTTAGTGAATTTTAATAAACTTTTATAAAATGTTGCACAAATCCAATGAAAATATTTTATGGAGGATAGATATTAGGCAAAAATTTTTTTTCAGTTTTGAGAACTACTGTATACCGACAAAGCTGTATAGGACCAGTAGAGACGATTCGAAAAGTTTCTTACAATAAACAGACGGCAAAATCTTGTTGATTGCTTTTTGGTCGATAAAACATATTACGCCTAACTGGAACGAGACCGAAATTAGTGCTCCAGAATTTAAATTGTATTGTAGGCCAGCCATATCAAAGTGTTTATGAAAGACAGCAGATGCACAGACATTAGTTAATCGAATCGAAAGGACTAATTGAAAATATTTTAGTTAGAAGCCATGAAGCTCAAACTTATTAAGTATTTCTACTTCTGTTCCCAAATGTTGAGTAAGGTAGATAAATTGACATAAACATAGTAATAGTTAGAAAATTATATAAAATTGTATTTAAATTATAAATAAATTCCTTACCTTGTCTCAAAGAACATATTAAAAACGAGCTAAGAATACAAACTCCACAAATTTATAGGTACTAGTTTTTGGGAAATACCACTCACCAATCATATGACCAGCTAGGTACGAGTACTATCATATGGATTTAAAAATTTAAATTTTTTAACAATAATTTTTTGTATTATTGTTCGCCACTCTCAAAATTAACCACTGTGCAACATACGCAGGATAAACTGGGAGTATTTTATACAATGTAATGCATGTTTGTAGTGATGTATTGGTACTGGTATTAAATTATGATATAGTTTAGACACGCACACACACATATATCGACGACACATACTATACGATATATTCATTTGATTGAATATATGTGACGCGCAAAATAGAAAGGGACCTAAGGCTAAAAGCCAGTTTTGTTCCGGAGAGCCATTTTAAAGATTAGGTCCCTTTCTATTTGCGCTTACAATCGTCGACTTTACTTTCATAAAACGCGTATATCTCTGGGAGTGAACACTTTTGGGGCATGGGATCGGTCTCATGCGATGCTCAGATGTTGTCCACATCAAAAAAAAAAAAATGAAAAGTTTATGAAAAGTTTTGTCCGGAGAGCCATTTTAAAGATAAGGTCCCTTTCTTTTTGCACTTAGAATCGTCGACTTCACTTTCATAAAACGCGCATATCTCTGGCAGGAAACACTTTTGGGGCATGGGATCGGTCTCATTCGATGCTCAGATGTTGTCCACATCAAAAATAGAAAAAAAAAGAAAATTGATTTTTTTACCCTTAGGTCCCTTTTGTCTATGCGCTGTCACATATGCTCATATCTACACGATTGTAGCCTATGTACAGCACCTGACCATCAAAATGTTTAAGGACATTCTCAGAAAAACCAACCCAATTCATCACTTCCCACGTAATGATAACATTGATTTATGGCAAATGCGAAACTTTAGTAGGCATACGAATTTAATTTTTGTTGTGACTTTTTTGAAGATACTGTTTTATATTTTTAGGTAAAACATATGAGGATACTTTAGTCGGTTGAAAAGAAATGTTTCCCTTGGGCAATGCTCGAAGGGGCAATGTACTAACACCAAAGCCGAAGATGTTGTGTTTCTAGATGGGTTTCCTAGGTTTTTTAAGTCACACATTATACTCTCTTACATGGGATGGAAGTATTTATAAGTTTCTAATTCCGTTTTGTAACGCTTTGAAATACTTACCTTCGACCACCCAGCAAACCAAAACTTCAGAATTCGCTCAGAATTCTGTACGACAATCGGCAAAATGTTCCGATTTCGGATCAGAATTCTTAGCGAGTTCGTAACGAAAAACATATGAGAGGGTTGGCACGAATGCTGACCTACTTCTCTGAGGCAATTCTGATGTTTTTGCAGACATTTCGAACCGAATTCTGAACTGTAGGCCTGGGAAATTCGAAAGGAAATTTCGATTTGTCGTATCGAATTCTGAACGACTTCGGTCAGAATTCTGGCATTAAGTCTTGTTAAATTCTGATGTTTTTACCGACATTACGAACCGAATTCTGAACGAATTCTCAGCTTATGTCATGGAAAAATCCGAATGTAAACAATCAAAAAAAAATGAATATATTTTTGTTCTATAAAAAAAAGTTGTAAAGCATTTTCAAAAAACGTTCGGAAAGACCTTTAGTTACAAGCAAGGGTGTCTGCAGTTTCGCAAGCAATAATTGTGCTGTAACTATGTTTAGTGGCTATACACTTAATGGCAACCAGTTTTGAATTTAACGAGAACTGCCGGCAGTAGAGTTTTCCTCAAACACACAATAAAAATCCCTCGCACAGCTAAGCTAACCAAACGTTCAGAATTTGAATTTGAAATATAAAAATACCTCAGACAAACAGTTAAGAATTCGTTCAGAATAAGTTGTCTGAACACAAGCACAACAACTGTAAAATATGAAGCAAATAACAACAATTTTAAACGAATAGACTACCTCAGAGAAATAGTTCAGAATTCGTTCCGAGTTCGATAAGAGAAGTCTGAACAAAGAATTAATAAAAATCCCACCGACAAGTCTAACAGAATTCGGGCCGAATTCGTTCAGATATTTCTCAGCATAATAAATAAAAAATCCTCAGACAAATCGAACAGAATTTGTAACGATTTCGGTAGGAATTCTCGATAGAGTTCAGATATTGTTCAGAATTGTCTGATATCAGATATTGTCGGCCAATTTGGTTTACTAGGCATATACTTATAAAAATGAACTAAATCGGGCAAAAGGGGTGAGGTACTAAAAAGTCTTGATTACATTTTTATTATTTTTGCTATGGAATTTGATAAATAAACTATAAATCAGGCATAGTTTCTGTAGCCTTCCAATAAATAGGTGATTTAAACCGAATTGCTAAGAAAGCTTAAGGCTATGTAGTGCATATCAGAACTGCTTCTGAGGGGGACTAAGCAAGGGACAAAGCAGAATTTTATGAATTAATAAATCTTTTACGAAGCATTCAATTTCACCCAACTGAGCAGACCTCGTTGCGGATTTCTGTCATCATTTCTTAACGAATATATCGACGATACACGCCATTCTTTTTTTTTAATGTGTGAATCTAGTTATCGCCTGAAATCTGAAATATTTTTGATGAACAACGTTCGAATATTTTAGTTGATACTCGTATGTTAAATTTGTTATCTCAGGATTCATAATAAATTGTTTGTCTGAATTTTATAATTGAATCGAAGAAAATGGTTTTCTGTGCACACCAGTATTTAGGTTAGTACCTTAGTTCCTCCCGAAACTATTTTACGTGTGTTTTTTTTGACTCTACACTGTTTCAGTTTTGGGCGATATTTCGTAGCGTTATGTGATATTTCCTAAAAATGATTCTCATCGGTCATAATTCCATAGCCAGGGACTATATACTTTTACCTATAAATAGAATATACGAGGGCGACCGCAAAACTTACTGGCCGGGCACATTATCTGTTTTACTAGCAACTTTTTTGTTGTCAAAAATCAATCTTTTATAAGCCATCTGTCAAAATTTCCGAAATTTTTAATGATTATTTTCTTTGTTACAGGTGATTGAAGTAAACAAGTTTTATAATTTTTGAATAATGGGAAATAAAGAGTTTCGTGCGGTAATTAAACACTTTTATATGAAAGGTTATACGCCGCAAATAATCAAAGATGAATTGGATTCTGTTCATGGTGATAATGCACCATCATACTCCACCGTGAAATCCTGGGTTCAACAATTTAAAATGGGTCGTTCAAGTACGGAAGATGAACAACGCTCTGGAAGACCGAAAACTGCTACTACTATTGAAAACATTAGAAAAATATTTAATGAAGTGTCTAAAGATAGACGAAAAAAGAACAGAGAACTTGCTGATATTGTTAAAATACACGAAAAACAAGTTTGAAGTATTTTACATGATGAACTCCACATGAAAAAGCTATCCGCAAGATGGGTGTCGCGTTTGTTGACTTTGCCCCAAAAAATCGTCCGTTGGACCAATTCCGAGGAGCTTTTAGCGATTTATCAGCGTAATCCAATAGAGTTCTTGCGCCGATTCGTAACTGTTGATGAAACATGGATCCATCACAACATCCCAGAGTGCAAAGAACAGTCAAAACAATGGATAGAAGCTGGTAAAAGTGGTCCCAAGAAGGCGAAGACTGTTAAGTCAGCAGGAAAAGTAATGGCCACAGAATTTTGGGATGCAAGGGGTATAATATTTATTGATTATCTTAAGAAAGGTAAAACTATAAATAGTGAATATTATTGTGCATTATTGGATCGGTTGAGTGAAGAAATCAAGATAAAACGTCCGCATTTAAAAAAAAAAGTTCTTTTTCATCAAGATAATGCTCCTTCAAACACTGCATTTTTAACTCAACAAAAACTGGCCGAATTACGATTTGAAATTGCTCCGCATCCACCATATAGTCCAGATTTAGCTCCTTCTGATTATTTCTTGTTTCCAAATTTAAAAAAATTTCTCGGTGGCAAAAAATTTTCGTCCGATAGCGAGGTTATTGCTGAAACTAAGGCATATTTTGAAGGTACTGAAAATCTTATTTTTCGGATAGAATTAAAAAACTTGAAAAACTTTTGATAAAGTGTATTGAGTAGGAAGGAGATTATGTTGAAAAATAAATAGTTATAATTCCAAAAAAACGGTTCTTTTTATGTTAGGCCAGTTACTTTTGCGGTCGCCCTCTTACATTTTGACCCACCTTTTTGTTGCTTATAATGGATGATCCATCTAGAGGTATTTTTTCAGAACAAAAAGAAAATATAAAAATTCCAATCAAGTGTGGAATCTTTATTGGTAATTTGAAAGGACATTTTATGGCATTTATTTTTTTTAAAAATAATTACCTTCAAATGTTGGCAACTGTATGATGGAAATGAGCGTTCGGTGAGAAACGGGAAGATTCGCTGTTTTCGACCAAAATTTCTGACTCAACGGCAAAGTCAATAAAAAGAATTGCCGCATTTGGGCTGAAGAGCAACAAGAAGAGGTTCAAAAGGAGGTGCCATTGTACCCAGAGAAAACCACAGTTTTGTGTGTTTTATAAGCAGGTGGAATCAACGTTGCATATTTTTTCAAAAAAGATAATGGCCGGAACGTAACCATGAATGGCGCTCGCTATCGCGCCATGATATCGATCTTTATGCTACCTGAAATTAAAGCCCGTAATCTTGACGACACTTGGTTTCAACAGGACGGTGCCACTTACCATACAGCTAGCTGCTCAAAAAATGGATCTATTGAGAGGCCATTTCGAAAAGCAGCTGATTTCACGTTTTGGACAGGTGAGTTGACCGCCTAGATCATTAGACATTTTTCTTTGGGGTTGCGTAAAGTCCCAAGTCCAGCTACGATTCAGGTTTTAAAAGCCAACATTAAGCGTGTCATTAAAGCTATACAGGTCGAAATGCTAGAACGAGTCATCCAAAATTGGACGTTCAGAACGTACACTCTGAGGTGTTGTTGTAGCCAACATTTGAAGGAAATTATATATGTATTTAAAAAATAAATGCCATAAAATGTCCTTTCAAATTACCAATAAAGATTCCACACTTGATTTGAATTTTTTATATTTTTTTGTTCTGATAAAGTACCTCTAGATGAATCACCCATTATATATAACGATTACTGCCGGGTTTTTTCAGTCTCGGTGATTTCAAATCTATCATTTTTGCATCTGTACACACCAACGTACTCAACATTTAAGTGTGTCATTTGTATGTGCGATAGTGTGTTTATATGTGTGGGTGTGTAGCTGCTAAGCTCTCCCACATACACGTTCACCGAATCATTTCGATTTTGTGATGTCCTGCATTTTCACAGATTTAATATTAACTCGGCCTCCCGCCCGGGCTGTGACTTAATTTATGCAAACGTTCAAGCGATGTGTTGTACTTGTTTTAAACACCCCCAGTTCCCCTCCCCGCTGTTCAGATATCATTCAATTATGACAAACATATACAACGACTATACACAAACATACGTGGGTATGTGAATCCATACAAATGCACGTACACACACACGCATAGCAAAGCTATTATCAAATTGGGCATACGAGAGAACATATGCTCAGTCAGTCAGTCAGCCAGCCAGCCAGCCATCCGTCCATCGATATTTCGAATTGAATTAAAAGATTTTTATTCTTTTGCATGTCATTTTATCAAACACCATTTTCGAAATTTGAATATTTTTGATTTGCCTGGTGTATGTGTGAATGTCGGTGTGTGCGAGTATCTCGGTGTGTGTGTATGTGTGTGTGCAAAGAGAAAACAAATTTCCCATACAATGAATAAATGATTCGTATAAATAATCCTTAACAACAGCTTAAAAATTCCATGCGATCTGATGATGGTGTCGTGGCAAATTGGAATAGCAAATTGGAGTCTGTAATACCCTTCCCCCCTCCCCCCAACACACTCACCAAAATGAGTTATGGAAGAACTGATTAACACGATTGTCGACGAATAAATCTGAAAGAGACAAACAGTAGGTGAAGAGTTATAGGGGAGAGAGAGATGATGTAAAGGCAGCTTTTTTGGCTTAATTGAATGGTATCCTTTATGGTTATCTGCTAATTCGCGACATTCTGATCTAGCCCGACCTTTCAACAAAGTTAAAGAGTGATATAAGAGCAAGGCACATCTGCTAGATCGACCAGGACATTAAAGATTCTAGTGGTTGGGCGGGTAAGTCTGTTTTCTTGAATACTCTTGTATGAGCATAACAAATGCAGCACTGACTTATCTTCTTCTGCATAACAAATGCAGCACTGACTTATCTTACTCTTCATCTTGGCAACTTTTACTCAAACCTCTACATGGAATATCCATGCGCACCGCGTGTCAGTTAAGCAGTGCCTATGAAGGTTGTCATCGATCGTCTTCCGAATGTTAACAGTTCTCTAGGCGTATTTCGATATATTGCCGGCCAGTGAGACCGGGATATTCTACAGTTATGTATCGAATTTAATCTTCACATTTCACGGCCGTCATTGCGTCGATCGCGTCGGCTTGTAGTTTCTAGATCGTTCACTGCTAAGAGCCCACATCTTTGGTATCCAAGTCATCATCGTAGGGCTGCTACATATACTTCTGGCCTAATAATGAAAATGCGAATATTTATCATCAAAAATGGTTTTATTGTTTTTCAAAGTATGCTCCAGCATGATTTATATACTTCTGCATGCGCTCAAACCAATTGTCGAAGCACATTTTCCACTCCGATTGAGACACCTCCAAAACATGGCTTTTGAACGCTTCAACGGCATCTTCTGGCTACGAAAATCGTTGACCACGCATTTTTTTTTGATGTGCGGGAATAAACACAAGTCATTGGGTGCCAAGTCAGGGCTGTACCCATCAATTCGAAGTTTTGGCCAGTCAAAAAGGCGGTGGTCTGAGCCGACGTGAGAGCTCGCATTGTCATGGTGAACAATGATTCGTCTTCTCTAGTTCGTTTTTCGAATTTCTCCGAAGACTTTAGGCAAACAAATTATGGTGTACCACTCAGAATTGACCTACGTTGCTCAAGCGAAACATTCGCCACATGACCATTTTTGCCGAAGAAACAGGCGACCATTTTCTTCGAAGTGCTTCTTCCACGAACAACTTTCTTCGGATTTGGCTCGTCTTTGAAGACCCACACAGTCGATTGCTATTCTGTTTCGGTCTCATACGCAAAGATCCATGATTCGTCACCTGTGACGATCTTATAAACGTCTTTTGAAGCACCGCGATCGTATTTTTTCAAAATTTCTTTTTACCAATCGACACGAGCCTTTTTTTGGGCGATTGTCAAATTGTGCGGCATCCAACGAGAACAAACCTTTTTTACGGCCAGGAGTTCATGCAATATCGAATGTATGCTGGTGGAAGAAATGCCCAAGGATGCCTCTATCTCACGGTATGTCACATGACGATCTTGCATTAGCAGTTCACGCACGGCATCAATGTTCTCTGGCACAACGGCCGCTTTTGGACGACCTTCGTCATTGAGCGAGCGTCGGCCACGATTGAATTCATTAAACCAGTTTTTCACAGTGCTATAGGATGGTGCTTCATCACCATACAAAGATTTAAGTTCAGCGCTGCACTTTTGTCGTAATAATCCACGTCGAAAGTTGTGAAAAAAGATCGCACGAAAATGTTCTCGAGTTAATTTTTTTGCCAAATTGATCTTTTCAAGTCGCTGTAAACAACACAAATGATGGTCGTACTTCAAAACGTTCTGAATACGTTTGTGCCAAAAAATGTTAAACTTTCCAATGGAAATGTCAGATGGCACCAGGCAACACTTAGTGTTACCTAGGAAGGAAAAAAAATTAAAGTCGGGCTACGAAACTCTGCTATTTAGATGATTAACCAAATCAGGCTTCTAGAGCTGCATGACCTTATATCGGCAAGTGCAGTTATAAAGAGGTCGCTCATAACGTACCGTACAAAATGTAAGCGTGATCGAGTATTATTTGTGGCTTTTTGGGCTGCCGCACCTCAAATCAGAAGGGACCTTCGTGTGAGAGCTATCCGAAAACTTGGACGAATATTACTAAAAAAAATCATTGGTGTTGGACGCTCGTAGCACTCCATGCGAAATTTGGTACGAATCGGATGTAAAATGTGGCTTCTTAAGACACAGATTCTAAAATCTTGAAGTATCCATGTGTGGGGGCTATAGGAAAATACGGAGTCCACTTTCACCACACTTTCCACTATTTAGTTCACTTTCACCACATTAATTAATGGTCGTTCACTATGCAATATTTGCAAGAAATCAGGTGTAAATATGGCCTTTAGAGCTGCGTGACCTTTTTGTCGGAGCTATTCGAAAACATGGACCGATATGGTCCAATTTCAGCTGTAGATTCTGAAATCATTTTATGTTGGCTATATGAAAATATGAACCTATGTGATTCAGTTCCACCACAGTTAAAAAGAGGTCGCCCATAATGTACCATGCAAAATTTAGCCGCGATTGAGTGTAATTTGTAGCTTCTAGAGCTGCAGGACCTCAAATCGGAGGGCACCTTTGTGTGGGAGCTATCCGAAAACTTGGACCTGTATGATCTAAGAGATTTGTGTTGATGCAAGTGTGCAATGCTCTGTGCGAAATAGCGGTTGAAATCGGTTGTAATATGTGGCGTTTAGAGCTATAGGTTCTTAAATCTGGGAGGTCATCTGTGTGTGAGGTATACGAAAACTTGGACCGATATGCTCCACTCTCAGATCACTCGAAATGCTCTATGCGAAACTTCGTTGGGAATCGAGTGAAATCTGTGGTTTTTAAAGCTGTAGGTTCCGAAAGCGGGAAACACCTTCGAACGATATCATAACATGGACCGATGTGGACCAATTTCAATAGGTTTGTCCTTGGCCTAAAATTGCAAAATGTGCGAAGTTTCATGGAAATTGTTTCATAACTGCGCACTACTTTCATTACAACGATAGATGGACAGACAGACATCGCCCAATGATATCAGATAGTGGTTCTGCGTCGATAGGACCATAAAGGAATGGGTCTATATAAAGGGTGTCCCAAGAAGAACGCAATTTTTAAATCTGGCAACATTCGAAGTGTCATTGTTTGACATTTGAACAATTGTTATTGTTTGTTAGTAGAAGGTACGAGGTTAGTAAAAATGGAGCGCTACACGAATGAACAACGCATTCTCATTGTGAAATTGTTTTACCAAAATGGTGAAAGTTTTGCGGCTACAGTTCGCCAATTGCGATCAATTTGGGGTCACAATAATGCTCCAAAAGAGTCAACTGTAAAGAGATTGATGGATAAATTTGCCGAAACTGGGTCTGTTAGTGATGTAAAGACAACAACGCGCCATCGACCAGGTCGATCGACCGAAAATGTCGCAGCTGTACGTGATGATGTCGCTCAAACTCCATCCACCTCAATTCGACACCGAGCTCAGCAAATTGGTGTCTCCCAATCCACTTTGCAGCGAATTTTGACGAAAGATTTGCATCTTCATGCATACAAAATTCAATTGACTCAGGAACTGAAACCATGGACAGCGAAGGGAGTTCGTTAATTGGGTATTGGAGAGACAACATGAAAATGCTGATTTTGCCGATAAAATCATCATCAGTGACGAGGCCCATTTTCATCTTGATGGCTTCGTCAATAGGCAGAATTGTCGCATTTGGGGTGCGGAAAATCCTCGAGTGATTCACGAGAAGCAAATGCATCCTCAACGTGTCACTGTGTGGTGTGGTTTTTGGGCTGGAGGAATCATTGGACCTTTTTTTTATGAAAATGAGGCAGGTCAAGCGCAAACAGTCAATGGTGTTTGGTATCGTGAAATGATAACCAGTTTTTTCTTGCCTAGAATTGAAGAAATGAATGTGGAGGGCATGTGGTTCCAACAAGACGGCGCCACATGTCATACAGCCAGAGAAACAATTCAATTGCTGCATCAGTCATTTCCCGGTCGTGTTATTTCGCGTTTTGGAGATCAGAATTGGCCGTCTAGATCGTGCGATTTAACACCAT
Organism: Hydrotaea diabolus; assembly: GCA_963513945.1. NCBI lineage: Eukaryota > Metazoa > Arthropoda > Insecta > Diptera > Muscidae > Hydrotaea > Hydrotaea diabolus. Next base: position 17,087,317 of record OY740720.1, on the reverse strand, counting down.
TAGATTTTTTTCTTTGGGGTTTTTTGAAGTCGATGGTTTACGCGAATAAGCCGACGACGACTCAAGCCTTAAAAGACGAAATTGGACGCTGCATTAATGAAATAACGCAGCATTCATGCAAAACGGTCATTGAAAATTTCATTAAAAGATCGCGTGCATGCCAGCAAAGCCGCGGCGGCCATCTGCACGATATATTGTTCCATACATAACCTCATTCTGTCTACTTTACGATATAATAAAGTTTCACGATTTTTTCTTAAATATCTGTGTTTTATTTAAAATTTAAAAATTGCGCTCTTCTTAGGACACCCTTTATATGTAGCACTGTGTGTGTAGAGTATATAAAGTCAAAAGTACCATAAATAAACACTTTTAAAAAACAGCTACTTACGAACTATTAAAGAAATCTAAACCCGGGCGTGGCCGACTATATTATACCCTGCACTTCTAGATGTTCTAAAAAGCCAACTGAAAATTGGTTTTCCGACCACTCTGGGAAGGCTCTTAATTAACTCAGCTTTTAAAACTAATGTCATATTTAAATTTGTGTAAAAAATTTATTATTTAGAATAAAATCAGTTGAACAAATATGTGGGAGCTATATCTTAATCTTAACCGATTTTCTCCAAATTTAAACAGCGGCCGTCCTTGGCACAAGGAACTTACTTGTGCCAAATTTCATCAAGAATGGATGGAATATGAGCTAAAGACACAAAATCGGATGAACATATATATGTGACGCGCAAAATAGAAGGGGGCCTAAGGGTAAAAACCAGTTTTGTTCCGGAGAGCCATTTTAAGGATTTAAATACGTGTATCTTTGGTGTACCATCACTTTCATAAAACGCGCATATCTCTGGGAGGGAACACTTTTGGGGCATGGGATCGGTCTCATTCGATGCTCAGATGTTGACCACATTAAAAAAAAAGTGAAAATTGATTTTTACCCTTAGGCTGTCACATATATGGGCGCTATAACTACATCTGCACCGATTTTCTTCGATTTTAATAACGTTTTTTCTTGGCCTAAACAACTTACTAGTGCTAAATTTGATTAAGATGAATGGATGTAAGATGCGACTTCTAGAGCTAAAATTAGAAAAATCGGATGAACATATGTAAATGTGAAAACTTTATTCTACAATTTCAATGACGTCCTTCCTTGGTCCACCAAAATATTTCCAGCAAAAGACATAAATCAGTTGGGCATATGTGTGTGGAAGCTAGATCTAAATCTGAACCGATGTTCTTCAATTTTAATAGCGTCCTCTTCCGTCGAAAGAACTTACTTCTGCAAAGTTTCATGAAGATCGGACAACAATTGCGACCTGTAGTTTGATTACAAGATTAAGATGGACGGACTGACAGACAGACAGACATTGTTAAATTGAATCAGCCTGGGATTCTGAGTCGATCGGTACAATTAAAGGTGAGTCTAGCTCAAATATTTTTGTTAATTACAAACGTTTGCCATCAAACTAACTTATACCGGGTTGCCCATATTCGACGGACCCATCTGGCAACGCCATAACTTTTGACAGAGATGTCAGATCGCTTAATGACATACCGCGTTTGAAGCGTCAGTCCAAGCAGATTTTTACCATGCAACAATACACGCCACGCGAGCGCTCTGAAATAGTTGAAATTTACATTCAACAGAACAAGTCAACTGTGAAAACTCAACGTGCTTTTAAAATATTAAAAAATGTGAGAAGTGCGCCTTCTAAGAACACCATTAAGCGTTTATACGAAAAATTTTCGACTGGTGAGGCTCTTTCTAATCCGAAGAGGCCAAATAAAAGTCGACCAAGGCGATCGGCCGAGAATATCGCTGCCGTACGAGCCAGTGTTCAGAGGTCCCCAAGAACATCCCAAAAACGCCGTTCTCAGCAGTTGGGCATGGCTCGGTCCACTTTACAACGGATTATTCGCGTTGATTTGCATTTGTTCCCGTACAAAATTCAATTGACGCAAAGATTGTTGCCTGTGGACAAGCCTCGTCGATTGGAATGGTCCCAAAGAGTCATCGAAATGGCCGAAGATGACGAGCAATTTTGGAACAAAATTATCATGTCCGATGAAGCCCATTTCACATTGAATGGGACCGTAAATAAGCAAAATTGCCGTATTTACGCAACTGAAAATCCTCAGGAGATTCAAGAAGTGCCTCTTCATGACAAAAAAGTCACAGTTTGGTGCGGCGTTAGTGCGAAAACGGTCATTGGGCCGTTTTTCTTCCAAAATGAAAATGGCCATGCTGCACCATCAACCAGGAGCGTTATAGCGACATGATGACCAATTTTGTGATGCCAATTATTCGTCGAAAGCGTATGAGGCAGTTCTGGTTTCAACAAGACGGCGCTCCACTGCACACAAGTCGCATAACAATCGATTTTCTGAAGAATTTGTTTCCGGGCCGTTTGATGTCGAAAAGTGGTGATTTGGACTGGCCACCGCGTTCGCCCGATTTGACGCCGCCTGACTTCTTCTTGTGGGGATATTTGAAGTCAAAGGTTTACGTTAACAAGCCAAGAACCGTAGAAGAGCTCAAGGACAACATTCGTGAAGAAATAGCCGCTATTCCGGCCGAAATGTTGGCGAAAACGATGGAAAATGCTGCAAAAAGGGCACAATACGCCATCAACGCCAGAGGCGGCCATTTGAGAGATATTCAAAAATTGATGTAAACAAATCTACTTGGAACAAATTAAATGATTAAGATTGCCAACCGCCAAATTTTTATTTTTTTCTTTGATTTTTTTAAAAAAAACATGGGTCCGTCGAATATGGGCAACCCTGTACGAGTTATACGAAAGCTTTGTTGAGACTTTGTTAATAATAAAATTCTAGGAAACGATTTTCCAGTGAGCTCAACTATCACAGAACGAGGCCAATATTTAACCGACAAAAATTACATACACATCTCTGGTTTCTAAAGAGAAAAAATATACTGGCTTGACCCCTGCTCCCCGATTTTCCACAAAGATCAAATTAATGAAAAGGAAACGCAAATAATAAAAATTTAATTGTTACCATTTTGTTAAAGTCAATTTAAAAAAAATGCTTATTTAAATTAGCATAAGAGAGGCAAAAAGAAAACAGAGCAAAAATTATTAAAATTACAAATGTGGGATGTGAGAGATATTTTGATGGTCGCCTAGTGGCTGTGCCACAATTGAAAGGAAACTATGAAAGTGGGCGACTGAACAGGAGGTGTATGCCATTCACTCGCATCCCGCCGCATCAGCAGCGCGAAAATATGAAAATGGAATTAGGATGCGTGGCCCGTTAAAGCGGACCCAAAATGCAAATAACGAACGATAATGATATGATATTTAAACTGTTGGCTGTGGGGACTCCACACAAAAAAAAACCCCGAAATTACTTGTGGGGAAATTGTGAAAATGTGTTGGCCGTGCGTTGCGTTGTCGCCATTCGGAGTTGCAAATGAAACTTTCATTTCTGCTCATTTTCTTTGCTTGCTTCTGGTTTTCACGTTTATTGTCATCATTTTCGTGTGAAATAATTGTGAGTACTCGCAGTTGTACTTGTGTCACGCCGGGCTCTGCTGCGAGTGTGATGTGTGAGTTCGTTTCGTTGCGCTTAAGTAGACAGAAGAAGATGGTGTGAGGAGAAAAAGAATTCAAATGAAGAAAAATGTAATTTAAATTTGTCCACACATCGCCAGCCGCATACAACCAGCTAAGAGACTGTAGAATGCTCGCTATATGCAACAGAACTGATACGAAATTACTTTTACTGCCGACCGACTACAACTGATAGCATTCAGCAGAGCGCTCTGTGCTGATACTGGGCTAGAGATGTTCGGCTGTTCGCCGGGGCGGGCTGGTCTAGTCTGGTGAATTGTAGTGCTCGAAGCGAGAGTAATAAACACTTTCAAAAAGCCGAAAAGTATGCAATATGCTTACAATCATTATCATGGGCCATACACTTTTTTCTTTGCGGTGTGTTGCCACACTGTTAAGAATTAAAATGCAAATGGGGAAAAGTCGAAATATTTGTCAATCCATGATTTTTTAGGGGGAAAACATAAAATGAGTGTAGGGCAGGTCGGCATAAAACAACTCGAGACGAGTGTTGTGTGTAAGTTAAGATGGGTCGATTTGGCAATCATTATTGTGCCATCGATTTTTGATAGCATTTGGCATGAGTAAAAAAATGTTCACTACGACATATCAAAAACTCATTTTCGAGGCGCCCAAATTTCAATTTTTAATTTTTCTCAACTTTAATATTTAAGGCTATCCACGATTCTCTCAGTTGTATTTATGTTCTCAAGCGCTCATATGTTATATTGTATTGTATGTAGCAATGTGTACTTGAAAGGTAAAGGTAACGAATTGGTGGAATTGATATTGCGCTATGAATATTGCTCTCCGCACAGTTCGAATACTATACGCAAAGGATATAATCATAATGAGACTCCCGTATAATTCATTTGATTTGTAGCCGAAGAATTCGTCACCAAAGACTACTGAAGAAAACCCTTGGCGGGTTTAGAAACACCTGTACAGTCTGTCTGGCAACCGTAGCCAAAAAAGAGCGTAAAAAGAATTGTTTTTGAAAAAAAATATTTATGTTGTTATCTATTAAAAAGATCTTAACAATAAAATAGAGAAAAAGACAAATAATTTAAATTTGTGAGCCTCGAAAATGAATTTTTTGATTGTAGCCGAAGAATTCGATACCAAAGACTACTGAAGAAAACCCTTGGCGGGTTTAGATTCTAAAAAAGAAACAACAAAAAGGTATCGAACCAGAATAAAAACTGTTCAAGACATGCTTAAAAAGAAATGTTTTTGAAAAAAAAAATATTTATGTTGTTTCCTATTAAAAAAATCTTAACAATAAAATGGAGAAAAAGACAAATAATTTAAATTTGTGAGCCTCGAAAATGAATTTTTTGATATGCCGTAGTGGAACTGTTTTCCTCATGCCAAAAGCTATCGAAAAGTCGATGACACAATATCAACAATACGACGATCTGTATATATACGAAGCATTGCATTGATGTTGGGTCAGGGATGAACGCTATTGAAGTTGAGTAAAATCAGTTCAGATTAAGATTTTTTTTTTATATTATTATTTTTTTATATATGCTTTATTTGAATTATTGAATCTGCTCCAAAGGAGCCTTACAATAAGTATACGAATCTTAAGTATAATTCAATAAAGAATCCTAGTATGGACAGATTAAGATATAACTCCCGCACGTACATATGTTTTAGCCGATTTTATGCTTAATGCTCTTAAAGCCACATATTACAGCTAATCTTGAAGAAAATAGGCACAAGGTAAATTTTTAAACCAAAAACAGTGGACGGTATTGAAATTGAAGAAAATCGGTTGAAATTTACATACAGCTCCCGGTTTTATGTCTATAAGAGAATTGGAATCTCAAACTAACATATGGCCTGACCCAAAGGACACCTTTATTTTAAACTCCGATTTTAGATAACAGTATGCCAGTTTAATGTTATTCTCGCCAGTACGAGTTTAAGTACGATCCTCGGTAGCTCTGGGATATACTACAATACGACTTACAACGCTTCCCCAGATATACTAGAGGTTCCAATTTTTAGATCAGTTTCCTACCTGTTGGTGAGGGGCTGAGGACTATTTTACATCTCTGCTACGCTACGGGTCATAGAACCTGGCTGATAAACGGAACTTCATGCCAAGCATTTGCTTTACCTAACCTATGATTTGGGTGTTAATTCATATCCGCCGCAAGACTCCCTGAGAGCCGTTTCCAACAGCTCCGGCTCCGTGTTACCACTTTCAGTACTACTTCCAGTTCGAGTTCCATACACTCTGCTTCTCTTTATTCCAGCATCAGTCATAGAGGATGAATTCTACTAGAGATGTTTTTTAATCTTAGTTTAGGAGTTGACCTTAGTGGAATAACGTGCCTGCGGGATCGATCTTATATAAGTACTAAACGACAAGGCAATTTAAAGTAATTCTACTATGCGCTGCCTCACAGCGCCTTTTGCACTACAGTGCGACAACGACTGTCACCTACAGTTTTCCTGTCAGATACCATTTCAAGGTACAATATAAGTATGTGACTATATTCCTCCATTGTGTTACGAGGTTTGGAACCATCTTAAATGTCTGCCACTTTAGGGTCATATCATCCTGTTGATTTCCAACTCTTGTCAAACCTTGATTTTAACTTTGAATTAAGGCACTTACAGAGGTTAAATTAGTTGGAAAAGGGTTGGAACTACAAAAATCCGCTGCAAAGGAAGATTTTAATTGCAATCGCACACAGAGAACAGATTTGTTGCCAAACCCAGATTTTTTGCCGTACTGTCCATGTATTTTATCGCTACAGCCGAATGATGATTGCGTGCATGGCAAATTTTCAGCAGTGGGAACTGACAATATCGGTTAAAGAGACAAGTGACGGTAACCCTAACTAATTAGGATGATTATTGTAAGTGAGTTTGTGCATGTATTGGTTGTTGTTATAGATTATTGGCTATAAGAACTCTTAAATTTGGTTATCATAACCACAAGCATTTTTTAACTGAACAAACTGATGGTTAAATACATGTCTTTGGTCTTCTGACCGAAAGAATAAAGTATTCTTTAATAAATTTGTATATTTACCGATTTGAAAATATTTAGTCAGTTGCTTGAATTATGAGCTAGTTTCTTTAAAACTTGGTTTTTACTTTTGTTTTTAATAGTAATAATTGTATGCACAAATGGCAGGATTTTACTCAGCAAATTGGTAAAGTGTGTCAAAAAATTCAATTTTGGTTTTAAAGTTTCAAAAAAAATATTAAGATAAAGCTGATTATGATAAATGATTTAAGTTCAGTAAATTGGAATTACAAACCTAAATAGTTGCGGCTACTTAAGGGAAATGTGGGAAAAAATACCTCAAATGAATTCTTGAAGTCTTGGCTACATGTAATAACAAATATATACTTTCATACGTATCGGTCATATTTTGCAGGCTGTTTAAAAAACTGGGTGGAAAAAAATTTAATTTAACAAATCGCCCCTCTGTGTCGGTATTGGTTTTTATTCCTAGCAAAACCTTTTTCATTCATTTGTTTTAAAAAATATTTTATGTTTTTTTTTTGAAAAAAGTACGATAAGGCATTTGCATTAAAGATATTCTGATTTTATTTAACACGATCTATACTTAAATGGTAATAACGAGTGATCCATCTTAAGGCAATTTTTTCAATAGGGTTTTTTACACAGATTACACGTGAGTTGTGTAAAACTTTATTTGTTTTTCTTTCAGTATTGTTTGCCATTTTATCATGGAAAGACTTACACCGTTGCCGATTTAGTGTTTGGGCTCTTCAGAAGCTCGAAGAAGATCCGATGTTTTCGACCAAAATGTTGTTCAGTGACGAGGCTCCTTTCTGACTCAATGGCAACGTCAATAAACAAAATTGCCGCATTTGGGCTGAAGAGCAACCAGAAGAGGTTCAAGAGGTACCATTTTACCGAGAGAAAACCACGGTTTGATGCAGTTAGTGGGCTGATGGAATCATGGGTCCATATCTTTTCAAAAATAATAATGACCGGAACGTAACCGTTAATAGTGCTTGCTATCGCCCTATAATATCGGACTTTTTGTTACCTGAAATGGAAGCCCGTTGTCTTGACGACATTGGGTTTTGATAGGACGGTTCCACTTGCCATACAGCCGCTCAAACAATGGATCTTTTAAGAGGTATTTTCAAAGAGCAGCTAATTTTACGTTTTGGACCGGTGAGTTTGCCGCCTAGATCGTGTGATATCACACCCTTTGACCTTCCTTGGGGCTACGGTAAGTTCAAAGTCTATGCTGACAAACCAGCTACGATGCAGGTTTTGGAAGTCAATACGACGCGTGTCATTAACGTCATACCGATCGAAATGATCAAGCAAGTCATCCTAAATTGAACCCTCAGAATGAACACCCCGAGGAGCAATTAGGGCCAATATTTAAAGAAAATTATATTCAAAAAATAAATGCCATAAAATGTCCTTTCGAATGGACAATAAAGATTCCACACTTGATTTGAATTTTTGTATTTTTTTATTTTGAAAAAATATATATATAGATTGATTACCCTGTAGTAGTAATTTAGTGGAACTTCTTAACCCACAAACGACCATTTTTAAAAGTATTTATACAATTTATTAAAAAAAAAAGACGGCATTTTTTTCACTTTTTCGAAAAAGAATTAAGGGATTACAATTTTAGATATGATAGGATATTGAAATGTTCGACGGAAATAACCTCCATACGATTTTACTTAAGACATTTCGTCACGAATATTCAGTAATACGAAAAATATTTACTGCATTTTGTTTTATTTCAGTTGAAAATAAAATTTTCTTTGTCCCATAAAAAATAAAAAGAACCTACCAGGGCCGTCCTTTTTGGAATTTACTAAACCAAAGTCTTTTATTTCTAGAAAAAAAATCCACCCCTCCGAGAAGTCCGAACTTTTGTTACATAGTGTAATATGTTACAACAGCGAACTAAACATGGTTTTGTTTTTACAAAGAAATTAGTAGCTACCACCAATAATTATTACCAAAGTAACATGAACTTCAACCAAATGGTTGTCACAACCGCTAGTTGTGGAAACCAATAGTTTTACTGGACTCGATTAATATAACCGATTAATATAATGTAAATATAGGCATGTCCAAAATGGTAACCATCAATACCATGGCACTTTGGTGATTGCAACAGAAAGAATGTTTATCCAACCGAATATTTGAAGTTCAAGCCGAATTCCAGCTTCTTTTTTTCTCTGTGTGTTTACTAAGTAGGGACATAAATACTGTTACAACCTTGAACATACCCATTTCAATAGTAGGACTGAACATACCCCGTCATATGGGTTTTGAAAAATAACCTCAATAGCGTTAGTCTGTAACGGGATTTTAAAATTGTTTCAACTTTCATCATGGAGTGGTCAGATAATAAGAACCTTATCGCTGTTATACCGCTTTTCAAGTGTGAAACGAAAAAATCGATATTTTTAAAACGCTCCGGCCACTAAGGATTGACCGCATGTTCGTCTACCGATGCATAAAACTGTTTGAGGAGGCCGCCCACGCTCTGTTCGAACACCGCATGTCATCAAAGCCGTTAAATCAAGAATTCACAGAAATCCGCTCCGAAAACAGAAAATCATGGCTCGTGAGATGATTATCACGCAAAAGTCCATGAGTCGAATCATTGAAGAATACTTGGGACTTGGGGCTTTCAAAAGACGTACCGGACATTTATTGACTGCAGCTTTAAAAAAATAGGATTGAAAAATGCAAACGTCTTTTGGTGAAGCACGCTGATAACTTGCACAGAAAATTTTTGTTCACCGATGAAAAAATTTTTATCGTTCAGGAAAAATTTAACAAGCAAAATGATAGAGTGTATGCCCGGTCATCTAAGGAAGCATCTGAACTGATCCCAAGGGTGGAAAAGGGTCATCACCCAGCTTCAGTCATGGTTTGGTGGGCGGTCTCTTACGATGGAGTCACTTACCTGCATTTCTGCGAACAAGGAGTCAAAACATCGGCCAAAGTTTACCAAGAAACCGTTGTGAAGCCTCTTAACAATTCACCAAAGCCATCCATGGACTTTGCAGCAGGAATCTGCCCATAAGGCTAAAACGTCCCAGGCCTGGCTTCGAAACAATTTGCCAGCGTTCATTTCCTCCGAAGAATGGCCCTCAGACAGTCCAGATTTGAAGCCATTGGATTACAAATTGTGGACGGTTTTAGAGGACAAGGTTTGTCACAAAAGATACCCCAACATTGGTTCGAGCTGTGGCCAATTTTCCAATGGATGAGGTTCGTGCAGCTATTGACGATTGGTGCGACTTAAGGCGTGTGTAAAGGCAAAAGGCGGACATTTCGAATAATTAGATTATTTTTGAATACAATCATATAAATATATTAAAAAATTTTGGTCCAAAAACATTCAGTACTTTTTATTTTACAGCGTAAAACGCGTGTTACAATATTTATGTCCCTACTGAGTATATATAACCTTAATGGATATTCGGTTCAACAAACCACAAGAAGATCAGCATCACCAAAGTGTTAAAAATACAACCAAATAATCGGTCATACCAAAGAAATTCGGAAGAAATTTTTAGTTGCTACTATTGTTGGCAATATGTCTTTTCTAGAGATTTAGATACTTCGTTACTTGCACCGATAGTTCAGTTTCACTTACTGAAAATTACAGTGCACCAATTACTCGTAACATTCGGTTGTACTGATGGAATACCCCAGGTACTTACAACCTTAAGCGTTCGTTTGACTAAAGAAAATCGGTTGTGTTAATTAATTTGTGCTCATTGTATAGTTGACAAAGCATCCACGAAACTTCAGCAAGGACCGTTTTCTACTGACTTTATCAGAACTCCTAAAATTGTAGTACTGATAAAGTCAGTAGCATCCGTGATTTTAAAATGTTCCCAATGTTTATAGTCAGGATACTTCCAGTTATAGTCCCACAAAGCCAACGTTTAACGTTTAGAGGTTTTCTTTGCCACCATCTAGTCTAGATTTAGACTATCTAAGATGTATTTTGTTGCGACTGCAGGTTGGTATGATTTCGCCACTTACCCCTTTCCCGTACTAAGATAAATATAAGTATATGGCAACACTGCCAATTGTATTATAGTACGTTACTGTTCATTTTGCAACATTAACGTCATTATCATCATCATCCTACGCTATGAGTTACATTATGGCCTAGCATGCGATGCGATAGATTGGAGGAGTGGGGGCGGGGCATACGACACCATCAACAATCAACATATCACACAGACCGATGCACTGGAGCAGCGCCAGCCAGCCAGCCAGCCAAGGGACAAAGGAGCTTGGGCAGAAGGATGGCAAACGAACGAAAAAAAGAAGAATTGGAACAAAACTCATTTCATTACACAAAAAGCTTACACGTCTATGGGAATGCTAGTTTGAAAATATGATGATGACGACGATGCTCCAATGTTCACTAATGTACCAAACAAATACACACACACACAAGCGCACATACCTATTTATGGTTATACCGAAATGTGGGTGTGTGTGTGTGTGTGCCCTGCTGCTGGTGCTGTGGGGGCTCTGATGATGGCGCTGGTAATGCCACCATCCATCCATCCAGAGATTGCTACAATGTTAAGAGTAGTTATATTTTTTTAGATGAGGTTGAATATTTCTACTATTTGCTGCAAACACAGCATCAGCAGCACACAAGCTGGCGCAAATGTTGGGGCAATGAAAAAAGCGTACATTTAATTGCGGCATTGTGCAATGACACGATAGCACACAACGACGACGATGAGAATCATTAAAATGAAACCTCGCAGAGTACTCATCAGGGTCCTCACGACGACGACGACTGTGCAAGGAGGTTGGAAGCTTACCTCCCTCCAAAATTAAGAAGGACAAACATAGTCCCTCCAACGCACACACACACACACGCTTCACACAAAAGTTATAGAAGTGAAACGGAACCACGAAAACAGTCCAGCGAGGAGCAACGTAAACAATTTGCAAACATTTCGATGTGAAAAGTTTTTGGACGAGACGAAGTGAGAGAGGAAACCTCCGGTTTTTTGTTTTCAAGCTCAGGCCAACATTATGCTTTTGCTTAAAAAAAAAACCAACCAAACTTTACTGGCTTCGATGCTTGAACACTAACATAATTTTGTTTTTTTTTGGTTATTATGCAACATAATAAAACTGTTGAGGAAGCTTTCTGGAAAAAAAACCAGTCTTCAGAAATTATAATAGATTTTTGGGAAAATCGTCTCCCTGCTGTATAACAGCTTAACACAATTCATCATCAGCCTCATACCGGTTCTCATCATCATCGTAGTCAGCCCATCAAGCATCCCAACGGCCTCACAGTTCGTCATTCGTTGTCGTCATTATGGTTGACATACATTTCATGTCATTATAAAATTTTGTGAATAATTAACACGCTTTGTTTTGCCGAGCATCTCATAACTGCTCATCACTTTTTAGCACAAAAGCACATCCTAGAACATTACTCATCCTCCCCTTTGCCACACAAAAACCCTCTGTCACAAAGCAAAAACTGACTATCCAGGATGTTAAACCAGCCTTCAACGCACAGGCAAAGCTACAACTACTTGTGCTCGCCCCTCCCACTACCTTTAAACACTACAGGACCATCTACCCAAACAAACCTCGAGCGCACAAAAAAACGCAAGTGAAGTTTGCACTTTGAGAGTTAGTTTGTTATTTATTTATCTTTTCGTTTTCCCTTTTTTCTTTTTTTTGTTGGCGATGTTGTTTTCCTTTCGTTTCAAACTACAAGATTTTTCACACTTTCACACAAAAACGCCCACCAACACTAGCACACCTTCATATGTGCACGACAGGCAACAGGAGCCTTAAGTACGCACGCACGCACTCGCACGTAGAAGCAGCTTGAACGAGTAGGATTTTCAAAACGAAAATCGAAACCGCTCATTCGAGTTCTTTTTATTCGAAATTCTAAAATCCTAAAATGGAGTTTCAAAAATTTGTTCTAGAAAAGCTTTTATGGAAAAATCCATTTAAGTTGAAACTGATAAACTTTTCTTAAACAGAAGTTCATATCTGTTGGAGCGCAGAAAATTTTCTTAGAGAAATGTAAAAAAATCGGGACAGTTTTCTTATATAGGGGATTTTTTTAGACTTTTTTCGGAGTTGGCATTTTAGGCAGCTCTCATTTAATTTATGCTCAGTTTGGTTTGCCATTTCATAATAAATAGACTTACGAGATGGTCACCGGTCTTGATTTTTCAGCGATGAAGCTCTCTTTTGGTTGAATGGATACGTTAAGAACCGAAATTATAGCATTTGGAGTAATAAAAACCCACAAGCCCTTGTTAAGACGACGTTACATCCTCAAAGAGTCACTGTTTGATGTGCTCTATGGGCAGAGGGAATCATTGGTCCATATTTCTTCAAAAACAAAGTCAATGGGGAACTCTATATAGTCATGATAATTGACTTTTTAATTTTGCATGAAGAACTACAGATGAAAAAGCTTTCTGCAAGATGGGTGCCGGACTTGTTAACAGTCGACCAAAAACGCATAAGAATGAACATTTCTCAAGCTTGTTTGGATCGTTTTCAGCGAAATAAAATGGATTTTAAGCGTCGTTTCATAACTGTTGATGAGACATGGATCCACCACTATACTCCAGAGACAAAAGAACAATCCAAACAATGGACTGAAGCTGGAGGAAGTGCCCCAAAGAAGGCAAAACAATTCAATCGGCTGGTAAGGTTATGGCAACGGTTTTTTGGGACTACAAAGGTATTTTATTGATTGACTATCTGCAAAAGGGTAAAACAATTAATTCAGAGTACTATTGCAACCTTTTAGATCAATTAAATGTACAAATTCGAGAAAAACGTCCTGGCTTACAACACAAAAAAATTATTGTTCATCAAGACAACGCACCAGCGCACAAGAGTGTTTTAACAATGGCTAAAATCAACGAATTAAAGTACGAGTTGCTTGACCACCCACCTTATTCTCCTGATTTAGCTCCCAGTGACTTTTACCTGTTCCCAAATCTAAAAAAAATCCTTGCTGGCGAGCGTTTTACCTCCAATGAAGATGCAATTACAGTTGAAAACCACTATTTTGAAGACCTTGAGGAAAACTATTTTAATCAAGGGATAGAATTGCTAGATAAGCGTTGGACTAAGTGTATTGAAGTTTCAGGAGATTATATTGAAAAATAAAAATATTTTTGAAAACCTAACTGTTCTCTTTCATTGATAGGCTAAGAACTTTCCGAATCGTCCTCGTACATGCCAAGCAGCCATCGAAACAATCAATTTATTGAAGGAAACTTTTGGTGAGCGCAATTTCTCGGGTCGTGGGTCTGTGGCGTGGCCTCCAAGATTGTGCGATTTAACACCGCTGGACTATTTTCTGTGGGGTTATGCGCCATATTCGCTTTTCTACGCAGATAAGCCCGGCAAGATTGACGTGTTGGTCGAAAATATTCTGCGCATTATTGCTGACATACGGCCCCAAATGGTGCAAAAGAAATCTTTAACATTTACTGCATTTTGACTTATTGCAGCAAGATTGACGCATTGGTCGAAAAAATTCAGCGCATTGTTGATGACATACGGCCCCAAATGCTGCTAAATGTGATCGAAAATTGGGCCTCTCGGCTGGAATTTGACGTATTCAAGCCAGCCGCGGCGGTCATTTGCCCGAAATCATTTTTAAAACATAATGGCAAACCCTTATCTCTTTCACTAAGCTTAATTCTTGGTCATAACATTAAATTATATAAGCTTTATTTCTTCTTGAAAACCACATGTCTGTAAAAAAAAACACCCTATAGAAAAAATTTTACTGAGACTTTTTTTACAGAAAAATTCGACAAAGTTTCAACGGAGACATTTTTCTTATAGAAAACCCCGTCTTAGTTTAAACTAAGACTCATTTTTATAGGAAAATATATCTCATTTGAAACTGAGACACTTTTTTAAAGAAAAATTCGTCTAAGTTAAAACTGAAACACTTTTCCTATGAAAAGTCCATGTCCGTTGAAACTGAGACACTTTTATAATAGAAGAGTAAGTCTCAGTTAGCGAGACACTTTTCCTATAGAAAAGTTTGTCTCAGTTGACACTGAGACATTTTTCCTATAGAAAAGTTTGTCTCTGTTAAAACTTTTTTATAGAAAAGTTAGTCTCAGTTAAAACTGAAACATTTTTCTTATAGAAAACATTTAACTACGACATTTATTTTTATAGACAAGTTTGACTAAGATCTAACTGAGTTAAAACTGAGACACTTTCCTAATTAAAAAATCCATGTCAGTTGGAAATTTCAATAGAAAAACAAGTCTCTTTAAAAAAATCCGTGTCAGTTGGAACTTTTTAATATAAAAAACAAGTCTCAGTTGCAACTGAGACACACTTATATAGAAAAGATAGTCTCAGTAGACAATGAGACATTATTCTTTTAGAATTTTTTTTTCATTTATAATTGAGACAAATTTTATAGAAAAAAGTTTGTCTCAGTTAAAACAGAGAAACTTTTCTCCTAGAAAAGTTCGTCTTAGTTGAAACTGAAACGCTTCTAATTTAGAAAAAGTTTGTCTCAGTTAAAACAAATACTTTTTTTGTAGAGAACTCTCTGTTTAAACGAACTATTCTTTAAGGAAAGTGTCTTAGTCTTAACTGAAACAAACTTTGAAACCGAGACTCTTTTCATAAAGAAAAGTGTCTGAGTTTTAACGGAGACGAAATTTTGTTATAAAAAATTATCTCAGTTTAAGCTAAAACGAACTTTTCTTTAAAAGAAATGTCTCAGTTTGAACTGAGACAAACTTTTTTATAAGAAAAGTGCCTCAGAGTCAATTGAGATGAACTCTTTTATAAGAAAATTGTCTCAGTTTCAACTGAAACTAACTTTTCCCTAAGAAAAGTGTCTCAGTTTCAACTAACACGAACTTTTCTATAAGAAAAGTGTCACACGAAGTTTTCTTTTAAGAAAGTGTCTCAGTCTCAACTGTTACAAACTTTTTTATTAGAAAGGTGTCTCAATTTCAACTAAGATCAACTTTTCTATAATAAAAGTCTCCCAGTCTCAACTGAGACGAACTTTTCTAAAAGAAAAATGTCTTAGTTACAACTGAGACGAACTTTTCTACAAGAAAAGTGTCACAGTTTCCACTGAGACGAAATTTTCCGTAGGAAAAGTGTCTCAGTTTCAATTGTGACACACTTGTTTAAGTCCTAAAACTGAGACAAAAATATTTTTCTTATAAAAAAAATGTTTGTCTCAGTTAAAACTGAGACACTTTTACTTAAAAAGAGTACGTTGCGGATATAACTGAGACATGTTTCTTATACAAAAATTGATCGTCCTAGGGAAAAAAAAAATTTTGCCAGTTCTTTGGACCAGCTGTCGTGGGAAGCAGCAATTCTTAGGGCAAGGGTAGTCACCCGGTCAGACAGTTTCTGCTACAACAACAGCAGATTTTACGCATCAACAACAACAACAGATTTTACGCATCTGCTCATAAAATGTAATTTTTTGTGGATGAACAAGAGTTTTGGTTTGGGTTTAAATAGTTTTGTAAAAAAAAAATCGCCCTAGTTGTTAGACGTTTTGTCTCATGTGGCCCAAAAAACGATCCATAGCGTCCAAGCGAGGAATCAGAAGTCAATATGGACAAATTGATACTTAAATTCACGAAAAAAATATTTACATGATCTTAAAAACAGCAATTGTAGCATTCTCAGTCTGACAGCCTACTCGTATACGGAAATTTGAATAAACTTTTAACCGGGTTTGACTCGAAGTTCTGGTTGCAACATCTCTAATAGAAACCAATTTCGTTGCAATGTGTAGTTGTGGCAACAAATGTATGTGAGTCTGTCGGTTCGTCCGACTGTCATTCGGTCCCTATGACGGCGTGCCAGCCTGCATGTCTACACAACTATTTATTCGCATTTAGTATGTTAGCGAGCAGAAAAGAAAAGTAGAGTGAACAGTAGCAAACAAAACACACACACACACACAAATAATAACAATTTCATTCAGTCGTTGTTATTTAACATTACAACAGCAACAACAACTAAAACTCATTTGTATTGCGTTTTTATTTCCGGTTAACACGAACAACACGAAAGTTAAGTTTGTTCGTTCCTCCACTTGTGCAGTTGTTGTGTTTTAACTTTGTTCCAAAGGATGCTAGTGAACGAGCGAGCGAGTTTACTTTTTTGCTCGCTTATTTGTTCTTCAAATACACACACACACACATACGCACTCTCACCCGGACGGACGAACGGCCTTAGCACACTGACAGCTACCACACATGTGCAAATAATCGTGCCGACTCTTAACACCAAAACACTCTGCACCCACACACTTGCACACACCAGGCTTTGGCTAACTCAAACAGAGGAACGTTCGTTCACACGCAGCCACACGGAGATCAGCAAAAAAAAACACCCAAAAGTTGTTAGCCAAACTTGGTGCGGCTGCACTTAAAGGCCATTTAGTGGAAATGTAGCATACAACATATTGTCGTCCAAGGTCTAGTTTCTCTGATAGGGTCCTAAGATAGGTCAGAACTGATAGGGCTTATGAAATATTTAAACCAATTATATTTATTCGAAACCAGCATATGTCCTCTACTTAGCTAACGAAGCTATGTCATATCCAACGATATTATCTCGACAATTCATCCCAAATTATTGTTTTCATTAAACCCTGCAGGAACAGGTCATTAATGGCAAATGTTTGCAGCTAACAAGAATGGTTTGAGCTAGACCCACCATCAAGCGTACCGATCGCGTTCGAATCACAAGTTGAGTCGATTTAACTATGTATGTCCTTCCGTCCATCTACATCTACCCATCAAACTTAAGCTTAAGGTTGTGGTTCAATCTTAAAAAAATTTAGAAGAAGTACTTTTTGAACCATGTCGGACAATAATAAAATTGAAAATCCATTTAGATTTAGATTTCCACACATACAAGGGCTGCTATATATATTTCTGGCCAAATAATGAAAATGCGAATATTTATCATATAAAATGGTTTTATTGTTTTCAAAGTATTCTCCAGCATTATTTATACACTTTTGCATGCGCTCGAACCAATTGTCGAGGCACTTTTACCACTCCGATTGAGACACCTCCAAAACATGGTTTTTGAGCGCTTCAACAGCATCTTCTGGCGACGAAAATCGTTGACCACGCATTTTTTTTTTTGATGTGCGGGAATAAAAAGAAGTCATTGGGTGCCACGTCGGGGCTGTAAGGCGGATGACCCATCAATTCCACGTTTTGGCCGGTCAAAAAGGCGCTGGTTTGAGCCGATGTATGAGAGCTCGCATTGTCATGGTGCACAATGATTACTTCAGGCAAACAAATTGTGGTGTACCACTCAGAATTGACCTCCTACGTTGCTCAAGCGGAACAGTCGCTACATGACCAGTTTTACCGAAGAAACTGGCGACCATTTGCTTCGAAGTGCTTCTTCCATAAACAACTTCCGTTGGATTTGGCTCGTCTTCGAAGACCCACACGATCGATTGCTGTTTTGTTTCGGGATCATACGCATAGATCCATGATTCGTCACCTGTGACGATCTTATAAAAGGCTTTTGAAGCACCGCGATCGTATTTTTTCAAAATTTCTTTGCACCAATTGACACGAGCCTGTTTTTGAGTGATTGTCAAATTGTGCGGGATCCAACAAGAACAAACCTTTCTTACGAATGTATGCTGGTGGAAGAAATGCCCAAGGATGCCTCTACCTCACGGTATGTCACATAACGATCTTGTATTATCAGTTCACGCACGGCATTAATGTTCTCCGGCACAACGGCCGTTCTTGGACGACCTTCGTCTTCAAGCGAGCGTCGGCCACGATTGAATTCATTAAACTTGTTTTTCACAGAGCTAGAGGATGCTGCTTTATCGTCATACAAAGATTTAAGTTCATCGATGCACTCTTGTCTTGATAATCCACGTTGAAAGTTGTGAAAAATGATCGCACGAAAATGTTCACGAGTTAATTCCATTTTTTTGCCAAATTGATTTTTTCAAGTCACTGTAAACAACAACGGATATGGATAGAACGTAGAAAGAATTGAATGTTATATAAGTAGGTGACTTCTAAATATAAATACATACAATCGGATAAACATACGAGGGTTGCTATATATATTTCTGGCCTAAGCAACACTACGTGTATGTATGTATTTATATTTAGAAGCCACATATAACATTCAATCTTGATTTCTACGTTCTTTCCATATCCGTCTGTATATCTGTTGAAAGCACAATTGCTGTCTAAAAGAATCCTGGAATTTTACACGAAATGGAAAACTAATTGGGATTGTAAATAAGCTAAGTCCATGCAGGGAAAAAAATATTTTCGTTTATTTGATTCAAGGAACCTCGGAAAAAATACAGTATTTTAAATATTTTCCTAACAAAACATAATTTATTGGGGACGAACAATAGGTAAAATGGAAAGTGGTCATTGGGGCCCACTTAATTCCTCAAAAAGGGCATATTAGCTGCACGTTTTGGTTTATGGGGCCCAAAAAACCCCCGCATGGTCAAACTGTCCGAACAATCGTCAAAATTTACGTTCCCAATATTTGCGTTGAAGATAATATTGCAAGGAATCCAAATATAGATGTATTTCAAAGTTTTGGCTGAGAGTATTGTCAAATGCATGGGCCAAAGGGACCAAATAACCGACTACCTTTCTTGTTGTTTTTGCTTTTCAGTAGCGTAGAACAATAAAAATATAAAAATTCAAATCAAGTGTGGAATCTTTATTGGTAATTTGAAAGAAAATTGTATGGCATTTACTTTTTGAATATAATTTCCTTCAAATATTGGCCGCAACTACGCCTCAGGGTTTCCATTCTGAGGCCGTAGTTTTGACCGGTATGGCTTAAATGACGCGCGTAATGTTAGCTTCCAAATCCTGAATCGTAGCTGGTTTGTCAGCTTAGACTTTGGACTTAACGTAGACCCAAAGAAAAAAGTCTGAAGTTGTGATATCATCGGTCCTAAATGTGAAACGTTAGCTGCTTTTCGAAATGACCTCTCAATAGATCCATTGTTGACGTTTGCATTTTTCAATCCTATTTTTCATTAAATGTCCGGTACGTCGTTTGAAAGCCCTAAAGTCCCAAGTCCTTTTTAATGATTCAACTCATGGACTTTTGCGTGATATTCATCTCACGGGCCATGATTTTCTGTTTTCAGAGCGGATTTCTGTGAATTCTTGATTTAACGGCTTTGATGACATGCGGTGTTTGAACAGAGCGTGGGCAAGTGGCACAATCCTGTTGAAACCAAGTATCGTCAAGATTACGGGCTTCAATTCAGGTAGCATAAAGATCGATATCATGGCGCGATAGCGAGCACCATTCACGGTTACGTTCCGGCCATTTGAAATTTTTTTGAAAAATTATGCACCGATGATTCCACCAGCTTATAAACCGCACCAAACCTTGTTTTTTCTCTGGGTATAATGGCACCTCTTGAACCTCTTCTTGTTGCTCTTCAGCCCAAATGCGGCAATTTTGTTTATTAATTTTGCCGTTGAGCCAGAAATGCGGAGAACATCGGATCTTCCCGTTTCTCACCGAACGCTCATTTCCATAATACTGTTGCCAACATTTGCAAGAAATTATTTTCAAATAATAAATGCCATAAAATGTCCTTTCAAATTAACAAATATTCCACTCTTGATTTGAATTTTTATATTTTTTTTTGTTTTGAAAAAATACCTCTAGATAGATCACTCTATATATACGGTTCGGTTTTGCCGAACTTCACTACGTTTTCATGGTTTGATTAAAGTCCCAATGCAAATCTTTCTTGGCCCTAAAACTTAGCCCTTAATGCGGGCACATGGGTATCACTGACATTTTCGGACGAAGTCGAAAATAAAACTTTTTTTGTGATTTAGCTAAACTTGGGGGACAGACCCTAATTGGCCGGACCGCGGGGCGAAAATCTGGCTCATGGGTTAAAAAATTTCGTCCATGGGTACCAAAAATCAAATTAAATTTCCTTGCATAAAGCGAACGATCTCTGATAAATAGGACCATAATTGCCAATGTTTTCGAATAGCTCTCCCACAAAGATCCCTCCCGATTTGAGGTACTGTCGTTTTATAAGTCATTTATTTACCCCGATCGTACACAAATTTATCATTTTTAATTAGGGGCGAGCAAACTAACTCTAGAGAAACTGAAATAAGTAAAGGTCCATCCTAATTTGAGGTCCCGTTGCTCTAGAAGCCACAAAGCAAAGCCGATTATGCCCAAATTTCGCATGACTCGTTGTGAGCGACCAATAACACTAGTCAACAGTCAAAATGTACTCGGGATGTGATAATTTTTTCTGTGTAGATAACCTTGACATGAGCTCGAAAAACGCAATAAAAAAATTTTTTTTCGTTTGGTTTTTGTTCTATTTTTTTTTTTTTTAAATTTTAAAAATTTTTTTTTGGTTAATTTGTTTCGTCCGGCATAACTCGGGAACCACTAGCCCGATTTAATTGAATTAAATTATATGATTTGAAATTCATACCTTTTCTCAATTGCGAATAAAAGCGAAACGCGTGCATCGATTTTCATGATCTTTGTCTCATTTTGCTCATAGGTTATGTGACTTTACGTAAAAGTAATAAGATTTGACATTTTTTTTCATTTTGGATTTTTTATGGATTTTTTAAAAAAAAAATTTAAATCTTTAGGCAAAAAATAAGTTTTTTCCTTTATATATTCATTTTTCACTTGGAAACTGTTGCTTGTATAGGAAAACAATATATGAACAGATTAAGGGAATTGAAATTTTTTAAAATTTAATTCAATTAAATCGGGCTAGTGGTTCCCGAGTTATGCCGGACGAAACAAATTAACCAAAAAAAAATTTTTAAAATTTAAAAAAAAAAATAAAACAAAAACCAAACGAAAAAAAAAAATTTTATTGCGTTTTTCGAGCTCATGTCAAGGTTATCTACACAGAAAAAATTATCGCATACGGAGTACATGAAATTTTTTTCATTTTGTTGAGTAGTGTAATTAACTCTGGTGACACTTAACCATACGAGTATAGGTCTGTATATATCCATGTAGCCCCCATATAAAGGTCCTTCCCGATTTCAGAATATGCAGTTTAGGAAGTCCAATAGTACAGCCAATTCCGATTAAATATTGCATGAAGCGTTACAAGTGACTTGTGATATAGGAAAATATCGGTCCATTTTTTCGAATAGCCTAAACACAAAATGCCTCCTGATTTGGGGTCCTGCATCTCTAGAAGCCACAAAATAAACCCGATCGTGCTTAAATTGTTCAGGGTGCGTTAAGATCGACAAATACTTAACTCTGGTGATACTTAATTACGAGGGCGGTTCAGAAAGTTCCTAGCCTATCAATGAAAGAGAATAGTTAGTTTTTCAAAAATATTTTTATTTTTCAATATAATCTCCTGAAACTTCAATACACTAGTCCAACGCTTATCTAGCAATTCTATCCCTTGATTAAAATAGTTTTCCTCAAGATCTTCAAAATAGTGGTTTACAACTGTAATTGCATCTTCATTTGAGGTAAAACGCTTGCCAGCAAGGAATTTTTTTGGATTTGGGAACAGGTAAAAGTCACTGGGAGCTAAATCAGGAGAATAAGGTGGGTGGTCAAGCAACTCGTACTTTAATTCGTTGTTAAAACACTCTTGTGCGCTGGTGCGTTGTCTTGATGAAAAATTATTTTTTTGTGTTGAAAGCCAGGACGTTTTTCTCGAATTTGTACATTTAATTGATCTAAAAGGTTGCAATAGTACTCTGAATTTATTGTTTTACCCTTTTGCAGATAGTCAATCAATAAAATACCTTTGAAGTCCCAAAAAACCGTTGCCATAACCTTACCAGCCGATTGAATTGTTTTTGCCTTCTTTGGGGCACTTCCTCCAGCTTGAGTCCATTGTTTGGATTGTTCTTTTGTCTCTGGCGTATAGTGGTGGATCCAAGTCTCATCAACAGTTATGAAACGACGCTTAAAATCCATTTTATTTCGCTGAAAACGATCCAAACAAGCTTGAGAAATGTTCATTCTTATGCGTTTTTGGTCGACTGTTAACAAGAACGGCACCCATCTTGCAGAAAGCTTTTTCATCTAAAGTTCTTCATGCAAAATTAAATGGACTCGATCATTTGAGATGCCCATGATATTAGCTATTTCACGCACTTTTATTCGTCGATCATTTAATACCATATCATGCACTTTGGCTACAATTTCTGTTGTTGTTGCTGTTTTTGGACGTCCACTACGTGGTTCATCTTCAATGCTTGTACGACCACGTTTAAATTCAGCAACCCAATTTTTTACTGTTGCATATGAAGGAGCTCATTCACCATATCATTATGAATTTCTTGTCCCGATAAACCTTTTTTATGTAAATATTTAATGACACCACGCAATTCTAATTTTT
The DNA here is from genome assembly GCA_963513945.1 of Hydrotaea diabolus. Lineage (NCBI taxonomy): Eukaryota > Metazoa > Arthropoda > Insecta > Diptera > Muscidae > Hydrotaea > Hydrotaea diabolus. Next base: position 17,064,282 of record OY740720.1, on the reverse strand, counting down.
CCATTGTAAAAAAATCGCGGATGCGTCTTTTGTGAACACCTGTTTTTATATGAAGGAGTTGCCAGATCGAAACAAAATTTAACATGTGTTCATAGCAGAGATGGAAGTTTCCAAAACACTTAACTTTTATACCGCGCTTTTTGTGCTAGGCTAAGAAGTTTCCGAACCGCCCTCGTACATAGGTCCATATTTTTATGAAGCTCCCATTTAAAGGTCATTAACGATTTCAGAATCTGCAGCTTAGAAGACCACATAGTACATCCGATTCCGATTAATTTTCGCAGATATTACATCCAATTCCGATTAATTTTCGCATGGAGCGTTACGAGAGACTTGTGATATTGGACATTATGGGTCCGTTTTTTTAAACACAAGATACCTTCTGATATGAGGTCCTTCGTCTTTTATTAAACCCGATCACGCTCATATTGACTATTGAGAAGCTAATGCATCCACAACGAGTCACTGTTTGGTGAGGATCTTTGGGTTGGCGGCATGAGTGGGCCATTTTTCTTCGAAAATGACCTAGGAACCGCTGTTACCGTCAACTGTGGACGTTACATCGACAAACTCAACGAATTGTTGTTTCCAAAAATTCAAGTGTATGGCTTGGACGACATTTGGTTTCAAGAAGCTGGGGCCACATGTCACACAGCCAGCGCAACCATGAATATTTAACGCACTGTTTTTGAAAATTGAATAATCAGCCGAAATTGTGATGTCAATTGGCTGCCTCCGAGCTGTGATTTGAGCCCTTTGGATTGCTTTCTGTGTGGAGCCATTAAGGATAAATTTTATGCAAAGCATCCAAAGACAATTAAAGCGTAGAAACATGACATCGAAGCTGCCACTGAAGAGATTTGACCCGAAACAATTGAAAATGTACTGACAAATTGAGTTGATCGGATGAGGTACTGCCGAGCCAGTTGTGGTAGTCTTATGAATGATATTGTGTTTTATTTTTAAATGACAAAGTTCAACTTTTCCCAAAAAAACAGAAATTTAAAAAAAAATATCAGTACTTTTTTTAAAGACGATTCAAATTCAAAATGTTTAATCGTCCACCCTTTACATCTGATTACAATTAAATGTCGCTTGGAGCATTACAACCGACCAACATCCACCTCTCGTGAAGTTAGACCATATCACCACACTAAGTTCTCTCCCGATTTAAGATTCCCATTGTAAATCCAATCCAGCTCAAATATCGTAAGGCACTGTACATTATGTGGAACCCATAATTTTCCCCGGTGAAATTAAGCCAGTTTGTTTTTATATAGCCTTACCGGATTTGTACCCCCAGCTCTTGACGTAACATATTGAGTCCTATGTTGCTCAAGCTCCAGACAGAGGCGCCTCTGAATAGCAGTGTGGTGCAGGGATTCTCATAGCCGGCCACGATCGACTTTAGACCTTTTGTACTTGTTTTTTAAATAAAATCTGCATTTTTTTTGAATCAATAATATTTTTAGAGACATAAATTCCTACACAAACCGTCGTCTCTTTGCTAATTTCTGGCATTACTGAGGATATTGAAAGGGGTGACAAATTTCGGCAAATCTTTAAAAAAAATCCCTATGTGGACTTGCAAGAATTTCCTATCAATTTTTAAAAAAAAAAAATCGTATTGCGATCATATTTATACGAAATCAGTTCACAACTTAGGCAATATTATGGTTTAATTTAAAAAATCTATGTATTAGAATTCTAAGAGAATTCCCTGTCCTTGACTCTGTAGCACCTCTTCACCAAAAGGGTTTCAACTCATCATTTCCAAATTTTTATCGTTTTCGCCACTCTTTCGCCCGCCAAACAGGGACATGTTTACAATACTACAGGGTGGCCCAAATGAGACCTAGTGATGTTTAACACGTTTAACTCTTGTTATAACGGTTGTTTTTAAATGATTATTTATGGAAATTTAACGTGACTATGTGTGAAATATGACATCAGACAAATGACCACCATTTTCCTGGACGGTCGGCAACTGAACCCAGTTCCTCAAAACGGCGAACTAAACTTGTAATCATGGAAGATGTGGGCGCTGATCTTACGTTAAAAAAACGTTGATAATTTCGCTGCGTCAGAACAATTGATAGTTGAGAAGGATAAAAAACGATTTTAATGCGTTTTTGTGGACTGTACGTATTCATTTTAAATTTCCAAGAGTTCAGTTATAATCTGCAAAAAGAACAAATAAATTATGCTAAAAAATAAAAAAGTTATTTGTGTTTCACATCAGCTGGTCTTATTTGGGCCACCCGTTACAAGTGTGGAAACAAATACTTATACACGCAGAAAAAAAGTATGGTTGGGGTGACAATATTCGAAGGGGATCATACTATTGTTGGGTATATGGTTGTGACACAACAATATTATGATCCTCACAACAATAGTATGATTCACACATAACCATACTATCATCCCCACAACCATAGTATGATTCACACATAACCATACTATGATCCCCACAACCATAGTATGATCTTCACAACCATAGTATGTTTCTCATACAACCATAGTATGATCCTCACAACCATAGTATGATTCACACGCAACCATACTATGATCCCCACAACCATAGTATGATTCACATTCAACCATACTATGATCCCCAAAATTATTTATTAGGATTGGTTATTGTTGTTATTCAAAAATAGAGGTTTTTATTAAATTGTTTTTATTAAATTAAATTGCATTACTATTAGTTCATAGCCAGAATTGAAGCCATGTTTTTACTAAACATTTCATTCAAGAAACAAAAATATATATTCCAACGGTCAAAAATACTTTTAGTTGCCAGCAGAGGTGAATGCTACTTCACCATCCGTAGACACCAAGTAACGAATGTGTCTGAAATTACAGCAATATATGAAGCCTGTATTATTGCAAAAACCCAAAGGGGTAAATTTGCTGTTTGCTCTGACTCCCTATCAGCATTAAAGTCGATTGGAAACATATCCAATTCAAATTTCTACACCTCACATATAAGAAATATAGTTATACAGAATCATTCTAAAATTATGCTTGTTTGGGTACCCGGCCACTACGGCATCAAAGGTAATGAATTCGCTGACGAAGTAGCAAAAAATGCAAGCACAGCTCCACTATTATCGTTTGCCAACCTCAACCACAAAGACTTAAACAACCATATATGTCAATACTTTGCACAGACCTCGACAAACTACGACCACACTTCCCAGTGGTATAGAGATGTAAATCCACATAAAACTAATTTACACTCCTACTTAAAAAGAAACACTATATTAAATAGGTGTGACACGATCAAAATACTTAGGCTAAGACTCGGACATTCTAAACTTACACACGGCCATTTGCTAAAAATCCAAATCCCATCTATTTGTAACTGCCTACCTGATAACTCTTCCAATCCTAAACATTTTCTGAAAGATTGCCAAAAATTCAATAATATAAGAATAAACTTATTTGGACAAAACGATCCTTTAAAAATCCTGACAACTTTAACCTCTTTGGAAATACAACAACTAATTGATTTTCTGAAACAAACGTATGTGTACAAATTAATATAAAGCCGCTGATATTCCACCAAAGTGGTTTAACATAACATAAGTTACTAACATAGAATTAAGTTATAATTTAAGATATAAATGTACTATGTATATATAAAAAAAAAAAATTCAAATTACTGTTGAGCTGAAGGCCTAGATGCTATTGCTCACTCCTCACATATTAATTGATAATTTGTAATTATGAATTAATATCTTCAAATAAATAAATAAAATAAATACTTCACCATCTGTAGACACCAAGTAACGAATGTGATTTTACCATGATCAAAGGCTATATACTTAAGTGCAGGCAGATTTTAAATAAACGAGAACCAGTCGTTATTAGAGTATTTCACCGAACAAACTAAACACAATAAAAATCCCTCGAACTACCTTCCGATTGTTGTTGTCTTTTTTAATGGACAGCAACCATTCACTGTATCGTGTGTATGTGTTTTTTTTTGTATATCAAAAAAACATACGCGCGCACATACATGTGTGCTCTACAAAACCTGTTTTGTTATGATCATAGTCACAACCATACTGTATGATTGCCGTAATCATATTTTTGTTAACGTAAGTTTTAAACAACAATACTTTTGTTGCACCAACCATGTATATATGGTTGCTACAACCATATTTTCATTTCTAAATTTGGCAATAATACTATTGTTACATTTCAACAATAGCAATATTGTCGCAATCATACTATTGTCAAAATGAAATTCAAAAAACAATACTATGGTTGCGACGAACATGCTTTTATTGGAGAGAACATATTATTGTTGCGGTGACCATAGTGTAACCATATCTTTTCTCTGCGTGTACTAATATTTTGTCTCTAATAGAAAATTTTAAATTTTCAGTTTATTACTTTTGGTTTAGATATGTCCATCAATCAAAGTTTTCTTTTAAAAATCTAGGCTAAGAAAAAAAATTATATAATTTTCAAAACAACTCATTTCTACCTGTCCTACCTGCTTTTTAAATAAATCTTTTTTCCCACGCTAGCTTTTAAAGTCGACCAATAAATCAGGGCAAGTAACAATGCTGTATAAAGCATTTTAAGGTAAATTACTCATATGTATTGATGTATGTATGTCCAAATAAAGATCTAAATTGTAGGGTCACCCATAATCCAGCAAGTCGACCTGTCATACAAATAAAAAAGAACTTTACACAAAATACCTTAAATAAATACAACTAGGAAAACCTTTTTGCAACAGTTCACAAAAGCCTGATGGCTTTCGTCACACATTTACACGCGCATGTACGCATACATACATGCATGCGTACAAACACACATTTACACTACGATGACATTTGGTTCTTCTTCTCCGAGCAATATGGCCAAGTTCTCATCAAAATTTTATGCTGAAATTAACAAATCTGTTTACAAATTTATTAAAACGTTGCCTTTTTTTCTCAGTTTCTGCTTCTTCTTTTTCACTATCTTCATTATTATCTCCACATCATCACACTGGTAGTCATCATTGTAAAGTTCTACAGCAGACCACAGCATCACCGACAGGCCAGCAGCCTTTCTTTCCAAAGATAAACTTACTCCTTTTTTGCGTTGTTCGTCGGTGTGTGTGCCGCTATGTTTTACTATGCGTGGGTGTGTGTGTGCGTGCGTTGTAAGTTATTACATATTTCATTAAATATCCAGTGATACACGCAAACACACACGCATTCAGGACCTACTTGTGCACATAGTACACACACACACATACACATCCATACATACATACCTGAGGCAGAGGTTGATGTTTGGTTGCCGCCTTGCCTATCCATTTTGGTCCTCGTCCATGCTGCATGCCGATGATGATACCACCGAAAAGCAGAAAATGAACGTCGGAACAGCAAAACAAAAGGACGACAGACCAAATGTATGAATGAAATAATAAGAGGATGTGAGTGTGACTTGCAACAGTATGCCGATGATGATGATGCCGGAGCCGCCGCCACCCCCACCACTGCTGCCGTTGTCGATGCTGATGTTTCCGTCTGTCGGCTCTGCCACAGTAACTCCGTTTTTATGAAGGTTTTTTGCTGCTGCTGTTGTTACAGGAGTGGGAAAGGATAAATGTTGTGGCTTGATGTCATCAGTGTTGTTAAACAACAACAAAAAACACACAAACTCTTTCGCACACACACACAAAGCGACATCTATTCTTGCCACCCGCACACGTACAAATAAACGTTGGAACCGCCACACACACAATGAAAGAGAGAGAGAGAAACTCGTCCACACTTAACAACACAAAACATGCTTGAGTGACTTGATGACGCTTAAATACATACTACACTTTTTTATGTGTGCCCTACACGAAGTGGCATTCAGGGCCAGTGAGGGTCGGAAATGTTTTTTGGGGCTTCTTTGAAAGGAGTTTTCATAGAAATGTTTTTGGGGAAATGTTTTTTGGGGCTTTTTTGAAAGGAGTTTTCATAGATATGCTTCCAAAAGGGAACTTTTCCAGTGGAAAACGATCTTGGGTGATATTTTGTAAAAAAAAATAGAGGAGTAAAAAGGAATATGGAGAGGATACAGGTTTTTTTTACTCTACTGCCGACTTTTATTTGTGTGTCACGGCTCATAACTTCCACAATAATGTTTTGAAGAATTGACCCGACTTAAAACTAGAAATTATGCCCACAGGCTCTAGGAAACCAAAACCCAATCGCATCTTTAGAGATTACTCGGAAACATTGATCTAAATAAGTTTAAGATTTGCCTAAATTTCGAGCCTGATTGAGTTGGCCTAGGGTCCCACAAAGTGACCCTAATAAATATGATCATTTGGAGACTCAAAGTCAATGAAATTTCATTACGAATTCAAGTATAACATTTACTTTACGATTTGGCTAATTTCCAGGGCTTGACCCAGTCAAAAACTATAAGATTTTGACCCTTAAATCTCGAGCTTATTGAGCGCCAAATAACAATGAACTTTCTCAACTAGTCCATATTCTTTTTTGGAAAGGAGAACGGTTAACCATAAATCATTATCAGGGCTCAGTACAGGAATATGATTGAACTTTTCAATATCAGCATGTATTTTTTCAAAATCTAAAACTTGGCTTTGGTCGTGCGGACCAAATTACGACTCTTGTGGTGACAATGGAAAAACAATACGAATACAAATACTACGAATACAAAATTTGGATTTATTTTGAAGAATTGCCTGGGATTGGGTTCGGGCTCATGGAACCTATAAAATGCCCTTATAAACCACCACTAGTAAATGTGGCAATATGTACACTGAAATTAAAAGCTTATTTCGGCTCGAATCTGAAAATGGAATTATTTTTAAAGATTTGGCTGGGATAGAGCCTACGAGGGCGACCGCAAAAGTAACTGGCCTAACATAAAAAGAACCGTTTTTTTTGGAATTATTATTATTTATTTTTCAACATAATCTCCCTCCAACTCAATACACTTCATCAAACGTTTTTCAAGTTTTTTAATTCCATGCGAAAAATAAGATTTTTCAAGACCTTCAAAATATGCCTGTTTCAGCAATAACCTCGCTATTGGACGTAAATTTTTTGCCACCGAGAAATTTTTTTTTTTAAATTTGGAAACAAGAAATAATCAGAAGGAGCTAAATCTGGACTATATGGTGGGTGCGGAGCAATTTCAAATTGTAATTCGGCCAGTTTTTGTTGAGTAAAAAATTTGGGTGTGAAGAAGCATTATCTTGATGAAAAATAACTTTTTTTTTCTAAATGCGGTCGTTTTATCTTGATTTCTTCACTCAACCGATCCTATAATGCACAATAGTATTCACTATTTATAGTTTATCCTTTCTCAAGATAATCTATAAATATTATACCCCTTGCATCCCAAAATACTGTGGCCATTACTTTTCCTGCTGCCTTAACAGTTTTCGCCTTCTTGGGACCACTTTTTCCAGCTTCTATCCATTGTTTTGACTGTTCTTTGCATTCTGGGATGTAGTGATGGATCCATGTTTCGTCAACAGTTATGAATCGGCGCAAGAACTCTATTGGATTACGCTGATAAATCGCTAAAAGCATCTCGGAGTTGGTCCAACGGACGATTTTTTGGGGCAAAGTCAACAAACGCGGCACATATCTTGCGGATAGCTTTTTCATGTGGAGTTCATCATGTAAAATACTCCAAACTTGTTTCTCGTGTATTTTAACAATATCAGCAAGTTCTCTGAGCTTTATTCGTCTATCTTTAGTGACTTCATAAAATATTTTTCTAATGTTTTCAATAGTAGTAGTAGTTTTCGGTCTTCCAGAGCGTTGTTCATCTTCCGTACTTGAACGACCCATTTTAAATTGTTGAACCCAGGATTTCACGGTGGAGTATGATGGTGCATTATCACCATGAACACAATCCAATTCATCTATGGATAATTGTGGCGTATAACCTTTCATATAAAAGTGTTTAATTACCGCACGAAACTCTTTATTTTCCATTTTTTAAAAATTATTAAACTTGTTTACTTCAATCACCTGTAACAAATAAAAAATAATCATTAAATATTTCGGAAATTTTGACAGATGGCTTATAAAAGATTGCTTTTAAAAAACAAAAAAAAAGTTGCCAGTAAAACAGAAAATGTGCCAGGCCAGTAAGTTTTGCGGTCGCCCTCGTAAGAGTCATTGACCCTAAGGGACCCTTATTGTCGAAACAAGCGATTAATAGTAAATAAGAACATTTGGGTACCATAATAGAAATACATTTTTCTATGAATTAAAGTATGGATTTGTTTTGTTGTTGTTGTAACAACAACAATATATGTTTTTTGATTTGTTTTGTAAATGAGGCTGCTGTTAAATCCTAATGTTGCATTCGATTCTGACCAATTGTCACATAAAGTGTAACGAGCAGCGACAACTATTGAACTCTGGTAAAATTTTACCTGCTTGATACATATTTTCGAACAGCCTTTAAACGAAATTCCCTTCCGATTTGAGATTCTGTTCCTTTAAAAGTCATGAATTTACCATGATCGTACACAAATTTACTATGCTTAGTAATAGGCGACCAAACTAACTCTGATTGATTTTCGAATGGCCTTCACGCAAAGGTCTATCCTTATTTATGTTCCCTTTGCTCTAGAAGCCACAAATTAAGTCGATTGTGCTCAAATTTCGCATAGTTCGTTATGAGCGACCAATAATTACCACCTGGGTTCAGTTTTTTGTAAAGCCTCTATAGAGAGGTATTAGCTGATTAATATCCGATTTTGCTGAAATATAGCTTAGTGCTTTGTACGAGACCAATTAGGAACAATGATTAAATTAGATCACCTATATTCTTCCCACCTTAGAAATCTCATCTTAAGCCCGACCTTGCTCAGACTCCAGTCCGACGAGCGTAATCTTCTGAATAACAGAGTGACGGCATTTCATAGTTTTTCTTTATTTTAATTTTTTTAATTTATTTTTATAAATAAAGAATCTTTATCAAGCTCGAGGTGTGTTTGTGATGTTTAAGAATCTTTATCAAGCTCGAGGTGTGTTTGTGATGTTTAAGAATCTTTATCAAGCTCGAGGTGTGTTTGTGATGTTCAATTTTTGTTTATTTGCCCAATATTTCGCAATTGCCTTAAACTGCATCTTCAGGGTTGTGTCTACAACGAACTCAAGGCAATTGCGGAATATTGGGCAAATAAATACAAATTAAACATCACAAACACTGACCGCGAGCTCGAAAAAGAATCTTTATTTGTAAAATTAAAAAAAAGTCGACTGAACCACAATAATAAATTTATTGTATTATTGTATTTTATGCTATTTTGTTTTTTTTTTTATTTTGACTTTATTTTACTTTATATTATTTTATTTAATTTAATTGTATTCTATATTATTTTATTTAATTTTATTTTATTTAATTTTATTTTATATTATTTTATTTTATTTTATTTTATTTAATTTTTTTTATTTTATTTAATTTTATTTTATTTAATTTTATATTGTATTAAATTTCTTCGAATAGTACCCCCACCCACAGTTATGTAGCACATTATGCTGTCGTTGAGGATGGAGCATAACTGTTGGACTTGGTTTTCACTTATTCGTATACTGCCACCACCACCACCAGTACACATAAGTACAACCTTGAGTATTTCTGTTCTGGTAGTCGATACGGCTGCTGACTTCTTATGTTGTTGTACAAGAGAAACCCGTTCTACGCACCTTCAGTACGAATCTTCTATGTTCCCTACACTCCCCTGTAAGGTATGTACATATTTGTAAAGTCCCCGCAAACATTTTGACATTTTCACCCGTGCGAAAATTCCGCGAGTCGTATTTACGCTTAACTGTTACCGAAGCGATGGATTTGCATGCCTCAAAGTCGCTCATGGATGATGGTGGGAAGATTAATCGTACGAGCGATGGTACCCGAATTCTCCCCGACTATCAGTTGCCGGTGCATCGTTTGAGCATTGCTAATGCGATGCTTTTGCCATTCTTCCTGGCTTTTATTTTAGGATAACCTAAGCGAAGATTTTAGCATCTGAGAGAATCACCCACAATCGCTTATCCATTGTATATGCGATTCATTGTCGATGTTTTGCTCTACCATTGCCGAAAGACCCACACCGAATTACTTAGACATCGCTTGAGCGATACAGTCACAGTTTCAGAGAAAACAACTGTTAACAAAAAAATATTTTAAAAAAAAAATTGACAAAAAATTTATATTTAAAAAAATTAATTTATTTTTAATTTGTTGGGTAGTAATTTTAAAACATTAAAACCATAAAAAAAAGAACTAAACAAATCTAAAATTGGTAAAAGTATATTTTTTAGTTGTCATAAAATTGATTTTTCCACAAATTTAAACTTTGATAATCCATAAGTATTAACCCTCCGACGGTTGAGTCATCCGTTGCCCTTATACGAAGTACAAGGTCCACAGGGACCTATTTATAATTGTATGAAATTTAATATGAAAACACATTTTTTTTGTTTTGATTTATTATTATTTACTAATTATACATGTTAATGAATGTTAGAAAAAAAAAATTATTATATGAGACAGCGAGAAAGGGGCCTAAGGGTAAAAAAAATCAATTTTCATTTTTTTTCTTTTTTTGATGTGGACAACATCTGAGCATCGAATGAGACCGATCCCATGCCCCAAAAGTGTTCCCTCCCAGAGATATGCGCATTTTATGAAAGTGAAGTCGACGATTCTAAGCGCAAATAGAAAGGGACCTAATCTTTAAAATGGCTCTCCTGAGCCTTTTCAAAAATTAGGAAAGTGACGTCGACGATTCTAAGCGCAAATAGAAAGGGACCTAATCTTTAAAATGGCTCTCCTGAACAAAACTGGTTTTTAGCCTTAGGTCCCTTTCTATTTTGCACGTCACATATATAGCATTATTAATTTTTTATGAGTTTTATATGAAAAAAGACTAAAAAACTATTGTTGTGTAGATTGTGCCTCGTCCAACATATTTTCTGTGCAGGTGTAGCATCGATGCATAAGTGTTGAATGCTCTGCACAAACTGGATTGTTACAGGAATGGCAATAGGCACTTGTTTTCCGCTGCCGTCCGTATTCAGAACGGCATAGGCGACATGACGGTCGGTTTGTTCTAGACACAAACGGCGGTGCAGCGCCTTCTGTCGGTCTTGATAATATGTAAAAAGAACAAAATTATGTAGTTATTCTGCTTTTGACATTAGAATTGTTTTTTCTTACCTTTACATCAAATGCTTCCATTGCGTCCCGTATCCTTGGATATGCGGTTAAGCGGTTGTTCAGCGCTCATTCATCTATGTTTGGTAGTGCCAATTGTTTTGTCAGTATCAGTAGGAACCCAGCTACCATTTTTTCAATCAAATTCAAGTCTTTTTCGACTCTTCTACGCGATTAAAAAGTCGGAATATGCGCGCTTTTTCTGAACATTAAAGATATTTTTGTCGGGAGCAAAGTGTGCCTGCCCCGCGACTCTTCTTAATAAATCATATGTGAGTCATTTTCTATATTAGTTTAGAGTCATTTTCGACCCCTTTCCGAGTAGTTTTAAAGTCTTTTTAGAAACGGTTTTTGATCATTTGTTAGTCTCATTTGACTTCATTTGTGACTCTTTTTGGATTCGTCTTTCAGTCATGTTCGAATCATTTACGAGTCTTTTGTGAGTAATTTATCAGTCATTGTAACGTCATTAATCACCCATATTTCTAATCATTTGGGAGTCTTTTTTGCGTTATTTATGACTCTAACTTAAGTCATTTATCAGTCGTATTTCTAAACATATTTACCCCCTGTTCCGCAATCCGATTTAGAGTGAAATCCGAATCCGAGTAAAATTAAACAGTCAGTACTCATCTTCACAAAAACTTTTGTGTGATATTTTCACTTGCTTTTGTAGTTCTGCGAATAAAGCATATTTGCATATGAAAATATATCACAAAAGTTCTTGTGAAGATGAGTACTGGACCGTTTAATTTTACTTGGATTCGGATGTCACTCTAAATCGGATTACGGAACAGGGGTGTTAAATCGAGTATTTTTCAGTCGGCTTTCTGAGTTTATTTAAAAGAAAATAATTGTTTATTTGAAAGAAAATATTTATTTAAAAGAAAATCATTTTTTTTTGTTAAAAATAGTTCATTTCGTTAAAAATAGTTAGATCCAATTTTAAGAATACATTTTATAAAAAAAACATAAAGTATACCAAAAAAAATATTACAATTAATAATTTGTACTCTAAACATTTAAAGTCCAGCTTTAAAACTTATTTTAACATATAACAAAAAACTAAAAAATAATTTATTACAATAATTTAATGATTTTAATCAAAGTATTAAATTTAATTACACGTTTTATTTTTTTGTATATTTCACTTTCACAATAAATGATCTTTACACTTAGAAGTTAATTTTATAAATGAACAAAAATTTAACCTTTTGACATTAACTCAAAAATACGCAAAGATTGTCCCGTAATTCTTAAAAAAACAAAAACATAACAAGCAGTTTTTAATCATCTATCTGAGCAAAATATGATCATAAAATACACAATTATAATCACTTTTCAAACACCTGCATGATCTGTTTTTGATCAAGCATTTTTCAATCTTCCAGATGAGCAAAATATGTTAATAAATAACGGAAATAATAGTCAAATTTCAAACTTCTGGAAGATTAATTTGCGATTACTACACAATTTGTTGTTATAATTAAAATCGAACTCTTTTTACCCATTAGCGCGAATCACTATCTAGTCCTTTTTTGATCATGTAGGTGATTAATCAGATTTTGATCACCAAAAGTTCTCGAAGAAGACTCAGCAAGGAGATTTTTCAAAAAATCATCTTCCAAATGCTAGCTGGGAATGACCGTCGTCTGTCACTTCTTTTTATTGGCTTCATCTCGTTGTATGAAATAAATGCAGCAATGTCCACCATATTAAAAAGCATGGCCAGCGGTTTGTTGAGCGCTTGCATGTATATGTGCCAATCATCTGGTCCATCCGCCCGATTTGTTGGCGTTGTAATCTTCTTTTCAGTTTGCATGTCCACACCGCAAGTAAAATGTTGTGTCAACAGCAAAATTACCGCTTTGTTCTTCTCGGGCACATATGTTCATATCTGCTATATCGCCTTCGTTGAAGCCGAACAATGTGCTGTTGACAGGACGCGTATGATTTTTTTGGAATTCCCGAGGCACACATGTCTTATTCGAGCGCACCGTTCCAACATATGCAGTTTTCTTCCTCATCAAAGTACGCGCCAAATCCAAAGTTGTGAAAAAGATGTCGGCATAAATTGTGCGGCCTGCATTCAAATATCTCTCCGAAAGTTGAAGTTCAACATTCTGCCCTTGATTCACCTCTCGTGTCTGGTCAGGCAATTTCCCAGAGTAAATCATTCCTTTGACAGGATAAAATAATTTTGAGTCGCACAACCACCATATCTTTATACCGTACTTGGCAGGCTTCGACGGAATGTATTGTGTGCAGCGGGTGTGGCCTCTGTATGGGAATAACTGCTCATCAACGGTCACTGCATCATGCGGAGTGTAAGCTTCTGCCAAGTTAGACTGCAACATTTGCCAAATATCATCAATAGCCGCAGTTTTGCTGTTGATTAGTCGCTGCTGTCGCGTATTTCCATTGTCGAATCTAAGACATTGTTTTATGCACTTCATACGATCTAATGATAATGCAGCTTTATATATGGGACAGCGCCTTGGGCCCCATAACTCTTCAAGAGGTTCACTATTCGATTTAGTGAGTCCATCATACAAAATAATAGCCAAAAAAGCATCGAACTGTTTCAAAGTGATTGGTTTCCATTCCTTTGTGTTAGTTGGATTTGCCAAATTCCATGCAGCGTTCACTTCCCTGTCTTTCCGATTTGATTCGCGTATTATGATGTACGCCATGTGTTCGGTGATGAGCGAGCGGAATATGGTAAAAATATTATGTTTCAAGGAAAGGCACAATAAAATAATCACCATTGCACTATATTTGGTATACAACGTCTGATTTATCTTCGATTTCTTAAAATTTCAGTACAAGGTCCCAGCGGACCTTTTCACACGTTCCCGTACTAAACCCAAATAAATCTCAATAGAAACTAAACTATTGGTCGGATTGCTTTGAAATTTTTTTAAAACGAGTCTAGATAAAATTTCCTTGGAATACGTGTGGGGGTGGGGTATACTTCCCATGGACCATCAAGGAGTAATTTCAGTTTGAAAATGAAATGAAAAAGGTCCCCAGGGACCTTCTCACCCGCCGGAGGGTTAATGAAAATGGAGAGGATAGAGGATTTTTTTTACTCTGCCGCCGACTTTTGTTTATGTGTCACAGCTCATAATTTGCAGAATATTAATTTGTCCGAATTAAAACTAGATATTGTGCCCAAAGGCCCTAGGTAGCCAAAACTCAATTGTTTCTTTAGTGGGTATTCGGAGACAATGATCTAAATAAGTTTAAGATTTGCCTTAATTTCAGGCCTGCTTGACTTGCCCTATGGTACCACAAAGTGACTTCAATAAACATCATTTAGAAACTCAAAGTCAATGGAATTTCATCACGAATCCAAATATGACATTGACTTCACGATTTGGCTTTAGCCTTTCAAACTTGAGCTAATTCAGCTCCCAAATACATTGTAATTGCACAAGTACGAGGGCGGTTTGGAAACTTCTTAGCCTAGCACAAAAAGCGCGGTATAAACAGAAAAAAGTTAAGTGTTTTGGAAACTTCCATCTCTGCTATGAACACATGTTTACTTTTGTTTCGATCTGGCAACTCCTCCATATAGAAACAGGTGTTCACAAAAGACGCATCCGCGATTTTTTTGCAATGGAAAAATTAGAAATGCGTGGTGTCATTAAATATTTACATAAAAAAGGTTTATCGGGACAAGAAATTCATAATGATATGGTGAATGTGTTGGGTGAAAGTGATCCTTCTTATGCAACAGTAAAAAATTGGGTTGCTGAATTTAAAAGTGGTCGTACAAGCATTGAAGATGAACCACGTAGTGGACTTCCAAAAACAGCAACAACAACAGAAATTACGGTCGTTGTTATGGTATTAAATGATCGACGAATAAATGTGCGTGAAATAGCTAATATCATGGGCATCTCAAATGATCGAGTCCATTTAATTTTGCATTAAGAACTACAGATGAAAACGCTTTCTGCAAGATGGGTGCCGCACTTGTTAACAGTCGACCAAAAACGCATAAGAATGAACATTTCTCAAGCTTGTTTGGATCGTTTTCAGCGAAATAAAATGGATTTTAAGCGTCGTTTCATAACTGTTGATGGGACATGGATCCACCACTACAAAAGTGTATTGAAGTTTCAGGAGATTATATTGAAAAATTAAAATATTTTTGAAAACTAACTATTCTCTTTCATTTATAGGCTAAGAACTTTTCGAACTGCCCTCGTAATCAAGATATGCTTAAATAAAAGAAAGCCGGTCATGTTTTCTTCAGCCGTAGCCACCGAATATGTCAAGAGTGCTTGGACCTCTGATACACTTTTAAGTACTGGCGGTCCAAATAAGTCTATTTTCTTAATATTTTTTTTTCTCTTTTGCAGGTTATACGAGTACAGTTTTATTTGGAGATAAATGTTGGCTATCTATGATGTACATCAACACTTCAAAATTGTGGAATATTATTATTCTTCTGGTAAGTCTATTATCTCAACTCAGCGATATTATCTTAGTCATTTTAATGCCAGAACAGCGCCCTGTAACAAAATGATCAGTAACTTAGTAACGCAGAGAAAAGATATGGTTACTATATGGTCACCGCAACAATAATATGTTCTCTACAATAAAAGCAGTGTTGTGTTGTTATTTATAAAAAACAACAACAATCGGAAGGTTTTTCGAGGGATTTTTATTGTGTTTACTTTGTTCGGTGAAATACTTTACTACCGACTGGTTCTCGTTTACTTAAAATCTGCCTGCTCTTAAGTATATAGCCATTGAGCATAATTTTATTACATTTGTTACTTGCGGTCTACGGATGGTGAAGTAGCATTTACCTCTGCTGACAACTAAAAGTATTTTCGACTGCCGTTGGAATATCATTTTTTGTTTATTGAATGAAATGTTCAATAAAAGCGGCCTTAAATGTGGCTATGAACTATTTGTAATGCAATTTAAAATAACTTACTTGATAAAAATCTCTATTTTTGTTTAAGAACATTACCCAATCTTTATAAATAATTTTAGGGATCATAGTATGGTTGAGTGTGAATCATACTATAGTTGTGAGGATCATACTATGGTTGTATGAGAAACATACTATGGTAGTGAGGATCATAATATGGTTGTGTAGATAATAGTATAATTGAGTGTGAATCATACTATTGTTGTGAGGTTCATAGTAAGGTTGTAGAGATCATAGTATGGTTGAGTGTGAATCATACTATGGCTGTGGGGATCATAGTATGGTTATGTGTATCACACTATTGTTGTAAGGATCATAATATTGTTGTGCCACAACAATTTACCCAACAATAGAATGATCCTCTTCGAATATTGTCACCCCAACCATACTTTTTTTCTGCGTACATCAGCGGCAATTTCAACCCTCCAGTTGTACTGTTTGGTGCGGTGTTATGGTTGATATTTCAACGTTGATAACCCCTAAGTAAGCACCTACAAGGCGTGACAGCCTTTTCAAACAGCCATTGCGTAGGCTGAACAATAAATATCGAAATCGTTTAGGAATGGTTTTGATGAATTGCCAACAATTATTTTTGGACGATTCGCTTTGGATTCTCCACACGATTCTTCCTCGCTCGAATCACATGAAGAGCCATGGAATACTCAGGCGATTCACAGGCGACCATCGCCGCCATTGTACGCGTCATTCAGGCGAATGGCCTGATTTTCATCCGCAATCAAAAATGTTTGCTGGGCTAGTTTTGATGTTTAACATGTTTTTAAACTTGTTTCATTAGAAAACTTGTCTTTTCAGCATTTAAAAATTTGTTCATTTTTTTATACTGCCGTTGTTGTTATTTCTTGCCTTTTGGTTTTGCATACATATTTAAAGGATTTTTAACCCGCACACTCTCACATCACAATCACACACACAAGCACACACGCAGGCACAGGTCGCACATTCACACTCACAAATGTTTAGATAAACACACATAATTGTTTTGACAACTGCCATAAAATATCATCAGTTATGATGTGCCATAATTAGATGTGGTGTACAAGTGTGTGTGTGTGTATGAGCATGTATCTGGTGTGTGTGTGAAAGTTCTACTTTCGTCAGTGGACCGTAGAAGGAGGAGGTGGTGGGGCGGTTTTGCCAGCAAAGGGGTTTTTGACGAAAGTGAGAATGAAGTTTATTTTTTATGTCACACCGAGCGACAGAATAACAAATGATTATGTTTTACATAAACATGCTCATACATACTGGTAGGTGGAGCTACACTGTAAGAAAAATATTGCACAATTTAGAGAGGAATGAATTTTTGTTTTGAACTTTTCGAATTTCTTTAAATTTCTATATTAAAGAAATATTTGGTTTTGTAAATGTTAATTTTGAAGTCCACTTTGAACCGTAATTAAATGAGCATAAAGTCGACCCTACCCGTAGTTGAAAAAGCCTATACCACTTTGATTTTTAATACCCTGTACCACTGTGACTGCCGGTTAATTATTTGATCGATGCAGAATCACTATCTGGTTTCATTGAGCGATGACCATCGGCCAGTCTGTCCGAACCGAACTCGATAAAGATTGGTACCTTGTTTAATGTTGCTGTTTCAAGGACAAAACCTGTTTAAACAGGTCCTTATAGGTACTTGTTTTGAAAACGCACAAAGTTCCCTCCCGATTTAAGGATCTGCCGCTCTAGAGACCACAAATAAAATCCGTTCGTACTCAAATTTTAAGTGTTGTGTTATAATTGACCTGCTGCTGATTAATTCCATTTCAATTTTACTCTGGTGATATTGACATTTATTGATCAATGATGTTTTTAGCTCCATGCAAAGGTCCTCCTAGTTTGTGGTACTGCTACTTCATTAGCCACATATGACACAAGTTCGTTCTAAAATAAACAAATTGGAGATCTTTTTAATTCTTGTAATACTAAACGATACGGTACGGTTTTATATAGTCCTATTTATAGGTCCTTTCGACTAAAGGTTCTTTCCT
This sequence comes from Hydrotaea diabolus, assembly GCA_963513945.1. NCBI lineage: Eukaryota > Metazoa > Arthropoda > Insecta > Diptera > Muscidae > Hydrotaea > Hydrotaea diabolus. The sequence continues at coordinate 17,046,102 of OY740720.1, read as the reverse complement.
TCTAAAGCTCCCATCGCTCTAGAAGACATATTTTAAATCCGATCTTGCTCATTTTTTTCATAAGGCCCTCCCAACTTGTCCTGGCACCCTACCAACCACAAATTACTTATATATAATGTGTGGTCCAATTAATACATGGATCGATATTATCCCATTTCACCAGAGTCTGTTAAAGACTTCCCATAACTAACTTTACTAAATTTAAGCAATCCCCGGTATTCCTTTGCATGGCGACTACAGAAAGCCATTGACCTTTAAGGAACAGAGTCACCGTGTTTCATTACTGGTCGCATGAAATGTACAATGAGAAATGTTAGAACAGTTGGATTTAATTTGTGATTTTAAAGGACCTCAAATCAGAAGGGTCCATCTGGAGGATATATGAAACCATGGACCAAAATGGCCTAATTTTTTAAAGACAACGTTTTCAGAAAAATATCTTAATATTTTTTATTATGATACTCGTATTTAAAGTTCCTTTCCGACTAAATGTGCTATTGCTCTAGAAGACATATTTTTAATACCATCTTGCTCAAATTTGTAATAAGCCCTCCCAATTTGAGCTCGTGGCGCTTTACCAACCACAAATTATATAAAGGGTGGTCCAACTAAAACACACGATGTTAATTGTAGATAAAAGTCAACGTTTTCAGTAAAATATCTTAATATTTTTTATTATGCTAGAAGTATCTATAACAATTATGTGTGAAACAAAATATTGGCCAAATTCTCGCCACGGCTTCAGTGGCATAACTCTATCCGTTGGTCCATATTTATAATGACCCTGAGACTTAATAGGTTTCAATGTCGTTTAAGTGCCAAATTATCTAATTCTTTAGCTCTTGAATTGTTCTTGGCTTATTGACGTACACTTTTTCTTTTATATATCCCCATAGAAAGAAGTCCAAAGGTGCATGATTACATGATCGCGACGGCCAATTAACATCGCGACGATACGAGGTAACAGGGCCATTGATGTTTATCGTGTAGAAGAGCCATTATTTAATTGGCTGTGTGGCAAGTGCCACCATCCTGTTGGAACCACATATCGTCCAGTTCCATATCCTTAATTTCAGGCCACAAGAAGTCCATTATTACCTCGCGATAGAGAACACCATTCATGGTAACTGCTTAGCCGACCTCATTTCCGAAGAAGTATAGCCGGATGAGGCCGCCAGCCCATAAACTGCACCAAAAAATGACACTCATTGTGGATGCATCGACTTTTCAATAATAACTCGTGGATTCTCATTTGCCCAAATGCGACAACTCCGCTTGTAAACGAATCCACTGAGGTGAAAGTATTCCACGTCACAAATCCCGAAGTGCACGAAATGCATTTTGATTTGAACGCCAAATTTCAAAAAAAGGCTTCAAAAATCTTAAATCGCTGCTCAATTGTGTACCTCTCCCTGGTTGAACTTGCCAAACACTAAAACAAAGAAATCTCAAATAAAGTTGGGCAAAAAACGAAGTTACGGTGCGACTCATACTATGCAATATGTTTGGACCACCCTTTACTATCTGGCTCAAGTTTTGCATGGTACTTTATGAGCAGCCAGTTTTTAACTCTGGTAAAATTGAATCATATCAGTGCGTGAACTCTACTAGGTACCGTGCAAAGGACTCTCTGTTTTGAGGTCCAGCCTCTCCGCAAGCTGCATTTTACAGTCGATCTTACTAAAATTGGATAATTGGCATAAGGGGAGATCAGTTATCAATCCTGGCTTTATTTGGCGATACTGGTTTGCTTTTTTAGCATCCTTACCGAGATCTTTTTCGATTTAAGACCCTTTCGCTCTCGCAGTCACATAATAAATCCAATCTTGCCTAAATTTAGTATAGTGTGTTGTAAGAAATATAAAAGTAACTCTATTAAAATTAGGCCATTTTGGTCCATGATTTCATATATATATCCTCCAGATGGACCCTTCTGATTTGAGGTCCTTTAAAATCTCAAATTAAATCCAACTGTTCTAACATTTCTCATTGAACATTTCATGCGACCAGTAATGAAACACGGTGAAACTGGTCCTTAAAGGTCAATGGCTTTCTGTAGTCGCCATGCAAAGGAACCCCGGTATTGCTTAAATTTAGAAAAGTTAGTTATGGGAAGTCTTTAACAGACTCTGGTGAAATGGGATAATATCGGTCCATGTATGCATTTATTTAGCCCCTTTAGGTTTTTGGACCTAGAAGTCACATTAAAGAAGAGATCTATACCACAGAGGAAAAGTGTAGCGTATAATCGACCCTCTCTGGCTGACTACTATTTTAACTTGATTTTAATTTGGCTATGGGTAATAAGATTTGAGAGAGAGTCGTCGAGTTTAACGTGATTATCACCGCTCTGGCCTGAACCACGGTGCGCCATCGCACTGGGGCCGTTACAATGCGACGGCCAGCGCCCCATTGGGTGGATCCCGCCGGTAACAATTCGAAGCATTACACATATGGATCATAACTTTTCACTTGGTACGGGGCTTCTCTCTAAACTTCTGCTGTTCTATGGGTCACAACACCCGGTTGCAGTGCAACTCCACACCGATCCTAAGCTCTCCCCTTGATTTGGGCTTAAACCACAGCAACAACGATACTTCCTAAAGGGTCGCAGCAAATAGTCAGGCCAGAACAAGTTTTGGGGGCTCCTGACTACCCGTGATACCAGATTTAAGTCTTTGGTCAGACCTCGTAACCAAAAGGCTACTTCCAGTTCAGTTCCATACAATAAGAGGCTGGTCACCCGCACACGAAATAATCGAACAAAAGACACAAACAATTAACAATCACCCTCACGGGTGATTCGATGGCCAAGGACTGGCACCAGCACAGGACAACACGAACAAAACGCAGACTTTGCCTCTGCTTTTGAAAGCAGAGGAAAAACAACGACGACTACAGAAAACCCCCGTTAGGCTCCTGCGAGTCTTCTCCTATTGAAGGCTCCACTAGCAAACTCCCCCAACCTCCTAAACGCACGATCATCCCCCAAACAGCGACTGAAGTCGTACCTGTCGACGCTCTGGACAATGCCCATTCCATCCAAGTCCCTTTTGAAAGCAGAGGAAAAACAACGACGACTACAGAAAACCCCCGTTAGGCTCCTGCGAGTCTTCTCCTATTGAAGGCTCCACGAGCAAACTCCCCCAACCTCCGTAACGCACGATCAAACCCCAAACAGCGACTGAAGTCGTACCTGTCGACGGTCTGGACAATGCCCATTCCATCCAAGTCCCTTAAGTCGCTGTACAGCGGACATACCAACAGGTCATGCTTCCAGTCCTCCGGACTACCCCCACATCGACAAACAGGAGTCTCGGAGAGACCCCTCCGATAAAGGAACTCATTAAGTGAGCCATGGCTGGTCAGTAAGAACCCCAGACATAAGTCGAAGCCAAAGTCCGGGCGTCCCGTAATAAAGTCCGCGTCCCGTTGAATGCATACGTGACCCGGCCTTGACACTATCCACCATCGCTGCCTCCACCTTGAGATCACGCACTCCTCGGAGCGTGCCTTAACCTCCCGCATGTCGGCCTTAGGCGCCGATAGCTCTCTAGAAGCGGCAGTCCCTTGTTGACATTAAAAGCAATCGCTCGGCAGATTACTTCAATATCAAGAGGTACTACATCCAGCAAGGCCTGCAACGCGTTCGTCGAAACCGTCCTGCACCCTGACATACTACTCGCTGGCACGACAAGACCTTGTTTCTACCAGCAACAGACATAACCGTCTCATACCTTAGTCCACCATATATAGTACGAGTGGCACGCCTGCTAAGTCCCCAGTCACTCCTTAGAATTCGCCTTACTTTCGCAGCAAAAACACCATTATCCTTTCCAGCAAATGCTGAAAGGAGATTGATGCCCCGATAAAAGCGAGGTTACTCCTTCCTATAAGATTTGAGAGATATGAGATTTTATTCGAACATAACACTTTATCGATGGCACATCACTTTTTTCCCTCAGTGTACCGCCAGCGTTAACATATTTCCTCAAATCTATTTAAAAATTTTAAAGTCATTTACTAAAAGTTACATCTGATGATGAGAATGTTTTATTCAATTTAATGGTCCAAACGACAATTGCAAGGATGGTGCTGGCCAACTTGAATGTCATCATCCTCATTCCCTGGCTCTGCCATCATTCTGGTTAGCTGGAGCTACGTTTAGGCCACATAAATCTCACAAGGTAAACGCTTAAGTTTGACTTAAGTTTAAACAAACTTTAATGATGGATTTTAAATATTTATGGACAGGATATCACACTCTCGCCCACACACACACACGCACGCGTGCACACATTTGTGCTCTTCATAAAAATTGGGTATTAATATCATGGAATGACCCTTATTTTATTTGGGGTGTGGCGGAGTGAGTCGCACATCGTTATAAAAATGTTAAATTAGTTAAGCTACGAAAGGAGCATGATTGCCTTTGCAACGTCTTCATACACTTTGGTGTAGCATCAATAATTTATGGGTCAATTGTCCTAACGAGACAATTTAAGAAAATTGGATAACTAGTGTTTTAGTTATAGTTCGGTTCTACAAAAAGGTAAAAGGAGAACATTTGGGCAGCTAGGAGTGGTAGGGCGAGACAGGTGTTTGAATCTAAAATATTTAGTTTTTGGGTCGCGTAATGTGATGGAAGTGAGCACGACTATCATGCCTGTAAAACCAGGTTCAACCCCGGGTAAGAACATCTAACAAATTTCTAATCTAAGAGTTGCCTGGCGCCATCTGACGTTTCCATTGGAAAGTTTGACATTTTTTAGCATAAACGTACTCAAAACGTTTTGACGTAGGACAATTATTTGTGTTGTTTACAATGACTTGAAAAAATCAATTTGGCAAAGAATGGAATTAACTTGTGAACATTTTCGTGCGATATAAGTAACTTTCACAACTTTCGTCGTGGATTATCACGACAAGAGTGCATCGATAAACCTTAATCTTTGTATGGCGATGAAGCACCATCCTATAACACTGTGTACAAACTAGTTTAATGAATTTAATCGTGGGCGACGCTCGCTCAAAGACGAAGGTCGTGCAGGTCGTCCAAAAACGGCCGTTGTGCTAGAGAACATTGATGCCGTGCGTGAACTGATAATGCAAGATCGTCATGTGACTTACCGTGAGATAGAGGCATCCTTGGGCCTTTCTTCCACCAGCATATATTCGATATTGCATAAACAGCTGGTCGTAAAAAAGGTTTGTTCTCGTTGGATCCCGCACAATTTGACAATCACTCAAAAAAGGCTCGTGTCGATTGGTGCAAAAAAATTTTGAAAATATACGGTCGCGGTCCTTCAAAAGACGTTTATAAGATCGTCACAGGTGACGAATCATGGATCTATGCGTATGAGCCCGAAACAAAACAGCAATCGACTGTGTGGGTTTTCGAAGACGAGCCAAATCCAACGAAAGTTGTTCGTGGAAGAAGCACTTTGAAGCAAATGGTCGCCTGTTTCTTTGGTAAAACTGGTCATGTGGCGACTGTTCCGCTTGAGCAACGTAGTAGGTCAATTCTGAGTGGTACACCACAATTCCTTTGCCTAAAGTCTTCGGAGAAATTCGACAAACGAACAAGAGAAGACGAATCATTGTGCACCATGACAATGTGAGCTCTCACACATCGGCTCAAACCAGCGCCTTTTTGACCGGCCAAAACGTCATCCGCCGTACAGCCTGTCTGACTTGACACCCAATGACTTCTTTTTATTCGCGCACATCAAGAAAGAATTGCGTGGTCAACGATTTTCGTCGCCAGAAGATGCTGTTGAAGCGTTCAAAAACCATGTTTTGAAGGTGTCTCAATCGGAGTGGAAAAAATGCTTCGACAATTGGTTTGAGCTCATGCAAAAGTGTATAAATCATGCTGGAGAATACTTTGAAAAACAATAAAACCATTTTTGATGAGAAATATTTGCATTTTCATTATTAGGCCAGAAATATGTATAGAAGCACTGATAGTATAGGTAATTCATTATTCCCTACCTCAAAGGAGGAGTTTACACAGCGGTCCAAGACGTCTTTCAATATTTGGCTGAAGAAAATATGGTGGCTTACAGTCAAGAAGCTATTTTTTCCTTTTGTAAAATATTTATTAAAAACAAAAATAATTCTAGTCCTATGAGGATTAAATCATTTTCTGATACCATTGGGTGTTCTTTGTCCACTTTGGACATATGTAGTTCAAGTTTTGCTAAACAATTTTCAACAAACAAAGACTAGATTAACCTCTGAAAAATGCGCTATACGAGGGCGGCTCGGAAACTTCTTAGCCTAGCACGGTATAAACAGAAAAAAGTTGTGTTTTGGAAACTTCCATCTCTGCTATGAACACATGTTAAATTTTGTTTCGATCTGGCAACTCATTCATATAGAAACAGGTGTTCACAAAAGACGCATCCCCGATTTTTTTACAATGGAAAAATTAGAAATGCGTGGTGTCATTAAATATTTACATAAAAAAGGTTTATCGGGACAAGAAATGATATGGTGAATGTGTTAGGTGAAAGTGCTCCTTCATATGCAACAGTAAAAAATTGGGTTGCTGTATTAAAACGTGGTCGTACAAGCATTAAAGATGAACCACGTAGTGGACGTCCAAAAACAGCAACAACAACAGAAATTGTAGCCAAAGTGCATGATATGGTATTAAATGATCGACGAATAAAAGTGCGTGAAATAGCTAATATCATGGGCATCTCAAATGATCGAGTCTATTTAATTTTGCATGAAGAACTACAGATGAAAACGCTTTCTGCAAGATGGGTGCCGCACTTGTTAACAGTCGACCAAAAACGCATAAGAATGAACATTTCTCAAGCTTGTTTGGATCGTTTTCAGCGAAATAAAATGGATTTTAAGCGTCGTTTCATAACTGTTGACGAGACATGGATCCACCACTATACTCCAGAGACAAAAGAACAATCCAAACAATGAACTCAAGCTGGAGAAAGTGCCCCAAATAAGGCAAAAACAATTCAATCGGCTGGTAAGGTTATGGCAACGGTTTTTTGGGACTTCAAAGGTATTTTATTGATTTACTATCTGCAAAAGGGTAAAACAATAAATTCAGAGTACCTTTTAGATCAATTAAATGTACAAATTCGAGAAAAACGTCCTGGCTTACAAAACAAAAAAATAATTTTTCATCAAGACAACGCACCAGCGCACAAGAGTGTTTTAACAATGGCTAAAATCAACGAATTAAAGTACGAGTTGCTTGACCACCCACCTTATTCTCCTGATTTAGCTCCCAGTGACTTTTACCTGTTCCCAAATCTAAAAAAAATCCTTGCTGGCAAGCGTTTTACCTCAAATGAAGATGCAATTACAGTTGTAAACCACTATTTTAAAGATCTTGAGGAAAGCTATTTTAATCAAGGGATAGAATTGCTAGGTAAGCGTTGGACTAAGTGTATTGAAGTTTCAGGAGATTATATTGAAAAATAAAAATATTTTTGAAAAAATAACTATTCTCTTTCATTGATAGGCTAAGAACTTTTCGAACCGCCATCGTATTTGTAGTATAAGTACTTGTCCACTATCGATCATCACGATACTTGCAAATTATCTTAAGTTTGACCAGAAAAATTTCACAGGGTAGATCAGTTCCTGATTGGACAATGGATAGCTGCGCACAAACGTTCTGAATCTAGATGGCACATACAGGGTGGGCTAATTAACATTTTAAATTTGAAGCGGCTGTAAAAAAGTTCTTATAATTTTGTAAAGTTTTTGGTTTTATTGGAAAGCTTGAACTTTGTCATTATTCGATTTTATGTTTTAATGCTTCAATTATCTCTTCATGCTTTGCTTTACATTTATCCTTAATGGCACCCCACAGAAAATAATCGAAAGAGCTCAAATCATAGCCCCGAGTTGGCCAAGTGTCATCACAATTTCGAATGATTATTCGATTTTCAAAAACATATGGTTGCGTTGACTGTGTGACACGAGGCCCCGTTTTTTTTTAACCAAATGTCGTCCATGTCATTCTCTTGAGTTTTTGGAAACCTAAAATTCGTTGAGCTTGGCGCTGTAACGCCATGCAACCGTTGACGGTAACGGCGGCTCCTTCACGCAGAAAAAAGTATGATTGGGGTAACAATATTCGAAGAGCACCATACAATTGTTGGTTATATGGTTGTGCCACAACAATATTATGATAATCACAACAATAGTATGGTTCACACACAATCATACTATGATCCCCATAACAATATTATGGTCCTCACAACAATAGAATCATTCACACACAACCATACTATGATCCCCACAACCATATTATTATTAATATTCAACCATACTATGATCTCCACAACCATATTATGATCCTCATATCTATAGTTTGTTTATCGTACAACCATAGTATGATCCTCACAACCATAGTATGTCTTACGCACGACCATACTATGATCCCCAAAATTGTTTGTAAAGACTAGAATACGTTATTATTCAACAAGTTATGTAATTTAAAAAAATATAATTTTTATTACTATTATTGCGTAAGAATCGTAAAAATAACATTGTCAAATTAAAAAAAAATATTAATTTTGCCGGTATGCTTGCCGTAATTATGTTATTGTTAACATAAAACTCATTAAAACAATACTTTTGTCCCACCAACCATATTTATATTGTTGCTACAACCATATTTTCAATTTTAAATTTGGCAACAATACGTTTGTTACATTTCAAAAATATTAATATTGCTGTAATTATACTATTGTCAAAATTAAATTCAAAAAACAATACTATGGTTGCGACAACCATACTTTTACTGCAGAGAACATACTATTGTTGCCGTGACCATATAGTAACCATATCTTTTCTCTGCGTGTTGCTCATTTTCGTAGAAAAATGGCACAGTGATGCCGGAAGCCCAAAATCCACACCAAACAGTGGTTCGTTATAGATGCATTCATTGGCTTTTCATTAGTCACGTTTCTCTGAACACCGTATGCGGAAGTTTTTCTAATTGATATAGCCGCCGAATTGAAAATGAGCTTCATCTGAATATTCCGTAAAATTCTTCATCTCCTACCAATAAAAGCGAAACCGCATAGAATGGTCATGAGGCTTCAGTTCATGGACCAATAGAACTTTGTAAGCCTTCATACCGAGATCTTTATGCAAAATTGTTCTCAAAGCAGTGCAAGAAAAGTTCTCTCCCTGAGAACGATGGTGGATTAATATTGATGGATAAATTATGCAACTTTTCATATTTGAGATTTGTGAACTAAACAGCTGCAGAATATAAACATACAAACCTTAAGGAGAATATTCGACAGGAATGCGAAAATATATCACCGACAATTTTGCAGAATGTCAGAGAAAATGCGATCAAACGCGTACAAATTTATATCGACACTGCTGGCCAGTCGTCCTTTCTACTTAACAGAAAAAATGTTAAGGATAAAAATCTAGATTTCGCTTAAAATCATTTTTTTCGTACCCTCTACCCAACACTGGGTGGTATACAAAGTTGTCATTCCGTTTGGAACTCCATAAAATATTGATTGATAAAGTAGTGATCGTCGTAAAATTCAAAAACGATTTAGCCATATCTGTCCTTCCCTCCGTCTGTGATAGCGGTCAAACGAATTAACCTGGTATCCTAAAATTTTGATTGTTAGCTGTTCGGTAAACGATTGTAAATTAAAACGGCCCAGGACGATAAAGGGACGGATGGGCCGCAAGGGCCCAAAACGAAAGATTTTTTTTTATTTGTTTGCGCTTTGGTAGCGTAAGAGCGTTGGAAGAGGCCTAACTTAAAGACGTTTTTACTTGTTGTTTACTCAAAGAACAGATTCGTTGCCAAACCCGAATTTTTTGTCAACCGAGTGATTAAGGTTTCATGTAGTTTCTATTAGTGCAACCGAGTGTTAGTTAATGCACTGAAATGTTCAGCAAATGGAACTAAATATAACGGTTGAAGTGACAAAGTAGATACCGATAAATAATGAAATTATATTTAAATTTCAGTTTTAAATAAATAATGTTGTCAGGATTTGAAGCTTCGATTAACGACCTGAAAGATAAATTAAAAAGTACTTACTCGTAGTCAAAGCAAGATTCCAATTATATTGTCCAATTTCGGGACACATTGATTTTGGAGTCCGCTTGCCTATCGGAGGAAGATGTATCTTAATTTTCATTTCTACGATATAAGTTTTAGAGAAACCATTAATTTTCCAACGGAAATTCTGTAGTTCGGACTGATTTTCTACAGATAGCACTAGCCAACAGTCGTTTTGTTATTTGGTTCTAGCATAATTTTTCTCATTGATTTTGACCTACTAAACACGAAAATGAGTTTTAAAAATTTTTCTGTCGATTGATTTTGGAGATACAAATTTTTGAACTTTTTTTTTTAAATTTTTGGAGGTACACTTACAATTTTGAGCATATCTTTCGTCTTCTTTGACCTATTTGATCCTACTACTACTCAATGAGCCGTCTACAACTCATTCTCAGAAAATTTTCAAATCGGGCAAGTAGTTTTGATGTTGGCGGCTTAAAAAGGTTAAAAAACGGCGTTTTTTTAGTAAAAACGTGGCAGAAAAAACCATATAAAAATTCATATAAAATATTAAACATTAATTTGAGTAGTAGTAGGATCAAATAGGTCAAAGAAGACGAAAGATATGCTCAAAATTGTAAGTGTACCTCCAAAAATTTATAAAAAAAGTTCAAAAATTTGTATCTCGAAAACCAATCGACAGAAAAATTTTCAAAACTCATTTTCGTGTTTAGTAGGGCAAAATCAATGGGAAAAAGTATGCTAGAAACAAATAACAGAGAAAATTTTGTTATTTGTGACCTAGTGTAGTTTCTCTGTGTGTTGCGATAAAAGTTATTCAAAAACAAAATTGGATGATTAAATTTGCGCAACCTTCTATTAGAGAAAAAACGAACTAAAATTAAACGAATTCAGCATTTTTGCTCTCGACATTAAGTTAACGAGTCAAAAAGAAACAAAAAAAAGCTGAAAATTTCGACGAAACAGTTGCTAAAAAAATACTTACTTCAGTTAAATAATATTAAAACTTTTGAATAAAATATTAATACGAATGATTTTTTTTAATGGATGCTAAGAAAGACTTGTAATATTTTCGTCAATACTACAATTGGTTTATTGAGTGAAAATTAAATAAACGGCTTACAATTTAATGCGCTGATTGTACGAATTACCTTATCACACCATTTTGGAACAATTTTTTAATTGAATATGCACATTTATTGATCAAAGTTGACAATTTTTTTTGTGTACATATTATGTGGCTTCTTGATGGATGAACGAATACTCATACATCGTTTATTCAAATCAGCTCGAGATTCTGGGTGAAATTTGCATTTGGCAAGAATCTTACTTGTAATACCCTGTTCCACACAGTGAAGCAGGGTTAAAAATAATAATAAAAAATATATTGAGAACAAAAAAACGTATGGATTTTTTAGAACGATTTGAAATTATATTCTCCAATATATATTAAAACTCCAACCGACAATGACATAAACTAAATCGCAATAACCCAGATGGGGTTGGATCCCAAGTGCAGTGGCACTTATCAGATAATATATGTGACGCGCAAAATAGAAAGGGACCTAAGGTTAAAAACCAGTTTTGTTCAGGAGAGCCATTTTAAAAATTAGGTCCCTTTCTTAGAATGCGCTTAGAACCGCCGACTTTACTTTCATAAAACGCGCATATCTCTAGGAGGGAACACTTTTGGGGCATGGGATCGGTTTCATTCGATGCTCAGATGTTGTCCACATCAAAAAAAGAAAAAATGAAAATTGATTTTTTTTACCCTTAGGTCCCTTCCTCTATGCGCTGTCACATTTACAAGTCACATTTCCATAAACGTTTTACAAATGAATGCTGAATAATTTTCATGTTTCACCCTCAATACTATTTAATTAACACTTGCCATATAAGGAATTATATCTGAATTTGAAGTTTCATTTGAAACATATTGATTTCACGACAGATTTCCAACGACTGAATGGCTGCGGCTGACTGCAGTTCCATTGAATCCCGCCGAGTATGCCATTAGTAACAATAAATTCATTAGCATTTTGCGCTTTCTTAACGGAACGCTTCTTGAATACGCCTAAGTCGGAGACGGAAAGACAACGGGCGCGCTGCTGGTTACGTTGTGCCGGCTTTTAGCGTTCTTTTAGCCATGTGGACAGTAGAAAAACTAAAACATTTGTTTATTTTCCATTTCATTGAGTATCTTCCACTGTTGACTTAGCCGAAGAGAAGCTTTTAAAGTCTGACCAGACACCAGCACCTCAGCACTTGGCCATTCTAGGCAATATTTACACCGAACGGCGGACAGACGACGTTCGATTGAGACTGTGAGAACCTGTGGAACCACACGACACGGTCCATTGGTGGCTCGGTCGGTGGTTAAAATCTTCAAACATTTCTCTTTTGCCTCAGTCGAGCGAAACCAAGAACTGAATGCTTCAACACTTACATTGGTAACAAATCCCGGCCACCTACAACAACAACAAAGACAAACAGCATACATTACAATACAAATTAAGAAAATCGCATTTATTGCCTCGGGCAACAACCGACGAGATGTGTACATTTCAATATTTGAAAAGTAAATATTTGAACATAAAACCCAGTCAACGATTATTGAAATTTGTTAACCTTTTAGTAAAAGAACAAATAAACAAATCACCCAAGCGGTCCAAGCACCAGTGAGTGAATGATTCGGATTCCGGGCCAGCCTACGAGTACTTACGATCTGTACTTTCTTAAGGCATTATTGAAGAGTTTAACCAGACAGGCATTAGTAAAAAGTGCACAAGTTTAAAATATTTAGTGGCGCCGTGGTTGTTTTATTTTCAAATTTTCAAAACATTTGGTATGCCAATCAACACCGTATCGAAATCGCAAACTGAATTATTTGCTTCAGTATGTTCGTGTGAACCAATAAGCACTTTTTCATAGTTTGAATAAATTTGTTTCTTAACAAATAGGAAAATTGATAAATATAAGGTGTGTTTTTGTTTAAAATACTGGTAAGGCGACAATTAAGACATTATCAAATAACCTAACTTCTTTTGTACTCTTCATAAGTACATAATATAGGGCAATCCATCTGGAGGTATTTTTTCAGAACAAAAAAATATAAAAATTCAAATCAAGTGTGGAATCTTTATTGGTAATTTGAAAGGACATTTTATGGCATTTATTTTGTTGAATATAATTTCCTTCAAATGCTGGCCGCAACTACGTCTCAGGGTTTCCATTCTGAGGGTCCAATTTTGGATGACTCGTTCGAACATTTCGACCGAATTGATGAATTATTTACTTCAGTATGTTCGTGTGAACCAATTAGCATTTTTTTATAGTTTGAATAAATTAGTTTCTTAACAAATAGGAAAATTGATAAATATTAGGCGTGTTTTTGTTAAAAATACTAGTAAGGCGTTAATTTCAAGACGTAACCCAAACTTGTTTTGTACTCTCCACCTTATATATTATATAAGTACCTAATTTTTTATATTTAATTGTCATTCTGTTGTTTTATTTTAAAAATAAAGTAGGACTCACTCTCCAAAATGTGGTATGCCAATCAATACCGTATCGAAATGGCAAACTGAATTATTTTCATCTGCGCGACTTTCCACTTGCGTAAAGCAAAAGCAGTTTTAACACTAAGTGTTGCCTGGCGCCATCTGACATTCCCATTGGAATGTTTGACAGTTTTTAGCGTAAACGTACTCAGAGCGTTTAGATGTACGGCCATCATTTGTGTTGTTTACAGTGACTTGAAAAAATCAATTTGGCAATAAAATGAATTTAACTCGTGAACATTTTCGTGCGATCATTTTTCACAACTTTCGACGTGGATTAACACGACGAAAGTGCATCGATGAACTTAAATCTTTGTATGGCGATAAAGCACCATCCTCTAGCACTGTGAAAAACTGGTTTAATGAATTCAATCGTGGCCGAAACTTTTTCAAAGACAAAGGTCGTCCTAAAACGGCCGTTGTGCCAAAGAACATTGATGCCGTGCGTGAACTGATAATGCAAGATCGTCATGTGACATACCGTGAGTTAAAGGCATCCTTGGGCATTTATTCCACCAGCTACATTCGATATTGCATGAACACCTGGCCGTAAAAAAGGTTTGTTCTCGTTGGATCCCGCAAAATTTGACAATCGCTCAAAAAAATGCTCGTGTCGATTGGTGCAAAGAAATTTTGAAAAAAATTGATCGCGGTGCTTCAAAAAACGTTTATATGATCGTCACAGGTGACGAATCATGGATCTATGCATATGAACCCGAAACAAAACTGCAATCGGCCGTGTGAGTCTTCGAAGACGAGCCAAATCCAACGAAAGTTGTTCGTGGACGAAGCACAGGCGGCCGCCTGTTTCTTCGGCAAAACTGGGCATGTGGCGACTGTTGCGCTTGACCAACGTAGGACGGTCAATTCTGAGTGCTACACCAAAATTTGTTTGCCTGAAGTCTTCGGAGAAATTCGAAAAACGAACAAGAGAAGACGAATAATTGTGCACCATGATAATCACAAACGTCGAATTGATGGGTCATCCGCCATACAGCCCCATATTGGCGCCCAATGACTTCTTTTTATTCCCGCACATCAAGAAAAAAGTGCGTGGTCAACGATTTCCGTCGCCAGAAGATGCTGTTGAAGCATCTTCGATAATTGGTTTGAGCGCCTGCAAAAGTGTATAAATCATGCTGGACAATACTTTGGAAAACAATAAAACCAGTTTTGATGATAAATATTCGCATTTTCATTATTAGGCCAGAAATATATATAGCAGACCTCGTATCGGCCGAACGAATTGAGTGCCTTTCGCTCTAATATTATAAAGTACGGCCTTGCTAAAGGTTCAGAGAGAGGCTTGCATCTTTTGAATATCAGAATGGTGAAATTCCCCATCCGATTTGAATCAATTTTACTTGCTTTACTTTCTTTGTTTCAAAAAACTGATTTTGAAAATAAACATTCATCGGGATGTATGTGCTATGCGGAAATTCCCGGGAATCCCGGGAAATGCAAAAAAAGTTCCCGGTTCCCCAGGAATGAAAAAGTCCGGAAAATATAAACTCTACCAGTTATATGTCGCTCATAATGCACTATGCGAAATGTATGACGATTGAAGCAAGAGCGGAAAAACTTCAAATCGTAAGGGATCTTTGCTTGGCATCTTCTTGGAATATGTCGATCCTATGGCTCTCGTAACAAACTATGCGAAATTTGAGTAAGATCAAATTTAAATCATGACTTCTAACCGGCTGGACCGCAAATAAAGAGGCCCTATTATATGGGGGCTATTTTAAAACAAGGACCCACAGTCCAATGTTATCTAATTTCGTTGATTTTTTGGTTTGTTGTGATCATTTATTACTATTTTTGAAAGAGGAATTACGCTACAAGCCTATAAGATCAGGTTTGTTGTTGTTTTTCATAGATGGAAGGAAAAATAAGTCAGCAAAGTTATAGCAAACACATTACTGTCTGGTAGACGCATGTTTCGCCGTTGGTGTGGGCATCTTTTCAATACCATTTTCTACGCTGCCAATTGTTCGCTTACAACACGAAATTTGAGCAGGATCGTATGTAAATAAAAGTGTAACTCCCATTAAAGAAATATGGTTGGCATTTGGCCAAATATTTAAGCTCTTGCTGAATTTAAAGCTTTTGTATTAATTTGAATATTTTTTTATTTCTTCTAATCCAAAAAGTCAACAAATTATTAAGTTTTATTTGTGCTAACTCAAACATTACCAAGCTCGCTGTGCCAATGACATTCAGCATTTTTGCCGACACGCTTCCCAGATTGGGTGCATTTTTTAGAATAGCCACAGTATTCTTTTTGTTGACTTTCGCAAACTTTAGCAATCCAATGTTAGATTTTACTGTGCCACCGCAGTAAAATGTGTTAACAAACAATAACTCATTTGCTTCCTCTTAAAGTGATTTGATAGACAAACAGTTAATCGCCAATGACTAATCAGGCTTGCGAATTCCAAATGTTACATACGTTTAAACGAGAGTCTGTACTGAGATGTTTATACGCCTGCAATCAACTTAAAGTGTAAATGTATATGTCAGCGGGAGTGTTAATTGGGATACTTAGCATGCCTCAACGTCCGTCCATACTTGCGTGATAGGCATAAGTCGTCCATGGCATAGCGGCAGTGAGGCATGTTCATACAATTGAATATTTATACTTCAGTCAGAGGCAACAACAATAAGCGTATGGAAAATAAAGCTAGGCTACCGATTACTAGCATCTTTGGTTTTGGTAAACTAAGGTTAAGTTAAATTATAGTGAGTGTTATCCTTTCTGTACCAGTTTTTCTGGGCCAATTTGCCGGGTCAAGCTAATTTTTATAACATTTTGGCAAAACTTTGAAATATTGATCGCATGCAAGGAAACTGAAGTTCTTAAAGAAAATCGGAGCAATGTCAAAAGGTTAGTGAATGGAGAAGACAATGTTCTTGGCTACCAAATACATATCATGCCTTAATGCCCACAAATGATAATAGCTCTAACCACTCAGTTAACAATTGTTAAGTAACGCGTGATTCATTTCGAGGTTTCCTACTTGTTTAAAGAAAAAAACACAGAAAATTCAAATTGAATGGGTAATGTTTATTATCATTTGAAAGAACATTCTTTGGCATTTATTTTTTTGAAGATTATGTCTATGTCAAATGTTGGCCGCGGCTACGTCTCAGATGGTCCATCCGTTGAGTCCAATTTTCGATAACTCGTTCGAGCATTTCGACTGATAACACGCGTTATGTTTTGCTCCAAGGCCTGAATCGAAGCGGGTTTGTCCGCATAAATTTAGACTTTACATATCCCCACAGTAAAAAATCTAACGGTGTGATATCACACGATCTTGGTGGCCAATCGACCGGCCCAAAACGTAAAATAATCTGCTCACCGAAGTGTTCTCTCAATAAATCCATTGATTCAAGCAATGTGTGGAAAGTGGCGCCGTCTTGTTGAAACCAAATGTCGCCGAGATCACGAGCTACAATTTCAGGCATTAAATAGTCGATTATCATGACACGATAACGGTCGCCATTGACGGTTACATTCTCACCGGCATCATTTTTAAAGAAATATGAAGCGATGATTCCACCGGCCCACAAACCACACCAAACCGTTGGTTTTTCTGGATGAAATGGCAGCTATTGAACTTCTTCCGGTTGCTCTTTCTCCCAAATGCGGCAATTTTGCTTGTTTACATACCCGTTGAACCAGAAATGGGCCTCATCGCTGAACAAAATTTGGCTCGAAAACGACGGATCTTCTTGGAACTTTTCAAGAGCCCATAGAGCGAAGCGATGTCGTTTGGGAACGTCGGGCTGCTTCAGTTCTTGCACAAACTGTATTTTGTACGCTTTCAGTTTTAGATCACGACCTAAAATGCGCCAAGTCGTTCCATACGTCAGTCAGAGTTGCTGCGAACGGCGCCGAATCGACTCCACGGTCTTGGTGTACACTCTCAGCTACGGCCGCTACATTTTCTTCACTGCGTGCTGGACGTGATCTATTCGGTCGAATACTATTCAATAATGAATGCTGGGTCTCAAGATGGGTGATGCTGTTGCGAATAGTACGCTCAGTAGGCCGATTATGTTGAACATAAGTTAAACGGAATGCACGAAACAAATTCCTCACAAAACGTGAATTTTCGTAATAAAGTTGAACGATTTGTAAACGTTGTTCAGGCGTAAGTCTTTCCATGATGAAATGCCAAACAATACTAAACAAAAATAACATGAAAGCGTGACACGATTCACACGTGATCTGTTAAAAAAAGGCTATTGAAAAAAGTATCTCTACTTGGATCACCCATTACAACACATTACAATTTTCATTATCAGGTAAGGATATCTCACCACCTTGAACTTGAAGCCAGGTTTACGCATTTAAAATCAAATACAAAAGTATTTACTTAGCAGGTTTGAAAAGTATTTACTTGGATCACCCATTACAACTCATTACAATTTTCATTATCAGGTAAGGATATCTCACCAACTTTAACTTTAAGCCAGGTTAACGCATTTAAAATCAAATAAAAAAGTATTTACTTAGCAGGTTTGCTTTGTGGGCCGCCGTGGTGTGATCGAAGACTTTCATGGCAGTTAACCCAGGTTCAATCCCGGGTAAGAACATGTAACATTTTTTTTACTTCGTAAATGCCGCCGACTTTACGAGTAAGAGACTTTTTTATTTTATCTACTGGAAAAGATTTAAACAAGTAGACAAATTAAGTTCGGCCGTGGAGTAGCTTAGATATCCTCCATTATGGACTACAGTCCGAATATTAAAACTGTACCAAGGTGGCGTGGCACCGGCCTCTTTTCTATTAGGGTGTGTTTCATTCATACTAGCATCATATATAGCAACAACTATCGTCATCCCGGCCTCTTTTCTATCAGGGTGTGTTTCATTCACACCAACATCATATACTCGTATACCAACTACTATCGTCATACCGATATCAGTTCAAGAGATATAGTCTTTCAAAGTTCAGTGTTGTGTTGGTGGGGACACGCCCTTTCGTCCAACATAAACACAACATAGTCTATTGTAGTAATATGCAGTACGGCAACCCTGATAGGTATCATATGGCAACCCTGGAATGTACCAATGCATCAGCTGCAACAAAGACGAAACTTGGCATCACTTCATGTAGATATTGTAAGAACTGTTTCCTGTAAAATAAAGCTGGTCTTGTTCTTGCTGATCCCGACTACAACACACGTCTTTTTGAAGCCCTCTATTAAACTATAATAATATGTTAATCAGTCATTTTATACTGTTAAATTTTAAACTGATCGGCATGTCCGTTTATCCCTCTGTGGAAACAAACTACAGGTCGCGCTAATGAATCTATGGTCTGATCGGTCAAGTGGTAAGAACTTTTCCCACACAAGGACTGAGTCAACCTCTGCAAAAATCAGGAACCCTAAGCTTAAAACGACAATATCTCATGAACTATTAGAGATATGATGATAATATTTAAGCATTATGATGTTAACATGGATCGAAACAGATTCTGAAGGAAAGTGGGCGGTACCCTTAAAACATTGGGTTTCTGGCCAAATTAATAGACCGATCGTTATTTAACAAAAGAAATCAATGTTTAGCAAAGTATTATACCAAGTAGGGACATAAATACTGTTACAACATTGAACACATCCATTTCAATAGTAGAACTGAACATACCCCGTTAATGTAATATGGGTTTTGAAAGCTAACCTCAATCGCGTTAGTCTGTAACGGGACTTTAAAATTGTTTTCAACTATCATCATGGAGTGGTCAGATAATGAGAACCGTATCGCTGTAATAGCGCTTTTCAAGTGTGAAATGAAATAAGCGATATTTTCAAAACTCTCCGGTCACTAGGGATTAGCCGCATGTTCGTCTACCGATGCATAACATTGTTTGAGGAGACTGGAGATGTAAAAGACCGCCTCTGTTCGAACACCGCATGTCATCAAAGCCTTTAAATCAAGAATTTACAGAAATCCGCTCCGAAAACTGAAAATCATGGCCCGTGAGATGAATATCACGCAAAAGTCCATGAGTCGAATTATTAAAAAAGACTTGGGACTTGGGGCTTTCAAACGATGCACCGGACATTTATTGACTGCAGCTTTAAAAAAAATAGGATTGAAAAATGTTCACCGATGAAAAAATGTTTACCGTTCAGGAAAAACATAACAAGCAAAATGATAGAGTGTATGCGCGGTCATCTAAGGAAGCATCTAAACTGATCCCAAGGGTGGAAAAGGGTCATCACCCAGCTTCAGTCATGGTTTGGTGGGGTGTCTCTTACGATGGGGTCACTGACCTGCATTTCTGCGAACAAGGAGTCAAAACATCGGCCAAAGTTTTCCAAGAAACCGTTTTGGAAGCTGTTGTGAAGCCTCTTAACAATTCCCTGTTCCAAAACCAGCCATGGACTTTTCAGCAGGAAAGTCCATGCGCCGGCCCATAAGGCTAAAACGTTCAAGGCCTGGCGTTCACTTCCTCTGAAGAATGGCCCTCAGGCAGTCCAGATTTGAACCCATTGGATTACAAAAGAGGACAAGGTTTGTCACAAAAGATACCCCAACATTGGATCTCTTAAGTCTGCTTTGATTCGAGCTGTGGCCAATTTTCCAATGGACGAGGTTCGTGCAGCTATTGACGATTGGCCAGTGCGACTTAAGGCGTGTGTAGAGGCAAAGGGCGAACATTTCGAATAAGTAGATTCTTTTTGGATACAACATACATCAAAAAATATATTAAAAAATATTTGGTCCAAAAACATTCAGTAGGTACTTTTTATTTTACAGCATAAAACGTGTGTAACAGTATTTATGTCCCTAATAAGTATTATATTTTTTTGCTAAAATTAGACTAAAAGGGCGTGGCCGCGCCCCTACAACCCTGAACTTTTAAAAGCTATTTGTTGTGAAAAGCTATTTCTAGCGAAGTAATACCGATATGACGATAGAAGTTGGTATATACAAAGTTGTTATGGAAAGAAAGAAAATTTGATAGAAAAAAATCCAAGCCCTTTGACATAATTTTTTATATCGGACCCTTATCCACGACGAATGGTATCTTAGCTTCGGCCCGACGAACTTATTTTGTCCACTTGATAATTTTAAAATCTGCTGCTATATTGATTACGTAAATATCTGCCTAAAAGCCTGCCATACATTTGTCCGGTAGTCGTCGGGATATTCTCAGGTCAAGGAATTGCGAGTAAATCCCTGATCCCGTTTTCCATACTCCAAACCATCTGATATTTCAAACAATCCGAGATTTCGTCTTCTGATATGGCAGCGACAGATGCTTAATATTCTCTTGTTGGAATGTTCTTCCTAAGAGGTTTTCTTGGGATCATCCTCCTTGACAGGTAGTATGACTGTTTGAATAGCCCATCGGCCCAATCAGCTGATCTCTGGTTCGCGCCGTATCCGTGAGTGCTGGTTTTCAGCATACCAGTGTTTCTCAAACTGCAGAACTTCTTATTGAATGTTAAGAATTGCTTCCAGCCCCTCTTATGGTGTGGACCTTAATGTCTTAGGTATGCCTATACTTGCCAGTCTTTGGGTCTTGGTGTGTTTAATCTTGTATAATGATTGCAGTAAACAATGAGTGTATCATCCTATCCCATTCTGCAAGAGTTAAAGGTACAAAGAGCCTTCTTTCCCCGTTCCTCCACATTTCACTTGTAGAAAAGTTAAAATCGAGGATTACACCCAGGTATTTTGCCTCTTTAGATAGTTGCAGCGTTTCTCCGCCTAGAATAGCGGTCTTTGTTATATTAAGTTCGGCCAGGAAATATTTGCAGGGTACATTAGGTCATAAATGTGTGGTCATATTAGCAGAACGATCCTGGCAGAGGAATGGAGGTATATGAATATCGGTTCACCCTACTCTAACCACTTATAATCAATGCTAGTTTTGTCCATAGACAATAAATTGTATAAGATGGACGAAATAAGCTTTTACGACAATTTGAGAAACGCAACAATCATTTTGAGAGAGCTGATTTTTGTATTTAAAGTGTGCGAATTTAGTTTTTTCTGTGTTTGAATTTGTCCTTTTTTGAGTTCTTGTGATCAAATAAAAGTGGATAAATAAACCGAGAATTTGAGCGTTACTGAGTACTGCTTTTTAAGATATTGCAAAGAAGAAGCTTATCGCCCATCTTCTACAATTTTTCGTCTTAGGTTTTATCGCCCAAATCGAACACGGGTATTTAATCAATTATAGTAGGTGATGGAAAAAAAAAGAAATGTAGGCCTACTGATATTTGCTTAGCATGATTGGTATGGGAAAACATAAAGAAAGCAGACATGACTTGACAATCTCGATGGATCAAATAGCAAAGATCAATGAAGATTTGAACCATATACCGGGTATGTGTGCCTAAGTACACATTGCCAAATGAAAAGCAAAAGAGCTTAACTAACAAACAATAAAAAAAATCTTAAATACACGTAGGAAAAAAGGTATGGTTGGGGTGACAATATTCAAATTGCATCATACTATTTTTGGGTATATGGTTGTGTCGTAACAATGTCATGAACCCCACAACAATAGTATGATTCACACTCAACTATACCATGATCCTCACAACCATATTTTGTTTCACACTCAGTCATACCATGATCACTTAAAACCATATTATGATTTACACTCATTCATAGTATGTTTCACATACAAATATAGTATGATCCGCACAACCATTGACGCACATTCACGCACCACCATGTATGATTCCCAAAATTATTTATTAGAGGTCATGTTGTTATTCAACAGTAAAAATTTCCATTAAGTAAATTATTTAAAACTCCATTACGAGTATAATTACTTTGTAGTCAAATTTAAAAACAAGTTTCTACACATTGAACTGGGATTAACCGACTCGAGTCCTCTTACATCTACATTTTAATAGAAGAAAAGTTTGTTACAAAATAGAAAAGTGAAGCTGATTTTTGTAGCTGCACACTGTTTTTATTGCAATTTCGAGTCCGTGACTAACTTCATCAGAAAGCTTCGCACAATTTTTAATTAGCATGAACATTTGTTTAGCTTGCAGTAGTTCTCATTCGTTTGGTGAAAACCTTTTATTAAAGATTCCGTTATTTCAGTTATTTAAAAGGTCAAGTCAAAAAGACTTTAAGTTTCAGGCAGGGCTGACTGCAGTTTCGGTTAATGCTACCTCACTATCCCTAGACCCTAAGCAACGAATGTGATTAAACCTTGATCAATGGCTATACAATTAAGTGCAGTCAGATTGTAAATAAACGAGAACTAGCCGGCAGTAAGAATTCCATCGAACAAAGAAAATACAATAAAAACAACCCTCGCACTGTTTTCTGATCTCGCATAGGTGTGCATCGCTAGCCGTAGGCTATTGTTTTTGTAATGGACTAATACGAGGGTTGCTATATATATTTCTGCCC
Organism: Hydrotaea diabolus; assembly: GCA_963513945.1. NCBI lineage: Eukaryota > Metazoa > Arthropoda > Insecta > Diptera > Muscidae > Hydrotaea > Hydrotaea diabolus. The sequence continues at coordinate 17,023,088 of OY740720.1, read as the reverse complement.
TAGGTAACACTAAGTGTTGCCTTGTGTCATCTGACATTTCCATTAGAAAGTTTGAAATTTTTCAGCATAAACGTACTCAGAACGTTTTGACGCACGACCATCATTTGGGTTATGTACAGTGACTTAAATCAATTTGGCAAAAAAATGGATTTAACTCGTGAACATTTTCGTGCGATCATTTTTCACAACTTTCGACGTGGATTTTCACGACAAGAGTGCATCGATGAACTTAAATCTTTGAATGGCGATTAAGCATCATCCTATAGCACTGTGAAAAACTGGTTTAATGAATTCAATCGTGGCCGACGCTCGCGCAAAGACGAAGGTCCGGAAGGTCGTCCAAAAACGGCCGTTGTGCCAGAGAACATTGATGCCATGCGTGAACTGATAATGCAAGATCGTCATGTGACATACCGTGAGATGGAGGCATCCTTAGGCATTTCTTCCACCTGCATACATTTGATATTGCATGAACACCTGGCCGTAAACAAGGTTTGTTCTCGTTGAATGCCCCACAATTTGACAATCGCTCAAAAAAGGGCAAGTATCGATTGGTGCAAAGAAATTTTGAAAAAATCCGATCGCGGTGCTTCAAAAGACGTTTATAAGATCGTCACAGGTGACGAATCATGGATCTATGCATATGAGCCCGAAACAAAACAGCAATCGACCGTATGGGTCTTCGAAGATGAGCCAAATCCAACGAAAGTTGTTCGTGGAAGAAGCACTTCGGAAAAAATGGTCGCCTGTTTCTGCGGCAAAACTATTCATGTGGCGACTGTTTCGCTTGAGTAACGTAGGGCGGTCAATTGCCTGGAGTCTTAGAAAAACGAACAAGAGAAAACAGATCATTGTGCACCATGACAATGCGAGCTCTCACACATCGGCTTAAACCAGCGCCTTTTTGACCGGCCAAAACGTCGAATTGATGGGTCATCCGCCGTACAGGCCTGGCTTGGCACCCAATGACTCCTTTTTATTCCCGCACATCAAGAAAAAAATGTGTGGGGAACGATTTTCGTCGCCAACAGATGATGTTGAAGCATTCAAAAACCATGTTTTGGAGGTGTCTCAATCGGAGTGGAAAAAGTGCTTCGACAATTGGTTTGAGCGCATGCAAAAGTGTATAAATCATGCTGGAGAATACTTTGAAAAACAATAAAACCATTTTTGATGATAAATATTTGCATATTCATTATTAGGCCAGAAATATATATAGCCTTGTAGCATGCACTGAATCGAGTGTGTATGTTTTTTTTGGTATGTTTCGTTGTCTCTAAAAACTGTACGGCTTAGTTCTTAGCCACAATCATGCGGTATGATTGCGGTCATCATATTATTGTTAACATAAAACCCCAAAAACTATATTTATATTGCTGCTAGAACCATTTCTTTATTTCTTAATTTGCAATAATACTTTTGTTACATTTTAACAATATTATTATTGCCGCAGTCATACTATTGACAAAATGAAAATCAAAAAACTATATTATGGTTGCGACAATCATGTTTATATTGCAGAGAACATATTATTGTTGGCGTGACCACATAGTAATCATATCTTTATGCCTGCGTGTATGCAAAATAGCGGCGGTGTGTTGGTTAGTGTGCACGACTATCACAGTAGTAAGACCAGGTTCAAAGCCGCGTAAAACACTTAAAAATGTTTAACTCAAAAATCAGCCCCAAATCAAGGCATGATTTTTTGCAGGTCGATCTAATATGCAGTGAATCTATGCACTTCTTTCCTTCCTCAAGCAGAAATAAACCATTTATTGAAACTATTAGTTCCAACCTTTTGCATTTTAGGCCTCCATTTGTGGCCAAGTAACGACACGATTTATGTATTTTAACAATTATCAAGCAATTATTACCAATGTTATCATTAAATGTTAATTGAGCGATAAATAACAAGTGACAAATAAATAGAGAGACTGACCGACCGACAAGGCAGGCAATGAAGCTTCGCAGCATCAAGCCACAAATGCGCAAGCGCAGCATAAACATCCAATAATCAGACAACACCTCCTTCAAACTGGAGCATACCCAAGTAGGTGGGACAAAAATTGACTTCGAGAATATAACAGTCTAAGCTATCCTATTCGGGGAAAACCTTTAGGAAGAGTTTTTCAAACCACCAAGCGAAGAAATTCTTTCTTAATTCAGTGATTCACCACCATCCAAACTCCCTCGGTAAGAAAGTCTATGTTGCCGTCGCTGTGATCGTTTACAAATATTTACCCAATTTTAGAATGCTACACGAAAATACCATTTCAGTACCGCTCCTAACTGAAGACGAACGTAAAGACGGACGGACGCACCAACTGATGGAAGAATAGAAATGAGAGAGAAAGTTGATCGCGCATGGAAGAAAAATGATTTAGTAGCGCTGCTGCTGCTTTCCGACTGGCTCGTTCTGTCCGTCTGTCGGCCAGGGCTGTCTTAGCGCTTGGTATAAAAGCTAAAGATAACATCTACCACGATATCAGTTTGTCAATAGAAAGAAGCGTCAATCAACGCCGCAAAGAGCAACGCCTTCCCAACTCAAAACGAAAACGAAATGACGACGCTATGGATAATGATGTCAGTGCTGGTGGTGGCTGTGGCCGCTGATGATCAGTGGACGCGAGGACTGGATAGTGCCACCAATGATACCGAGGATTTTATGCCACTCCGTGAGGGACGACGCAGTAGGATAGCCGACAGTTGCATCACAAACGACGATGCCACCGGTACTTGTATGTCACGCTTCAAGTGCATGAACTCTGGCGGCACACCCAAAGGATATTGTGCCTCCTATGGCGTCTGTTGTGAAAGTAAGTCAAATGACATAATGGGTTTATGCAACATTTTTATTGGCTAATTTTTCATCTTCCACATATCCTTTAGCCAACCTGCAGTGTAATGCTGTGTCTGCCTTGAAACGTACCATCATAAAGAATCCCTCTCTGCTGACCATGGATCCCTGTGTCTACCACATACAACCGTTTAGCCCGAATGTTTGCCAGTTGTTGATCGAATTCCAGCGCTTTGAAATGCAGCCGCCCACTTTTAATCCTGTCACCCACACCTTGGAGTGTGGCGACAATCTCTCAATTGGCGACTTCACTCTCTGTGGCGATAATACGGGCCAGCATCTCTATTTACCCTTTAATGTGGCCAATGGTGTGACTGAAATGTCCCTAGCTTTTAATTTGCCCAATCGTTGGTCACAGTCCCTCTGGCGTTTAGTCATAACCCAATTGGAATGTCCGGCACCCAAGAAGCGATCGCAGACATTTATGCCCTTTGTGAATGGAAATAATTTGCAGAGTCTTCGGACCATATTCTCTGGTCATCACAGTGATTTGGATATATTGGCGCCAACGGGTTGCAATCAATATTTCACCCAGCTGTCGGGTAACATTAAGAGTTTTAACTATAAAGACGATGCCTCTACATATTATTTGCCCAATATGAACTATGTGATATGCATAAGGACAGTGCCGGGAGCTACAATGATAGAGTAAGTTGACGCCGCTAACTGGTCTAAGGAGTTAAGAACCAGCTTGTAAAAACCTTCAGCTCAAGCCTTAGAACATCATTATTTGGCTTTACCCCCTGTCAATTTTCCAATTTTATCTTATTTCTTTTCTTTTCATTTCAGATATCAGGCTCTCAAGTTCTCTCTGTCCAATGAAATTGCTACTGCCGCCGGCTATGACAATGACTGTCACAGCACGGTCCAGACCGAGGGACGACGCGAAGACTATCTTATGATACCCCAATCGTTTGTGGCCAATAGCCTTAATATCCTGCCTACCTACTACTGTGGCACTTCGTTGCAAACCCGACCCTCTCTCATAGCCTCGGCGCCTTTCATCATGTATTTCTCCAGCGATGGCTTTACGGATGAAACCGAGACCGGCTTTAGTATTAATTATCGCATAAGAACTGTTTTTTGATTTGGATAGTCGTAGACAATCGTAAATAAAGGGCTATGTACATTTTTAGATATAGAAAATTTAGAAGAGCTGTAATGTTGAATTTCATACCCTGAACATTAAGATATTTCTCAATGAATCCTTCATTAATCGAAAGTGCTGAGAATGTAGTATACCTTCACAAGCATCATTTGCTATTGTGTAGTAGAGTCCGCATGCGCAAAACCCCACTCAGACATCCTCGCCTTTTCCTCCCTGTGCTTTTACGAGCCAAAGCCCTTGGGTTCACCTTTAATTATAGTTAATACCTAATATAATAATATAACCTTAAAGCTTGTTTTCTTGCTCGACATTTTTTAAAGAGATTTATCCAATTCCAAACCTTTTATAAATAGGGTCAGAATATTTAATACGTATATAAAAGTTTGTTTTCTTGCTTGAAAATTTTTAAAGAGATTTATCTAATTCCAAACATTTTAAAAATAGGGTCAGAATATTTAATACGTACCTAAAAGTTTTCTTGCTCGAAAATTGTTAGACATTTATGGCCTATTTCAGGATTTCGTAAGAAATCATTCGTTCGCTTCGTAAGCAAAGAAACTCTGATTTGAGTGTCACTAACTCAATTTTACAGGAACGATGACTTGAAAGAAAACTAAGTTAGAAAACTTACCAACGTCTTCATACAAAATTCGGTCTCTCTATTTCGAACACTGCTAATGGAAATGTTAAATTCAAACACACAATCTAAGAAAGTGCAGACGAACGTAAACGTTCAATATAGTAAAAATCCAAATTTATTCGAATTCGAGTGACTATAATTTGTTTGCTCAAGTATGCTTTCGACATCAAGAAACAGACTTTTATAATCGCATAAAAGGCTGCAATCACGTTTTTTGTTTGTATTTTTGGGCCTTACTTTGGATTTTTTTGTTCTGGAACGAATTGTCCGATTTGTTCGAAATATAAGTCATATGAAATGTGCATCGGGTTCCGATCTACTTCTGTGTTTTTTTCCATAACTTCAACAATTATAACGATTACCAAAATCGAATTATTATTTTGGATTTGTTAGACTTCGTGCAAACTTGTTAAAATATAAAAAGAAATCAGAGGCTATTAAAAATATTTAAAAAATCTGAGTTTGAAAATTTTAAAAAAAGAAAATGCCGATCTACTAAAACTTTAAAAAATATTTGTTAGAATTATGCGCAAATTTTGGTAAAACTTTCGAACGAAATCGGCGACTACAATTATTTAAAAAATATGATATTTATTTTTCAGTTATTGTTAGGCTTGAGGTCATAAGCAAAAGCAGATGTCAGTGTTTTTATAATTTATTTAATTTAAAATAACCCAATATTTCGAACTGACTTCGTCGTTCATCATCAGGGGTAATCAATTTAAATAATTGTTTTACTTCTGTCCTGTAGTACATCTAATATTTAAATAACGTATGAACGACGAAATCAGTTCGAAATATTGGGTTATTTAAAATTAAATAAATTATAAAAACACCAACATCTGTTTTTTGCTTATGACCTCAAGCCTAACAATAACAAAATACAAATTTGATATTTTTAATTAAAAATATAAAATTGTTCAAAAAAATGCGAAATATCGAGGTCCCTAAAATCTTCCCACAAAAAACGGTATGGTTGCGGTGATAATATACGAAAAGCATTATACTATTGTTGCATATATGATTGTGGCATAACAGTATTATGATCCTCACAACAATAGTATAAATCGCAAACAACCAGACTATGATCCACATTACCTTACGAGGGCGGTTCGGAAAGTTCTTAGCCTATCAATGAAAGAGAATAGTTAGTTTTTCAAAAATATTTTTATTTTTCAATATAATCTCCTGAAACTTCAATACACTTAGTCCAACGCTTATCTAGCAATTCTATCCTTTGATTAAAATAGTGGCACTTCGTTGCAAACCCGACCCTCTCTCATAGCCTCGGCGCCTTTCATCATGTATTTCTCCAGCGATGGCTTTACGGATGAAACCGAGACCGGCTTTAGTATTAATTATCGCATAAGAACTGTTTTTTGATTTGGATAGTCGTAGACAATCGTAAATAAAGGGCTATGTACATTTTTAGATATAGAAAATTTAGAAGAGCTGTAATGTTGAATTTCATACCCTGAACATTAAGATATTTCTCAATGAATCCTTCATTAATCGAAAGTGCTGAGAATGTAGTATACCTTCACAAGCATCATTTGCTATTGTGTAGTAGAGTCCGCATGCGCAAAACCCCACTCAGACATCCTCGCCTTTTCCTCCCTGTGCTTTTACGAGCCAAAGCCCTTGGGTTCACCTTTAATTATAGTTAATACCTAATATAATAATATAACCTTAAAGCTTGTTTTCTTGCTCGACATTTTTTAAAGAGATTTATCCAATTCCAAACCTTTTATAAATAGGGTCAGAATATTTAATACGTATATAAAAGTTTGTTTTCTTGCTTGAAAATTTTTAAAGAGATTTATCTAATTCCAAACATTTTAAAAATAGGGTCAGAATATTTAATACGTACCTAAAAGTTTTCTTGCTCGAAAATTGTTAGACATTTATGGCCTATTTCAGGATTTCGTAAGAAATCATTCGTTCGCTTCGTAAGCAAAGAAACTCTGATTTGAGTGTCACTAACTCAATTTTACAGGAACGATGACTTGAAAGAAAACTAAGTTAGAAAACTTACCAACGTCTTCATACAAAATTCGGTCTCTCTATTTCGAACACTGCTAATGGAAATGTTAAATTCAAACACACAATCTAAGAAAGTGCAGACGAACGTAAACGTTCAATATAGTAAAAATCCAAATTTATTCGAATTCGAGTGACTATAATTTGTTTGCTCAAGTATGCTTTCGACATCAAGAAACAGACTTTTATAATCGCATAAAAGGCTGCAATCACGTTTTTTGTTTGTATTTTTGGGCCTTACTTTGGATTTTTTTGTTCTGGAACGAATTGTCCGATTTGTTCGAAATATAAGTCATATGAAATGTGCATCGGGTTCCGATCTACTTCTGTGTTTTTTTCCATAACTTCAACAATTATAACGATTACCAAAATCGAATTATTATTTTGGATTTGTTAGACTTCGTGCAAACTTGTTAAAATATAAAAAGAAATCAGAGGCTATTAAAAATATTTAAAAAATCTGAGTTTGAAAATTTTAAAAAAAGAAAATGCCGATCTACTAAAACTTTAAAAAATATTTGTTAGAATTATGCGCAAATTTTGGTAAAACTTTCGAACGAAATCGGCGACTACAATTATTTAAAAAATATGATATTTATTTTTCAGTTATTGTTAGGCTTGAGGTCATAAGCAAAAGCAGATGTCAGTGTTTTTATAATTTATTTAATTTAAAATAACCCAATATTTCGAACTGACTTCGTCGTTCATCATCAGGGGTAATCAATTTAAATAATTGTTTTACTTCTGTCCTGTAGTACATCTAATATTTAAATAACGTATGAACGACGAAATCAGTTCGAAATATTGGGTTATTTAAAATTAAATAAATTATAAAAACACCAACATCTGTTTTTTGCTTATGACCTCAAGCCTAACAATAACAAAATACAAATTTGATATTTTTAATTAAAAATATAAAATTGTTCAAAAAAATGCGAAATATCGAGGTCCCTAAAATCTTCCCACAAAAAACGGTATGGTTGCGGTGATAATATACGAAAAGCATTATACTATTGTTGCATATATGATTGTGGCATAACAGTATTATGATCCTCACAACAATAGTATAAATCGCAAACAACCAGACTATGATCCACATTACCTTACGAGGGCGGTTCGGAAAGTTCTTAGCCTATCAATGAAAGAGAATAGTTAGTTTTTCAAAAATATTTTTATTTTTCAATATAATCTCCTGAAACTTCAATACACTTAGTCCAACGCTTATCTAGCAATTCTATCCTTTGATTAAAATAGTTTTCCTCAAGGAGTTCAAAATAGTGGTTTACAACTGTAATTGCATCTTCATTTGAGGTAAAACGCTTGCCAGCAAGGATTTTTTTTAGATTTGGGAACAGGTAAAAGTCACTGGGAGCTAAATCAGGAGAATAAGGTGGGTGGACAAGCAACTCGTACTTTAATTCGTTGATTTTAGCCATTGTTAAAACACTCTTGTGCTCTGGAGCGTTGTCTTGATGAAAAATTATTTTTTTGTGCTGTAAGCCAGGACGTTTTTCTCGAATTTGTACATTTAATTGATCTAAAAGGTTGCAATAGTACTCTGAATTTATTGTTTTACCCTTTTGCAGATAGTCAATCAAAAAAATACCTTTGAAGTCCTAAAAAACCGTTGCCATAACCTTACCAGCCGATTGAATTGTTTTTGCCTTCTTTGGGACACTTCCTCCAGCTTCAGTCCATTGTTTGGATTGTTCTTTTGTCTCTGGAGTATAGTGGTGGATCCATGTCTCATCAACAGTTATGAAACGACGCTTAAAATCCATTTTATTTCGCTGAAAACGATCCAAACAAGCTTGAGAAATGTTCATTCTTATGCGTTTTTGGTCGACTGTTAACAAGTGCGGCACCCATCTTGCAGATATTATTAGCTATTTCACGCACTTTTATTCGTCGATCATTTAATACCATATCATGCACTTTGGCTACAGTTTCTGTTGTTGTTGCTGTTGTTTGACGTCCACTACGTGGTTCATCTTCAATGCTTGTACGACCACGTTTAAATTCAGCAACCCAATTTTTTACTGTTGCATATGAAGGAGCACTTTCACCTAACACATTCACCATATCATTATGAATTTCTTGTCCCGATAAACCTTTTTTATGTAAATATTTAATGACACCACACATTTCTAATTTTTCCATTGTAAAAAAATCTCGGATGCGTCTTTTGTGAACACCTGTTTCTATATGGAGGAGTTGCCAGATCGAAACAAAAGTTAACATGTGTTCATAGCAGAGATGGAAGTTTCCAAAACACTTAACTTTTTCTGTTTATACCGCGCTTTTTGTGCTAGGCTAAAAAGTTTCCAAACCGCCCTCGTATTATGATTCATACTCAACCATACAAAACTATCACAACCATAGTGGTTTCATATACAACTATAGTTTGATCCTCACAATCTTAGCACAACTCACACGCAACCATATTATGATCCCCAGAATTAATTATTTGGATTGTTATTCATCAACAATAGAGATTTTAATTGTATAAATAAATAAGTTCATAGTCAGGTTTAATACCATGTTTCTATTGAACTTTTATTCAAAAAAACGAAAAAGTTCTTCAAAAGGCAGTTGAGAAGATTTTTAGGTGCAGTTTCAGTAAATGCTACTTCTCCATCCTCAGATCACAAGCAACGAAAATGATTAAAGCATGAACAAAGGCTTTAAACTAAAGTGCAGACAGATTCTGAATAAACGAGAATCAGCCGTCGGTAGATTATTGCACCCAACAAAGTAAACACAATAAAAACCCCCGCACTGTCTTCTGATTTCGCATAGGCTTGCACCGTAATCTGCATGCTATTGTGCATATGTGACGCGCAAAATAGAAAGGGACCTAAGGGTAAAAACCAGTTTTGTTCGAGAGAGCCATTTTATCTTTGGTGTACCATCACTTTCATAAAACGCGCATATTTCTGGGAGGGAACACTTTTGGGGCATGGGATCGGTCACATTCGAAGCTAAGATGTTGTCCACATCAAAAAAAAAAAGTGAAAATTTATTTTTTACCCTTAGGTCCCTTTCTCTATACGCTGTCACCTATGTATGGTATGTATCGTTGGCCTAAAAGAAACCGTAATGCTTAGTTCATTGTCACAATCATTTGGTATGATTGCCGTAATCATAATATGGTTTACCTCAATCCTAATGAAACATTACTTTTGCCGCACCACACCATATTTTCTGGTTGCTTCAACCATATTTTCATTTCTTAATTTGGCAGTAATACTATTACAATATTAATATTTCCGCAATCATACCATTGTCATGATGAAATTTCAAAGGTTGTGACGAACATGCTTTTATTGCAGAGAACATATTATTGTTGCCGTGACCATATAGTAACGATATCTTTTCTCTGCGTGTTAATAATATTTTGAATTTGTTAGATTTATGCGGATTTGTTACACTTGTGTGGAATTTGCGACTTAACTCGGAGACTACGAACGTTTAAAAAAATTGTTTATTTAAAAAAATAATTTTATAAATTACAATATGATCGTAGTGTTGTTTTTCGGTTCATATGTTCTAGAACAGCAACAGCATTTTTAGTGTCATTAGTTTAGCTAAGCCAAAGAAGATATATTTTTAAGAGAAGTACCAATAAAATGCTCTGGTGTTAAGACGTAGCGTGGGACGAAAAACTCGTATGCCATAACATCAAAGTTTTATTTGTGGTTCTTCTCTTGATTATAAACTTCTATATCGTTTTGAACCCTAGACGTTCACCGTTGACTTTAACCATGCGACTTATTTCTTGTAAAACTACCAGCCCCACGAATTTTATAGCCTTTTTATTTCTTTAAAAACAAAATGATGCCTTATACGAGTATATAATTAATAAACAGTTCGGATATGATAATTAATACTAAATCCAGTCTCTGTGGCATCAGTAAAGCCATCACTGGAGAAATACATGATGAACGGAGCTGAGGCTAAAACTGTGGACCGGGTTTGCAATGAAGTGCCACAATAGTAGGTAGGCACGATATTCAGGCTATTTGCCACAAACGATTGAGGTATCATCAGATAGTCTTCACGACGACCTTCTGTCTGAACGAAACTGTGACAGTCGTTGTCGAAACCGGCGGCAGATTCAATTTCATTGGACATGGAGAATTTGAGAGCTTTATATCTGAAATGAAGCTTAAATTTAAGATGTAAAATCTAAAGGGGATATTTCTCTACATTGAAATAAAGTCGTTTAAGTGATTGGATTTTTTGCTGTCAAATATGAGAAAATAGTGGTTGGATAAGCTATTTTTAATTCAAAGAGAATAAAGTCATATGTCATAGGAGGGGTTATCTTACGGAGAGCAGACTCAGTTTTTTTGCGAACGGAACATTTATCTGACAGGCGTACTATAACTCTACCAAACTGACTTAGATAGTCTGCGGTACCAGAGAATTTACATCATAGACAGGGTTACCATTTAATTGCTCTGATGTTATGGCGAAAAGTTTAAAAGTCTGGAAAAACCATCCATAGTTTGTATCTTTTGCCTTCCTGTACCACAACATCAGAGCCTCTCTGTAATATAACATCTCAACCGCTTCTTCTTTAAGGTTTGTCACGGATGGCATTGCAGTCAAGGTACGAAACCTATGGAGTCGCATTAACTGTGACCTAAACGGGGAACAGCTCATTAATAAACTAGGGACATACACCTTTAACTGGAAAGTAAGACAAGTTTATTATGAAGACACCTACAGAAATCTGTTTAGTTTGAATACTTCCTCTATCACTGTTACCCCTGGCACGGATCGCCTGATGAGACAATCAATCTATAAACACAATGGAGAAACATCTCCTGTAATGGATACAGAATATCAGCAACTGAGGAGAGAGACTCTAAAAAGGATATGATAACAATTGCTAGAGAGGTGCCGCGGACAAAGAAAGGCGAGAGGGTTTTGGCCCGTAGTAGAAACGGATCCGCCATTTACCAAAAGAACGATAATGTTTGCACTAAGAACAAAGGAATTATTGCTCTGGCAAATAGATGCTATTTTGGGCAACTGCTAGAGAGGCTTCCCAACGAAAGATAGTCGTGATATTTTCCGACGACAGTTGCAACGTCAAAGTAGCAGAGAAGTTTGTATACCTTTGATTCGCCTCAAACAAAAAGAAAGATATCACTGAGATAATTAGAAGGATTGCGCTGAAAAATAGATGCTGCTTTGGGCAACTGCTAGATAGGCTCCGCGACAAATGAAATGCGAGCTAGTTTTGGTCGGTAGTTTCAACGTCGAGGCAGCAAAGGAATATGTATGTCTCGGGTCTGCCATAAACCAAAAGACTGATTAAAGGACAGCGAAATAGATGCTACTTTGGGCAACTAGTAGGGAGGCTCACGACGAAAGATAATAGTAATATTGACAGACGATTGTTGCAACGTCGAGGTAACAGAGAAATTTGTGTCCCTCAGGTCGGCCATAAACCAAAAGACTGATTTAAGGACAGAGAAATAGATGCTACTTTGGGCAACTACTAGAGAGGCTCCACGACAAAAGTTGGTCTTGATAGTTTCAGACGACAGTTGCAACCTTGAGGTAGCAAAGGAGTTTGTGCACTTCGGGTCAGCCATAAACCGAAAGGACTATTTAAGGACAGATAAATAGATGCTACTTTGGGCAACTGCTGGAGAGACTTCCCGACCATTGATGATCGTGATAGTTTCAGACGACGGTTGAAACGTCAAAGTAGCTGAGAAATTTGTATACCTCAGATTAGCCTCAAAGGAAAAGAAAGATAAATAGGAGGATCGCGCTAAAAAAAAGATGCTGCTTTGGGCAACTGCTAGAGAGGCTCCACGAGAAATTAAAGGCGACCTTGTTTCGTACGATGGTGCAACGTCAATGTAGCAGATGAGTTTGTGTGCCTCGGGTCAGCCATAAGCCACAAGGACGATTTCAGCACAGAGCTAAAAAGGAAGGTCGCGCTACAAAATAGATACTACTTTGGGCAACCGCTAGAGAGGCTTCGCAACGTCAATTCCAACGTCAAAGTATCAGAGAAATGTACTTACCTCAGAATCATCTCAAACGAAGCACTTAATCAAAAGGACGATTTCAGTACACATATAAAAAGAAGGGTCACGCTGGAAAATGAGTGCCGCTTGGGGCAACTGCTAGAAAGGCTACGCAACGAATTAAAGGCGAGCTCGTTTTAGCCGGTAATTGATACGTCGGGCAGCAAAGGAATTTATGAACCTCTGATCAGCTATGAACCAAGAGAATCTTTGGTATTGGAAACTTAAGGAAGCACTCTCCAGACTTAAATGTTCATAAAACCAACAAGAAGTCGAGGTAGCAGAGGAGTTTCTATACCTCGGGTCAGCCATAAATCAAATGAACGATTTCAGCACGAATATAAAAAGGGGGTCGTTCTGGAAAATAGATGTTACTTTGGGCAACTGCTAGAGAGGCTCCCTAACGAATGAAAGGCGAGCTAGTTTCAGCCGGTAATTGCAACATCGAGGTAGCAGATGAGTTTAGATATCTCGGGTCAGCGATGTTTATAAAACCAACTATAAATGCGAAGCCAGCTTAAGAACGATCCTTGGATACTTACTCTATCATTGTTGCTCCCGGCATGGATCGTATGCATATGACATAGTTCATATTCGGCAAGTAGTAGGATGATCCATTATCTTTGAAATTGAAACTCTTGATGTTACCCGTCGTTTGGGTGAAATATTGATTACAACCCGAAGGCGCCAGGGTGTCCAAACTGTTAACTGGTGTATTAAATATGGTACGTAAGAAGGGCATCAAGTTCTGTGCACGCGTGTTAATACGAGGACATTCCAGTTGAGTTACAAGTAAATTCCAGCTCGACTGAGACCAACGATTGGGTAAATTAAATATTACAGATGTTTCCTTGGCGCCATTTGCCACATCAAAGGGTAAATAGAGATGTTGTCCCGTATTATCGCCACACAAAATAAAATCACCAGTCGAGATATGGTCACTGCACTCTAAAGTCTGGGTGGCCGCATTAAGAGTGGGCGGCTGTAGTTCAAAGTGACGAAATTCTATCAAGAGTTGACACACATGCGAACTGTAGGGTCTGATGGTGTACGAGCAGAGATCCTGGCTCAAAACGGAGGGATTTTTTATCACTGTTTGCTTGTGTTTGGAAGCCCCATTGCATTGGAGGTTGTCTAAAATTAGTTAAAGGAAATAAGTTTTGCTGCTTAGGTTAAAAAAACTCAATTACGCTTACGACCTTGTCGGGGTAAAAGAAACTCGACGGTACGATTTAAGGGCATGATTTGGCTATTGACCAATGTCTGCCAGCAGTTTCCCGCCAATAATAGCAGGGTGAATATCCAGAATTTAAACATTTTCTTTTTTATCCACACTTCACTTCCGTTGGTTTTGTTTTAGGTTTCTTCGATGTTATTTCCTTTTATTTGATTTCGATTGATAAACTGACTTCTTGTAGATTGCCTCCAGGGCTTTTATATGGAATGATAAGGAGACCCAGAAAGTGACATGGTAAGATAACAATTAAGTGAAACTTATCTTCTTTCTTTTACCGTTTCATAGAATTGGGAGAGAAAAGGTTACTAAACGGTATGAAGTTTTTTAAAAATTTGGGCCAGTAGCAACATAAGTACGAGTATTGCGCTTGTGAGGGAAGATGTGATTCATAGCTGATGATTGGTATTGAAAATAGAAGATAAACTTTGGCATTTGGTCGAAATTCCAGTTTTTTTTTTGTTAAAAATTTAAAATAATTGACACACACAGAGAAGAAAATAGTTCGAAATCGGTTGGAACAATCGTAATGGAACAAAAATGTGAATTGGAACAAAATAATGAATGAAGATAATATTTATATAATATTTATAATATTTATTACCTCAAGATGATAAATATTATCTTTGTATTGTAGACGCAACTCACTGATTGGTTATACCAGTTAAGTGCATAAAATGCATTTTGTTGCCATAACTGGTGATTGTGGAAACCAATAGTTTAGCCTACATTTTGTTGTTGAAACCGAATATTGGTGATGATATCTAAAATATCATCATAACCAAAAGCGAAAATATTCCTATTATTGTTATTCTAATTTATTCAGTAAAAATGGTCTATCATCTTTTCCTTTTTTTCCTCGACATGACTCTCCTTATGTTTAAGATTACTTCAAGTACGAGGGCGACCGCAAAACTAACTGGCCTGGCACATTTTCTGTTTTACTGGCAACTTTTTTTTTGTTGTTTAAAAGCAATCTTTTATAAGCCATCTGTCAAAATTTCCGAAATATTTAATAATTATTTTTTTTGTTACAAGTGATTGAAGTAAACAAGTTTTATAATTTTTGAAAAATGGAAAATAAAGAGTTTCGTGCGGTAATTAAACACTTTTATCTGAAAGGTTATACCCCACAATTAATCAAAGATGAATTGGATTCTGTTCATGGTGATAATGCACCATCATACTCCACCGTGAAATCCTGGGTTCAACAATTTAAAATGGGTCGTTCAAGTATGGAAGATGAACAACGCTCTGGAAGATCGAAAACTGCTACTACTATTGAAAACATTAGAAAAATATTTAATGAAGTGACTAAAGATAGGCGAATAAAGCTCAGAGAACTTGTTGATATTGTTAAAATACACGAAAAACAAATTTGGAGTATTTTACATTATGAACTCCACATGAAAAAGCTATCCGCAAGATTGGTGCCGCGTTTGTTGACTTTGCCCCAAAAAATCGTCCGTTGGGCCAATTCCAAGGCGCTTTTAGCGATTTATCAGCGTAATCCAATAGAGTTCTTGCGCCGATTCATAACTGTTGATGAAACATGGATCCATCACTACATCCCAGACTGCAATGAACAGTCAAAACAATGGATAGAAGCTGGTAAAAGTGGTCCCAAGAAGGCGAAAACTGTTAAGTCAGCAGGAAAAGTAATGACCACAGTATTTTGGGATGCAAGGGGTATAATATTTATTGATTATCTTGAAAAAGGAAAAACTATAAATAGTGAATTTTATTGTGCATTACTGGATCGGTTGAGTGAAGAAATCAAGATAAAACGACCGCATTTAGAAAAAAAAAGTTCTTTTTCATCAAGATAATGCTCCTTCACACACTGCATTTTTAACTCAACAAAAACTGGCCGATTTACGATTTGAAATTGCTCCGCATCCACTATACTCGTATAGTCCAGATTTAGCTCCTTCTGATTATTTCTTGTTTCCAAATTTAAAAAAAATTCTCGGTGGCAAAAAATTTTCGTCCAATAGCGAGGTTATTGCTGAAACTGAGGCATATTTTGAAGGTCTTGAAAAATCTTATTTTTCGGATGGAATTAAAAAACTTGAAAAACGTTTGATGAAGTGTATTGAGTTGGAAGGAGATTATGTTGAAAAATAAATAATAATAATTCCAAAAAAAAACGGTTCTTTTTATGTTAGGCCAGTTACTTTTGCGGTCGCCCTCGTATGTAAGGAAACAGTTTTTTTGTCTTTGCTGACAATTTTTATCGTTAAACAAGTGCGGCCAGTGGATTTTTTGAAACAAAAATTTTTTGCTGAATGTTCGGATACTTCGTATTTTCTGCCGATACTTTAGTTACAATTACTGAACGTTACAGAGCAAAACTAACGTTCGGTTGTACTGATGGAACACTCGAGGTGCATTAAGCCCCTATTATTCGGTTGGCAAAAAATTCGGACAATCGCTTCGGATTACAAAAGTTATGTTGGACAAGAAGGCTGACTTTCTGTTGTAACCACCAAATGTTAGTTATCTTGATGAAACTTCCGTTAGACATACCATAAGATGATACTATAGTAATACAATTACTAATTTGCCGGATGAACTTATAGAATTAAGTTCAAATTATTGGTTGTCCTCACCGCCTGTTCTGTCAACTAATAGTTTTTGTTATAACTGTTCGTTATTATACATAGATAATAGATTTGTTGCCTCAACCCAAGTTTTTTTTTGCCAACCGAATGATTAAGTTTGCCTGAACCACAAAGTTTTCTTCAGTACAACCGAATGTTGGTTGGTGCACTGCAATTGTCAATAAATGAAACTAAATGTATCGGTAGAAGTGACAAATCCATTTTTTCTGGCTGTAAATATTGTAATTTTTTAGTCAAAAAATCTTTTTACTCATATATTTCTGTTACACTAAAACATAAGGATGGTAAAAGAGTGGAGAACTGACACTGACATGTATGTCAATCTCATGAACTTTTTGCACAAACTTGCGTACAGCAGGCAATGTGGTTGACTCATTTCGTCCAAAAAGTCCTTTTAATGAACATATTCCTTTGGCTATAAAGCACAAAGTTTAGATTATTTTCCACCGTTGTTTTTTATACAAGGGCTGCTATATGTGACAGCGCATAGAGAAAGGGACCTAAGGGTAAAAAAATCAATCAACATCTGAGCATCGAATAAGACCGATCCCATGCCCCAAAAGTGTTCCCTCCCACAGATATGCGCGTTTTGTGCAAGTGAAGACGACGATTCTAAGCGCAAATAGAAAGGGACCTAATCTTTAAAATGGCTCTCCTGAACAAAACTGGTTTTTAACCTTAGGTCCCTTTCTATTTTGCGCGTCACATATATATTTCTGGCCTAATAATGAAAATTCGAATGTTTATCATCAAAAATGGTTTTATTGTTTTTCAAAGTATTCTCCAGCATGATTTATACACTTTTGCATGCGCTCAAACCAATTGTCGAAGCACTTTTTCCACTCCGATTGCAACATCTCCAAAACATGGTTTTTGAACGCTTCAACATCATCTCCTGGCGACGAAAATCGTTGACTAAGCATTTTTTTCTTGATGTGCGGGAATAAGAAGAAGTCATTGGGTGCCAAGTCAGGGCTGTACGGCGGATGACCCATCAATTCGACATTTTGGCCGGTCAAAAAGGCGCTGGTTTGAGCCGAAGTGTGAGAGCTCGCATTGTCATGGTACACAATGATTCGTCTTCTCTTGTTCGTTTTTCGAATTTCTCCGAAGACTTCAGGCAAACAAATTGTGGTGTACCACTCAGAATTGGCCGTCCTATGTTGCTCAAGCGGAACAGTCGCCACATGGCCAGTTTTGCCGAAGAAACAGGCGACCATTTGCTTCTAAGTGCTTCTTCCACGAACAACTTTCGTTGGATTTGGCTCGTCTTCAAAAACCCACACGGACGATTGCTGTTTTGTTTCGGGCTCATACGCATAGATCCATGATTCGTCACCTGTGGCAATCTTATAAACGTCTTTTGAAGCACCGCCATCGTATTTTTTTAAAATTTCTTTGCACCAATCGACACGGGCCTTTTTTGATCGATTGTCTAATTGTGCGGGATCCAACGAGAACAAACCTGTTCATCCAATATCGAATGCCTCTATCTCACGGTATGTTACATGACGACCTTGCATTATCAGTTCACGCGCGGCATCAATGTTCTCTGACACAACGGGCGTTTTTGGACCTTCGCCTTTGAGCGAGCGTCGGCCACGATTAATTTCAAAAAATCAGTTTTTCACAGTGCTATAGGATG
This sequence comes from Hydrotaea diabolus, assembly GCA_963513945.1. NCBI lineage: Eukaryota > Metazoa > Arthropoda > Insecta > Diptera > Muscidae > Hydrotaea > Hydrotaea diabolus. The sequence continues at coordinate 17,004,887 of OY740720.1, read as the reverse complement.
GTGATTCACCAAATTGATCACTGTAAATAACACAAATGATACACGCAGAAAAAAGTATGGTTGTGGTATCAGCATCATACTATTGTTGGGTATATGGTTGTGGCACAACAATATTATGATCATCACAACAATAGAATGGTTCACACATAACCATACTATGATCCCCACAACAATATTATGGTTCTGGCAACAATAGAATTTTTCACACACAACCATACTATGATTCCCACAGCCATATTATTATTCACACTCAACCATACTATGATCCCCACAACCATATTATTATTTACACCCAACCATAGTATGATCCTCACAACCATAGTATGACTTACACACAACCATACTATCATCCCCAAAATTTTTTGTGAAGTTGTTATTCAACAACAAAGACTTTTATTAAGTTTTGTAAAAATACATTAAACTCTTAATAAAAGGAGTGATTTAATTAACAGTAAAAAAATATCATTTATTTATAACATTTCAGTTATACTAATCCGTAGAGTTTGTTTTGGAAAAAATTAATTTACATATAAAAGTACTATTATTGCGTAAGATTCGTAAAAATAGCATTGTCAAATTAAAAAAAAAATACCATTTTGCCGGTATGATTGCCGTTATTATATTATTGTTAACGTAAAACCCATGAAAACAATACTTTTGTCCCACCAACCATATTTATATTGTTGCTACAACCAAGTTTTCATTTCTAAATTTAGCAACAATACTATAGTTAGATTTCAACAATATTAATATTGCCGCAATCATACTATTGTCAAAATGAAGCTCAAAAAACAATACTATGGTTGCGACTTGTTGCAGAGAACATACTATTGTTGCCGTGACCGTATAGTAAACATATCTTTTCTTTGCGTGTAGTCGTACGTCAAAACGTTCTGAGTACGTTTATGCTAAAAAATGTCAAACTATAATATAATACTGACTTGCTGTCAAGATTTTGACAGGGCGTGATAGCTGTCACTGTTAAAACTATATATGATTCAAATAGAACCCACTGGATCCATCCACCCGATAGATACAAAAGAAACGATTTTTATATCTTCTACAAAATTAACTACACACCCCGTCATCCTGCACTGATTTGACAATCATTAGAGCAATGGCGAGCAGCAATTTCTCCTAATCAAATTCAATGTGTTTTCCGTTTGCAGTTTATAAATTTTTCAATTTTCTTTTTGCTCTCTCTCAAATGTTGAAAATTCTTTTTAAACGTTAGAAGACGATGATTTTTTTGTTGTTGTTGTTGTTACCATTGTTGTTGGCGGTGCTGTGACGATGGCAGCAATGTTGTTGTTTTTGCTACTTTTGAATAAGGTCATTTTGAATCTTTACTCGGACCATTTGCGATACCATATTGTGGTGGTGTTGACTCACATTTCGCATATTTTGCAATATCATTAAACTTAAACGAGGACAAGTGCGCCAGCAGCAGCAATTATGTCTGCCAGACACAGACCTGGACAAAAGAAAGTAACGGCAGTTGTTCACAGAGAAAACGTACGTTTCACCGGTGGAGTTACAGTAATCCGCGCTTAATTGCCTCCACTTTTAATTGCCTTTCACGCTTATTTGCCTTACTTTCGGAATCCCTGTTTTTTCGCTCTTTTAGCAGGAAAATCAACGGTAGTTACCCATTTCGTTTAAGTACTTAACTAAATGATCCTCTAAGATGTAATTAACCTACCTGTCGGGTATTAAAATACCCATGACATATCTCAAGTAAAAATTTAGTTTTTTTTCAACTTCTATGGTAAATTTCCAAATTTCATAAAAATCGTACGAGTCGTTCTATGGGCAGGTAGTAACGGGTTAAATTGCCCTCGCTTATTTAAGCTACCCCTAAATTTTTGATTAGTGTAGGTCCGCTTTTACGTAAATCTAACTGCTTACCATATAGTCAATATGTTACAGCGCATAGAGAAAGGGACCTAAGGGTAAAAAAATCAATTTTCTTTTTTTTTTCTTTTTTTGATGTGGACAACATCTGAGCATCGAATGAGACCGATCCCATGCCCCAAAAGTGTTCCCTTCCAGAGATATGCGCGTTTTATGAAAGTAAAGTCGTCGATTCTAAGCGCAAATAGCAAGGGACCCAATATTTAAAATGGCTCTCCTGAACAACACTTTTCATCAACTTATCACTTTTTTTTGATGTGGACAACATCGGAGCATCGAATGAGACCGATCCCATGCCCCAAAAGTGTTCCCTCCCAGAGATATGCGCGTTTTATGAAAGTGAAGTCGACGATTCTAAGCGCAAATAGAAGGGGCCTAATCTTTAAAATGGCTCTCCTAAACAAAACTAGTTTTTAACCTTAGGTCCCTTTCTATTTTGTGCGTCACATATGGACAAATTCAAGCAAATTTTACTACAAATCTAAATATTAATTTATTATGAAGATTTCACTGAGGATTCATGGACGAAGGTACCCAAAAACGGACCACTTATTTCAAACGTCTGTAGCGATGTCACGGTAGAAGGTATATTAGGTTCGGTGTGCCGTTAAAAATGTGTTTATGTACAAATTTCTGTAATCACCGACAAGGCGTAATTAATCATATTCCTGTGATTATCCATATATGGCAATTAACCGTATTCCTTTAATAGCACATATGAGTTAATTAAGCGTGATCCTGTAATTACCTTACCCTGTTAATCACCTTAGAAACCCTGAGATTTTTAACGAGAAAAGTAGAGGGGTTTACTGTACGAGTATTCTAATTTAAACAAAATGGTCTCTTAATTTAAAGCCACCATTGTACCAAAGCAACCCTATTATCGCCACAATAATTAAAGCTTTCGAAAGTCAAGGCATGTTGTAGGAACTGCCCTCTCGGGCAGCTGTTTCGTTAAATGAGATAAGCCATGTCTAATTTTATTAAATCTCAGATATTTTTGCCAACATGTTCCAGTCAGCGAAATCTTTGCAGTTGGATTCGTCCAACTCCGTTAGTGTCGGCATACTGCCCAAATTTTTCCAACAATTCTTCTCGAATACTCTTGGCGTTGATATATTTGTTCGCCGAGAGAGGGCTTTATTTTTGAGCTACGAGGGTTGATATTTTTATAAGGTGATCCATATAGAGGTATTTTTTCAGAACAAAAACAGAAAAAAATATCTTTATTGGTAATTTAAAAGGACATTTTATGGCATTTATTTTTTTAAATAATAATTACCTTCAAATGTTGGCAAACTGTATTATGGAAATGAGCGTTCGGTGAGAAATGGGAAGATCCGCTGTTTTCGACCAAAATTTTGTTCAGTGATGAGGTCCATTTCTGGCTCAACGGCGCAAAGTCAACAAACAAAATCGCCGCATTTGGGCTGAAGAGCAACAAGAAGAGGTTCAAGAGGTGTTATTATAGCCAGAGGAAACCACGGTTTAGTGCGGTTTATAAGTCATATTTTTTCAAAAATGATGATGGCCGGAACGTAACCGTGAATGGTGCTCGCTATCGCGCTATGATATCAATCTTTATGCTTCCTGAAATTGAGTCCTGTAATCTGGTTGAAAACTGGTTTCAACAGGACGGTGCCACTTGCCATACTGCTGCTCAAACAATGGATCTATTGAGAGGTCATTTCGAAAAGCAGCTAATTTCACGTTTTGGGCAGGTGAGTTGGCCGCCTAGATCGAGTGATATCAAATCTTTAGACATTTTTCTTTGGGGTTACGTAGAGTCCAAAGTCTATGCTGGCAAACCAGCTACGATTCAGGTTTAGGAAGCCAACATTTCTCGTGTCATTAAAACCATACCGGTGGAAATGCTCGCACGAGTCATCCAAAATTGGACCCTCTGAATGGAAACCCTGAGGCTTAGTTGCGGCCATCATTTTAAGGAAATTATATTCAAAAAATAAATGCCATAAAATATGCTTTCAAATTACCAATAAAGATTCCACACTTGATTAGAATTTTTATATTTTTGTGTTCTGAAAAAATACCTCTAGATGGATCACCCTATATTTCGGGTCCGGACAATACTAGTTTTCCCACATGCAAACTGGAACTTCCATTGGAAACTTTGACATTTTTTAGTATAACTTCACACAGAACGTTTTGTCGTTTGAGGGCGAATTGTTTTGTTTACCGAGTGTTGAAAAATTCATCTCAGTCAAAAAATGGAATTATCCCGTGAACATTTTCGTGCGATGATTTTTTACGATTTTCGGCGTGGGTTATTCAAACAAGAGTGTTTAAATCAACTTGTTTCGACTTTTGGCGATGAAGCACCATCGCAAACCACTGTTAATCGCTGGTACCAAGAGTTCAGTCTCGAACGCCGTTCGCTCCAGGATGAATTTCGTGAAGGACGTCCAACTTCGGCCACTTTGCCAGAAACCAAAGTGACGGAAGTTGGACGTTAAGCAAGACCGACATGTGACATACCGTGAGATTGAGGCATCCTTGGTCATTAGTATGACAAGCATCAACAAAAAACTGCATGTTCAATAGGCCGTGAAAAAATTTTGTTCTCGTTGGATCCCACATAATTTGACGAATGCTCAAAAAAAGGCTCGTATGGATTGGTGCAAAGAGATGTTGAAAAAGTATAACTGTGGTAGCTCAAAGGCAGTGTATAACATTGTCACAGGTGACGAATCATGGATCTATGGATTTGGCTCAAGACGAGCCAAATCCAACAAAAGTTGTTCGTGGAAGAAGTACATCGAAGCAAATGATTGCGTTTTTTTCGGTATAACCGGCCATGTTGTCACAGTGTCTTTAGTGGAACGTCGGAGGTCAAATCTAAGTGCTATACAACCATCTGTTTGTCGAAGAAATGAGGAAATATAATAAAAGAAGACGATGAGCTGAAACGATGATTCAGCTTAAACGATGAGCTATTTGACCACTCTATATGTCGAATTGATGGGCCATCCACCGTACAGCCCCGATTTAGCACCCAATGATTTTTTCTTATTCCCTAGCATCAAGAAAAAAATGAGTGGTCAACGTTTTTCAGCGCCCGAAGCAGCTGTTGAAGCGTTCAAAAATCGTGTTTTGGGGGTGCCTCAATCGGAGTGGAAAAAGTGCTTCGAAAATTGGTTTGTGCGCATGCAAAAGTGTATTGATCTTAAAGGAGAATATTTTGAAAAACAATAAAACCATTTCCAATGATAAATTATTGTGTTTTTATTGACGGACCCGAAATATAAATAGCAATCTTCGTGTTGTTAAAGCCCAAAATAGTACCTGCCTTTAAGGCTGACGTTAAGGTAAAACATTTTACTGGAGAATTTTTATCATACTGAGAAGTTTCCTTAAAAACCATCTATGACTTAGCGTATGAAGGCAAAAGCTCAAAAAAGGCAATAGGTTTTCTGTAGAAAAAAACAAAACTTTTGTCTTCAAAAGCCAAACCACTTTTGTCTCCAATATATCTTCTTTATATGATAAAACTTTTTAGAGTTAAATTGTAGCTTATCCACAAATAGTTGTAGGTAATCAGTTAAGTATCGGTCAAAGCAAAAACTGCTTTCTAATATTAAGAAATTTACCAGAATTTTCAACTCCAGTAGACAGTTAATTTTATCACTCCTTAAATATTTACAATTTTACTGGGGAAGTTTCATGATAGAGAGACATGCCATTAAAATCCTCTGGTGTTATGACTTGGCATATGAAGGCAAAAGCTCCAAAACTGCAATAGGTTTTCTGTAGAAAAAAACAAAACTTTTGTCTTCAAAAGCCAATCCACTTTCGCCTTCAATGGATCTTTTTTATATAATAACACTTTTAAGATTTAAGTTGTAGCTTATGCACAAATAGTTGCAAGTAATAAGTTATGTATCGGCCAATTTTTTAATACGAAGTAGGTGTCTAGAATTTGCACCTCCTGTAGACAGTTAATTTTATCACTCCTTAAATATTTACAATTTTACCGGGGAAGTTTCATGATAGAGAGACATGTCATTAAAATCCTCTGGTGTTATGACTTGGCATATGAAGGCAAAAGCTCCAAAATAGCAATAGGTTTTCTGTAGAAAAAAACAAAACATTTTTCTTTAAAAGCCAATCCACTTTCGCCTTCAATGGATCTTCTTTATATGATAACACTATCAACTTGGTGGCTTCTTAAGTGACTACATGGAATTGTTACACTCATTCCAGAGGAACAGAAGAAGCTCTTCCAAACCGCTTATATACGGACATCAATACATCGGCTTGCATGATTATCTGTACAGAGTGACATATTTTTTGGCTTGGTCATCGAGGACCCTCATCACATTGCACTCACTGTTACTTCCGGTCGTTTCATGTATTTCCACCGCAGCACTTTCGGCGAGGCATCAGTCGTTGCTCGGACAGTCCGTTTTGCAGCACAAAAGTTACATTTGGGCACTTATTTTCCGGTACAAGCAACTACGACGACCGGTAGCCCCGTCCCTTCGTACTCGCAGTTATTTAACACAATTTCTTTTTACTGGTTTTTAGCAGGCAAAGAAAAAAGCAAAAATAAAATGATTGTCCTTTTTTTGTTGCTGAACCAGTGACCAAAAATGCATTTTCGTTAGTTTGCCTGCAGCTGTGTTCACGGCATCTCCTGCTCTCGGTCCACCAGTGAAAATAGCAGCTGGAACACTTTGCACTTGTATTGGTTGCCACTATGGGAGCTCCTCTAAATGTGCCTGAATGTGGTGTTTATGCAATGTTGCTGCGACTCTTGCGTGTATCTCTTGTTTATTTGTGTGAGTTTCGAGAGAGAGAGAGACAGGGACAGGGAAGAAAAAACCGGCTGTCCTTTTTTTCTTGGCTGCAAGTGTTAATTTATGGTCACATTTAGTACCTACTCGGGTACCATGTTTGTTGCTCCATCCTATGCCAGGAGTGGTGCTCCAAAGATGGTTGTAGCTTGTTGCCGTCGTTTTTGCCATATACTTCATGTACTTATGCGTGTTAGTGTGTGTGTGTTTATGTGCCCGAGATTGTGTAGAGAAACTGTTTCCTGGCCTGCCCTAAAGTGTTCCTTTCTTTTTTGCATATTATCTTGTGTGGGCACCGAGAGCAAAGTGTTTGCCCACCCAACACCGATCTGCTCATATGTATGAGGATTTGCATGCGGGTTAGGCGCAAGGAGGAGGGTCTGGAAGCAACAATGTGCCTTTTTATGGGCTACAGATGGTAGCCCATTGTAACAGTGCCTGTAACCCTTTTTCCCCGTTGCAAATAAACTTTGACCTGTAGTTTTAAGTGAAGACAGGGCTACAGATAAATATGCTGTTGTTGTTATCTTTTTTTTCATGCAAAAAATCAACAACTTTTTAGACGAAATGTTCGGAAAGAATACACATACATATACTCGTATTTTTTGCTTCTAAAGTCATTGATTCGTTTATAAGTGGGATACTGGAAAAAGGAAACATTTAACCATCGACCTTTGGTGTACGTATACGAGTACATACGAGTACAATCTAATATATGCATATGTATGCGTTAGGTTTACCAAAGTTTTAGTTCTTTATTTGGCATACCATCATCGTCGTGGCGGAGAATAGAAATTGACTACATACGGCGTGACTTTATAGGAGCTTCCATGGGGGATAATATTTTCTATTTTTTTTTGGAAAAAACTCAAGGAAATTAAAACAGATTCCTATCCAAAAATGGACTTTTATATTGTATCGAACTTTTTTATTCTCTTGGGGCAACTATACGCACGCTGTTATGTGCCTGCATGTTCGCTATTAGAATTCGATTATTCAAACCCAAGTCAGGGTTTTCTTAGCTTAGCCGTCACCCATTTAAACAGCTACAATCGACCGTCGGTAATATCGCCTGAGCAGTTATTAAAATTAATTATATTAAGTAAAAATTATTTAAAAATGATTTTTTCGTCTCAGTACATGAAGAAAAAAAGTATGGTTGGGATGAGAATATTCGAAGAACATAATAATATTGTTGGGTATATGGTTTTGGCGCAACAATATTATGATCCTCATAACAAAACTATGATATAATACACAACTATACTACGAGCCCCACCACCATATTAGGATTCACACTTAACCAAACTATGACTCCCACAGCCTTGCTATGATCCTCACAACCATTGTATGTTGCACATACAACCTAAGTATGATCCTCAGAACCATAGTATGATTCACACGCAACCATGTTCTGATCCCTACAACCATACTATGACCAAAATTATTTATTTGGATTGGGTTTTGCCATTCAATAGCAATAACTTTTCTTAAGACACTATGGCAATACACCGTTCGGATAAAGTCATCTCATAGAATAAAAAAGTCTTATAGAAGCAAACAAAACCGATGCGATAACTCAAACTATAATGCCAAAAACCATGTTTTGAAAGCACTTTCAGCCGCCATTGACAAAACTTATGCCCGAGAGATTGACCCAAAAAATGTTGCAGTGTTAGTTAAAAATACATTAAATTCAAAACAATGATTTATTTAACAATAGAAAACATGACTACACGTTATTGGGTACCAGATCAATATTTCGTGCTGTTGCAAACGAAATGACAAATTTAATATACCATCTACCCTTCGGCAAAGGGTATACAATCCCGTTTAAAAATACTTAAGTATTTCATTTATAAAAAATCGTTCAGTTTTACGAATTCAAAGCAGTTTCTTTTAAATATTTTAAATTATGATAGATTTAAGATTAGAACCAAAATTCCACTTCTGTTGTAAATACACAACATTAATTTCGTCGGAAAGTCAGACGTCATTATGGCATCAGAGCTCTGAAGATTTATTGCTTTATGTTCGAATTTAAGTGTGAGAACATTCTTTTGGTCGTTAAGCCACCAACGGACAGAGGCTGATGAAAAGTGTAGACAAATTAGCTACCTTAGCGGCCAGCATCCAAATATGACTAAAATGTTATCATAATTCAAAGCAGTTTCTTTTGAATATTTTTTATTGAGATAGATTTAAGATTCGCAACAATAACATTGTTCTAAAACTCATATTTAAATTTATAAAAATTACATTCAATATTCGATATTGCATGAACACCTGGCCGTAAAAAAGGTTTGTTCTTGTTGGATCCCGCACAATTTGACAATTGCTCAAAAAAGGCTCGTGTCGATTGGTGCAAAGAAATTTTGAAAAAATTTGATCGCGCTGCTTCAAAAGACATTTATAAGATCGTCACAGATAACGATTCATGGATCTATGCGTATGGGCCCGAAACAAAACAGCAATCGATCGTGTGGGTCTTTGAAGACGAGCCAAATCCAAGGAAAGTTGTTCGTGCAAGAAGCAATTCGAAGCAAATTGTCGCCTGTTTCTTCGGCAACGTAGAAAAGTCAATTCTAAATGGTTCACCAAAATTTGTTTGTCTGAAGTCTTTGGAGAAATTCGAAAAACGAACAAGTAAAGACGAATCATTGTGCATCATGACAAGACGTGCTCTCACACATCGACTTAAACCAGCGCCTTTTTGACCGGCCAAAACGTCGAATTTATGGGTCATCCGCCGTACAGCCCTGACTTGGCACCCAAAGACTTCTTTTTATTCCCGCACATCAAAAAAAATGCGTGGTCAACGATTTTCGTCGCCAGATGATGCTGTTGAAGCGTTCAAAAATCATGTTTTGGAGGTGTCTCAATCGGAATGGAAAAAGTGCTTCGACAATTGAGCGCATGCAAAAGTGTATAAATCATGCTGGAGAATACATTGAAAAACAATAAAACTATTTTAAAGGATAAATATTCGCATTTTATTATTAGGCGAGAAATATACATAGCAGCCCTCGTAACCCGGATTTAAAAGCAAACGATAGTAGAGTTTGGGTTGCTATTTCATGGAGAATAGACTGATGTCTGAACAACGCTTGCAAACTATGCTGATTTATTTTGAAAAATAAAATTTTGTTAGTGAACGTTTTTGGAATGACAAACATCCAACTTGTGCCAGAAGTGGAGCCTTAAAGGCACTAAGTCAATGGACCCTAAATATTTTGTTGATATCAATTTTCGCAAAAAAAATAATTATGCCAAAGCTCTTTTTCGGCTGAATAAGTGTATATACAGCATTTGAATAGCTTGGTAAATGACAAAATGAATAAGCGCTCCACCATATGATTGAGGTTATACAAAGGCTACAGTTTGGCAGACAGGACTTCATGATGTCCTTAAGTTTAGGTTAAATTGACTGTCGATCGCTTTACACCCTTAGTCCTTTGACTATTGCAACCAAACTGTAGAGCCTATGTAAAGCTTTTCTGATTATAGGCGATTTGCTTAGATGTTTCGAAATGCAGTTGGAAGTTTGTATATTCCATTTGGGCTCCTCTTTACAGTTATCTACAATGTAACGGGTTTTCCAATAGGGACATAACAAGTTGTATCTTTATGTCAACGCATCCTTAAACACTTTTAATAATCGTCCCGCCCGGCAGACAGTGCGTGCAATAGTGGATAAATTTGGATTAAAATTTTCACTTTTGTATGTTCCGGCCGACGAAAATATATATAAATCCAGAATTCATCGAAAAATTATCTTCAATAAACAAAATATGCGTTATTGGATAGCAAAAAACCCACATGTTCTCGAAGAGACACAATTGCATCCGCAAAAAATGACTGTGTGGTGTGGTTGTCATACCCAAGGTGTGATTGGGCCGTATTTTTTAGTCGGTGAAAACAATCGTCATGTTACCGTCAATGGACAGCGCTATCGTGTTAGAAAATTATTTTTGGTCAAAATTGAATGAGCTTGACATCGACAATATGTGGTTTTAACAAGACGGTGCCACTAGCCACACAGCAAGCGTTTCAATTGATTTACTGAAAGGCAAATGGGGTGAACGTGTTATACCGAGAAATGGTCCGGTCGAATGGCCAACTCGTTGATGCGATTTTACGCCATTGGATTTCTTTTTATGGGGCCTCATCAAGTCTTTGGTCTATGCCAACAAGCCAACAACTTTAGACGAGCTCAGAGACAACATCCAACGCGAAATTGCCAAAAATGTCTAGACAAAATGTGTGCAAGAGTGGTGGAAAATTGGGTTCAAACCTAGATCGCTCTTGGTGGTCATAAAACCGAAATCGAATTTTATTCTCAAAGTGTAACATTTGCACTACACCTGAAGTCATTTTGAACCCTTTTTCTTAAATATTCTGTATTTTATTAAAACATATGTGACAGCGCATAGAGAAAGGGACCTAAGGGTAAAAAAATCAATTTTCATTTTTTTTTCTTTCTTTGATGTGGACAACATCTGAGCATCGAATGAGACTGATCCCATGCCCCAAAAGTGTTCCCTCCCAGAGATATGCGCGTTTTATGAAAGTGAAGTCGACGATTCTAAGCGCAAATAGAAAGGGACCTAATCTTTAAAATGGCTCTCCTGAACAATACTGGTTTTAACCTTAGGTCCCTTTCTATTTTGCGCGTCACATATATACAATTGTTGTATCCTTAATGGAAAACCCTGGGCGATTTCATTAAACTTTGATTTTATATACTAGTTTTTTTAGTTTGGCTCTTCAAAGGGGGCAAAACAAAACATTCATATTCAGCGTCTTACCATGGAATAGCCCATACGCGCAAGTATTCAAATTGAGAAAAATATGTAGAGCCGGAAAATATGCTACAAAATGCAATAAACCACTACATTGCTGCATGCACACATACACACACTTACATATATGTATAGAAAAAATACATACGTGTGTATGTAAAAACTTATACAGAATGGAATGAATATGAAATTCAACAAATATAAACGTATAAATGATAAAATGAGTGAATGGATGAAAAATGAATAAAGGAAAGGCAACAAGAATAAACAAACAACATTGAGTTGTACACTAGCACATCTATAAATGTGACACAGTGGGGAGAAATGATTTTTTTTTTGTTTCAAAATATTTACTATTTTCTTTATCTTTCTTTCTTTACAGTAACCGGTTAGAAACGATAGTTTTCAAATTTCTATAATTCAGAACCTGTAAATGTCGCCAGTGACATTCAACTTTCATAATATTCAGTAAGATTTGCCATTTCATCATGTATTCATTCATGTCTGCCGAATGTGTAGATAGAACCGAAATTTCAGTTCTGTTGTAAATACACAAGACTAAATTCTCTGGAAGGTCAGTCGTTTGTATGGCATCGGAGCTCTGAAGATTTATTGCTATATGTTCAAATTCAAGTGTGAGAACATTCTTTTGGTCGTTGAGCCACCAACGGACAGAGGTTGATGAAAAGTGTAGACCAATTAGCCACCTTAGCGGCTAGCATCGAAAAATGCCCACAATGTCATCTGAATTTGGTACCGCCATGAAGTCGACACGCCATGAGGATGGATTTAAGACTAGATCCGTAAAGGAAAATGCTGAAACAAGAATTGAAGCAGGACGGTCTTAGACAACACTGGGAGTTAGCTAATTGTGTGTTCGCTATTGGTCAAAAATGCGGCCAATAAATCATCCTCTCAAACGTGGTCCATTTTTGGATCAACGGCTACGAAAACAAGCCAATTGGCATTACTGGCGTGAACACTATAAGTGTTTCACATCATAACTGATTGACTGCCGACTGTTTGACTGTTTTATGTGGTCTATAACATTGGACCTTATTTCCTTCGAAATTAGAAAGGAGGTACCGTTGCCGTCAATGGTGCTTAATAAAAAATGATGTTACTAGACATTCTGTGGTCAGAGTTTGACAACCTCGATATATCCAAGCTGCGATTCCAACAAGACGACAATACCTGCCATACAAGCAATTCAACGCTCGATGTTTTTAAAATGAAAGTTCGACGACAGGGTGACTCACACCTTGCTTTCTTCAATAAGAGGGACCGTTGCCGTCAATGGTCGTCAATAAAGAAGGATGTTACACGACATTCGGTGGTCCATCGATAAGCTGCGATACCAACAAGACTGCAGTTCTTGCCATACAAGCAATTCAACGCTTGAAGTTTGTTAAGGGAAACTTTGTCGGCAGGGTGACTCACAATGTGCTTTCTCCAATAAGCCGACGGGTTCACGCGACATGATAGCCGCCGATTCTGTACACTTAAGTGAAGTCCTACGGTAGAAAAACATCCATTCATATCAACCAAGAGATGATACTGCCGAAATAACGCCGCACTTAAAAAAAACGGCGACATCCAAAATTGCCTCGACCGCTGAAAGTGCTGCTGGCGTACCCGAGGCAACCATTTGAATGATGTGCCCTTCCATAAATAATGGCATAGCACTAAAATATAGTCAGAATCATATGCACACAATTGTTTTTAAACTACATTCAGAGAACTGATTTGTTGCCACAACCGAATAATTGAGATTACGTGCACCTCGAGTATTTCATCAGTACAACTGAATGTTAGTTGGTGCTCTGGAATTTTTAGCTTTTTAACTGTAATATCGGAGCCACATTTCAAGTATTCGAACCTTCAGAAGAGAAATTTTGAATTAAAAAATCACATATCACACTTTTTTAATAAAAAAATTAAATTTTACTCAGATGCAAAAAACTATTTGCTTGCACAATTGAAGTTCTTATAGACCCGCATGACAAGGAAAAGATACTAGAAAAAACTAGATTAATCGATTGGCCTGAAGTAGGTAATAATCGAATTAAATTATTTTTAAAAAAAAGTACCATTTAACAACCCGATTTGGGTTATGATGAAGTTTTAGTTATTATAACTGATAAGTAGTTTCAACAACAAAATGTTTGCAAAACTAAACATCAAACCAAACATCAGTTGTGGCAACTGAATACCTTTTGACCGATCAATATGTTGTAAGTACACTACGATGATCATATTTATCATCTTGTGGTATTTCGAACCCACTATCCATTACGATAATGAACATATGGTGATTGCAACTAAATTCCTCTTTTGCAACCGAATCATTGTAGTTCCAACCAATTTTTTCTCTGTGTCTAGAATTTCTTCAACTATTATTTTAATCTGGTCTGCCTGTACCGAATATTTCTGAAAAATATTTCAAAAGTTACGTGATCCATCCTCGATCATCATTAAACTTATAATGGAGTTTATAAAAATTATTTTTTAACTACAACATTACCCAGCAAATCAAACCTTCAGAATTCGGTCAGAATTCTGTACGACAATCGGCAAAATGTTCCGATTTCGGTTCAGAATTCTTAGCGAGTTCGTAACGAAAAACATATGAGAAGGTTGACACGAATTCTGAACTACTTTTTTGAGGAAATTCTGATGTTTTTGCCGACATTTCGAACCGATTTCCGACGAATTCTGAACTGTAGTCTTGGGAAATTCGAAAGGAAATTTCGATTTCTTCTATCGAATTCTGAACTAATTCTGAACGACTTCGGTCAGAATTCTGGTATTAAGTCTTATTAAATTCTGATGTTTTTACCGATATTTCGAACCGAATTCTGAACGAATTCTTATGTCATGGTAAATTCGAATGTAAACAATCAAAAAGAAAAAAAATTCTACAAAAAAAAAGTTGTAAAATATTTTCAAAAAGCGTTCGGAAAAACGTTTAGTTACAAGCATGGGTGTCTGCAGTTTCGCAAGCAATAATTGTGCTGTAACTATGTTTAGTGGCTATACACTTAAGGGCAACCAGTTTTGCATTTAACGAGAACTGCCAGCAGTAGAATTTTCCTCCGAACACAATAAAAATCCCTCGCACAGCAAAGCTTACCAAACGTTCAGAATTTGAATTTGAAATATAACAATATCTCAGACAAACAGTTAAGAATTCGTTCAGAATTAGTTCCGACATGTCTGAACACAAGAACAACAGCTGTAAAATATGAAGCAAATAACAAAAATTTTAAACGAATAGACTACCTCAGATAAATAGTTCAGAATTCGTTGCGAGCTCGATAAGAGAAGTCTGAACAAAAAATTAATAAAAATCCCACAGACAATTCTAACAGAATTCGGGCCGAATTCGTTCAGATATTTCGGAACATAATAAATAAAAAATCCTCAGACAAATCGAACAGAATTTGTAATGATTTCGGTAAGAATTCTCGATAGAGTTCAGATATTGTTCAGAATTGTCTGATACCAGACATTGTCGGCAAATTTGGTTTACTGGGTACTAACAACTTTATTTATATTTCTTACAATCCCTCCCATTGTGCGTAGTAATATGCAAACATATTTGTGTAAGTGTTGGTTCATGTGTGTGTATGTGTGCTACGTTCAAAAGTTTCCGCGAAAAGCAAACATAGCGATATATTCACGAGAATAAAAAAATATAAACGCGAGGATACAATGAGAGGTAGGAACGGGGACCGAAGCTGCTGCATGGAACTGCCAGAAACCTGCAATGGCAGTGAAATTCCCATGTACAAATGTTAACGATACTGCCATAGTGCCAATAACGGCGGGATGTGTGTGTATAGGAATGTGTTGGCGCGGCCATGTAAGTATGTGAGTCGATGAGCCACAGCGGCGGAAAGGACATGGCCTTAGTAGGGCCTTATACGTACAAGGTATTCTCAAAAAGGTCAGACCATGTTTCATTCGCCTTAAAAACTTCTTCGAATTCAGCAAGTGCACCATAAACAGAGTGACCAGATACGATCTATAAGGATTTTTTTTATTAAAAAAGGACGATGGTAGATATTATATTGATTCTGGCTTTATTTTATTCAAGCGTTCGGTTCAAAATGTGCGAATTCCTTTCAACAATACTTCTACTTAAGTCCCACAACATGCCATTAAGGAACAAGGGGAAACTTCTACCCAATCAGTGAGCTCTGCACCGGGACCTACTGTTTAACGCCGGCTAAAGCATTTTGTAGAAACGTTTTGACATGGCTTAAAGATAAATCTCTTGCTCGTAAAGCCGCCGGCATTTACGATTAAGAAACCCGCCACTGAAAAATTTTTAGATATTCTTACCCGGACTTAAACCTAGGTTAACTGGCATTATAGTCCCACACACCTCCAATACACCACAGCGGTGCGACAATAGCATCTTGAATACCGACTTAAAGCTTCTCCAAAGTAGTTGGTTTGAAAGCGAAGGCTGGGGACTAGTCCTGAAAAAAAAACGATTATAGTCAGACCTCGCGGCCAATTCATGAACACTAGCGGTGAGATGACGCAGACGCAAATTTCGCCTTCGCATCTTTTAGCGTTGTGTCTCTGAAATAACATAGAGCTCTATCTTATTCACCACATAAATTAGTTTAATATTGCTCCATACAAGACACCGAAACTCCAACCAAATATTCCAGTGCACATTTGGTGGACATAAGGCGTTGCACAGTGGGGTCAGATTGAACAAATGGAATTAATTCAGCCGATTCTAAACTAACAGTCGGATTTTGATCAAATGTCACACACTTATAGAAGAGGTGTATTCGAGCTTATGATTTGAGTATGGGTCCTCCACGATACGCAGGGGCGGAGCTACAGGGCCCCTAAGGCACCTCGAGTTTATACAATTTTAAAAAGCTTGTCACTTTTGTATTTGTAATCCGATTTGAATGATTTTTTTCTGCTATAGAATCTGCTAGTCGAGACCTACAAAAAAGTGTGCTATACCTATGCATTATCTTTTGTTGTTTTAAAAACAACAAAAATTGCTACATGTGACAGCGCATAGAGAAAGGGAACTAAGTGTAAAAAATCAATTTTCATTTTTTTTTCTTTTTTTGATGTGGACAACATCTGAGCATCGAATGAGACCGATCCCATGCCCCAAATATGTTCCCTCCCAGAGATATGCGCGTTTTATGAAAGTGATGGTAGACCAAATATACACGTATTTAAATCTCTTAAATGGCTCTCCTGAACAAAACTTTTCATCAACTTTTCACTTTTTTTGATGTGGACAACATCTGAGAATCGAATGAGATCGATCCCATGTCCCAAAAATGTTCCCTCCCAGAGATATGCGCGTTTTATGAAAGTAATGGTACACCAAAGATACACGTATTTAAATCTTTTAAATGGCTCTCCTGAACAAAACTGGTTTTTACCCTTAGGTCCCTTTCTATTTTGCGCGTCACATATAAAGAAAATAAAAATTGCTAAGATATACTCTTCGAGTAAACAGTTATAAGCATTTAAGATACATTTAGGATACCTCTTTTAATCAAATCGACTTAATCAAAAATCGACTGTTAGTTTAGGAACGGCTCTCTTATTCGGCATGTCTGCCGAATGTGTAGATAGAACCGATATTCCAGTTGTGTTATAAATACACAAGACTAATTTCGCCGGGAGGTCAGTCGTCATTATGACATCAGTGCTCTGAATTATTATCATTTTTTTAATCTCATCCCAATGTGCGATGTCTATGATCATTCGTCTTCAATTTTGACAGCAGTTTTTGGGTCTTTACTGGTAGTTCGAAATCCATGCAAGAAATAAGCCGGATTGCCTCTCTGGCAATGTCCAGTTGAGTTCATCGGCAGCAAATCGATTTTTATATAATATTTGATTTTGTAGATTTTTCATTTATGGCTGCTTCTCTGTTTTCATCACTTCGCACAAATCTCTCTTTGGTTGGAGACTTGGAAGCCAAAAAATTTTACACTTAAACTTTTTTACGGAGCAAAGAATTGCCGACGCACTGAAGCCATGATGACGACCGACCTCAGGACGTATTTTACGATGCATATTTACAACTTTGTTTCACGCGTCTGAAAGGTGAAAAACGATGTCTGAGGAAATGGCAAACCTTAGTGAATATTTTAACAAAAGAGTGGCACATTTGACGGTTTAAAAAATATAAAAATTGAAAAAGCTATCATTAACAATTCTGGTCAATTTTAAAAAACAGTTGGTAGTTTGGTTTGCCCGCCGTGGTAACACGATCGACCTCAGAACGTATTTAACGCTGCATTTCTACAACTGTATTTTACACGGCTGAAAGCTCAAAAAACAATGTCTGATGAAATGGCAAACCTTAGTGAACATTTTGACAGAAGAGTGGCACATTTGAAATATAACAATCAAAAGAAAAACAAGTATAACTAACTGGACATTCTTTACAAAAAAAATTGCCAGGTTGGGTGGCCCGCCGTGGTGTGACGTTTTGTGAGCGCCACTTTCACACAAATACCCCTGGCTTAAAAACGAGTTAGAAAATTTAGAGAAATTCTTTAGCGGCGGGCTTACCACCAACTACTTTACGAGTAAGCGTTTAATCTCTAAGTCATGTGGAAGCTCTTCTAAAAAAAAGAATTCGCCGTTCGAAGCCGTCGATCAGTGAGTATATGACATATGTCGTTCACACTTTTCTGCTTTGTAGATGGGCTTACCACCAACTACTTTACGAGTAAGCGTTTAATCTCTAAGTCATGTGGAAGCTCTTCTATAAAAAGAACTCGCCATTCGAAGCCGTCGATCAGTGAGTATATGACATATCTCGTTCACACCTTTCTGCTTCCAAGATGTTCCTATTTTATCCTTAATCGAGTGATGAAGGGATATATAGATATTGTATACAATTAGACATTGAACAGGGATTAACCCGCTCAAGAGCTCTTGAATCTATATTTAAATAGGAGACAAGTTTTTAACCAAATAACAAAGTGACATTGATATTCGTAGGCTGCACACTGCTTTTATCGCGATTTAGGTCCGTGACAACCCTCTTTAGAAAGCATCGCAGCAATTGTTGTTTTAGCGCTATCTAATGAGATATTTGTACTAATATATTTTGAAATGTCTCCAAAGGCCTTCCAGAATGTATCTCATTTTTCGCAGTCCTTGCTAGTGCGGCCCTTGCATTATGTTTGTTGGTCCGTGCAAGAAGTGTTTGTTTGAATATTGCAGCGATTTATTGCATTATCAATAAAGTGAATAAATTTTGAGGTTATTGTGGCGTGATAACGTTTTAAGCACACACACACACACTCTGAACACATACTCCTGTCCTCTGGCACACACACACCCACCCACAGACGTAGACACAAGTACAAAATGAAAAATATTATCCGTAACTGACCACGACAACAAAATGCGCGCGCCCGAATGAAACACAACTGAAATCGAAATGTACACGCATTGACAGCATTTAACACAGTAACAGTGCACAGTGGTACGAAATCGAAAACCGATAAAAAAAATGATTGTTGGTATACACATAATAAAATTTTTTGATTTTTTTACTAACTAAAGTTTTGTATTCGTCTGTACTTCTTACGTTCTTCAACATCCCATTAAGGAACAAAGGGAAACTTCTCTCGAATTAGTGAGCAGTGTAAGAGTCACTTCTTGTACTAACAGACCGGGACCTACTGTTTAACTCCGACTCACTAAGGCTTATGCATTTTACAAGAGATAAATCTTCTACTCTTAGTTGCCGGCATTTACGTCAGTGCAACCGATTGTTATTTGAGTTACTGTAGAAGTGTGAAAGTATCAATGGGCGTGTTCTGTTGGTACTCGTTTATTAAGCAAGTAAATTGTTGCTAAGGCGATAACTTCAAAACTTTTTGAGATTATTTAAATTTCTTTGTGTACGAGCCATAAAGCCAATCTCGTGCATCACAAACCGTTTGATTTGAAAATTTATAATTTGTAGAAAAAAGTTATTCAAGAAAGAAATAATAATAATGGGTGATCCATCTGGAGTTTTTTTTTCAGAATAAAAAATAATATAAAGGACATTTTATGGTATTATTTGTTGAATATAATTTCTTTTAAATGTTGGCCGCAACTACACCTTAGTGTTTCCGTTCTGAGGGTCCAATTATGGATGACTCGTTCGAGCATTTCGACCGGTATGGCTTTAATGATCCAAAGAAAAATGTCTAAAGTTGTGTTATCACTGTCCAAAACGTGAAATTAGCTGCTTTTTAAAATAAACTATCAATAGATCCATTGTGGCAAGTGGCACCGTCCTGTTGAAACCAAGTGTCGTCTAGATTACGGGCTTTAATTTCAGGTAGCAGATCGATAAGATCGATATCATTGCGCGATAGCAAGCACCATTCACGGTTACGTTCCGGCCTTCATCATTCTTGAAAAATATGCACCGATGATTCCACCAGCTTATAAACCGCACCAAACCGTGGTGTAAAGGCACCTTTGGAACCCCTTCAACCCAAATGCGGCAATTTTGTTTATTGACTTTGCCGTTGAGCCAGAAATGGGCCTCATCAAAATTTTGGTCGAAAACAGCGGATCTTCCCGTTTCTCACCGAGCGCTCATTTCCATAAGACTGTTGCCAACATTTGAAGGTAATTATTTTCAAAAAAATAAATGCCATAAAATGTAATTTCAAATTACCAATAAAGATTCCACACTTGATTTGAAATTTTATATTTATTTTTGTTCTGAAAAAAATACCTCTAGATGGATCACCCTTTATAAGTGAGTAATAACTGATCTCGCTTAAACTGAAGGTTATTCTAATAAACTTTCTTCCCAAACACTTTAAATTTTCTAAACAAACGGGTTTAAACGCAAATTGTCTATAGTTTTCAGTAAAAAAATCATTTTTATATTTTTGTACAGTGGTTTGAAGTTATCGCGTATGCGAACTACTAAGCAAGTTACCATTTGAACACGGCTAATAGCTCTGATAGTAAAACAAAGTTGAACATAGCACAACCTGTGTTTTACAAAATTCAACACAGTTCAACATCTTTCAAACAATCAATAAGGGGTTTAAATACGCGTAATTTCCGTTTTTTCAAAACGACACAATAATTTATACTTCTAGCAATATGTATCGCAATTTTTATTTGTTCTAATTTTAAAAGTTTCGATTCTGCTACAATTGCTTGAAACCACTGTACTTCGTGTAAATGGTCCAACATATTGCCATACTGTATATACAGCCATGAACATACAAATAGGGTAACTCGAAGTTCTTTTAAAAGCAACAAATATAAAGTATGGCAATATGTTGCACCATTTACAGTGGTTTCAAGCAATTGTAATCCCATAGCACTCCATAGCACGATGAGGAATATCTTTAAAAAACACCACTAGTACAAAATTGTGCTTATTTTAAAAGAAACATAAAAGTAAATTTTCAACAATCAAAAATTTTTTGTTTTATTTTATTATTTTTTTATATATCCGTTTAATATACAAAAAAACTGCAAATAGTTCACTTAGAAAATTACAAAAACAAAAAGTAAATAGGTTCATTGATTTTGAACCGACCAAAACACAATTTTAAAGTAAAAAAAAACAAAAAATTTCCGATGAAACGCAGAGGCTTTAATTAAACTTCAGCCCCTTACCAAGAGCTCGATGAAGCCCGCACCGCTAATCCTTAAAGTGGTAGTTGCATTATTGGATACCCAGTGCTATGGAGCACGTAAAACAAACATTAATCTGTCCCACAGTGCATAGGTCGAACCATTTTCTGGTATTACATATTTTGTGAGTGAGACATTTTTAAAAAAATTGTTTACACTTTTATATTATCACTTACAAAGCACTTTTCGTGGCTATTATTGAAATCTGCAGTTGACTCTTTTTTCCCCGCAGCTATGGTTGACATTTCTCGTTTAAGACGATTAACCATATTGTCTTAAATTGGAAGGCGTTGCCAGATTCACAATAATTTCAAGCTTACTTACTTGGGTCTTACAACATCCCATTAAGGAACAAGGGGGAACTTCTCAGTGAGCTGTGTACGATTCAATTCTTATACTCACTGAATGGGGTCATCAGCCTAGAGGTATTTTTTTCAATAGGTTTCTATCACAGATTACACGTTAAACTTTATTTTTTATTTTCAGTATTGTTTGCCATTTTATCATGAAAAGACTTACACCGTGAAAACCAGGGTTTGGTGCGTTTCATGGGATGGTGAAATCATCGATCCATATTTTTTCAAAATTGATAATGGCCGGGACGTAACCTTGAATGGTGCTTGCTATCGCGCCATGTTATCGGATTTTTTGCTACCTGTAATTGAACCCCTAATCTTGCCGACATTTGGTTTCAACAGGACGATGCCACTTGCCATACAGCTGCTGCACAAACAATGGATCTATTGAGAGGTCAGTTTAAAGATCAGCTAATTTCTGGATGGAATCTTGGACCGGTGAGTTGGCAGCCTGAGTTGCAGTTAGACTTTTTTCTTTTGAGCCTACGTGAAGTCCAAAGTTGGAAGCCAACATTACGCGTATCATTAACGCCATACACGAAGGACTCCACGCTTGATTTAAATTTTTGTATTTTTTTTTATTTTGAAAAAAATACCTCTTGATTGATCACCCGTTATTTAACGCCGAGGTGGCAACTCGCCGCTAAAAATGGTTAGATGTTCTTTCCCAGGGTTGAACCTGGCTATAGTCGCAATATATTTATAAATTTGTCAGAATTTTTGAAAAATTTGTACAGTTTATTATTGACCCTACTTTTTTGTTCGTGACTGTAGGTATCTGGGAATGCGCACGTGTGGGTATGTGTGCAATTGAGCATTTGTGGGAGCTGGTAAAAGTGCAAAAATATTGTTAAAACAGTTGCCATTTTATTCGTGGCGGTTATATTTATTTGTAAATGTACGCGTACACACATCCATATCTCGCGTACATTGTTAACATCACATTTATTGTTATTCATAATGTAAAATTGTTGTGTTAATTAAAACAGAGAACAAAAAACAAAACAGCAACAGCATTTGTGGGAATCCTTCCCCTGCCGCATAGACCTTTCCCCGGCTCAAGCTTTTTGAAATTATTTTTTCCAGTTTTTTTTGTTTTTGTTTTCAACACATTCATTTAAATCATTTATTTAACCATTTTCACTACTGTTGATATTGTTGTCTTTCTGGGTTGATAAATATTACGGCCAGGAGCAGCATCATTGCCATCATCAACAGCAACAATACCGCCAACAACAACATCATGATCATTTTAGCTACCCGCTTGTCTCGGTGTTCTTTTTATTTTTGATTTTTTTTGTTTCTTTGTTGGCATTTTATCTGTAAAAAACGTTGCTCTGGCGTACTGGCGTGTCGGTGCGTCGTGGAACTTATGTGTTGTTGAGTTATTAAACTGATAATATGCTGCCAACACTGCAATTAACTGATTGCAAACAACAACAACAACGTGTAGCATTACGGCAGCAGCAATTCGTTGCACATTTATTTAACCATTTTCATAATATTCGCATCGTATCAGCCAAACCATCAACGAAAAAAAAAACGTAACATATGCTTGCGATTTTAATCGGGGGAAAAACCCCACCTCCACAAGCTGAAAATTCTACTCTTTCATGTTTAAGTAGGGCATTGAGTTTCCCCCCCAACAAATTTATATATTAAAACTTTAAGCATTTCAAAGGGATTTTTATGTAAACTCACGGTATGTTCGACACTTTAACTTAATGTGGTTCAATACAATGCGATAAAAGAAATAATGCAAAATTTTCTCACGCGATTTCGGACTTATGACCTCAGTATGTATCGTATTAAGAAAACTCTTGCTAACCGTTTGGCCTATAAATGCAATGAAAACTATAAACGTATTGGATTTAAAATTTAAATACTCGTATAAGCAAAAATCGTTTTCAGACTGGCATAACTACTTAGTAGGGACATAAATACTGTAGCAACATTGAACACACCCATTTCAATAGTAGAACTGAACATACCCCGTTAATGTCATATGGGTTTTGAAAGCTAACATCAATAGCGTTAGTCTGTAACAAAACGCTCCGGCCACTAGGGATAATCGCATGTTCGTCTACCGATGCATAAAACTGTTTGAGGAGACTGGAGATGTAAAAGACCACCACCGGTCGGGCCGCCCACGCTCTGTTCGAACACCGCATGTCATCAAAGCCGTTAAATCCAGAATTCACAGAAATCCGCTCCGAAAACAGAAAATCATGGCCCATAAGATGAATATCACGCAAAAGTCCATGAGTTGAATCATTAAAAAAGACTTGGGACTTGGGGCTTTCAAACGACGTAAAGGACATTTATTGACTGCGGAATAAATAGGATTGAAAAATGCAAACGTCTTTTGGTGAAGCTCGCTGATAACTTGCACAGAAAAATTTTGTTCACCCATGAAAAAATTTTTACCGTTCAGGAAAAATTTTACAAGCAAAATGATAGTCTATGCGCGGTCATCTAAGGAAGCATCTGAACTGATCCCAAGGGTGGAAAAGGACCATTACCCAGCTTCAGTCATGGTTTGGTGGGGTGTCTCTTATGATGGGGCCACTGACCTGCATTTCTGCGAACAAGTAGTCAAAACATCGGCCAAAGTTTACCAAGAAACCGTTTTGGAAGCTGTTGTGAAGCCTCTTAACAATTCCCTGTTCCAAAACCAGCCATGGACTTTTCAGCAGGATTCAGCGCCGGTCCATAAGGCTTAAACGTCCCAGGCCTGGCTTCGAAACAATTTCCCAGCGTTCATTTCCTCTGAAGAATGGCCC
The DNA here is from genome assembly GCA_963513945.1 of Hydrotaea diabolus. Classification (NCBI taxonomy): domain Eukaryota; kingdom Metazoa; phylum Arthropoda; class Insecta; order Diptera; family Muscidae; genus Hydrotaea; species Hydrotaea diabolus. The sequence goes on along the minus strand of OY740720.1, from coordinate 16,980,540 downwards.
TCATGCAGTCTAGATCTGAACCCATCGGATTACAAATTGTGGACGGTTTTTAGAGGACAAGGCTTGTCACAAAAGATATCCCAACATTGGATCTCTTAAGACTTCTTTGGTTCGAGCTGTGGCCAGTTTTCCAATGGACAAGGTTCATGCAGCTATTGACGATTGGCCAGTGCGACTTAAGGCGGACATTTCGAATCCTTTTTGGATACAACAAACATCAATAAATATACTTTATTAAAAAATATTTGGTCCAAAAACATTCAGTACTTTTTATTTTACAGCATAAAACGTGTGTAACAGTATTTATGTCCCTACTAAGTACAATCAGTGAAAAAATTAGTCGGAAATCGGTTGGAACTACTAAAATTCCGCTGCAAAAAAAAGAATTTCGGTCGCAATCACCAATGTGTATCTTAATGATCGCACGAAAATGATAAATATGATGAATATGATCATCGTTTTGTAGACGAATCAAATTGATCGGTTATACCAATGAAGCGCATAAAATTTATTGAGTTGCCATATCTGGTGGTTGTGGCAACCAATATCGGGTGATCAAATCAAGTGTGGAATTTTGATTGTTCATTCGAAAGCACATTTAATGCCATTTATTTTTTTGAATATAATAACCTTCAAATGTTAGCCATAAATTCGCCTTAGGGTGTCAACTTTGAGTGTCCAATTACACAAGGGAGAAAAATGGAACTTTTTGTGTGTTGGTTGGAAGTCTATAGCAATTTTTTACTAATTTGAGGTCGCTGATTTTAAATCTAATCTCAATTTATCTCCATCAGCTCAAATTTTTCAGTTACAGGTACTAATCGTATTTTCGACTTTTTTCCAAAAATTAAAAGATCAAAAAATCATAAATTATTGTAACAGGCCGATTTTTAAAATTATTTCTGTTTTTTAAAGATGTAGTTGGCACCTTTGAAAAAAAATCAATTTTTTTAATATCACCAAAAAAATGACCGAGTAATGGCTGTACGAGGGTTGCTATATATATTTCACTAAGTGTTGCCTGGCGCCATCTGACATTTCCATTGGAAAGTTTTCAATTTTTAAGCATAAACGTACTCAGAACGTTTTGACGTACGACCATCATTTGTGTTGTTTACAGTGACTTGAAAAAATCAATTTGACAAAAAAATGGAATAAACTCGTGAACATTTTCGTGCGTTCATTTTTCACAACTTTTGAAGTGAATTATCACGACAAGAGTGCATCGATGAACTAAAATCTTTGTATGGTGATGAAGCACCATCCCATAGCATTGTGAAATACTGGTTTAATGAAGTCAATTGTGGCCGACCCTCGCTTAAAGGCGAAGGTCGTCGAAAAACGGCCGTTGTGCCAGAGAACTTTGATGCCGTGCGTGAACTGATAATGCAAGATCGTCATATGACATACCGTGAGATAGAGGCATCCTTAGGCATTTCTTCCACCAGCATACATTCGATATTGCATGAACGCCTGGCCGTAAAAAAGTTTGTTCTCGTTGGATGCCGCACAAAAAAAGGCTCGTGTCGATTGGTGCAAAGAAAAAAGAAATTTTAAAAAAATACGGTCGCGGTGCATCAAAAGACGTTTATAAGATCGTCTAAGGTGGCGAATCATGGATCTATACGTATAAGCCCGAAACAAAACAGCAATCGACCGTGTGGGTCTTCTTAGACGAGCCAAACCCAACGAAAGTTGTTCGTGGAAGAAGCACTTCGAAGAAAATGATCGCCTGTTTTTCTGCGGCAAAACTGGTCATGTGGCGACTGTTCCGCTAGAGCAACGTAGGAGGTCAATTCTGAGTGGTACACCACAATTTGTTTGCCTGAAGTCTTCGGAGAAATTCGAAAAACGAACAAGAGAAGACGAATCATTGTGCACCATGACAATGCGAGCTCTCATACATCGGCTCAAACCGGGGCTTATTTGACCGGCCAAAACGACGAATTGATGGGTCATCCGCCGTACAAACCTCACTTGGCACCCAATGACTTCTTTTTATTCCCGCACAACAAGAAAAAAATGCGTGTTCAACGATTTTCGTCTGAAGATGCTGTTGAAGCGTTCAAAAACCATATTTTGGAGGTGTCTCAATCGGAGTGGAAAAAGTGCCTCGAAAATTGGTTTGAGCGCATGCAAAAGTGTATAAATCATGCTGGAGAATACTTTGAAAAAATAAATAAAACCACTTTTGATGACAAATATTCCCATTTTCATTATTAGGCCAGAAATATATATATAGCAGCCCTCGTATTGCCTATTTCAACATGAAAAAAAAATTCTCATGAAAAATTTTTGAAGAATGTTGACAATCGTTGATTTAAATTTGAAGTTTATAGAATAATTTTCAAACGCAAAAATGGAAACTACAGGGTGGACGATTTAACATTTTACATTTGAATCGGCTGTAAAAGTACTGATAATTTCTAGTTTTATTGGAAAGTTTAAACTTTGTTATTTAATAACAGAACACAATATCATTCATATGACTACCACAACTGGATCAGCAGTACCTCATCCGATCAACCCAATTTTTTAGTACATTTTATTTAGTTTCGGGTGGAATCTCTTCAGTGAAAACTTCGATTTCTTGTTTCAACGCTTCAATTGTCTGTGGATGCTTTGCGTAACAATTATTATATGTGACGCGCAAAATAGAAAGGGACCTAAGGATAAAAAAAAAAATCAATTTTAATTTTTTCTTTTTTTGATGTGGACATCATCTGAGCATCCAAGGAGATATGCGCGTTTTATGAAAGTGAAGTCGACGATTCTAAGCGCAAATAGAAAGGGACCTAATCTTTAAAATGGCTCTCTTGAACAAAACTGGTTTTTAGCCTTAGGTCCCTTTCTATTTTGCGCGTCACATATACAGAAAATAAACCAAAGGGCTTTAATCGCAGCTTTGAGGCGGTCAATTGATTTCACAATTTCGGCCGATTAATCGATTTTAGAAAACAGTGCGTAAAATATCGATTATTGCTTTGGCTGTGTGACATGTGGCCCCGTCTTTTTGAAAACAAAAGTCCATATCATTCTCATTATGGAAATGAGCGTTCGATGAGAAATGTTTTTCGTGCGCTTAGAACTTTTTGGCTCAACGAAAAATTGCCGCATTTGGGCTGAAGAGCAAACAGAAGAGGTTCAAAAGGTGTCATTATACCCAGTGAAAACCACGGCTTGGTCCGGTTTATGGGCTGGTGGAATCGTCACCGTGAGTGGTACTCGCTATTGCGCCATGATATCGGACTTTTTGCTACCTGAAATTGAAGCCCGTAATCTTGGGTTTCAACAAGACGGCGCCAATTGCCATACAGCTGCCGCTCAAACAATGGATCTATTGAGAGGTCAGTTCGAATAGCAGCTAACGTTTCACGTTATATCACAACTTTAGACTTTTTTCTTTGGGGCTACGTTTAGTCCAAAGTTTATACTGAAAAATAGCTACGAATCAGGTTTTGAAAGCCAACATAACGTGTGTCATTAACGCCATAGCGGTCGAAATGCTCGAACGAGTCATCCAAAATTGTTGTAGCCCACATTTGAAGAAAACTTTATTTAAAAAATAAATACGAGTACATAAAATGTCTTTTCGAATGAACAATAAAGATTCCACACTTGATTACATTTTTTTATTTGTTTTTAATTTTGAAAAAAATACATCTACTTTGATCACCCGTTATAACGTGTAATAGATTAAAAGGACCCTAAATTTTACGCTTTTAAAAGCGTCAAGAAACATTTTAGGTTGACTCGATCTTATACACAAGAAAAAATTAAAAAGCAGTAATATGGACATAAAATATATATTTAGTTTTTTTTGTAACATTTTAAAGAAATTTTTCTGAGCCGCTGTAGTTTTTCCATTGAGCTTTTTAAAAATAACAATTAAAGTAATTCAGTAATTAATTAGATAAGCTTGAGGTATGTATTGTTTTTATAAATATATATATTTTTCTTGTTTTTTAAGTCGTAGTGCAGTACGAAATGTTCAGTAATTAATTAGATAAGCTTGAGGTATGTATTATTTTTATAATTATATTTTTTTTTCTTGTTTTTTAAGTCGTAGTGCAGTACGAAATGTTCAACTCTTGTGACGTTTGATTATTGTCACTCTTAAGGGACGGATATCGAAATTATAAAAGCCAATTCTGACCTCAAACTTTTCTTTTTAATTTTTGATTTACTTTGAAAGTTGAACAAACCGACAAACGAATATTTAATTAAAGTAAACTTTTCTTTATTTAAATATTGTTGCAGTCAAAAATAGTTTTCGTTCTTCGGAAAACACCCTTGGGTATCCTGCAACACATTTCTAATCTTTATTTGTCTTTGTCTTGTTTAATAATAAAAAAAAATGTGTGGAATTACGCCATGCTCCAAATCAAGCTGTCGAAATAAAAAATCGTCTAACTGTCAATCAGTTTAGCAGCCTAATTGCCTTAATCAAAACGAAAATTTACGTTTGTGAATCAGGGTCGATAGTTGAAAATGACACGTATTAGTATAACCTCTACTACACCGTGGTTTGAAGTATTACAGTTAAGAGCTCATGTTTGTAGCTCCCGATACTAAGAAATACCTCATGTTTATAGTAAGTATGGACATAAATACTGTTACAACATTGAACACACCCATTTCTATAGTAGAACTGAACATACCCCGTTAATGTTTTGAAAGCTAACCTCAATAGCGTTAGTCTGTAACGGGATTTTAAAATTGTTTCCACTTTCAAGTGGTATTTTCAAAACGTTCGTCTACCGATGCATAAAACTGTTTGAGGAGACTGGAGATGTAAAAGACTGCCATCGGTCGGGCCGCACACGCACTGTTCCAACACCGCATGTCACCAAAGCCGTTAAATCAAGAATTCACAGAAATCCGCTCCGAAAACAGAAAATCATGGCCCATAAGATGAATATCACGCAAAAGTCCATGAGTCGAATCATTAAAAAAGGCTTGGGACTTGGGGCTTTTAAACGACGTACCGGACATTTATTGACTGCAGCTTTAAAAAAAAATAGGATTGAAAAATGCAAACGTCTTTTGGTGAAGCACGCTGATAACTTGCACAGAAAAATTTTGTTCACCGATGAAAAAAGTTTTACCGTTCAGGAAAAATTTAACAAGCAAAATGATAGAGTGTATGCGCTCACCTAAGGAAGCATCTGAACTGATCCCAAGGGTGGGAAAAGGGTCATCACCCAGCTTAAGTCATGGTTTGGTGGGGTGTCTCTTACGATGAGGTCACTGAGCTGCATTTCTGCGAACAAGGAGTCAAAGCATCGGCCAAAGTTTACCAAAAACCTGTTTTGGAAGCTGTTGTGAAGCCTCTTAATAATTCCCTGTTCCAAAACCAGCCATGGACTTTCCAGTAGGATCTGCGCCGGACCTTAAGGCTAAAACTTCCCAGGCCTGGCTTCGAAACAATTTGCCAGCCTTCGTTTTCTCTGAAGAATGGCCCTCAGGCAGTCCAGATTTGAACCCATTGGATTACAAATTGTGGACGGTTTTAGAGGACAGGGTTTGTCACAAAAGATACCCCAACATTGGATCTCTTAAGACTGCTTTGGTTCGAGCTGTGGTCAATTTTCCAATGTACAAGGTTCGTGCAGCTATTGACGATTGGCCAGTGCGACTTACGGCTTGAGTAAAGGCAAAAGGCGGACATTTCGAATAAGTAGATTCTTTTTGGATACAATATACATCAATAAATATATTAAAAAATATTTGGTCCAAAAACATTCTGTACTTTTTTTACAGCATAAAACGTGTGTAACAGTATTTATGTCCCTTAGTAATGGTCGGCCTAAGTAATAATGATCGACACAGAAGCACTACTGAACCTGAGACACAGAAACTGGTTGGCGCCTTCGAAATCTTGGCTCTTTTTGTATACCAAAAATGTTGACTCTTTTGTATACCAGTGGGTGTGATGTGGGGTTTCATAAAGTCGACCCTAACCGACTTTAACCTGTACTACTACTTGAGTGCTTAATTATATGTCTCTTGTGTTTAATATAAAACTGTATTGGTTCATAATGTGGCACTATCAACCATCAAAATGGATTTTGATTAATGCGCTTTCGCCAAATAAATAAAATACTAATAAACGCTATGATTTTTCATAATTTACTTTCGTTATTGAACTAGATTGCAGTAAACTTTTTGGCTTCTCCCACCAACCTTATCTACCCTTTCACATTTCATACAATGTGGACCTGCTATCTCATTGCTTCAGCGTATAGATAAGACCCATTTGGCGTTGGCCATATATAGAAAGATTTCCTCAGCAATCCGGGAATAGTCTTTTTCAGTAGCTCCGACATGAAAGTAATCGCATTAATTGCTCTGTTCCTAGCCGTGTGGTCTAATACAACCTGGGCGGCCTTGGTGGGCAAGCCTGTGTGCGGTGGCAGTAGTTCTGCCAAAAATATTCAGCTGATCAATCCCAATGTGCCACCGCGAGAGTGTGTCTATAAAATCGCCGCTTACAGTAGTTATGTCTGTCAATTACGCATCGATTTGTCGTACAAACTGGCCCAGCCTTCGTTGCCCTCCAAAGAGAATAACTTGAAATATGCCCTGTGCGATCAGGACTATTTCCAGGCGGGCCAAATGAAGTTGTGTGGCACCGAAACATTACAACATCTGTATTTGCCCTTTAATCGCACAGCTGGCATAACGAGTGTGGACTTGAAGATGGTGTTGGCCAATCGAGTGGGTTCTCACAATTTCCCCACGCCCAGCTGGAATATAATGATAACCCAGTTGGAGTGCCCGGCAGGTGCTGCAGTACGCAGTCTTCCCGAAGCGCGAGATATTGAAGGTAGAGCTGCATCAATTAAGGATGGCTTCTTTGTGGCGCCACCTGGATGTTTGCAATATTTTCCCCAAGCTACGGGTACAGTGACCTCATTTAATTTCAACGGAGGCAAAGGAGTCTATCCGGGTGATATGAATTATGCCATATGTTTCCGTCGCGATACGGACACCAAGTCAATGCAGTGAGTTTGATAAATACAAAGCTTGAAATTCCTTAAAGACGAAGCAACGTTGCATTCGGAGTGGCGTAGTCTTTTAGATATTGCTCTGTCAAGAAAATATTGAATTCTCCAAACTTTTTCTTTGCTTTCTAGTATCACTTCCAGCTATTTCAAATTGGGTTCCGATTCTTCGGACTACGAAGTCGATCAGTATTGCTATGGCAATAATAATACAAACTCGGACTATTTGATGATACCCCAGGGCATGCTGGAGGACAGCGGCAAACGCGCCACTTACTTTTGCGGTGATGTCATTCATGGAGAAGAAGTCGTGAGTAAGTATAGCTGGTCCATTAAAATTAAATATATCAACCCCATATAACATTTTCTTTATATTTATCTTTTAGGTAGCGACCCTGGACCTCTTATGGTCATCTTCAATAGCGATGCCATTTACATTCGTGAAACTGGTTTTAAATTCCAATATAAAATTTCATCTTAGAAAAATCAAAAGTAAGGAAAGTACATATCGATGATCAAATCTAATAAATATATAAGAAGATAAAGAAGGTCAATATGCAGCAAACCCCAAAGCAATGCGATTTTCTACCTCAGATGGTGCAGCTCCAATCGTTCGGTATCACACACTCCTATAGACAGTGGCATAATAACATTGAAGACAGCACGACTCCGAATGACCTATAGAAAAACGCTTTGTTGTGCGGATTGCTTTAAACTCCACTTTTAATAAAATGAAAGACAAATTTTTAATTAATAAAAAAAATTATTAAAAATGGCTTCTTTAAAATGAAGCTCTGTTTTTTTAAAAGGGATTTATAGCCTAGAGGGCTAGCTTTTTCAAAACGGCATAGTGGCATTATTTGCCTGGCTGTCTAGTTGTTATCCCATCCTCTGCAAATATAAGAAGTATTTAAACGAAAACGGATTCTTAGTTATTTCTTTATTTGAACTGATTTTGAATATTCTAAGTCGTTTAATTAAGCTTTTTTAAAGTTGAAATTAAAAAAATAAAAATGTTTCATACTAGTACATGCCTAAAAATATAAAAAAAAATTGGCCTATATTCGTATAATTTTACGAGAAAAAGGGTTTTAAATAAAAACTTATTTTGTCAAAATGTATTTAAACCTATTGGAACTTTGGCAGTTTGAATTTTACAAACTATTGGCTGTTTTAAAATATGTTTAACCCTCCTCCGCTTGGCGTCTTTGCGGTAGATAGTTAAGACAAGGAACCCATGAAACTGTTCACTTTCACAGCTATTCGTTCATAGGTGTCGCCATTTCTGTTACTCTTTGTGAGTGTGGCCAACGAGTAAGTTATATCAGTAGAGACTAATGTAATGATTGGCAACGCCGTCCATTGCACTTATCCAATCTGACAACCTAAGTGAAAACCAAAGTTGTACACAATGAACCCACATGGCGGCCCATCGTGTACAGCTTTATCAAGAAATCAAAAAAACAGTAGCTAATTTCTGTAATTAAATCGGTAAGTTGCCGATTTATGTGACGGCACACCGACTAGATTGAAAGTTACCGATTTCGTGATAACTGCGGTTTCTGTACGTTGAAATCGGTAAAAATTTGATCTGTGATGGAAAGAAAAACAAATCGGAAAGAAACGGTAGGATTTGAAACATGTGACAAGCAGCTTTTTATTTGCATTTGATTTCATGTATAAATATTTTGTATTAAAACACTGCTATACAGTGGTTTCCCGATTTAACGAACTTATATATTGTCAGGCCCTATTCGTTAAATCGAAACGTTCGTTAAATGCACATTGTACAACTATTTGGTGTTTTTTTGTAAATAAAACTACTAAATGTAATTAAAATATATATTACGGAGTACTATTTTATTAACTCTATAATATTAAGCCATATAAATATATTTTAAAGGAACAATTCATTACATTTAATATTAAGATCCTAATGCAAATCATTAAGTAGTTCAATATTATGATTGCAGAATTTATAGAGATCATACGTTTTTTATGTAACAAAAATATAACAAAAATAGTTCATACAATAACTTAAAAAAACTCTTTATAATAAACAGATAAAAAACTACTTGAAAATTTGATTTATCAAAGTTTGTTTCTTTGGCATGTTAATTTGATTTTGAATTGCTTCTTCTTGAAAATAAACTAACAAGCTCTCCAGATCATGTGTTTGAACTATGACTGATCACAATACAATAACAAAAACAACAAAATTCGATGAAACATACATAACTTTTTTCCTTTTTTTACACAAGTGTTTGTATTTTTATTTACATTACAACCACCCTTTTTAATTTCAATATTTCTTTAATATTCGTTAAGCCGAGTACAAAAAATACTTTTTGTTCGTTATATAAGGTACTCAATGGAAACAATTTGCTTGTTCGTTAAATACGAAATTCGTTAAATCGAATGTTCGTTAAACCGGGAAACTACTGTATATTTAAACGACATAACTTTTACTTACCTTCTCACTTATTTTGTTAAAAATAAGCAAACAAATAAAAAACGAGCAACTAAATAATCTGACTGCTGGTTATGTATATTGCAAGTAAACAAACATTTGCACTCGGTTATTTTGCATTACCATACCGATTTCGTTGAAACCGGTTCATAAATGTCGTAAATTTCAACACACTGCCTCTTAAATGTTTATATTTTGCTGCCGAATTTTTAAACACAATTAAAACATATTTTTTTAATAAAATATTTATTTGTCTAAAATAACATCAAATAAATTGTATTTGGTGTAAAAAGTTATATTTGGTTACTTGCTTTCTCATTATTGCAACAACGCTAGAGCAATCGGCAGAGTTCTCACTTGGCTTAGTCAGTGAGAAAGTTACCGATTTCAAGTTGAGTCGATTTTCTTACAGAAACACTTTTTTATGCGATTCCTATTGACTTCAATCGGAATCGGAACAACGTCATATTACCGATTTGGAACGAGTGAATTAAATAAGAATCCGGAATTTTTATACAGAAACAGTGAAGGCGAGAATGACGTCAAATCGGTAATTTAGTCGGTAACTGCGATCGGTACGAGTTACACACGCAGAGAAAAAACATGGTTACTACATGGTCGCGGCGAGAATGATATGTTCTCCGCAATAAAAGTATGTTCGTCGCAACCATAGCATTGTTAACTGAATTTATTTTTGACAATAGTATAATTGCTGCAATATTAATATTGTTGAAATGTAACAGTAGTACTATTGCCAAATTTAATAATAAAAATATGGTTATAGCAACAATATAAATATGGTTGGTGCGACAAAAGTATTGTATTTTGCGTTTTATGTTAACAATAATATGATTACGCCAATCATACTCTATGATTGTTATTTTTCTTCGTTTAAATATGCTTTTAAGAACAAATGTTATTGGTACGGATCTAATGCAATAATAGTACTTTTTTATCGAAATTAAATTTTTTTAAACAAGCTGCTTTGGCTTTGTTTAACTGAAATATTTTTAATAAAAAACGCTTACGTTTATTTAAACTTATTTTTTCTACTGTGAAATTAATCACTCCCTATTATTTTAACTTAAATGTATTTTTTAATAATTTTCATATTTCAAATCTTAAACCAATTCTAATAAATAATATTGGGGATCAAATCGTATGTCGACAACTTAAACAAATTCTAATAAATTATATTGGGGATGATAGTATAATTGTGTGTTATTATACTATGATTGTGGGGATCACAACATGGTTGCGTGTTAATCATAGTATGGTTCTGAGGATCATACTATGGTTGTATATGAAACATACTATGGTTCTAAGGATCATACTATGGTTGTGGAGATCATAGTATGGTTGAGTCTGAATCATACTATGGTTGAGGGGATCATAGTATGGTTATGTGTGAATCATTCTATTGTTGTGAGGATCATAGTATGGTTGTATTTGAATAATACTATTGTTGTGAGGATCATAATATTGTTGTACCACAACCATATACTCAACAATAGTATTATCCTCTTCGAATATTGTCACCACAACCATTTTTTTCTGAGTGCAGATGAGTAAAAATTATTTTGGGAATGCTGTTTGTTCTGTGCAAAGACGATAAAATGTAGAAGAAGGAGCTTTTACGAGAATGTAAGGAACACAACAATAATTTTGGGAGAGCTGTTTTTTGTATTTAAAGTATGCGAATTTAGTGTTTTTTGTATTTCAATTTTGACTTTCTTGAGTTCCTATGATTGTGATCAAACGAAGGTGGATAAATAAACCGAGAATTTGTGCGTTAGTGAGTGCTGTGTTTTTTTGCATTATTGCAAAGTAGAAGCACATCGCCCGTCATGTACAATTTATTGTCTCGAATTTAGTGCTCTATATGTTTATGCCATGTCCACACTTCATCGCGAATTCGCTCTCTGAATTACCCTGTTTACACTACACGTACTTAATTCGATTTAAAAGTTGCTTTTGCTTCGGTATTCCAAAGAAACAAAATTAGTTTGTTTGCATTACGATTCCTCTTTTAATTCAATCTTTAGAACTGAATTCCTCTTTCTTTAGCTTTCAGCTCTAAAGGTAGATACAAAATTTATCAATACTCGTATATCATAAATTTATACATTGCTTTTGGTTTTTTGCAATAAGGTAAACGGAAAAAGAGCGAGTAAATGCGAGCGAAGCAGTAGTTTTACTTTGACAGCAGCTTCGATATTTTCCAATAAGAATTAGAGAAGGCAGTGATTCTTTGTAATTCAGAAGGTAGTTCAAAATGAATTACCACCAAACAAAGTAATTCTCTCTCAGAATTGTGTATGGTGAATTACGTAATTCACAATGTAATTGGGCGTTGAATTACGAATGAGAGCGCGAAGTACGAAAAATGAGTGTAGTGTAAACGCCGTATTAGTATTTTAATTTCGACTTTCTAGTGATATTATATATACAAGCGAATGTGCAAAAGTAAACCTCGAGAGTTTGAGCGTTACTGAAGTGTGATTTTCTATATTATTATAAAGCGAAAGCACATCATCCATCTTGTACATAAATTGTCTTGAACGTCTTTGAACATAGTCAATAGATGTTGCTTTGGAATCGTTTAGCATCTGAATGCACACACAATATTGTTTGGCATTTGTAGGACTTTAAAGGCTAACGCAATGCTAGCCAAGCCACGAATTTGTTAAGTTCTCTTAGCTTAAAAACACAAACAAATATTAGCTTACAGCAAGTGTAGCTAAAAAATCGAACACATTTCAAAAGCGCCAGCTAAAGAAAGCTATTGCTTTTAACCATGTCTAGCAAATACAAGAAACAAAAAAAACCATTTTTAAGCAAACTTATTGCTAAATTGAGAATATGGATATGTGGTTCCAACAGGATGGTTCCACTTGCCACACTGCTAACGAAACAATCGCTCTTTTGCGGGAGAAATTCATTGGCCGTGTTGTCTTACGTCGTGGCAATAATAATTGGAGATCATGTGATTTGACCTCATTGTACTTTTTTTTTGAAAAATTGAAAAAAGTGTTCTTTAATAAGCCAAGAACAATTCAAATTCTAAAGGAGGTGATAATTATAGATTATTAGCATTTTGCCAATATTTGGTATAACACATACTTATAATTGTCAAAGATCCTTCTATCATTTTCTTAAAACTTTTTGTTTGATTTACAATTAACATCCTGATATATACAGGGTGATTTATTCACAACTGGACAAATTATATCAGCATATCTCCTCTACGACCAGGCCCGAAAAAGCAAGCAAAATGGCAGCGGTTTGAAATTTCCTAAGTTCTGAACCAGTGGTCGGATTTTTTGTTTTTTTTCTCGTTTCATGAAAATACCTCCATCTACGACCATGCCTAAAAGCAAGCAATATGGTAGCGGTTTGAAATTTGCTAAGTTCTGAACCAGTGGTCGGATTTTTTGTTTTTTTTTTCTCTAAAAAGATAGCCCTATCTAACTTTGGAATGGTATGACCTCTGAGCTTCGTTAAGGTAAGTAAGGTCGTAGAAGGACATATTTTCATGAATTGAGCCAAGTAATACGCTGGTGAAATTTGTCCAGTCGTGAATGTATTTATGCATTTAAGGCTAAAATTACATTTTGGAAATTTTTTGTTTCGAAGAATTTTTGCATTTATAACCTTCGACAACAAATCTTCATATACGGCAATTATATTCAAGAAAAGTCAAACGCCAAAAAAAAAACCAAATCATTCTAAAGCGACAAATATTGCCTAAGTTTTTTGGATATTGTTTGCGTTCTCAGAAAATCATTCACACATTGCCAGAAATTTCCGCTTTAGAGTTTCTACAATGAAAAGGCCACGCCATAAATAACATTTTAATGACATTTCTCTCTGTATTTAACTCCTCTGTTACTACACACCGCACACATAAAAACATTCATGTTGTTTTTATACAACTTCATATTAAAGGACCGGGCAATTTGAAGCTATTTTTGTTTATCTTAGCTTTCGGTTGTGTGAAAACCACAAAATTAAATGTTAAAAATTTACCAAAAGGTAATGATATTACATTGTCGGCATAAAAAAGCTCTGCCAACAATTTTTTGTGGGTTTGGGCGTGTATTTCAATTGCTTTTAGACTGCCGGAAGTTGAAAACTACGCAGCGTAAGAAAATATGCTTTATTGTGTCTGTGCCTTTAAGCGTGTAAGGCGGCACAAAAAACGCTTCGGTGAGTGAGCTGCCGTATTCAGCTTTGAAAAACGATTACGAGTACTAATTTATTTTGAAATCGATACAAAACAAATCGTATCTTTAAAGCCTTAACTAATATCGAAAGCCATTTACCAATCACTAATTTACATTTACGATTGCGAGAAGAAATACAATTATTGCCTCAAATCTCGCTCAGAAAACGGAATTAAATTTGGAATGTGAATATAATAAAAAAAGAAAACTGAAAATAACAAGTAACACCACCAGCGCTGTTGCAAAATGAAGATGTAAAGTGTTCAAAGAATAAAAGAGTGAATTTTGGCCAAGTAGTCTGAAACATCTCGCACAGAAGTTTCCAGCGCAAGAACCGAGTCTTAACAATATTTTTTTACAACGGACGGAAAAGTTTTGTAACAGCTCCGATTGCTGTATCTGTAAATATTAACAATTTTTATGACGAAAAAATAGAAAAATTGAAAAAGCCAACAAAGAACGAACGAGCACAGAAGAGAAGAAACAAAATTGCAATTTTCATCCCTTTTCTGTCTGTGTGTGTGTGTTTGCGTCAAGTTTGGAAACAAAAAAATACAAGTTGGGATTACGAACGCGCCTCCGCCCGTTTTGTGTTTGTGCAACCACACCATATACAAATTGAATTTCAACCCCCACCCCCGAAAATTTATTCTTTCCAACAAAACAACGACGAAAACAGAAATCCTATCCAGTTGTGTTGTTTGTCCTGCTTTGCTCTGCTCGGTGCAATGCATGTGTAAAAACAAAACTTGCTGATCAACCACCGCAACACCACACACACCACTTCCAGCTACTCGTCATCGCCGTCGTCGTATTGAAACCATATGAAAAACAACAACAATAATCAGCTGTAACACGTTCATTCTCCCGCTGCTCTGGCTCGCTCTGGCCTTCTATTTTTTTGTATGTTTTGTTTTGTCGGATATTTTGTGCCCCAGTCTGTTTTTACATCCCTCGTGAGTTTATTACGCTGTCGTTCTTCGTTGTTGTTGCCCGTTCGGTGGTAATCATTGTCTGTTCGCTCCCGTGCTCCCGTGCTTTATTTGTCGTCGTCTTTACTTTGTTACTCCATCGGCCGTCGCCGCATCGAAGGGGTCATTTTGTGTTGTAACGTATGTGTGTTCTCCGTGTGCATTTGTGTCGTTTACTCACACTTGTCGGTGTATGCGTGTCTTTCGAATGGTAACGATCTATATTTTCATTTCACTAAAAATCGGTCGGTAATAGAAGTGAAAAATATATTATCTGCCTGCTATTTTACTCCAGTTTTGCTTGAGAAAATTCTACCAAAATAATTATATCTGTTGGAAGTGGAATACACC
The DNA here is from genome assembly GCA_963513945.1 of Hydrotaea diabolus. Lineage (NCBI taxonomy): Eukaryota > Metazoa > Arthropoda > Insecta > Diptera > Muscidae > Hydrotaea > Hydrotaea diabolus. Next base: position 16,965,515 of record OY740720.1, on the reverse strand, counting down.
GAATACATCAGCCAACAAAATAACATGTCAGCCGACTCGGATATGGATTATTCGGATAATGACTGCGAATATGAGGACTACTACAATTCAGGTAAGAATGCAATTTGTCGTTGCTCTACTCATCCCACTGGTCATTATTACCAATGGGATACATTAATTGACGCATTTTCTTTGCCCATATTAGTTGGGATTGCTGTTTTGTAGGTCCAATGAAAAGGTCCGCTTGTCTAGTTATCGAAGACATTCATATCGCACTAACAGAAGTTTTTTTTACGAGATTTCGTTCTATTCTTCTTCATTGTATCCAATTGGAACCTTAATCTTAAAGTACTTGTCGTGCGTTCTCAAGAATATATCGGAAAATAAACGATTGAATGATGCTTCACGTCAAGAAATATACCACTGCATCATAAAATGTGGACTGAAAAACAGCGAGAAGAAGGAAACTAGATATAAATGACACTACATTCAAATGGCTTTCTCTGCTTTACTGGCAGTGTTTTGGGCGCTCGGTAAATGTTTTGACGACTTGCGAAGTTATGCCTGCAAGAGCATCATGAACGTTGGCATCGAGGTCGTCAAAAGTGGCTTCCTTGTTCGCGTAGACTTAGGACTTGATGTAAACCTAGAGAAAATGTTCTAGGAATGTCAAGACGCGTGGTCTTGTTCTCCTATTTATGAACGTTGTTTTGGCACTTGATCATTTCTAGGTCCATATTCATAAATAGGACAACGTTGACCTATTCGCTGGTATAATATTAAGCGCATTTGTTGCAGTCTTCGGGTTAACTTAAAGGGACTGTCCAATATAATTCACCTGTAATATCACCTAAAATGTTGGCCTCGAAAGTGTTTCGCTTGCTACCACAGACTAAGAGTTTAACGTAGACACCAATTTTTGATGACTCCTTCCAATGTTTGGGGTCTGTTCTTGTAGCATCTTATGTGCGGTCTGTTGACCGTCTATTTGTTTTGGCCGTCCAGACTGTCTTGTACTATTGACTTTGTTGTCGCCTCCAGAAATGAGATTTGGACCATGTGAATCCAAAGGGCTGGGCATCTGAACTAGCGTGCTGTGTCACAGTCGTAAATTCGAGTGCAATACGAAATGAGGGGATTTCAATATCCTGATCTTAAATAAGCCAATAACGATGTGGTTTGTCGGAAAAACCTATCCTCCTCCGGGCTATATATGAGAAAAGGTCTTCGAGCATGGCATTCACTCTGAAGCTGATGACGGTTTCTGCGATTCGGTTAAAATAAATGCCGGTCAGACCTGCAGTTTGATAGGCTCTTTGATTAAGATGTTCTCGCTTGTAGCGTTGGTCATGAGGACGACTCCGGAGGATCAGCTGAGTGGGCTTGGCTAGGCATCTGAACTTGTGTGGTGTGTCGTGTTGTCCATGCGGGACATATGATTGATATTTTGTCGCCAATTCTAGTCCAGTACAAATTAAGGCGACTTCACTATCCCGATCTAAACTAGCCCATACTGCTGTGGTTTGTCGGGCCAAACTCTCCTCTTCCGGAGCTATAATTGAGAGAAGGTCTTCCAGCACGGCCTTCACGCTGAATTTGATGATGGTTTCTGCAATTAGGTCAAAATAAATGCCGGTCAGACATGCAGCCTGATAGGCCTTAATTTGTTTTAGATGTTCTCGCTTGTACCCTTAGAACTCTCTTTGATCGTGAAGATGAGTCCAGAGGGACATGGGGATCATCTGAGAAGGCTTGGCTAGGCATCTGAACACGTGTGGTGTCGTTTTGTTCCTGCTGACATGCGGATATATGTTTGATACTCTGACGTCAATTCGAGTCCAGACCAAATTAAGGCGTCTTCACTATCTAGATTTCTACTAAGCCCATACTGCTGTAGTTTATCGGGCTTACCTCTCCTCCTTCGGGGCTATATCTGAGAGAAGGTCTTCGAGCACGGGATTTACGCTGAAGTTGATGACGGTTTCTGCAATAAGGTCAAAATAAATGGCGGTCAGACCTACAGCCTGATAGGCCTTTTGTTTTAGAGGTTATCGCTTGTACCCTTGGACCCTTCTTAGATCATAAAGATAACTCCGGACCAGCTGAGGTGCTGATGCCTATCCATAAGGTGGTGATTCGAATAAGCCTTTGCGTATAACCACCGCAGTTACTGCTTCGACAACAAGATATTTTTCTCCTCATGAAGGTGGTTCTCAGTTGATATAAGAAGGCACCCTGTTTGCATTTTCATTGCGGCGTTCTGGCAGGTCTGAATGTTCCTCCACTATACGCTTTCGTGCTTGTAACTGCAGGGTAGGGACTTTCCCCAGATCAAATAATAGACTTATTTTATGGCGCATGATTAAGGCAGCCGGTCTGTGAACGCTTGTTGTAGGATTACATGTTCGCCAAATTTGTTCTCTACAATTCGAACGTTTTGCCACTGTTATAACGTGTAGCGCCATCTTGTTGAAACCACAGCTCAGATGTGGCGTTGTTGTCGAGCCCTGAATACAGAACCAATGGGTAAGAGAAGGAAGGAGACACGTGAACTGGTTTTTAAATAAACCAATTTAAAACGCATGAGTTATGCTGCTTTCCAGGACGAGATACTGGTAGTAGACAAAGCAGCACAACTTTATAAACCTGTCGGATAACAAATATATTAACTTCTATGTAGATAGTCAAGCAGCTTTAAAGGCTGTTCAGACACCCATAGTATAATCCAAAGAATTGCAAAAAGTCACTTTACTCCTCTACAAAATGGGCCCCATCGCACGACAGCCCGGATCGACCAGAAGCGGCAATTCTTCGGCCAAGGGCTGCTACCCCGGCACCATGTACCACTACAACAATAATACCAACAACAAAGTGGACTGACCGTATAGAGTAATTTCAAAGGAATCGAGGCTAGTCTAAGGTTGTTGCAGTTACTGACAACTGCGAATACCAATATCTTTTCCCTTAACGGGAACACATGGATTGATAACAACTTTAACCGAGCATGGACTTAAACCGACAAATGTACAATTGATTGTGCTCTGTGGCCTTATCTAGACTGCTTGAAAATAACATAAGTATATGTCAGAGTGTTCGTATGTGTCCTGATGAACATTGTAATGTAACTAAGAAAGCAGGTGGCCGAATAGCTAAACCTGTGTAAGGATGAGGTGAAAGATGGCGTAGTTGCCCGGTGAAGTACTTTCTTGAAGATCTAAAAGAGTTATCCTGCAGTATTGTAGATCTGATTTTATAAACGATTTGTCGTGGTTTAAGAAAACTTCTTCTTATAATAACGATGCACCGGATCGAACCACTATATGCCGCTACAGCAACAACAGCAACAATAATATTTTATTTATCGTATACAAATGATAATCACGATGCTTTCAATGTGTGTCTTCGAGTGAATGTACCGAGTGACAGCTTCAGACGCTGATACGAGTCCTTCTACTTTGATTTTGTGCTTTGTTCTATACATTTGGGTCAGTTCTACAAAACGTTTCAAACATCAACACTTTGTTATAATGTGGTATACGAGTATACTATTACGACTTAGTGCTGATATTTGTAAAGCCTAAAAAAGGAGATTCTCCATATTTTATAATGATCGATTCGGAATCCTTATCTTATTACATCGAAAGCGATGTCGGTCCCTACATCTGTCTGGATAAACCCTACAAACCCTAATGTAATACTAATTTTTCAAGCGTGGATTACGAAAAATCTATAATTAAATGGAAACGATAAGTTCTGTTTTTATATAGACTACATACAAACGTCACGATTTTAGATACTGCAACTTGGATCATCTTTGCAATTCCACGAGGAAATTAGATTTTGTTCAGGTTCAAGATTTCCATGCAAAGGTCCGCCAGTAAGTTGCGAAATATCTATATTTAGATATGCTGAAATTTAACGATATCGCTTAAAGTTTTTATACAGCCACAATAAAGGCCCTCCAATTTGAGACTATGCCGATATACAAGCCACTTATTAAATGCAATCCTGCAAAAATTATAAAAAGAGCTTGATGGGCAATCTATTGTTGTAGAGGCAACTGTGTGCCAGTGTGACAGTCCTGGGCCGAAGAATGCCACCTACGGGTTAATCCGATGCATAGAACCGACTGTAGAGGGATTATGTACCCTATCCTGATGATATGCGACAATATTGGCTCATGATTTTATATAGATACTGTGGTGTAGGGTATCATATAGTCGGACCTGTTTAACTGTATACTCTTCTGTATACTCTTTGCTTTTGGTTATCCCAGTGGAAATACCGCGATGTATTAATTACGAGCTCGTATTTTAAGCCAGTAAATCCAGGTTTAATTTAGGTAAAGCACATCTAAAAAAAATTTTGGATGCAGGTTTTCCATCTCCTAAATTCCGACTACTTTGCAAGCAAGAAATCTCTAAGCTATGCTATAAAATACATATGCAAATCAGAGCCAGGATTAAAGAGTAGGCCCCGATCAGTAAGTCCGAGAACTATAAAAGGCACGCTGAGAAAAGTTTTCTGGTTGTTCCAGGTCAATATTTTCAGTAAGTCGCTGATTTAAATAAAGGTTTCCTGGTTGTTTTTTGTGGGATGATTTTGGAAAATTTGCATGCACGATACATAAAAACAAAGGCAGCAGTATTCTGTCCGTTGACCGATTGACATAAACTGATTGACAACAAGACAACACAACTATTCCATTCTTTCAAAATGTTCCTAAAAATACAGTCCAATTTTATTTCTGCAAAAAAAAAGTGCCGACAAAAGATTTCCTTTATAAATTTGTGCCAAGAATGAAAAAGTTCCATTTTTTGTTTTGGCATTGAAACAGGTAATGAACCGTAATCTAGAGACTACAACAATAACAGCAACTAAAACCCAACAAGCCCGGCAAACGACAGATAGACAATGCAAGAAGAAGAATGAAGGAAATCAAAAGAGCAATAATAACAACAAAAACAAAAAAAAATGAAATACAACCGTACTACAGAGCTAAGATGGTTAATGACCTCTCTTACACCACCAATGACCGCCGTCAAAGCGTAGTACGTCGTCAGTCGTCCATCGTACACGCAACAGTGTGGCCGTCAGGGTACACGTACAGTGGAAGGAAAGACGTTCCCGGTCTATGTCACAATTTCCTACTACTAGACGAAATTTGTTTTCCTAAAACAATTTCGAGTCCCCCCAAAAACAGAGTATGCATGAGGAAACTAACATTTCGGGGTCTATCAACACTTACAACAGCATTTGTCCAAAACAACCTTCGGCTTTTTTTCTTTCAGTTTCATTAACTGAACTTCCTTTCGACTTGAACGCCAACAATAACAAACTACGTAGACCAACGCTAACAGAAAATGTGATAAAGGTAAAACACAACAAAAGAAAAACGTACATACGTAAGTCCGTACGTCTTTCGGGGGGAAAAGCAACACAACAAAACCTAAACTGAACTTGAAAATCACACTTGAATCACGTTTCTTCTTTCTTAACTGCTGCTTCAGCGTACATAATTCTGTCCGTCCATCCATGGGTAAGTCTGTCTCCCTTACTGTTTGTCTGTGTCTTATTTCTACGGAGTGCATGCCGGTGGGTACAACAGGGTTTCCAGTGATGGTGGTGCATAAACACAAACGCGTAGGTACGACTACTCACTCGACTGCTGGAGTGTTACCTTTGCCTTGCGTTGGTTTCTTTATTTCTGTCTTGGTGGATTGAGGTTTTGTTTGTTTTGTCGGTCTTGCTGTTGTTTTGTTTTGTTTTAGCCCTTGATAACCTGAACACTAACTACAATGTTGCTGGTGCTGCTGATTTCTAAGAGTTAGATGTATCTCTTACAAAATTTATAAATATTAGGTTGTACTGAAGTCGCTAAACATTAGAGAGAAGTCCATAGAAATGTTGAACTTTTTTACAAGCTGGATTTGCTACGATATCCTGGTGAAGGAACCGTGCCATTTGGATTTGATACTTTCCAAAGTATCCACGGTGTCAGCTGACTAAGTTTGGCCGGATAACTTAAAATGTGCATCACTCCTGTTGTCATGCGAGAAATAATTCCAGGACATTGCCATCAATTTGCGACCAATTCGAAATGTGGCGGCTGCACTATTCAATTCGCAGTTGAGCCAGAACCACGCGCGTCTGCTGAGGTAGCCGGGGTGACAGCCATTGGCCGCGGAATTCCTTCTTCTGGTCGATCCAGTGCATAGAACCGGCTGTCGTAGGATCGTTAGCGCCTTTTCACCTGGTGAAATTTGCGGGGATGATCCCCAACGCTCACGTTGTAGCTTGACACTAACGTTGCGACTTAATCCGCAAGAATATTGCTCAGACCTGTCTGGTAGTTAAGATGATCTTTCTTGTTGCTCTGGATTTCTCTCTCTCTCTTTCTCTCACTCTCTCTCTCTCTCTCTGGATAATGAGGGTCTTACCTGATCTGCCTGGGCGAACGTATCCTATTGTGGTTGTGCTAATTACTGAAAATACAGCTAATTTTTTAAACAACAAGGAATTGTGTCTGCGCACGGTAAAGACCTTCGTCTTCTCATGAAGATGGTCCTCGGATGTCATGAAGAGTCACTCTAATGATGTTCTCAGGACGGCATTCCAGAAGGTCCGAATTTACTCCTACACTGCTCACGTTCGCCGAGCACACCGGGCTGCATCCTTCTCTACAGACCGACTTATCGATTTGTAAGAGGTCAACGAGGTTTCTTTGTCAGCTCTCCAAGTACTGCTGGCTAGTGACTTAAAGACCTTGTTCCTACTTCCAGAAAAAAAATTAGGAACAAAAATATACTTTTTTGAAATATGTAAGGATCAAGGATATATACTTGATTTGAGGGTTATATCGAACAAGGAATAATATGCAACTTGTTTTACATTATCGTAAGCAGGACTTCAATATCTTTAATACGGGACCACATTTATCTATTTCTGATGTCATGTTCCTAACATATTTGACCTATAACATAGCTACCTTTTTCAAAAAATTGTGGTTTAGGCCAACTTTAAGATGCTGTGAGATTTGAACCAAGCAAGATATACACATAATTGAGATGTCATATGACAGACATTAATGAGGAGAATATATAAGGTGATTCATCTAGAGATATTTTTTTCAAAATAAAAAAATTCTAAAATTCAAATCAAGTGTGAAATCTTATTTATTCATTCGAAGGAAATTTTATGCCATTTATTTTTTTAATATATAATTTCCTTCAAATGTTGGCCGCAACTACGCCTCAGGGTGTCCATTTTGAGCGTGCAATTTTGAGTGACTCATTCGAGCATTTCGACCGGTATGTCGTGAATGACACGCGTAATGTTGGGTTCCAAGGCCTGAATCATAGCTGGTTTGTGAGCATAGACTTTGGACTCTCTGTAGCTCCAAAGAAAAAAGTCTAAAGATGTGATATCACACGATCTAGGCGGCCAATTGACCGGTCCAAAATGTGAAATTAGCTGCTCTTCGAAATAACATCGCACTAAATCCATTGTTTGACCAGCTGTATGGCAAGTGGCACCGTCCTGTTGAAACAAAATGTTTTCAAGAATACGGGCTATAATTTTAGGTAGTAAAAAAACGATATGATAGAGCACCATTGAAAGTTACGTTTCGACCATCATCATTTTAGAAAAAATATGGACCGATAATTCCACCAACCCTTAACCCCACCAAACCGAGGTTTTCTCCGGATATAATGACACCTCTTGAACCTCTTCTGGTTCCTCTTCAGCCCAAATGCGGCAATTTTGTTTGTTGACGTTGCCGTTGCGCCAGAAATAGGCCTTATCACTGAACACAATTTTAGTCAAAAACAGCGGATCTTCTTGTTTTTCGCCGAACGCTCATTTCCATATACAGTTGCCAACATTTGAAAGAAATTATTTTCAAAAAATAAATGGCATAAAATGTCTTTTCGTATGAACAATAAAGATTCCACACTTAGTATATTTTTATTTTTAAAAAAATACCTCTAGATGGACCACCCTATATATGTTGTCAAATTACAACAAGTTCAAAATCCAGACTTTTTCGAAAATTTTGGAATTACACAACCAAAATAAATTTTCTTGAAATCTGATAAAAATGTTCTACCTTTGTTCGGTAGAGAAAATATTTGGAGCAACATTTAAGTAGGTAGGATTTGTATATAAACTGAGCCCAGTCGTATTGCAGACAAAAAAATGAATGTAAATTAAGCCACTTTAGCTTTAAAGGCTTCTATACTCTGTAGTTTTCAATAACCATCTAAACAAATCAATTTGCACTTAGAAAGGGTAAAGTTAGTTATAAGAACAAAATATGCCTTATCAGAATTTTTAAATATCGAGGTAGGAAAAGCATTTTGTATACATTCTTTCTAGTAAACGACGCTGTGTATGACCCGATGCTTGAGCCTCTTATTGAGTAGAAATTGAAAAATTTAACCTCTCAACAATGTTGACTTCCCGCACTCAGCTATCCCATGCAGATCATTTGAGACCCCCTGCCTAAGAATTTCTTCTATACACCCCAGTGTTTATTTTAGAGAAGTAGAAAAAAATAAATCAAGCTACAACGTCATTTCCCTGATTCATTGTCATTAGATCAATAATGGCATTAAAGCTGCTGATAGCTGGCGGTAATAATAATGATTTACAAATCTCCATTTGTCTGCATTGGTGGCCACATTTGTTGCTATTTGTCTGCTGGGCCGACGGTGCTGGCGCAAATAGAAAAACATTGCATACGTTTTGTTAAACGTCATTTACTGCGACGACATGAGTACATATATGCCTATGTAACCTTCACAATATTTACCCAACCATTTAATATACAAGGCGTGGGGTACATACCCATTATTCTGTTGTTTGAAAATAATAATAAGCACAGTCAACATTCCGAAATAAATACAAATTTGTTAGTTTTGAACTAACTTTATTTTGAATGTGATGAAATCAGTTCATGTACCTATACTTAATGCAGACAAAGTAAAATAATTTAAAGGTTAGGAAAGGTAGTTCAATATTAAACATTAACTCTGAATGGCGTAGGACCCATTTTGTTCGATAGTTGCAGATTGCAATTGGTGAGAATAAACTACAGGGTACGCAATTTAACATTTTTAATTTGAATCGGCTGTAAAAAAAAGTACTGATATATTTTTTTTAAATTTCTGGTTTTATGGGAAGATTGAACTTTGTCATTGAATAATGGAAAAAATATCATTTATATGACTACCACAACTGGCTTGGCAGTACCTCATCCTATCAACCCAGGGTCGAATTTCTTCAATAGCAACATCGATTTAATGTGTCAACGCTTCAATTGTCTCCGAATGATTTGCGCTGCACTTATTCTCCACAGAAAATCATCCAAAGGGCTAAAATCATAGTTTCGAGGGGGTTAATTCACAACACAATTTCGGCTGATTATTCGATTTTCAAAAACAGTTCATAATATGTGACAGCGCATAGAGAAAGGGACCTAAGAGTAAAAAAATCAATTTTCACTTTTTTTTTTTGATGTGGACAACATCTGAGAATCGAATGAGACCGATCCCATGCCCCAAAAGTGTTCCCTCCCAGAGATATGCGCGTTTTATGAAAGTGATGGTACACCTAAGATACACGTATTAAAATCTTTAAAATGGATCTCCTGAACAAAACTGGTTTTTACCCTTAGGTCCCTTTCTAGTTTGCGCGTCACATATATGGATGATTGCGTTGGCTGTGTGACCCCGTCTTGTTAAGACCAATTGTCGTCCATGTCATTATCTTGAAGTTTTGGAAACAAAAATTTGTTTAATTTGCTTATTTTCGAAGAAAAAAGGTCCAATGATGCCGCTAGCCAAAATCCACTACAAACAGTGACTCGTTGTGGATACATTGGCTTCTCAATAGACATGTGTGCGTTCTCTGAACGCCATATACGGCAATTTTGCTTATTGACATAGCCACCGAGATGAAAATGGGCTTCATTTAAAAACACGATTTTTGGTTAAAATTCTTCATCTCCTGCAAAACAATCTTCAGCCCAAAGTGAAAACGCATCGGATAGTGTACCATTATTAAATGACAAAGATCGACCTTTCCAAAAAATCCAGAAATTTGAAAAAATATATTATTTTTACAGCCGATTTAAATTTAAAATGTTAAGCGATCACCCTACATTTCGAATAAAACTAAAGCCTCTTCGCAGTTGCTTTTGGAATCGATATTAGCCACAACATTTTGTTTCATTGTAGGCTAACGGGACCAATTTTCTATCTTCCCATTTATGGTTGAAAAACCAAAAGGTTTGTTAGTTTTAATTTTAAGGGCCCAACATGAAGATCCCATATCCTTAGAGTGCACCTATGTAAATATATTTTCTTTCAGTGAAGATGTTCTGTGTCGTCTACGAAACTTTTGATCTTCCTCTATACCTTATGTGCTCTAGGTATGCCACACTGTTTGCAAGAAAGCTGGACAGTGTCAAAGAATGGTTTCGACGTCCTCCTCGCTTCGTCCATGTTTGCTCCAACTCTTCCAATGTGGAATGTGCCTTAAGTGTCCACTAACAACGCTTATTATAATGCTCAATTCAGTTTTCCATAGCGTTTTGTGAACGACCAGGGCATTAATTTAATTTAACCCTTTCGCCCCTACTGGGATTATATGTCCCAGCAAAGTTGCTTACATCATAACATTTTTATTTTCTTTTACATTTTTATATTTGAAACATCCTAATAAAGGTTAAAGCATTATCTGTGGCATAATTAAAAAAACTGCGCTGAATTATAGCGGTCTTAGATATTACCGTTTTAACTATATTTGAAGTCTAAATTGAAATAAACCTAAAAGATTTAAAAAAACACTCAGGGGTGAAGGGGTTAAGCTCTTATTGATTGAAAAGAAATAATTTTGTCCATGTCAACTGCCTTTCTACGTAGTTGACCCTTTTGTTGCAAGTTCGTCTGAATTTTTGTTTCCGTCAATGTTAGAATGTCCAGGGTAGAGTGTCCAAAACTAAAACAAAAAACCGACATTCCGGTTTTTATGTCCAAACCCGACAGTCGGTTTCTCAAAAATAGCTAAAACCCTACATGACGGTTAACCTGGTTGTTTGGTGTCGGAATTTTCGGATTTTTTTTGTCGTTGAATGTAAATTAAAAGAAAATTCATAATTTCAAGTACGAAATACGTAACCCCTATTTCATTCCTTAAGTCTGATCTTTGTGATGCTCCTTTGTCCGGTGATCCCTAATTCTCCCGTGACAACTCCTAATATAAGTATCAGGAACTTTTTATTAAGGTTTATTACTACACCTTCACATGCGATATCGATCCATTCCCAAATAGTTGTCCATATATTTCTAAGCTATACTTTTTCAATTTGGTTTTTTCTTCTGTGCCCTGAAGAATCAGCTGGCTGGAGGTTTATCCGACTAACACGCTTCATCGTACTGCATGGCTGAGCCTAGACTAACCAGACTAAATAGCGTCACAGTGTCCTGGTATCTAGCAAAACCTTGGAATAGTTCCTGAAAACTTAGCCCAGGACCTGCCTACTCATATAGTTTACCTAACGTTTTGTCTTTGAACACAGATGGAAATTATTTTTCTTGTTCAATCGGTGATATTGTTTGGTTTTTTGCTACCAAGACGCCTCATTGACCTGGTAATTAAGGAAATCAAATGCCCGCGCTACCGATGTAATCAATTGATCATGTGCCTATATTCACCGAAAAAATTATCTGAACATTTTGTATTATGATAGAGGGTTCAATGACAATTATGTGTAAAACAAAATATCGCTTAAATGCTCGCCACGGCTTCGATGGCTTACCTCTTCCGGTGCGGTCCATATTTTCAATAACTCTGAGACATAATGGGGGTTCAATGTCGTTAATGTGCCGAATTATCTAATCCCTAAGTTCTTGAATTGATTACGTACACTTTTCTTTTAAATATCCCTAAAGAAAGAAGTCCACATGATCTGATCGTGGCGGGCAATAACAATCGCCACGGTGAGATAACACGGCTATTGAATTTCTCGCGCAAAAGAGCCAAGTGGGACCACCCTGTTAAAACCACATATAGTCCAGGTGAATATCCCCTTTTTAAGGCCACAAGAAGTCTGTTATCATCTTGCAATAGCGAAGCCTATCACGGTAACTGCTTGGCCAACCTTATTTTCCAAGAAGTACGGCCCGATGACGCGGCCAACCCATAAACCGCAGCAGACTGTCACTTTTTGTGTATGCACGGGCTTTTTAACAATCACTCGTGGATTCTCATTTGCCCAAATTCTGCTTGTTTACGAATCCACTGAGGTGAACGAGTGTCTCGTCGCTGAAGGTGACCTTCTTTGTAAAGTCCCCATTGCCTTTGTCTGTTCAACCAACCATTCGGCGTATTGACGACGCTTGAAATGATCAGTAGGCTTCAACTCTTGAGTCAATTGAACCTTGTTAGCGTGTAAATTCAAATCTTTATTCGAAATTGGCATCAGTAATGTTCATGTGATGTTCAATTGTTGGGCGCGATGGTGAGTCGAGGTCGACGGCTCTTCTGCCACACTATCGCTGAACGGGTTTGCTGGAATTTGCCAAAATTCTCCCGATTTTGGTTACAGTTGTTCAATTATGATGTCTTAAAAAAATTACGAAGTGCTAGAAATGGATTTTAATATGAACGCCCATTTTCATAAAAGGCATTTAAAATCTTTACGCGCTGCTCAATTGTGTACCTCTCCATGGTTGAATTTGTCAAACACTTAAATAAAAAATGTCAAATTAAGTTGGGCGAAAAACTTGACGTTAAGGTGTGGCTCACAATTAACATTGTACACTACGGCTGGACCACCCTTTAAACACCCTTACTCATCTATGAATTTAGAATTTCCCGTCGTTCCGTCCTGCTGTATATTGTACTTTTCTAACAAAAAGTGGTTCAACGCCAAGAAAATTTAAATTTTATATTTCCCGGCCGGATATTTTAAAATCTACTCCGCTTTCCCGGGAATTAAAAACAACTTTTAATACATTTAGTAGTAACGAGCCTTGTATCATAAAGCCTGCCTACACTTTCAGATTTTTGAGTAGCCTTACTCTCGATATTGTTGGCAAATATTATTCCTATTGGTGCGTTACAATTCGTTGCCTTATAATTTCACTTGAATTCGTACCTGATATTGTACCACTGCATTTTTCGGACAATTAAAATGATCTGAGGTCCGACGTTTTACTGTAAAACCATAATTTTGGGAATAATCGGGAGTTCTACGAGGGTAGATCAATAATTCCGTGACTTTTCCAACTTCCTTGCTAAAATGATTGATCAAACAAAGGCCTATTTTATGGACCTCTGTACTGTAAAAACATAATTTTGGGAATAATCGGGATTTCTACGAGGGCATATCAGTAATGCCGTGACTTTTCCAACTTCCCTGATAATATGATTGATCAAACAAAGGCCTATTTTTTAGAAGGTATACAAAATTACAGAATCGTTAGACTAAGTGTATCGAGCTAAAAGGAGATTATGTAAAGAAATATTTTTTTTTGCCAAAAAATACTGTGTTTTATTCGAAAAGGCAAGTAATTATTTATCTGCCCTCGTATCATCTTTGCTATATTTTTCTCACTTTTAAATATTATATATGCATATGTTAATACTCATATCTCTCCATACCATTACAGGTGAAGATTGTGATGTCGAACGTTTAGATCCCAAGAAAACCGATCCGGAGTATTTCGAATATGAATGCTTGACCGTCGAGGAGGTGGAGAAATTACTTAACGAATCTGTGGAAAAGCTAAATACCGTTTTGCAAATAACGCCCTCTTTAGCTAAAGTGCTGCTGCTGGAACATCAGTGGATCAATCAGGTGGTAGTCGATAAATATCGCCAAAATGCCAACACGCTGCTGGTGGAGACACGCATCAAACCTCCCTGTAACAATACGGATCCCTCACTAGAAGTAGAAAATGTACCCTCGACCAGTGCGGCAGCAGTGTCGTCGACCGCGACCACATCACCGTTGCCGACATCGGTGGGCACCCTCAGCACATATAGTAAATCGCCAACCACTACGCCCACAATCAGCAGCAGTAGCAGTAGTTTAAGCCAACAGTATCGTAGTCAAATGTGTCCGGTGTGCGCTACAGTTCAGCTGGGCGACAGATTCTACAGTTTATCGTGTGGCCATTCGTTCTGCAAAGACTGTTGGTCCATGTTTTTCGAAACACAAATATTTCAAGTACGTGTTATGATTTACAAATTTCAATCGATTTTTTTAATTCTATTCTTTTTTTTAGGGAATTTCAACTCAAATTGGTTGTATGGCTCAAATGTGTAATGTTCGTGTGCCTGAAGATCTGGTGCTTACCCTGGTGACACGTGCTGTCATGCGTGAAAAATACCAACAATTCGCTTTTAAAGACTTTGTGAAATCTCATCCGGAATTGCGTTTCTGTCCCGGTCCCAATTGTCAAATTATTGTACGTTCCCGTGAAATGGCCCCAAAGCGCTGTGTGTGTACCTCGTGCACCACGTCGTTTTGTTTCAAATGCAGCATGGACTACCATGCGCCTACAGATTGTCAAATTATCCGCAAGTGGCTAACGAAATGTGCGGACGATAGCGAGACGGCCAATTATATAAGCGCCAATACCAAAGACTGTCCCAAGTGTCACATATGCATTGAGAAGAACGGCGGCTGTAATCATATGCAATGTTTCAATTGTAAATATGACTTCTGCTGGATGTGCTTGGGCGATTGGAAGACGCATGGTTCGGAATATTATGAATGTTCGCGCTACAAAGACAATCCCAATATTGCCAATGAATCCGTTCATGTGCAAGCCAGAGAAGCCTTAAAGAAATACCTCCACTACTATGAACGTTGGGAGAATCACTCCAAGTCAATGCAATTGGAACAGCAGACTCTCGATCGCCTGCGTCAGCGTATTAACGAGAAAGTCATGAAGGGTCGTGGCACCTGGATCGATTGGCAATATCTTTTCAATGCCGCCTCGCTATTGGCTAAATGTCGCTACACATTGCAATATACCTATCCATATGCCTATTTTATGGAAAGTGGTTCACGCAAAGATCTCTTCGAATATCAACAGGTAAAGTCGTTTAAATTGGTCTTTTATATTAATGCTAATAATTATTATTTATGCTATGGTTGCAGGCTCAACTGGAGGCTGAAATTGAAAATCTCTCGTGGAAAATTGAACGTGCCGAAACAACAGATCTGGGAGATTTAGAAAATCAAATGGATATTGCTGAGAAACGACGCACTACTTTGCTCAAAGACTTCTTCCCCGTTGAAGCATAAACTTCCAAACAATGCTCCAGCAAAACCCGAACAAACAACTCGAGTAGACCGAAAAGATTATAAGAAAATCTCTAGTATTTGCCATGCATCAGCTATAATAGTAACCACAAAATTATGTAGCTAAATGATAACAAAAAAAAAAAACGAAGAACTTTTTATTTGTTTTTAAACTCAATTTTATTTCAATTGCAATATAAGATTTATAATCTAAAAAAGAAAACCGACAACTTAGCATAGAATATATAACCTAATACTAATAATAACAAGTGATCTGAAGGTAGAATTTAAAAAATGATTATTATTGAATCATGCTGCATTTCATTCATTTTAAAACATATAAAACAAAAAACATACCATGTCCCTACACTCAAGAAACAAAGGACCGATGTGCACGCTCAGAACATCATACTCCTCATACTCCATTTTTTTATACACATTTGTAATAACTATTAGGTTCATTAATAAATTAAATAATTTGTAGTTAAGTTTTGCAAAGGATGAACAAATTCTCTAACGAAAGTTTGTAATGACAAAAAAACAAAAAACATTAAAATTCAATTAGAAAAGAATTTTGAATGAAGATGGATGGCGTGGCGTGACACCATTGAAAATCGTGTATTATTTAACGAAGATTTAAAAAATTAAATAACAAAGTATTTTTTAATATTTTAGTATAAAATTGGAAATTGTATTAAAATTTGAATGAAAATTAGCTTGTAATTTTAAGAAATTTCATTTTTAAGTTTATTGTAATATATATATATTTTTTTTCGTTTCTTTTTCTGTGTATCTTCCACTTTTCCCATCTCTCTTTTTCTCCACTCTTCTATATCTATTTGATTTTTGATTTGTTTCTTTTAACAATTGATTGTGTATTGTTGCAATACATTGACTGAAAAGCAATTTGTTTTAAAATTTATATTTTTTTCTGTTATACTATATACATATATTTTTTTAATTATTTTGTAAAAAAAAACAAAAGAAACTATTTTTGTGTTCCTTTTCTCAGAAATCGGCTTTATTAAATTTTATTATTTTATCTAGAATGTTTTAAGGAAATAAAATTTTAAATATTCATAATAAATGTGATCTAAAAAAAAGGTTTTAAGAATTTTAGTGATATTCTCGAACCGTGCTGTATGATGTAGGAGTACATTTGATTGGAATGTGTTTATACTCTACGCCTTACTTTGGAACAGGCCTGGTATCATGACTTAATGCTGATGTTTGTAAAACCTTTAAGGGGGTGAACCCCATGTTTTAATATGCCAATCGATTTAAAGTCGCTATATGGTTCTATTAAGCGGTGTCCATCTACCCAGTGTTACCTTTGCGTCAGTCAATCTTGCCACTTTTTCCTCCATTCATACTTTTGTGGCACTTTCTATTGTGATACTAAATGTGCTACATTTTTAATTTTAGTGCCACTTTTGGAAAAAAAACCTATTTTTACATAATTAGATCAATCTGTAGAGTAAATCATAACAGGGGGTCGCAAACGCTTACACGATTATGATTGTGGTACTTTATGAGGTGAATTTTTTGGCAAAAGACAAACCATATTGGTATTGGATATCGTTTAATATTTTGTTGTATCCTTATACAAACGTCCCTGCCAAATTGTAGTCTTGTCCCCCTAGAAGACCTATACGAGTATAAGGTTCGAAATTCATGAAAATCGCCTCGCTTTATTAAAAGGAACCAGTTGCCAAGCGCGTCGGAGCTACGATTCATTCTGTTAAAGAAAGTTTTGCCTCGTAATTGCAAACGCTTTGTTCGAAATCTGCAGACTACATTTCTTCAGAGTCCAAAGGAATTGATAAATGGTAGCCAATAATTTCACGCAAAATATATACCTATATAAGTAGCAAATATTAAACCATTACGAGAGTTGCTATACATAAATCTGGCCACTAGGTGTTGCCTGCCGCCATCTGATATTTCCATAGGAAAGTTTGACATTTTTGTACTCAGAATGTTTTGTCGTACGACCATCATTTGTGTTGTTTACAGTGACTTGAAAAAATCTATTTGGCAAAAAAAGGTATTAATTCGTGAACATTTTCGTGCGATCATTTTTTACAACTTTCGACGTGGATTATCACGACAAGAGTGCATCGATGAACTTAAATCTTTGTATGGCGATGAAGCACCATGCTATAGCACAGTGAAATAATGGTTTAAAGAATCTAATCGTGGCCGACGCTCGCTCAAAGACGAAGGTCGTCTAAAAACGGCCGTTGTGCCAGAGAACATTGATGCCGTGCGTGAACTGATAATGCAAGATCGTCATGTGACATACCGTGATATAGAGGCATCCTTTGGCATTTCTTCCACCAGTATACATTCGATATTGCATTAACACCTTGCCGTTAAAAAGGTTTGTTCTCGTTGGATCCCGCACAACTTGACAATCGCTCAAAAAAAAACTCGTGCTGATTGGTGCAAAAAAATTTTTAAAAAATACGATCGCGCTGCTTAAATAGGCTTTTTTTCACAGGTGACGAATCATGGATCTATGCGTTTAAGCCCGAAACAAAACAGCAATCGACCGTGTAGGTCTTCGAAGACGAGCCAAATCCAACGAAAGTTGTTCGTGGAAGAAGCACTTCGAAGCAAATAGTCGCCTGTTTCTTCGGAAAAACGGGTCATGTGGCGACTGTTCCACTTTAGCAACGTAGGAGGTCAATTCTGAGTGGTACACCATAATTTGTTTGCCTGAAGTCTTCGGAGAAATTCGAAAAACGAACAAGAGAAGACGAATCGTTGTGCACCATGACAATGCGAGCTCTCAAACATCGGCTCAAACCAGAGTCTTTTTGACCGGCCAAAACATCGAATTGATGGGTCATCCGACGTACAGGTCTGACTTGGCACCGAATGAATTCTTTTATTTCCGATTTTCGTCGCCCGAAGATGCTGTTGAAGCGTTCAAAAACCTTGTTTTGGAAGTGTCTGAATCGGAGTGAAAAATGTGGTTCGACAATTGGTTTGAGCGCATGCAAAAGAGTATAAATCATGCGGGAGAATACTTTGAAAAGCAATAAAACCATTTTTGATGATTAATATTCGCATTTTCATTATTAGGCCACAAATATATATAGCAGCCGTCGTATGTATGCTTTAAAAATTTTGCGATACTTTCATAAAACCGTCAGCGGTAAACTGCGTCTATCGATGCAATCAAAAACAATCAATCTACTAATACAAGAGATATCATTTGCGAACTCAAGCTCTTGTGCATGAGATGCTTTTTTCGTCTAGATAAGATATGTGACAGCGCATAGAGAAAGGGACCTAAAGGTAAAAAAAATCAATTTTCATTTTTTTTCTTTTTTTGATGTGGACAACATCAGAGTATCGAATGAGACCGACCCCATGCCCCAAAAGTGTTCCCTCCCAGAGATATGCGCGTTTTATGAAAGTGAAGTCGACGATCCTAAGCGCAAATAGAAAGGGAACTAATCTTTAAAATGGCTCTCCTGAACAAAACTTTTCACTTTTTTTTTGATGTGGACAACATCTGAGCATCGAATGAGGCCGATCCCATGCCCCAAAGGTGTTCCCTCCCAGAGATGTACGCGTTTTATGAAAGTTAAGTCGACGATTCTAAGCGCAAATAGAAAGGGACCTAATCTTTAAAATGGCTCTCCTGAACAAAACTGGTTTTTTACCTTAGGTCCCTTTTTATTTTACGCGTCACATATGAAATCATTGAATTGGAGTAAAAAAGTAAACGAAGTACATTAAATAAAACATCGCTTAATGGAGACGACTAAACCTCTTTATAACATGAACACTTTTAAAATACAGTCTAAGAACAGGTCGCAAATATGAACTGATTTCGACGAAACTCTGCACATTGCACCGTCAGTTTCATGCAGCAGATCTTTGGTTAGGGTCTGTCAGCGCAATACTAGAGGGTGGTCCAACTTAATGCACGATGTTAATTGTAAGCCACACCGCAACGTCAAGTTTATTGCCTAACTTAATTTGACATTTCTCTATTTCAGTGTTAACCAAATTCATCCATGTACGAGGGCGACCGCAAAACTAACTGGCCTGGCACATTTTCTGTTTTACTAGCAACTTTTTTTTGTTTTGTTTTTTAAAAGCAATCTTTTATAAGCCATCTGTCAAAATTTCCGAAATATTTAATGATTATTTTCTTTGTTACAGGTGATTGAAGTAAACAAGTTTTATTTTTGAAAAATGGAAAATAAAGAGTTTCGTGCTGTAATTAAACACTTTTATATGAAAGGTTATACGCCACAATTAATCAAAGATGAATTGGATTCTGTTCATGGTGATAATGCACCATCATACTCCACCGTGAAATCCTGGGTTCAACAATTTAAAATGGGTCGTTCAAGTACGGAAGATGAACAACGCTCTGGAAGACCGAAAACTGCTACTACTATTGAAAACATTAGAAAAATATTTAATGAAGTGACTAAAAATATACGAATAAAGCTCAGAGAACTTGCTGATATTGTTAAAATAAACGAAAAACAAGTTTGGAGTATTTTACATGATGAACTCCACATGAAAAAGCTATCCGCAAGATATGTTTCTGCAGTTAATCAGGTTGTTCCTCCTATTTTAGATAACTCGCTGATTCATTTAAATATGCAACGTATAAAACCCACTTGTACTTCAGGCCCAGATGGGATACCGAATTTGTTGTTGAAAGGCTGCGCAGAATCTCTTGCTTTGCCGTTGACCTTATTATTTAATTCATCATTGAGACTAGGGCACTTCCCAGATATATGGAAAATGTCGTATTTGACACCACTCCATAAGTCAGGAAGTCTGTTAAATGTTTCGAACTATAGAGGCATTGCTAAATTGAGTGCAATTCCTAAACTTTTTGAGAAAATTGTTACCAATTTCATTGTACATGGCGTGACCCCTATTTGACATCCATGTCAACATGGATTTCGTAGAAGCCATTCCACTATAACTAATTTGCTACAGTTTTCATCTGAAGTTATAAATGGGTTTGTTTCTCGTAAACAAACTGACGTTATCTACACTGATTTTAGTAAGGCATTTGATAAAGTAAATCATAGGCTCTTACTTTACAAGTTAAATAGAATTGGATTCAATTATAATTTTTTAAATTGGCTTTCTTCCTATCTAGTTGGTAGGGAGCAAGTGGTATCATTTGAAAATTGTATTTCTAGAACAATTCATATTTCCTCTGGTGTCCCACAAGGTAGCCACCTTGGTACGGTGCTATTTTTATTATTCATAAATGACTTACCGGAATCTATTACCAAATCCAGCATTCTTATGTTTGCTGATGATGTAAAAATCTATTCATCTTATTCAAATAATGCTGACTCTACCAAATTGCAAGATGACTTGGACAGATTCAGTAGATGGTGTGATATGAATTGCATGGAACTCAACTTAAAGAAATTCAAACACATGGGTTTCTTCAGATCTAAAATGTTGCCCTCGAAATATAACTTATGTGGCATTGAATTGGCATCTGTCGATTCATTTATTGATCTTGGTTTTATGATGGACAGAAAGTTAAATTTCAATAATCATATTATTACAATGGTAAATCAAGCATATGACGTTCTTTTCTTTATGAAACGTTGGGCAAAAGAGTTTACTGACCCGTATACTACGAAACAGCTGTTTACCTCACTTGTGAGACCAATTTTGGAATACGGCTCGGTGGTATGGGATCCCCAATATGATTTTTACGTAAACAAAATTGAATCTGTGCAAAAGCAATTTCTACTTTTCTGCTTAAGGAATCTTAACTGGTCTTCTGGTTATGAACTACCATCCTATACCAGTAGGTTAAATCTCATTAAATTGCCCACATTAAAGAGTAGGCGAACAATGATGAATACTATGATGATATATAAAATTATTCGGGGGGCTGTTCCGTCGGACTTTTTAATATTAAGAATTTATATTAATGTCCCGTTAAGACCTTCGAGACACTATCAGTTTTTACACTTGGATTTTCAACGATACAATTACGCATGTGGTGATCCAATTCGTAGAATGTGTGCCGACTTCAATTCCTTATTTCAACTAATAGATTTTTCCTTAAGCTTCGATGCATTGAAATCTATTATTATTTTTCATTTTAACTCACATTCTGTATAATATTATTAGTAGATACTAGATTCTAGCTTTAAGTATTAATTCTTATTGTTTCTTGGTGTTGGGTATTATTATTGATATTTAAAGATTATGGTGGTGGGTACATTATGCCTATTTAAATTCTCTATATTGGTTTAGATTTATTTATGTGGTATTTTACCGGTTGGCTGTTGACTTGTGTCTGTAGCTAATCTTCGAATGATGTTATTTGCTGCCATCTCTCCGTTATGGATCGGTTCATAATGTGTACGATGTCCCTACGTCATGGGGATGTGGCCCCCTCGGTCGGCAGGGGCGGGTATGAGTGGCGGCGATGGGAACGTTCGATAAAAAAAAAGAAGGCGAAAACTGTTAAGTCAGCAGGAAAAGTAATGGCCACAGTATTTTGGGATGCAAGGGGTATAATATTTATTGATTATCTTGAGAAAGGAAAAACTATAAATAGTGAATATTATTGTGCATTATAGGATCGGTTGAGTGAAGAAATCAAGATAAAACGACCGCATTTAGAAAAAAAGTTCTTTTTCATCAAGATAATGCTCCTTCACACACTGCATTTTTAACTCAACAAAAACTGGCCGAATTAGGATTTGAAATTGCTCCGCATCCACCATAAAGTCCAGATTTAGGTCCTTCTGATTACTTCTTGTTTCCAAATTTAAAAAAAATTCTCGGTGGCAAAAAATGTTCGTCCAATAGCGAGGTTATTGCTGAAACTGAGGCATATTTTAAAGGTCTTGAAAAATCTTATTTTTCGGATGGAATTAAAAAACTTGAAAAACGTTTGATGAAGTGTAATGAGTTGGAAGGAGATTATGTCGAAAAATAAATAATAATAATTCCAAAGGAAAACTCTTGCGGTCGCCCTCGTAGAGGTACATAATTGATCAAAATGCATTTTCGTGAAAATGCTTCTTGTGGCCAGAAATTGAGGATAAGGACCTGGACGATATGTGGTTCCAACAGAATGGTGCCAATTGCCAAACAGCCAGCAAAACAATGTTTTTTTTTGGGCGTAAAATTCAATGACCATGTTTTCTCAAGTAGTGGCGATGTTAATTGGCCGCCACGATCAAGTGATTTGACACCATTTGACTTCTTTCTTTGGGAAAATATCCTGATTTTTTACAAAAACTGCTACAACTCAGCTAATATACGTCGGATATCAAAAAATATACCACGTTGGAATCGTTACAGTGCGTTCTTTGTGCAAAATATAGTGTGAGAGCTTTAGAATTAGGGTACAATTGGCAGTTAAAAACAAGTTTCAACTAAAATAAACAATTTTTTTTCTTCATTTGTAACTTCAACAATTTTTATTCGATTTTAATAAATTATGATTTATATTAAAGATGTATTTTGTACCAATTAATATTGCTTGGATAAGAATTGAAGATCATTGAGGAGATCATTTTACATAAGGATCAGTTGGTTTCGTCCAAAGAGGATTTTGTTGCAGAACAGTGTTATCAAACTAAAATTCGTGATTGAAAATGGTTTAGATTTAGATAATGCTTCCACTCATATGTTCATTCAATTTTTTGTTTCTGACTCTTAGTCACATATTAAATACAGGGTGGTGCAAAACTACCGTTGTGGTTTGAATATTTAATTAATTTATATTTTTATTTCAGAATTTTGCGAAGCAAACTTGGGGAATTTGAAATGGAACACTACACAACGGCTTGATTATGACATTTCATTCCGACAAAGAAGAAGAAAATCTCGATTTCATTAACAATTTTGATAATGAGCGATGAACCCAATTGCCATTTGAATGGTTTCGTAAACGAACACAATTGCCGGATATGGGCTACGGGGAATCCAAGAGCAGTTCATCAACAACAATTACACCCACTTAAGTGTACTGTTTGTTGCGGTGTATCGTCTGAAAGGATCATTGGTCCATATTTTTAATTGAAAATGCACATGGCGACTCACTTACGGTTAATGGTGCTGAGGCCAGCTGTAGAAAGCCATCCACACTTGTGGTTCTAACAAGATGGAGCCACAGCCCACACTGCAAGGGACACAATGGCCATAAACATTCAAACCACAAAGGTAGTTTTGCTCCACCCGTACAATCTTCATAAAGTTTGCAGAAGTTTTTTTTTTGGAAAAAGGACGGAGGCTTTTGACTTTTTAGAAAGTCGGCTTAAATTTAGATGTAGTTTCCACAAATACGTTCAACCGTCTTCCGCCTTGATGAAATTTGGCACAGCTCTTTATGGTCGATTAGTTATCTGATCAAATAAAAATGAATCATACCGATCTACGTTTTTAAATATAGCCCTAGCACAAAGAAGCCAAAGATACACCCCACTCTGAAACAACCATATGTGACAGCACATAGAGAAAAGGACCTAAGGGTAAAAAAAAATCAACTTTCCCTTTTTTTGATGTGGACAACATCTGAGCATCGAATAAGACCGATCCCATGCCCCAAAAGTGTTCCCTCCTAGAGATATGCGCGTTTTATGAAAGTGATGGTACACCAAAGATACACGTATTTAATTCTTTAAAATGGCTCTCCTGAACAAAACTGGTTTTTACCCTAAGGCTCCTTTCTATTTTGCGCGTCACATATTGATTTCCATTTCAATTGAATTTGTTATACGAGAACTTGGTATACAACAATGGACAAACAACCAATCTTGGATCGATTTGAATCATATATGCTCATTTTCTGATATAGTCCCCGAACAAATTGTAGGGTGGCTCAAAATATGGCTTGCAATATAAATGCCTTTGTGACATTAAAATAACTTTATAATTTTTTCACGAATCCAAAAACAAAATTATATTTGCAGTTTGGCTAACTTTGAGTGACGGACCCTTAGACCGAAAATCTTACCCATCTAAACATATGGGTACCAAAAACAATAAAATTTTGTGACAAATTCAAATTAGACGCTTTTTTAAAAAAAATTTGTAAATTAAGATTAAGGGGATTCAAAATCTATGGTCAATTGGCTCTTTTGCACATCCAAAAGTGATTCTATTTCATTCTAGTCTGAAAATGGAGACAACTAGTTCACTTTTGATAGGGGATATATTTTCCATTTATTGCCAAAGTGCTAAACCATATAAATTAGTTTTTTTTTTTAAAAGGACACGGTTTTGAAAAAACCCTGAATTCCAGTTTTCTAAAACCCACGGCTTTTTGACACTCTAAATACTACCCAATAAGCACAAACATTTTAAAATTAAAGTTATATTTGTTGTTGTAGCGGCATACATAGTGTCGGGTGACAGCCCTTGGCCGAAGTATTGCTGCTTCGGGTCAATCCGTTGCATAGAACCGACTGCCGTGGGATCGAGTTATATTGGTATTTACGAGGGCGACCGCAAAAGTAAATGGCCTAACATAAAAAGAACCGTTTTATTGGAATTATTATTATTTATTTTTCAACATAATCTCCTTCCAACTCAATACACTTCATCAAACGTTTTTCAAGTTTTTTAATTCCATCCGAAAAATAAGATTTTTCAAGATCTTCAAAATATGCATCATTTTCAGCAATAACCTTGCTATCGGACGAAACTTTTTTGCCATCGAGATTTTTTTTTAAATTTTGAAACAAGGAATAATCAGAAGGAGCTAAATCTGGACTATATGGTGGATGCGGAGCAATTTCAAATCCTAATTCGGCCAGTTTTTGTTGAGTTAAAAATGCAGTTAACATTATTTAAATTATTTATATTTTTTTCTGATTTGTCTGGCTCGAGGCCAAGCACAAAATAAAAAGATGGTGATTTCTTTTGTTAATTATACTTATTTTCCAATATTTCGATCGTCTTCGACGATCATCCTCGGTGAATAAAAACTATAATACAAAACAATATTAAAACACAACTATACACAATTTTTTTTTACAATAATTACATTTAACTAACAAAGAAGTAAACCCGTTTTCTTAAATATTATTTGGGACTGGAATCAAATTTGTATGTGCATGTTTGGAAAAGTTATAGTTACTATAAGGAAAAAAGAAAAATTCTCTCAACTAACAATGGCCGTTTGATTTGATTGGGCTATGCCCGTCCGTCTATCTTACCTGGCAATCTCAACGAAAGTTTGTATAATTTTCAGTTACCAAAAAATGAATGGTATTTATATTGGTTCACATCGACTCCTTCCTCTCCTAAAAATTCCAATCTAAATCATTGGCACCACATATTAATACAGGGTGGCGCACGAATCGTGCTACAAAAACATAACGTAATGCATAGGCAATGTGTAGGCAATCGGCGTAATTTGTAGGCAATCGGCTTATTCTTTATTTTATTTTGAAGGTTCTTGGGAAAAGAGGATTTAAATAATGCAGCGGTACAACGCTTAGTAGTCCTGCATTTCCGTCCAAAGAGAATTTAGGCGGAAGTATGGCGAAACTCCCCCGAGTAGATGGACCATTGAGTCTGGTAAACATGTTTGCCTAATCTGGAAGCATCGCACAAGGACCGTACCATCGAGATCCCTATGTTCGGGTTCAAGGAAACATCGCGGCAGAAGCATCGTCAATTCAGGCAAATCTAACCTTTCCGAATCGACACTTACCGGCGCTAATTGCAGTTAGCAGACGGCCAATACTGATAAATTGCTTGTTTATGTCTGATGAGGCCCATTTTGATCTAACTGCGCCGAAGACGTAACCGATTCGACAGCATTTGGCTCCAGCAAGATGGAGCAACTGCCAGACCGGTTATGGCAGAGCTCCAATAAAATTCCCAAACAAATTTATATCCAGAAATTCCACTTTCCGCTGGCCACAAAGGTCACCGGACCACCAGACTTCGTGTCAAGCAAGAGGTGTACAAAACGAAACCAGGGAATTGGACTGAATTGAAGCAGTCCATTTAAACAATAATTGAAGCGATCCCAAGTTCAACCCTTCAGGCAGGAATGATTAATATTCTGCTCAGGTGTTTCACATACTTGAATAAACGTGGAGGTCATTTACGGACCATCCTCTTCAAAAACAATCAGTAATTTTCTATACATCTTGAATCAAGTTATAGTGCTAATATAAAAATGTCCATGTATGCCTGTTAAAGAAAAAACTCTTATTTCTAACATTGTCTTGCTAGTGGAAACAATAGGTGTGTTTTTTTGTTGCTAGGATATTTAGTGAGTAAGAGGTCGCGTATGTGACTACTTTACATCATTGTACAAAAAAAGAAAAATGGGTTTGTTTACAGAAAACTATTTACGATTTGCCTGATAAACAGTTTGTTTTGACAATTTTAAGTTTTAAGGAAAAAGTTTACTCCAATTTTTGTTTCCCTACCAAAAAATATGATTTTTCGAGGTCCATAAAATAGGCATTTGTTTGATCAATAATTTCATTGTTGGAGCTGAATCTCTTTCCACCGACCCATTTCTTTTGGTTTTGAAATAGTCAGTGGGATATAAATCCGGAGAATATGGCTGGTGAGGTATCAATTCGTAGCCCAATTCATGCAATTTTGCCATTAAGACTGCACACGTGGGCACCCGTGCATTATCTTGATGAAATGGTAATCGCGGCACGCATCTAACAGACAGCTTTCTTAAGCCCAACTGATCATGTAGAATCGAAACCACACTACCATATGAAATGCTTATGCCATCAACAATCTCACGCACTTTTACTTTTCGATCGACCAACACCATATCGTAGATTTGTTCGACATTTTCGGGTGTATTGACCTCAATTGGCCAGTCAGCGTCATTTGTACTTGCGCGACTACAACGAGTCTGTAAACCACTTTCTTACCATTGAAATCGATGGCGCAGAGTCCCCATAGTATTTATCAAGCTTTTCCTTGGTTTGATAAATACTATGGGGACTCTGCACCATCGATTTCAATGGTATGAAAGTATAGAATTCCTAATTATGAAATTGTTGGCCCAATTGAAGAAAATACATTTCATGTAGTATAAGCATCAGGGTAATCGGAATATCGTACATACCAGCATTCGAAATTCACTTTTTTTCCTTTTTTAACTAAATCCACCAGGTTGTATGTTTTGAACAGCTGTTAAACACAAACTAAATGATGGAACTCTCTCAAAATTTGACAGTAGTCTATTAACAGATGGTACTTGATGTGAGCAGTGTTGCATTTCATAAAACTACAAGGGAAGTTGAAAAAGTCACGAAATTATTGATCTGCCCTCGTATAAGTGGATCTATCGCACTATGCTAAATTTGAGCAAGATCAAAATTTAGTTATTGCTTCTAAGCAACAGAACTCAAAATTATGGGTCGTTTTGTAAAGACGCTATTAAAAATTATGAACTGCTATGGTCTAATTTCAGCAAGGTTGATTTATGCAACTTTTAATGCACTATGCTTATTTTAAGAAGAATTGAATATACAATGTGTCTTGTAGAAAGGCATGAACTCAAATCGGAATTGAAGGGGCTACGCATTCAAATTCGGCAATAAGATTATTAGTCGCTCATAGATTAAAACTAATTTTATGGCTTCCAGAGTGACAGGACTTTTAATGGAAATGGCTTTTTGTACAGAGGCTATTTGAAATCATGGAGCATATGGTGTAATTTCGCCAAAGTTGGTAATAAACTTTGAAAAGGGTTTAATTCAATAGAGTTCAAGATTATTGTCAAATCGCTTATTTGTTGGATTCCACACTGTTTCATTACGTGTTGATAAAATATATGTATGGGTTAGTTACAGGTTCTATACAAAAACAGGTCCGTGTTTAATAGCCTTTTTCTGTTTCTAAGACGAACAAGAGTTGTACATTGGCTTCTGTCCTTATTAACGCGGCAGTGAGGGATTGAAATGTTGGCATTCTCGGTAACTTGACGTTTCGACCCGATCTGAATATGTGAATATAGAAGAAATTTCGTTCAGAAAAGGCTATATATAAAGCTTTTCCAGCAGCTAGTTGTTGTTGCTGTAGCGGCACAGATATTGCAGCCCTTGGCCGAAGAATTGCTGCTTCGGGTTAATCCGGTGCATAGTGGATTTCCTTGGTGTTAGTGGAAGGTTTTCCACCTCGCATTTTCAGACGTTTTTCCGAGTAAAAGTGAAATGTCTAAGACATGAAAAAGCGTCTATTAAATGCATAAGCCGTTGGAAGCGGCATTATATAGAAGCTTTCGCCCAATGATAAGAATTTGTTCCTTAATGAGATGTGGAGGGAAGTAGTAATTCCCACAACATCCCTTTAAGGAACAAGGGGAAAATTTTTTCCAATCTTCTTATCCTCACTGACCGCCGGCTCCAAACGCAAATGTATTTGAAGATAAGTTTATGAGATAAATCTCTTACTTGTTCTTACCTAGATTTGAACCAACGTTTACTGACATAATAGTCCTGCACACTTCCATCAAACTTCGACAGCAGCCCACGCAAATTAAATTGGTAGCTTCAGTAATCATACCAGACATTTTCAATCGATCGGATAAGGTAATATGCATAAATTGTACATATAACAACAGATAAAGATGAACCTTGTCGTATAGAGTGCTCAATAAGGAAGTTTGAGAAAGAAATTTGTAGATATAATATACATATAGTATTAGAAAGGTGGTTCTTGAAGCTTATTGGATTTAACGAGAAGATTATTTTTTAAATAGCTCACCCTTCTTGCTGGTCCCTTGTCTCTTCGGCCAATGCACGTTCTGTTTTATAACTCTGGCTTATTATCGAAAGCTTCGACATCCTTTTAACATAATGAATAGTATTTCATTTATTATTACTCATTATTTTGCATTATATTAATTTAAAAATTATTTGAACTAAACAAGAAAAAAAATACAAAGACGACAAATTCACTTGCGCGTCTCTTTGGCTTGGCTCCCAAACCTGTGTATATGTGTGTGTGTGCTTCTTTTGTTGTTTTCATTTGCTTGAATGGGTTAATGTTTCTTCACCTCCTAGCAGCAGCCAGAAACAAAAAGACACGCAAACTTTATCGACTGGTCTCAATGATAATTTCATGTGTATCCAACTGGGAGACACTAAACTTTAAAGGAGCATATGCCCCCAAATTTGCACCAGTCTCAATGGGCACATGTTCCTCTGCCTCCTCGATAATCACCTCGTGCATTTGTTGATCTGGATTGTATTTCTGTTCGATAGCAGCCTGAGCATGATCATTGCATTCGCTTTCGTGCATCTCAAAATCGGTAAAATTGTTGAAGACTGAACGACAGACAGCACATTCAAAACCCCTAAACGAAAAAACAAAATGAAACGGGGGAAAATAAAGCTAGCGGGACTTCCGTGGAAGGCATAGAAATCAAACTTACACCGGTTGCTCATCGGCCATTTCTAGATTCTGTTTAGCTATTGCCTGTGCCTCCTCGATGGTTGTCTTCATGTCAATATCAATGCCATCCTTAACGTGCGACTGCAGATGCTTTTTAAAGTTTCCCAGCTGAATGAACGACTTTTCGCAGATCCGACACGTGTAGGGTTTCGTATTCAAATGGCCCATAATGTGTTTCTTAAGGTTAACCCGTTGTGAGAAGTAGCGTCCACAACGTTTGCAGCGGAACGGCTTCTCGCCGGTGTGGGTCAGTTGGTGGCGTTGCATGTTAGATTGCTGGGTAAAGGATTTCGTACAGAAAGTACACTGATATGGTCGCTCTCCGTTGTGGACCGAGTAGTGGCGGTTTAAATTTACAGACTGGGCAAAAGCCTTCCCACATATCCTGCACACAAATGGCCGCACATCGTTGTGGACCTTCATGTGCCGCTCCAGATTTCCGCTATTGCAGAAGTATTTCTGGCATATTTTGCACTCATACGAAGACTTGGTTTGTGAATGTACTTCCTTCTTATGCAAAAGCTGATCACGTTTACAGGGGAATATCTACGAGACGGAAGACAGCGTGTTAACATAAAATAACATGTTTGCAACCACTGGCATACCTTGTTGCATCGCTTGCATGTGTACATGGACACCACACCATTCATGGGGACAGTCTCTTCATATTCCTCGTTAGAGGCCATGGTTTTGGCTAGAGTTGTGTAAGACAAATTCCATATTAACTTGACGCTCCCATGCACTGCCAAGTAACAACTACCGGCGGAATGAAGCAATCATACCTGTTCTCGTTTGGAGGAGCCAATAATTAAAGTCAGACGGCGGTGTCTTCGTCCCTTAAAATTCTGGAAAACAGCAATAAAGACGACGTTCAGGGTAGAAAAAGTCAGATGGTCGACAACAAAATACGGATTCTTCAGTGTTGCCACTCGCAGAAGCAGTGTTGTATAACGTGGGTTAACAATGACTTTCAGTCCCAATTATACAAAAACGTATCGTAGCGTGCCTTTAACACGACAGCCTCTAGCACAATAACGCCATATCTTTTTAGTTGCCATCACTTTCCAGTAAAATAATAATTTCTAAACATTATCGTTTGATTTGTGCCCACTTGTTAAAAAAATAAACAAAAAAAAAACAATGGAAAAACGAATTTAATTAAGGCCAGTACGGTTATCTGTTAAATTTCTCCACATAAAGTTTGATTTGATTTTTTGTCAGTGCTACGCAGTGAAGCGCTACAAAAAATGTACTTTCTTATAAGAAATATACATGTTTCTGTGTAGAACAAGAAATTTTAAATAAATGTTTTACATTTGATATTAAAAATTTAACAGAGAACTCCAAACTGGCCTTTTCATAAGATTTTGACCTTTATTTGCGTTGTGTCGCATCGGTACTAAAAATAGAAAAGCTGCATACAGTATTTCATTGTATTATCTGCTGAATAATTTTTCCTTGTCGGTTGCTTTTCAGTTATCATTATATCTATAAATTTTAAGACACATATTTGGAAATTTGTTGAAATTGGTAAATATAAATTTCATACACATCCGTATTCAAAGTCAAATAAGATTTTAACTTACAGAAATGTGCTGCGATCACACTGTGTTGGTGTTCGCATAATGGCACATTTGATTGCCTTATCGCCGCATCTCACACTTAAAGGTGCTGCTTACGGCAGAATTATTTATAAAATCTGTTCGAGTCTTATGAAATCATCAAGAAGTGCTATTAAAAAAAGGACGTAGCCTGGAACTATCGAGTATTAGCCTCTATCCAGGCTAAGCAGTACAACGGTTTTTTTCAGAATCGAATACAGCAGTGTATTTTCTACAGACATGCCTAAAATTGGTGCTATTTGATAACAAATGACTGAACTATTTCTGTTTTGCTATCCAGTTTTAGATATCGAAGCTTAACAAAAACTCCACTATTATTTGTTTTGACAATAACTAGCCCCAATTACACTTGATTTCTGATGGAGTAAGTGGTATTGTTTTATGAACGGGCAATAAAATCAGAATAACACCGAGAAATGGAAAAATCAAAGACATTTTTTAATTTAATGTTACATTTTAAGCACTAAAAAACGTACGTTCACTTTAAAAAAATAAGTATATGGCTATGGAACAAAAAAAGCACGCTTCTACTATTCCAAAAATACAAATCGGTGTTAGTAAATATTTTTTATGTGAATTAATAGGCATTATTTCCTTGTAGAATAAAATACGTTTCTAAAATTGAGTACAGTGTGCCAGATACTGGTCAAACGAATTTCACAGAATTTTTTATATGTTTGACTCCATTTTAAATGCGAATGCGACCTTATTTTGAAGTTATTAGCATAATACATTTTTCAAGTTAGCAATGACCAAGGCTATGAAGTAAGGCTGTTTACTTTACATAATAATTACTTTGGATTAACTCGCGATTAATAAATAACCGCGAATTGATTACAATTGTCGTTGTCGAAATACTACTAGTGTTATTTTTGCTGAAGTTCTATTAACACTGGCCGTTATTCAAGAACGATGGGCCAATTTTCTATGTAAAAAATGCTTACCATTCCCAATAAGAACACACCATTAATAAGAACAAATGTTAATTTAATAACCTCCTCCATTCAGAGTGTGAAACGACATTGGATTAAAGCGGCGGTGCGCCAACGCCAATTTTGCTTAGCCTCGCCGCCGCCGATTTAAACGACTAAATTCAGCTTCATGAAGCTGCCGTTAATATCGGCTAAGCTGTTGTTAAACTAGTAATAGCATCCTATCTTCTGAATTTAAACACTTGTTACAGGTGTTATTCGATAGTTCTATTCGCAAAAAACATTAATTTAACCTAAAACTTTATTTTTTATGTATTTTACATTATATATATATGTTCGTGGTTGTAAATATTCCTTTTTGGATTTAAAAAACTTAATGTCGATGTTCGACCGGCGCCGCCGGTAATTTACCACCTCTACCTCCTTTTCGTTACAGTATTCATGATAGTCTGGCATCTCTGTCGAATTTGTGAAGAGCATTTCAGCCAGCTGATCCGCCTATCCGTAACTTGTAAACAATTTCTAAATTTTGTTTTTAGAAAAACAAGCCAAATAAAATAATATGGCTAAGGATGAAAAGACGGGTACGAAAAAATCACGTCGTGAAAGAAATCGGGACAAAGCAAAAGCTCCCTCCAAGGTCAGTTATAACTTTTTGCACATGAAATCCCAAGTCAACAAATAAAAAATATACGCATCTCTAACTTACAGATCGTAATACGTCATTTGCCACCAACAATGACCGAGGAAGAGTTCCTCAAACAAATTGATCCCTTGCCTGAGTATGACTTCTATTATTTCTCGGCAGCCGATTGGTCGTTAGGCTTCGATGCCACTTGCCGTGCTTACATTACGTTCAAAAACTATGAGGATGTCTTTCTATTTCGCGACCGCTTCGATGGCTACGTCTTTGTGGACAACAAAGGCAATGAGTATGCCGCCATTGTTGAGTTTGCTCCGTTCCAAGGATTTGTCAAAAACAAATCTCGCAGCAGTGACAACAAAGTCGACACCATAGAACAGGAACTACACTATCAACAATTTTTGGTTAAACTGGAAGAAGACCGTGAGGCTGCCGCTAAAGGGGGTGAAACTAAATTGGAATTTTCATTGGATTCCAAGAAGGAAGAAATTACTTCAACTCCTTTGTTGCAGTATTTAGCCAGTAAAAAAGAGAAACGTCGCGAAGAGTCCAAAAAACGTACAGCCGAAAAGAAGAAACGGCGTGAGGAGGAAAAAGAGAAACGCAAGCAAAGTCAAACTCCGGCTGCAAGCCAGCCGCTGAAAGTGCTAACTGCCGATAGCACCGCCAAAACCGAAAAAGTTGAGTCGAAAAGCCAACAAGCTCAAGAGGAGCCAAAGAATTCACGTGCCCGCAGACGAGAGGAACGTAATCGTCTGCGACGTGAAGCATATTTGCAAAAGAAGAAAGCTCTGAAAGAACCGCACACTAATAAAGATGGTGACACGGCATCTTCGGAAAAAGAGGATGCCGCTCAAAGCAAGAAAGACGAGGAGAAAGGGGGAGATCGAAAAGATTCAGCTGCAAAGTCAACTGAACCTACTAAGCCCACAGAGATTCTGAAGAAATCCAAACCGGTTGATCTTTTGACAGAGTCAGTAAGGAATTTTATATTTTCTGCTGCTACCACTTTGACAGCTTCGCCAGCAATTACTACAGACAATCAGGCAGATAAATCGATCACTAGCATGAATGTTGGCAAGCCTGAAGAGAATTTGGAAAAACTTCAGGAAACAGTTTCTAGATACGAATCTGATCTTGAGGAAGAACACCTTAAATCGACAGATAAACAGCAGGAAGAAGGGCACAAGTTAGATTCAGACATCGCAAAGGAGGATTTAGAAGAACTTCAGGAGGCTATTTCCAAACAAGATTTGAATGACGACGAAACGCAAACGAAACGTACACTGCAAAGCTATGATCAAGAGGCTCTAGCTTTAGACAAATTATTGACGGAAAAACAACAGGAAGAACGTCGTGAAGAGAGACGTATACGAAACAAGGTATGCTGTGGTATTTATATTTTGTTTCTTATGCTTTTCAACAGGAGGAATTTCATCATGGGCAACTAATAGACTTCTACCATGTTTTTTCTATAGCAACCAAGCAAAGGACATTGTCGATTAGAAATCCGGCCACTTCAAAAGCCACATTTTACTTCCGATCTTGATCCAATATCAAATTGTGGGCTTTCAGAGATATAAAAATAATTCTTGTAATATAGCATCATGTCGGCCCATGGATTTTTATGACACCCATATCAAGGACCATTACGATCACTCTCTAAACGGCACATATTAAGTTAGATCCGTTACTAACCATGGTGAGACTGATCCATAACGGCACGCGTTTTTGTATAGAAGTATGCTTCCCTGCCCTACCATTTCGCCACACATTAAATACGATAGATGTCATAGAATATGAGTTGATTTGGTTCAGTGGTTCTGAGCAGATCGGCACCATTGGTTCGGGTTTAAATTGGTCTTTAGATACTTTTTACTGTGGTTGCTGTTCATTTTTATTAAAAACAAACAATGTAGGTTAAGGTATGTAACCAAAAACTAAAAAAAGTTAGATAGATAGTAAGATAGATGTTAA